>HG995359.1:6672193-7877193 GCA_905333045.1 Lysandra bellargus
ACCCTGCCTTAGAAAAGACCATTTGGACCCCCAATACGAAGCAAAAAATGAAAGTAAATTTAGCTGCTCAAGTGTTGAGCCATTCAGTTGCAGCTGGATTAGTACTCTAAAAATATCTGATGGTATGTATGTATAATTAAATCATAAATGTACTAGAGATCGCCCAATGGTCGAAATTCGACCTTACTCTCAATGACATTACGACTACTACCTACCTTTTTGATAAAGTCAATATTTTGTAAGAAAATATTGATTTTATCATATTTTTCTTCAATTCTTGTCTCTGGGACTCAGCTGATCTCAGACTGGCCGTGTAAGCATTGTCTAATATGTAGTATCTAAGCGTATGCGCGCACGGGCAACTTGGTTGCTCGGCGATTTATTTGTCTCTCGATCAAGTCTTTGGGTATGCTCTAAATTTCATATACATAGCCGATCGCTCCATAATGGATGCACCCAATATTCTATTTTTCGACGCTTTCTTCGGTTTTTTATTTATTTCACGAAAGAGACAAATAAATCGCCGAGCAACTAAGTTGCCATGCTTCATAACGTTATCGAATAACAGAAAAAATATCGTTACGTACCGTTATTTTCATAATGGTAGCCAGATAACGTTATTTTTTTAACGATATCTAGTAAAATAACGTTATATTTACCGTTATTATTATAACGTTATTTTTTTCGTTATGGCATAACAAAAAAAATAACGTTACAATAATAACGGTAAATATAACGTTATTTTCTGGTATCAGGTATGCGATCGTGCACGGTGCACCAAATCTCACTCATATTTAAAATGTAATAAGCGTTATCTGTGAAAATACAAAGAAAAAATACACCTTAAAAGCGTGATTACGTTTAGAAAATTTTCCCGCCTGTCATGACTTTCTTGACGGACTATAACGTTATCAAAGAACATATATTTACCGTTATAAATCCTATATAACGTTATAACATTTACCGTTATTAAATACATTTATAACGTTATTTCTAGTATCGGTTAAATTTTCATAACGTTATCTATGCCCTTGAAGCAATAACGTTATGAAAAAATAACGTTATTTGAAGCCCTGCCCGTGCGCGCATACCCTTAGATTCAATAAAAAACTATAATCCATTTTCAATTCGTCAACTTGTTGTCAACAGACTTCAACCATAAATAAAAGAGTATAATTCGTAATGTATAGGCTTGTCACTCAAAAACCTGTCATCTTTCCCATTCTTTATAGTTTGTCATCTTTCCCATTCTTTATAGTTTGTGATCTTTCCTAGTGTGTATGTTGTAATGTGTTTAACGTTTTAATTGTTAAAAAAATGTATGATAAAAACATAATTTTAAAATAATATTGGCTCGATGCACTCCTTCTCCATATAAACTGTAACTGTGTGAAATTTCATGCACGTATGTTTTCCCATTTTAAAAGTTTGTAAAAATTTGTAAAAAGGGTTACAAAGTTTTTCTCTCACGTATTAATATATATATATAGATAGATAACTCGATACAATCATTATATAAATAATATCAACAACTTTTACTTTAATGATTTCTTAAGTTTTCGCGAGTATCACTCATGATATTATAAGATTTAACTATTACGGATTTTGTCGCGGACTTTTATATCAAATAATATACTACCTACTATTTTAAAAATGTATTTAAATAAAGATAAGGTTCTATTTCCGTTCTAATACATTCATTTTCATTTACAGGAAGCCTTACAGCTGCAGCCACAACAACAGCAAATGTTGTTGCCAATATGGACAAAATATTTGACTGTTTAAACAGTGAAACATCGGATTTAAGAAGAGGAAAATGTCATGCCACAAACTTAACAGCAACCAGCCCCCATTTAATTTTCTTTCAAAAAATGAAATTTTTTTTTTCTACACTAAAATTTATAGGCAGTCCACGTAAACCTCCATCGCTAGAGGGCTGGATATGGACTCTAAATGCTGTAGAAAGGGTATGGAGAAATTTAAGTAAAAAATATAATGTGAAAGGCCTAGCTACAAGAAGACTCCAACAAGATGCCCTAGAAAATCTTTTTGGGTGTATTCGTGGGAACTGTGGCTCAAACACAAACCCTACATGCGGACAATTTGTAGCTGGGCTCAAAGCTGCCATAATTAGTAATTTATCACATATGGGAACTACTGGAAACTGCGAAACTGACAACAATGTTATAATTAATAATTTTGCTAGCTTCTTGTCAGTTTCGCAGTCTGCGCAGGAAAAAAAAGACTCAGTTGTTACTGCTTCATCATCTTCAACGTCATATGCTCTGTATTTTATATGTAAGTTGATGAAGCAATAAACAAACAATCCTGAAATACAGGCATGTGCATATGTGGCGGGATTTATATTAAAGAAACTACCATTGAAGGATTGTGAAATATGTAGAAAAATATTTGTTAGTGATAACATAGATATAACACACAATTTTGTCGCAAACAGGGAATATGGAACGGATTCTCAAGCTTTAAATTATGCCCATAAAGATTTTATTTTCTGTGTAGAGTTATGTGCATCAGTTATTAATAATTTTTAAAAGATAATGCCTTTGTTAAAATGATAAAGATAAAAATTTTAGATCGCATAAATAGTATTGTCAAGTTTGATTTTATTCAACCATGCAATTTACACAAAGATAACAATTTGGAAACAATTATTAACTGTGTGTTTTTTATATGCATAAAGAGATTCTGCGTTTTAAAAAACCGTTCTTTTGCTGAAGAAGCTTCGACTTCTTCTTTAAAACTTAAAATGAAAATTATTTTACACCAGTAATTGCATACAAAATACCAAGTAAGCATTCTCCACAGAAAATATAATAATATGTTATATTTTGCTAAGTATAGCATTTTAAATTTAATGTTGAGTGAAATGTATGGTTGAACAAAATGTAAGAAAAACTGATTCACAAAGTTCTACACATAATTTTTATTCCATACTTCCATACTTAATATTATAAATGCGAAAGTGTGTCTGTCTGTCTTCACGCTAAAACCGCTAAACCGATTTTGCTGAAATTTGGCATGGAGATACTTTGAGTCCCGGGAAAGGACATAGGATACTTTTTATCCCGGAAAAATGTATGGTTCCTTCGCGATAAACTATTTTGGCGCAACGGAGTTGCGGGCGTCATCTAGTATGTAATATTTGTATAAATAAATACACTTTTTAAAGTATTCAAATTTTGCAAAGTATTGCCTGATTCTATTAAATATATCTGTAAGTAGCAGTAATATTTTATTTTGTAAGAGTCTGTTCCTTCAAGTAATATATTTTATAAATGGAGAATGTAAGACGTGAACTTTCAATAAAACCAAAATGTTATTAATATACCTATTTGTTTTATTTCATATTATGTAAACTTTTAGTTGTAAGAAAAGCTAAATAGGTAAACGACAGTCCGAATAATAGGTTTACCTATTTAGTTTTTCTTACAACTAAAAAAATACCCTTTAAGAACCCCCATTTAAAACTATAGAATTTAAATTTACCGCACTAATAATTTGAAATTTCCCGCGCTCATTTTTTTCCGATCAGTACGGTACGAGCTGCATATAGATGGCGGTAGTAAAAACTGATTGTATAGAGTTGTCATTCTTCTCCGATAGGAGTAAAAGTGTTCTGTGAGCTATTTCCTCAGATACTTTCAGTTTTCTTACAGGAAGTGAGGACTTAATTGCAATCATCTTAACAAAGTATTTCTTAGCTAACATGAGTCGTCTCAAGAATAAAGGAGGTATACAAGTTCCAACTTCCATTGAGTTTATCGGGGTGGATTTCATCGCACCAGTTATAATGCGCAGCGCTTGATTTTGAATTATATCTAACTTTTTTAGAAGACTAGCGCTAGCATTAATATATGCTAAGCAACTATAGTCAAAGTGGCTCCTAACTAAACTTTTATACAACATTGAGAGAATTTTTGGATCAGCACCCCAAAAAACTCCTGCTAAGCATCTCAATATGTTGAGTCGCTGGTAAGCTTTATTACATATATAATCTATATGTTTATTAAATTTGAGTTTGTCATCTAAAACTATACCTAGAAATTTATGTTCATTTACTATTGAGATTACTTCATTATTACATTTAACTTGAACATTACATTGACTTTTACCAAAAGTCATAACTGAACTTTTTGAAGAATTAATATTTAGTTTTAGTTCGTTATTGTAATAATTTAACAGTTGCTTAAGAGCTAAATTAATATTACAATTGGCCGAGCGTAGTAGACGATTAATACAATATATAACAATATCATCAGCATATTGTAGAACATTAACACCTAATACTTTTACATATTTACAAATTTGTGATGTATATAAATTATACAGGATTGGAGACAATATTGCTCCTTGCATTAAGCCTTTATGTGCAAATTTTGGACCATGTAGTATATCATTAAATTTCACATAGACAAGACGGTGATTCAAGAATCTATATATCCAATTTAAAAATCTACCAGGAATGCCCAATTCACTTAAAACCTTTATAAGTACAGACAAATTAACATTATCGTATGCTCCTTGCACATCTAAAAATACACAAATTGCATTTGAATGAGCCATTAAAGAATTCTTAATATCATTAAGAAATGAAACAAAGCCGTCAACTGTACTTTTTCCTTTACGGAAACCTAGCTGAAAATCTGGTAATATTGAATTAGTTTCTGTAAAGTAGTCTAACCTAACTTTTATCATATTTTCAAAAACTTTTCCTATGCATGAAGTGAGTGATATTTGACGGTAAGAATTATGATTATGGATTGGCTTATCTTCTTTCAGAATGGGCAAAACACACTGAGTTTTCCACTCGTCGGGAACAACTTGTTTGGACCATAAGTGATTGTAGATATTAAGAGGAACTACTTGTGCGTTTTTGTGTACATTTTTAATCATTAAATATGGTAAATTATCCAGTCCAGGAGTAGAATCTCTTCTTGACATTAAGGAACTATGAAATTCATCCCAGCTAAAATCTTTCATGAAAAAGTTGAAATATTCACTATCATTATTACTTTTAAATATATCTTCTAATGAACTGTCACATACTTCATCATTTGTAAATTTGTCTAAAAATTCTGGTACAAAACTATCACATTTACTATTTATGCTAGAATCTACACGCTTATATTTTTTGATAAAATTCAAAATATTTGTGACTGGGGTGGATCTATTAAATGTAGAGCATAAATTTTGCCAACTTTTTCTCTTTTCCTCTTTTATAATCCTTTTTTTGAATGCATCTAATCTCTTATAATTTATATAATTTTCCATACTCAAATTATTTCTATATTTTTCCAAAGCTTCTCCACAATCCTTTACAGCCCTATCACAAATATCATTCCGCCACGGAGCAGGTACCCTTTTTTAAATTTTTTTAGATGAATTAGTTATTATAATTTTTGGAACACATTCATCTCTTAAAGTGTTTAGTAGATCACAGAAATGATTATAACTTTCTAAAGGATTTTGTAAATTATATTCAAAATCTTGAAATAAATCATTTGACATATTAAAGAACTTATCCCAGTCAGCTTTTTTGAATAAATACTTATTTACATTTTTATTTATGTCATATTGCATAGGAGAAGTATTAAGTTTTGTAAAAGTTGGAAAGTGATAACTTCCCAACGGATCCTCACCGACATACCATTCACAATAGGGAGCCAGCTCTGGGCTCACTAGTGTAACATCAATTGCAGAAGTGTTATTGTTTGGTCTACTTACTGTAGTAGCACAACCTGTATTTAAAATACATAAATTATATTCATCTATAACTTCATACAAGTCTCGTCCTCTTGTATTATTTATTGTACAACCAAAAGCTATGTGATGGGCGTTACAATCACCCGATATGATAATAGGTTTAGGAAGATTGTTAATTATTGTTTTTTAATTTTGTTATATTAATTTTGTTTCTAGGTGGACTGTAAATGCAAAGGATTGTAATGGAACCTATACCTGTTTCTATGGTTATAGCAATACAGACTGTATATCTTGATAATTTGGAGTCGGATGCTGCACATACTTTATAGAATTCCTAATAATTATTGCCACTCCTCAGTGTTCATTTGAAGCATTTTTAAAAATGAAATTATACCCAGGGAAATGAATCCGAGGACTTGAAGTTTTCAGCCATGTTTCATTTAATAAAGCTATATCTATTTCTTTATCTATTAAGAGTGATTGAAGTAAATGTTTTTTATTATTTAAACTCTGGATGTTATGCTGTACAATATTAATACTATCCATTACTTATTAAAGTTTTTAATGAATGTTTGTTTAATATGTGTTGTAGTATTAATCTCATTAGAATTTCCTATACTTACAAAGTGCTTATTATGGCTTCTAAAATTTTTTGATTATTAATAATGTCCTGGGCTGATATCTTTTCTGGTACAATTTTAACATTTTGAGGTTTAGTTTTTGTCAGAGGTGGGAAAGATGTTAAATTATTTGTTATGTCTGCATAAGTAGAATTATTATTTCTCAAAGATATGTTTTTCTTAATTTTAGAAGCCTTAATTGGGCACTCCTTAGAAATAGCTAGGTGATTATAGGAATGATTCTCTGCACATTTAGAACATGCTTGTTCATTAAAACAATATTTTGCAGAGTGATTGAAAAGTAAGCATTTAAAACATTGTAGAACTGGAGGTATATAATTATGAACCTTATATCTCCATCCATCTAAGAAATAGGCTACTTGACATATATTTAATTTCATTGAAAAAATGCATATTTCTAGTAGAACTTGGCCTAGGAAACTGTATTTCACCCTTATCGTGAAATAAAAGCTTATGATTGATAAATAAAGTCGATTTGAAAATATGATTTTATGAAAATAGGAATTGTACTGACGAAAACGCTTTTGCGGTACTTCCGATCTGGATGTGACGTCATCCCATTTGTAATTTAATATCTTTTATTTATCGCGCTCGTTATATGTAAGTTTATTTGTACATAAATAATATGAATAAGCCTAGAAAGATTTATAAAATGTATTTTCTTGAATAATTCAAATAAAACATCAGTTTTATATATTATCTCCATTCATTGTAGTTAGGAAATGAAATGGCCAAAACTTTTCTACAAAAGTGTTCAACATTAGAAATGATTTCTAAATTATTTTTTAATTTTTTAAGCACTGTTAGACTCGTACATTTAGCACATAAAACTTTTTTTCAATAGAGAAAGTATAAAATACAAAAAACATGACGTCACACTATGGCGGTACAATGGCGGACAGTGTTTTCGGCGCCATATAAAAGGCATATTTTTCGATCAACATTTTTATGGGTTTCTACTGTTTAAAATATTAAAATATTAGTTTTTTTAGTAAAAATGAATGATTAGGAACCGATTAGAATGAAGAAAAAAAATAGGTCAAGTAGCCTATTGCATTGTGGTTATACAGTGCCAGAAAAGGTAACAGTAGGTAATAGTATTTAACGGAACAAATGTATTATTTTCTTTTTTCATAAATCTACTTATACCAGTTATGTCAATATCGCTACCTATTTTTTCAAATAAATCCGTATTACTAATTTCCTTAGGAATGTACCTAACTACCCCAACCCTTTCCACAGAGGCTGCTGGGATATATGCTCTTAGATTGTTTTCTTGAATAAATGATGCATTGAGGAAATCATTAGCCAATGCCGCTTGTTTGAAAGTTATTTTTATTTTGCGGGCGCTTATTCTAGCTCTTTCATAAACTCCTTTTGCGTTTTTGAAAATTTTCGAAAGGCTAAGGGGGTTCATGTTTCCTATTTTTGTATCATTACAATGTTCGACGAAGACAATAAATTCTCCGCTGCAATTATTGTCAGGATATTTTCTAGAATGCGAAGGCTTACTAAAGGGTTTGTACTTATCGCCTGAGATATCATCTATTTTCCTTTTCGTCGATGACGAAGATTTATAGTTCGCTCTCGTCCTGCATATACTATATAAAAGTACTTTTAAAGTACTTTTAATGTATAAAAACTATTAAATACGATTTTTCCAAATTGTTAAAAAAGGCGCCTTCCTCTTCCCGCCAAAAACAGCAAGTCAAAGGAACAAATGTCAAAAGAGTGTTGCTATTGCTAAAATAAAAAGTTTCGCCTCCTAACTTTTTAATTTGATTGTCAAACAGTTTCCATTTAGTAACTAGATGGCGTATGGGTAGACAACTATCGGTAATACCACCAATAATTGCTACAAAACTGGGCAAAAGAATGTAAAACTTGATTTCAATTTGAAAACGACGCCATAATATTCCAATGACTAGGTTAACAAAGTTATTACAACGATGTTTTAGTTTCAACTCACGGAAGAAATAGCCCTATTTACCGATATTCACACCAAATATCACAGGAATTATACATTTTGGTTTTGACAACATTTTATCTGCACTTGTGCCAGTAAACGGGTATTTCATGGCTAATATTTTACCAATAATGAACATCAAAGACCCAAATAACACAATTTGGGAAAAAATAATAAAAACCACACCAACAATAAAAAGTAGGAGTTTGAAAGTGACATGCCCATGACATGCCCGCCAAAACTCTATCAGTTGTCAGTTTGACAATTTGCGTGTTCCTAAACTGTTACCAGTATACTGACCTAATCGCTTAGGCCAATGATCGCTTAGGTTTAAGATATTTTGATTTATGCCACACTTGACAGTACACTGATATTTTTTAGAAACAACCAATATGTATCCGTGATGCCAACCACGGCTTCAAATAACGTTATTTTTTCATAACGTTGCTGCTTCAAGTTCTTAAATAACGTTATGAAAATTTACCCGATATTAAAAATAACGTTAAAAATTGATATTAATAACGGTTAATGTTATAACGTTATATAGGATTTATAACGGTAAATATATGTTCTTTGATAACGTTATAGTCCGTCAAGAAAGTCATGACAGGCGGGAAAATTTTCTAAATTTTTTTCTTTGTATTTTCACACAAATCTCGCAAAAAAGTGGGCTGCGAGTGAGATTTAGTGCACCGTGCACGATCGCATACCTGGTACCAGAAAATAACGTTTAATAACGTTATTTTCTGGTACCAGGTATGCGATCGTTATAATAATTTTATATTATATTTTTTAATTTGAAAAAATATCGTTATAATAATTTATAACGATCTTTTTTCGTTTAAACATAACGAAAAAATATCGTTATAATAATAACGGTAAATATAACGTTATTTTACTAAATATCGTTAAAAAAATAACGTTATCTGGCTACCATTATGAAAATAACGGTACGTAACGATATTTTTTCTGTTATTCGATAACGTTATGAAGCCCTGATGCCAACCTACAGATAATTTCAGATCGGTGGGGAACCAATAGAAAATCTAGAAGTGTCTATCGTCACGCCGTCTGGTGGAGATTAAAAATAAGAAAACCTCTCATTTAAGTTGAATGGACTGTATCTCGGGAATAAAGACGGGAAAAGCAGATAATTTCACCAACCTCAGTTTGGTTCCGTAGCTTCGCTTCGAGGGCCCTCTTCTCTTCTTTTCTTGACACAGATTTACACACACACACTCATTCACACTTGGCTGATTAAATAGTTCTATAGGCTATCGCGCATAGTAACGACGTAGAAGTTGATTTTTTTTAGGCGGCGCGTTCGAGCAGAGATTCGTTCTGAGAGGCTCGTTTTTGAATACTGACACTCGCGAAGACGACACTGCTTTTTATATAGGTAGGGACGCTCTCGCCGCGTGATTCGTAAACTAGGATTTTTTATTTTTCTACCTTCATTCACAAAAAAGTATTAAATTTTTGAATTCGAGTTCGTTCATCGGTCATATAGCTAGTATAATATAATATGCAGATAATATACAGAATTCATAAATATAATTTTCATAATAAACATACTTAATAATGAGATAGAAATTTCTTGTAACAATAATAGGCTACTTGACATATATTTAATTTCATTGAAAAAATGCATATTTCTAGTAGAACTTGGCCTAGGAAACTGTATTTCACCCTTATCGTGAAATAAAAGCTTATGATTGATAAATAAAGTCGATTTTAAAATATGATTTTATAAAAATAGGAATTGTACTGACGAAAACGCTTTTGCGGTACTTCCGATCTGGATGTGACGTCATCCGATTTGTAATTTAATATCTTTTATTTATCGCGCTCGTTATATGTAAGTTTATTTGTACATAAATAATATGAATAAGCCTAGAAGGATTTATAAAATATATTTTCTTGAATAATTCAAATAAAACACCAGTTTTATATAATTATTATCTCCATTTATTGTAGTTAGGAAATGAAATGGCCAAAACTTTTCTACAAAAGTGTTCAACATTACAAATGATTTCTAAATTCTTTTTCAATTTTTTAAGCACTGTTAGACTCGTACGTTTAGCACATAAAACTTTTTTCAATAAAGAAAGTATAAAATACAAAAACATGACGTCACACTATGGCGGCACAATGGCGGACAGTGTTTTCGGCGCCATATATATAGGGCATATTTTTCAATCAACATTTTTATGGGTTTCTACTGTTTAAAATATTAAAATATTAGTTTTTTTAGTGAAAATGAATGATTAAGAAGCGATTAGAATGAAGAAAAAAAATAGGTCAAGTAGCCTATTAGAGCTTGATGACCTCAAGGAGCTTATTCTTTTGTAAGAAACATGCCCATTTTTATGGAATCCGAAAGATAACAATAATCCGTCTTATTTTGCATGCGTTAAGTTTTTAACGCGCATGTGAGTATTATTGCTTCTGCTGCTTTTCTCTTGTAAAAAAAAAAAACTTGTACGAGACGATCTTCCTTATATAAAAAAGTACTCTGTGGATTCCATAGTAGCTAGTGTATCTGCCTACTTAGGAGATTGCGGGTTCGATTCCCGTGTAAGTCAATCATTTGTAGGTGTTATGTTATTAATATAGGTTTGTTGTCTGCGGTACCCAAATTACAAGCAAGGAATGCTTTGTTCAGGACAAGATTGCGTTGTGAGAATGTGTGAGGAATATTATTTATAATTTATTCTTATCTTATTTTTGCAGAAAAAGGAATAATCTTCCAAGATGCGCAAAACACCGCAGACGTCATCTTATTTTTTGACCAACTTTTTGACTCAATTAATAGAAGCTTCGGAAAAAGGAAGAAGCACAGTAAACCTCTTCTGGGACCTGCGACGCCAAACTCGCCACATCACAAAACATGGATGGAGGCTAAAATATTTTTAAAAAATATGAAGTTTGTGAATGTGAAAACCTTAAATGTGGAGCATGTTCCCACTTTAAATAACTGGGTATGGACACTAGAAGGAATAGAACTACTATTAAAAAAAATTGCTGTGAAGTACGGAGTGACATCGGTTTGGTTGCGGCATCTGAACCAGGATCCAATCGAAATTTTTTTTGGATCGATAAGGAGCCAAGGATGCCGGAACGTAAACCCTACTCCAGATGGGTTTGAAGCAGCATTTAGCAGCCTTTTAATAAACAGCCTATCTAGTGTCCATGCCCCTGGGGCAAATTGTGAGGTGGATAATTGCCATGCTTTGCATGAAGTTCTCATCACAAGCGGGGCCTGCAAAGAACAAATAAACTGCGAGCTGTCTAAGATTCCGGACATAGAAATTATACCCCTTGAAGACAAAAGTGACCCCCGAATAGTTAGGGGGCTACAATATGTTAGCGGTTATTTTGTTAAAACCGCTAAGAAGAAAGTCTTCAATTCAAGGGTTGTAGTGAATGCAAAAAAAACTTAATGTCCGATCAGGAAGGAGAGTATTTAAAACGTAGAGAGTACGCTAATAAAAAATGGCTTTGCAGTCCCAGCGACTCTCTCTTGAATTGTGTTTCGAATCTGCAGGATATAAATTACACAATAATTAAAAAGTGCTTAGATAAAAAATATTTAAAAAAAATAATTAAAACAGTGATATTTATTCACGTACAATTTGATTTCTTAAAATGTGAACTGCATAAAGAAAAATTAATCGATTTTTTAATCAATATATCCTGCAGATTCTTCATTTACAATTACTGTAAGAATATAAATAGAATATTAATGAATAGGAGAGAGTGTGATGATGATACGGATTTGTTTATGCTGAAAGCGAAAAAATTATATATGAAATGTTTTAAAAGAAAAAAATAAATTATATCAATTACGGTTGTCAGTGTTTTATTTATTGAAAAACATCCTATAAAAAGAAACAAAAAGCAACCTAAACCCAGTAACCAATGCTATATGTAGGTATATATATTGACAAAAAGTTGTCAAAACCTACTTCCAGAGAGCGCCACTTGTCTTACCCTATTTGGCCGTCGAGTTGTACCTCTATTCCTATATATAAAAAAGTACTCTGTGGTACTGACGGTGATAATATTGACCGTATAATAGGCAGGGCTTCATAACGTTATCGAATAACAGAAAAAATATCGTTACGTACCGTTATTTTCATAATGGTAGCCAGATAACGTTATTTTTTTAACGATATCTAGTAAAATAACGTTATATTTACCGTTATTATTATAACGTTATTTTTTCGTTATGGCATAACAAAAAAATAACGTTATAATAATAACGGTAAATATAACGTTATTTTCTGGTATCAGGTATGCGATCGTGCACGGTGCACCAAATCTCACTCATATTTAAAATGTAATAAGCGTTATCTGTGAAAATACAAAGAAAAAATACACCTTAAAAGCGTGATTACGTTTAGAAAATTTTCCCGCCTGTCATGACTTTCTTGACGGACTATAACGTTATCAAAGAACATATATTTACCGTTATAAATCCTATATAACGTTATAACATTTACCGTTATTAAATACATTTATAACGTTATTTCTAGTATCGGTTAAATTTTCATAACGTTATCTATGCCCTTGAAGCAATAACGTTATGAAAAATAACGTTATTTGAAGCCCTGGTCTAGACAGTAAGCCCGTCCGCACGTTTGCCAAACCTCAACAAATCGTCACAAACGGTCACAAAAATAAACGTGTGGATAGGGAGTTTGGCTTGGTTTGTTTAGGTTTGCAAAGACTTGTAGCCGATCCGACCCGGTGTCAGTTTTTGAACGAAAATCAAAGGGAATTTGCCGCAAGCGTTTGCCACCCGTCCACACGTTTGTGCGCGTTCATTCTTGTCGATGCTCTGTAAGCGAACAGATGTGCTATACGTACGTAGTATGTCTGTGTGTGCTTTCAAAAAATGAATGACTGGTGGTCAAATGAAAACGTATTAAATTATATTATATTAATTATATAGTTTTCTTATATTTATAACTAGCTGTTGCCCGCGACTTCGCCCGCGTCAAAGTAAAATGTATTCTCCTTCTTTTTGGAAGTCGGTTGAAAAGTAGCCTAAGTTACTTCTTACTACATAAGCTATCTACCAAAAAAAGTTCCATCAAAATAGCTCCAGCCGTTTCAGAGATTAGCCGGAACAAACAGACAGACATACAGACAAAAATTTTAAAAAATGTTGTTTTGGTGTATGTAGAGTATATAATATATTCTTTCAATATTACAAACAGACATTATTTCACGAACTACTGGAGTAATTTTTCTGTTTGTTGGCACAGATAAAAACGTGATGGCTCATAGGCTATTAATTGTGGATTAATTATTTGTCTGTGAAATATCTAATTTAAGCGGGCGAAGCAGCGCAGAACGTCTAGTAATATTATAAAACTGAAGAGTTTGGTTGTTTGAACGCGCTAATCTTAAGATCTACTCATTCGATTTGAAATAATCTTTCAGTGTTTGATAGCCTATTTATCGAGGAAGGCTATAGCCTATATTTTATCACGGTAAGACCAATAGGAGCAAAGATACAGAGGAAAATGTGAAAATAAAGCTGAAGAGTTTGTTGGTTAGTTTGTTTGTTTGAACGCGCTAATCTCAAGAACTACTGGCCCGATTTGAAAAAATATTTCAGTGTTTGATAGCCTTTTTATCGAGGAAGGCTATAAGCTATATTTTATCACGCTAAGACCAATAAGAGTAAAGATACAGAGGAAAATGTAAAAAAACGGGGAAAATTATTTGGAAGGGCTAATATCTCACAGACTACTGAAGCAATTTTTATGTTATTTGACACGAATATATAGTAGACTACGTGAGACATGGGTTATTAATTTGTGAAAAATATACGGTTTCCGTGAAATTTCAGATTTACACGGACGAAGCCACGCGGAACGTCTAGTATTATTAATATGTTTATTGCTCCTTTCATCACCATGTCTTTGGCATGCAGAATAATGCGGCTATCAGACTCCTTATATTAATTAAGCCCTGTTAACAGCGTTTTCGTTGGTTGAAAATCACATATTCTAATTTTTTATTTATTTATTTTTTTACTATCTTTTATCTAATTTTATTTAATTTATTCTAATTTATTGGCATTTAAACATTCGATTCAATCGAAAATGATACCAAACTCGACTATATACCTAAATCCCACGCAGTTATTGACCTCATACCTTGTTAAAGCTAAAACCCCCCCCCCCCCCCCTACCCCACCTGCATGAGATATTCATCGTAAACCCATCTTAGGGATATGAAGATCAATCCTACCAAAGGAAATCTTTGGTTTAGTAAAAGCCGTATTCCTCGTTTTTTTGTCTTGTACGCACACGACTATTTCTAAGCCTTCGCTAAGTAAAATGACGTTTTATACTATTTTTATAGGTAATGTTGGTAGTGTGCCAATTTATTGTGTTCAATGTGTCAAAAATAATGAGTATTTTGTAAAAAAAAAACTTGAGCGGTGTCAAAGGACACCCGAATGGAATGGAGTTATTTCATATGTTATAAAAATCTGTACATAATATATACTTAAAAAAATATTTAAAAAACGCCATCTATTGACGCATAGGAATACTATCAACGTGCAACGCCCTCTGCCCCTAAGTATCCACACGTTTGTTTTTGTGACCGTTTGTGACGATTTGTTGAGGTTTGGCAAACGTGCGGACGGGCAAGCTACGATTTGGAACCCAAATTTTTTTTTGTTTGGAAATTTCGTCCACCTGTCAATGGCGACATGACATTCGAGTTGTGAGAACATATTTTTATTATTTTCGATTTAGCGCTGCAAAATTGTGAATTACAAATTATTTCTATTACTACGACTAATTCTATAGTAAAATCCACAAAGTACTACATACCAAAATGGCTTTAACAGCAGAAAAATTAATCAACGAGAACAGGTGAGTTACCAAGGGGAAAGTTGATTTGCAAAATCTTCGATACCTAACAACCTGCTAACAACAAAGTAAGCGATATTACATGGCGAAATAATTTCTAGGTTTCACAGTGAAGATAGCACATTCAATTTCTTTCTTTATTTGCCGTTTGGCATGGTGCTGATGGGATTGAGGATAATTTTGGCATTGTTTCTCTGGATTGCTTCAATTGTATTGCCTAATAAATCTGCAGTCAAGCAACTGTTGTCGACGCTCGCTTGTTGGACATTCGGTAAGTTTATTTTAGTTCTAGCCAAGCCAATTCACTAATAAACTGAGATTATTTCAATTCCTTGTCAAATACAAGTACATTTTTTTATAAAATGAATTATTTACCAAACCTCCTAAGTGCTAATAAACTGTATGGTACAAAAACAAACCTTTATGTAGGTATGAATTCAGTGGCGGATTTGCAGTCCTGGCCACTGTAGGCCCCAGGCCATGTGCCGCCCCTTTCTCAGCATCCATCATAATACTAGATGTAAAATAATTCATGAATTACTCTATTCCCATTTTTAATTGATTCCGAAAATCGTATAACTAAAAGTATTAGCTTATAAAGCTAGTTAAGAATTTTTTAAAATTTTTGAAAAAAAATAAAACACACTCAACACATTGATACTAATAGCCCACACATACAAGCCGCACGCGGTGCCTTTGTATGAAGATAACTTACTTCCCCTCCTTATACTATGTCATTAGTGGACCTATTTGAAACTATCTTCGCCCGGGAATTGGACAGAAACTTGATGCCTTTTTAAAAAAAAAGAGATGCCAGGTTTACCAGACCTGTTCAAGCTCTACAAAGATAATATAATAATAGGGATGGGAGTTGGGACAGTAAAACAAATGCATCATATCTACAAATATATATTGACGACCTCTGTGGCTCAATGGTTAAGAGTGTATGGCAGCTCAAGCCGGGGTTCGCGGGTTCAAAAAGTTTTTCAATGTTCCTGGGTCATGGATGTATATTAAATATGTGTATGATATAATAAAAATCTTAATTAAATATGTATAGTATAAAAGTATTAAATATCAGCGCCAGAATATTTTGATATGTTTATGCTGTATGCCGTCATACATATAAGCAGCTACGAGATAAATCGTACTTGGCATAGTAGAACATAAATCCACTTGACTATGCCGACTACGAATATACTCATAGTCGGCAGAGAAAAGGGTATTCTTTTGTAATTTGGCGGGAAAACAGGAAGCAACCTGTCGTGATCGGGAGCTATAGTTCGACAAGGCTTTATATGAACGTGGCGAGAAAAGGAACTAAACACTTCTATCATAAAAACACACAGATACGGAGCTTATATATATAAACTATGTGAAAGTAACGGCGTAATACTGAAGATAAAACTTTATACAGGCAAATCAGAAGGTCATGAAGGTGGACAAACTATAAAAATTGTAACAGATTTACTAGATGATTACTTGAATTTTCATAAAGATAAGTTATCTGTATATACCTTGTACAAAATATTTAAATACTAAAAAATATTTTTTAGAGTTGAAATATTTTGTAGTAAATTTAATATTTATGTATATATTTTTTTGTGTTTTACTCTATTTTTTGGTGTTTAAATATTTAGTAGTAAATTTAGTAAAAAAAAATTATACACAAAAAATTTTTTTTAGTGTTTAAATATTTTGAAATTAATTTTTGTACAGGAACCTAGGTAATTACTATTTTAAGCTGAAAAATAACTCAAACATGTTAAATATTTTCGTATGAGAAAATGATTTTGGTATTACGTATGTATGAGAATTTCGAGGGTAACCCGGGCTCTTAATAACAGGTCTAACGGGAAATAATATATCAAAGACTTTGTCACTACTCGAAACAATATTATTTGACGCCATTTCACAACACTTTAATATTTACCACGCGATTAAAACGTTAATTCACAACTGCAAACACTTGCGCACTATCGACAACAAACGAAGCATTCGACAGCACTAGCCGCGGCGCGCACGCCCCTCGCCCGTTCAGTGCGGCTATAGTTATACTTCTCGAGTTACAGCGCCCGCACCTTGCAAAAAGACACGATTTTAGAGCACGCACAGACTGAAAGCAATCAACCAGGCATATAATGCCTTGCTTCACAGCGAACGTGCTAATTACCCACCTATAACCCACCCATTCTTCCTAGATTACTTGTATTATACTAAAAGATTATGACGTCCTGTAAAATTGTTCTTAGGCGCGAATAGCATTAGTTATGACTTATGAGCCACTGAAGAGAGGTGTACCTCGAGTGGTGTCCTGGGCCAAACGTACAAACTATTTTGAACGATGTACGAAATTATTTATAATTTTGAAAAGCAAAAATAGGAAGATTATAATCATACGTTACGCGAGCCTTTAAATATCTCACCAAAAACAGCCATCTGGCTATACAAAAACCCGCGCAAAATTTTAATAACCGAGAAGCCACCACGCATCTTTACTGAACACAATTACAGCTGAGAGTTGAGACCTTGTAGTTTATGCTTTTTAATTCCCAAAATTTCGTTTGTTAAAAACAAAAAAACATATTATAATGAAATGATTCCAAGGCGTTTTATTTATAAATATGGAGATTCAGATATTGAGACTTTAATGTGATCAAAATATAGCGTCTGTCCAGACTCCAGATTCGCGCCCATTGCCACTAGATTCATATTTCACACTGCACCGCACCCATTACAATTATTTTTGCACGATTTGCCGCCCTTTATATCTGGCCGCCCTAGGCCCGGGCCAACTAGGCCTTAGGGCAAATCCGCCACTGTATGAATTGAAAATTGAAATTGAAATTAAAACAATTATTATCAAAAGCACATAATATTATCTACACAATTTTAGCAATAATCAATAATATTTTTAAAAGGTTTTGTAAATATTGTTGACCCTATAGAGGTGTCCAAACATTATTTTTCTTATTAGAATATAAGTACCTGCTTATTACAATGCTGCTCTTCCTTTCAGGAGTGTATGTGAAGGTCATTGGGAAGAGAGATCCTCGGAGCAGCATTATCATTGCCAACTATGTGTCCTGTCTGGACTCCCTTGCTGCGGCTCAATCAATGCGCACAATCAGTGTATGTAGTGCTTTTCTACACATCTATTATTTTCAAAACAGATATTACAGTGTTGTAAAACATCCTAGAATCTAGATTCTATATTTATTACAAACTAGATGAAAATTCGTTATAGCGCAGGAACCATACATTTTTTCAAGATCAAAATATCCTATGTCCTTTCCTGGGACTCAAAGTATCTCCATACAAAATTTCAGCAAAATCGGTTCAGCGGTTTGGCCGTGAAGAGGTAACAGACAGACAGACACACTTTCGCATTTGTAATATTAGTATGGATACGAAGCCCAGAGAAAAGTACATGTGGGCTAATATTCAAGTCAAGAAAATTTATTATCGGAGAAATTAACGCATAAAGGTGTCTTTAGATGATTGGATCTGGGTTTGTTGTCTCCGGCCAAAACAGATCATGTGTAACATTGACCTGACCTAAGAATTTTCTCTGATAGTACCTGAATTTACAGAATAATAATACAGTAGGGCCTCGATAGTCCGAACACCCAAAATATTATAGCCTGTTCGGATGCAAGCAGCGTTCGGATTATAGTATGTAGACATTTTTAAAGGCATTTGGTGGATGTTGAAGCCATAATAAAACGCACAAATACAGCACAAAGATATGCATATCTATAACAAAATGGCGGAATAGCTTCCGGGGCGGTCAAAAATGATATGTAATACCATAGGACTCATAGAGTAATAAGTATACCTCTCACCTCTGGTAATACTAAAGACACAGTGTAAATAACTACAGTGTTCCAACGCCTTTGAAGTCGCGCGAAAAGCCGCTTTTGTGTAGGTATTCGTTATTGCTTCAGGGTTGTCATAATAATGTGTTTTAATATAATCTGTTCTACATTTTATGTTTTCGTATTATTTGTATGTATAGTACTAGGAATAACAAAAAATAGATATAGAAGTATTATAAGGAGTTTTATTATAAAAAATACAAATGCGTATACAAAAGCTCAGGGTTCGCATGATATACCTATATTATATCAATATATATATATATCCCGATATGTATCATGAATCATGATATACATATAATATCAATTGATATTTATGTTTCATATAATATATCAAAATTGATATTTGTATTTAAAAATGTAAAATAATGTTTAAACTAGTTTTGAATGTAAAAAATCTTACATCAAGTCGTAGTCTAAATACACAGGTCTTATTTTCCGAGAGTTTCACAAGCCAACAAAACTTGCTATTTGACACGACATTAACTAATCATAGCCGTCGACGCGGCTTGTAACTAGGCTTATGACACCCACATGACCCCGTGTTTTTCGGAAGAAAATTCCTTGTTTGTTATTATACTATTTTTATACCATTTATACCATGTGTTAAGTTAATTCGACTGATAAAATTAATACACTTTTTTCTTCTGATTAAAAAAGCTATGTTTCGCCGAGTGAGTAAGTTTACCGGAGGCCCAATCCCCTATCCTTTTCCCTATTTCCTTCCCTACCCTATTACCCTATTCCATCTTAAAAGCCCGGCAACGCACCTGCAGCTCTTCTGATGCTGCGAATGTCCATGGCCGACGGAAATTGCTTTCCACCAGGTGACCTGTTTGCTCGTTTGCCCCCTTATTTCATTAAAAAAAATTTACTCAAAAGTATCTATTGTTGATTTTTACCTTATTTGAAAACTTTGAATATCAATAATAAATAAATGAGTTTAATTTTACTTCCCTATCTTCAAATTATCAGACACTAGCGACCCGCCCCGGCGTCGCACGGGTATAAAATATATAGCCACTGAAAAAATGATTAAAATGGATAGCCTATGATCCTTCACGTGGTCTACTTCTTATCTGTGCCAAATTACATAAAAATTGCTCCAGTAGTTCGCGAGATAAGCCCTTTCAAATAATTTCCCCCGTTTTTTTCACATTCTCCTATTAGTCTTCATAAAATATTGCCTATAGACTTCCTCAATAAATGGGCTATCTAACACTGAAAGAATTTTTCAAATCGGACCAGTAGTTCCTGAGATTAGCGCGTTCAAGTTAGCCCTTTCAAATAATTTTCCCAGTTTTTTCCCCATTTTCCTCTATTTCTTTGCTCCTATTAGTCTTAGCGTGATAAAATATAGCCTATAACCTTCCTCGATAAATTGGCTATTTAACACTGAAAGAATCATCAAAATCCGTTGCGTAGTTTTAAAGATTAAAGGGAACAAAGGGACATGAGGGGAAAAAAGCAACTTTGTTTTATAATAAGTATAGATACAAATTATTTCGAATCAACTATTACGAAAAAACATATCAGAGTATGAAAGGTGAATGCTCAACAATGTATTTACCAAAAACCCGTAATCGATTGAAACCATTTATATGGGGCATAGTAGACTACATCTACGGTATCCCAGATACAATGTCCTTTTTGGATTAAACAATCACCAAGCACTTTTAAAACGATCGTAATCAATTGACTTTTCTTAAGGTGACGCCGCGTTAAAGTAAGAAACCGTGTTGCATATGTTTTAGATTGCTTGTTTTCTATGAGAGGCCGGGCCGGCCTCTCATAGAAAACAAGCAATGGAACAGCAAAAAATGGAAAGGGCGTAAGCAACAAAATGGTTTTTGTCGCGTAATTTAAAAACCATAAATACATTTCATATAAGCTATGCACATATTAAAGTGTATGCTTCAACCAATTTATGTACAAATTTTGGAACCTTAAATCACTCTCCTCTGTTGGAAAAATAGGAATCCCTTTTTTTACAGAGGTCTTTTCGATTGATAATTCTGTGTTATAAAAGTTGTCCAATCGTGTTATGCTATGGGCAATTCAAAGACAAAGACATGATGAATACTGACAATGAACTTTAGTTTCTTAGCTTTAGTCATTGCTGAGAAAAATCGGCATCGCTACAGCCAAATTATCAAGGCGTTGCCTTAAAGGAATCTATGATATTTAGGACGACATGATGCTACAAACGATATTGTGTCGATTAGTACGTAGTAAAAACACATTTATATTTGTCTACTGATTCTTACATTCATGTATTTAATATTAAAATATTTATCACTTTTATATCTGAAAGTATAGAATGTCACTTTGGTATAGAAATGGTATAGTATCTGTACAGGTATTTTTAACGATTATAATGTATTATATCAGTTAACTATCTACGTCTTTTCGAAAATAAAAGGACAAACGAGCAAACGGGTCACCTGATAGAAAACAATTACCGTCACTCATGGACACTCGCAACATTAGTAGAGCTACAGGTGCGTTTAAGAGGGAATACGCTTTCTTCCGAAAAACGTACGGTGACATTTCTTTTTAGGGTTCGATAGTCAACAATAGTTGCGTGTGTACGGTAAATTATACGGCTATTGCTGAACCAAATATTTCCTTTGGTAGGATTGGTCCTTATGGCCCAAGGATGGATTTAAGATGTGGAGCCACCGCGACTTTTGATGTAATTTTTATTTTTATTTTAGCAGCTTAGAAAATTAGAAAATACAGTCTCAATCTGTATAGAGGCATTAATTATGGTAATATTCCAAGTTCGGTACCGTATTCGGATGACTTAAGAATGCTTAATTCATTTTAGGACTCATATTTGCACGATAAAGATGTTAAACAACGTAAAAAGAAGACGAAGAAGAAGCATTATTTAAACGCGTTAATCTTAGTATCAGTCAGTAATTACTCGTCCGATTTGAAAAATTCTTTCAGTGTTAGATAGCCCATTTATCAAAGAAGGCTATAGGCTATATTTTATTACGCTAATAATAATGTAATCGAAGAAATAGAGGAAAATGTGGAAAAAACGGGGGAAATTATTTGAAAGGGCTTATTTCACGAACTACTGGAGTAATTTTTCTGTTATTTGGCACAGATAAAAAGTAGAAACGTGAAGGATCATAGGCTATTTATTTGTCTGTGAAATATCTAATTTACGCGGGCGAAGCAGCGCGGAACGTCTAGTAATATAAAGTTGAAGAGTTTGTTTGTTTGAACGCGCTAATCTTAGGAGCTACTCATCCGGTTTGAAAGAATCTTTCAGTGTTTGATAGCCTAATTATGGAGGAAGGCTATTGCCTATATTTTATCACGCTAAAACCAATAGGAATAAAGATACAGAGGAAAATGTGAAAATAAAGCTGAAGAGTTTGTTGGTTAGTTTGTTTGTTTGAACGCACTAATCTTAGGAGCTACTCATCCGATTTGAAAAAATCTCAGTGTTTTTTATTTTATCGAAATTATTTATCGAAAAAGGCTATAAGCTATATTTTATTACGCTAAGTCCAATAAGAGCAAATATACAGAGGAAAATGTAAAAAACGGGGAAAATTATTTGAAAGGGCTAATATCTCACAGACTACTGGAGCAATTTTTATGTTATTTGACACGAAAATATAGTAGATTACGTGAGACATGGGTTATTAATTTGTGAAAAATATACGGTTTCCGTGAAATTTCAGATTTACGCGGACGAAGCCGCGTGGAACATCTAGTATTATTAATATGTTTATTGCTCCATTCATCACCATGTCTTTGGCATGCAGAATAATGCGGCTATAAGCCTGTCAACAGCGTTTTCTTTGGTTGAAAATAATATATTCAGAATTTTTTATTTTATTTTATTTTTACTATCTTTTATCTAAATATTATTTGATCTTTAAAAAAATGTTTAAGGTAAGTACCTCTCCTACACATATTTTAGCGGGGATGATTTTTTTTCGCGTCCACCCCACCGTGTGAGGTGTCGTTGGATAGGTTTTTTAGAAATATTATGAGTAGGTATAACATATCATTTTCCGATTTAGAGATGTGAATATGAAGTTTTAAAGTGGAAATAAATCTTTAGAGTCCTGCAGTGACTCTACCAGCTAAAATCTAAACGGTTGCTTCTGGAAAAATATTCACGGGAGTAGGAAATATGCTGAATTTAAAAGAAAAACTATCACGGCTAAGAAGACTTCATAAGTTATTGAGTAATAGTCGATCAACTAAAAAAATGTAACTGTTCGGAGACTTCTCCGAATTTAAATTATAAGTTCCTTTAATACTTATTAAAGGAACTTATAATTTAAATTCCTTTAAAAACGTAACTAAGATGATGTTGTTAGTAATGTATAACACGTTATAAAATAGGTATGTACATTCATTGTCCATTCAAAAAATATCAATAACTAGCGGTACTACGGAACCTTATAGGTATTGCGCGTGGCCCGACACGCACTTGGCCGGTTTTGACTTTATTTTTTCTAAATTGTATATTCTTATACGTGTCACCGTCGTTTTTACGAGGGAAACACAAAAACAAAGGAAGAAAATGGGAAGAAACTACATAGTTGATTCAAAGCGCTGTCACAAAATCTCAGATTTATTTTTTCAAATTATCCGTTTCGGTTATCGTTTTGAATAAAATGAGTTACATATTTATAATCTACTATTAATGGTCTACTTTGCTGTATATAAATTATTTTAATCGACTATGGGTTTTTTTTGGGCATTCACCTTTGTATGTAATTTTAAAAATATCAAAAAAAATAACGGATATAATATGTATTTATGTACTTATTTAAATAAGTACATACATACAACTCAAACGAAACACTGTCGGTCGCAAATCACTTAAAACAATTAAATTAAAAAGCATCAACCCCGGCTGACGTGTACCGAACGAGTGTATGGCAGTTCGGTATCGCTACCGCGCCTCTCTCACCCCGCACGCCCCGCACGATTGCTCTGTCTAGACGTGTTCGTTGGACCACTGTAGTTATTTACACTGTGCTAAAGATGTCTAACTCGGCACTAGAATGCAGCGTCGCAGCTGCGGGAGTGATTGCGGGGGAAGGCAGGTCATACGGATTATAGAGATATTCGGATTAGCAGTGGTTCGGACTATCGAGGCCCTACTGTATTATGATTTATGGATTTCTTGCTATGAGGTGAGCTTATTTACGAGCACCATCAATGCTATGTTGAGTATGTTGGTCTTTTAGCTTACCGTTTAGTAGTAAAAGGAGTTTATTGACTACAATGGTTAGCGTGTAAAACGTTGTTGAGCCAAATAGTAATTCAAGTAATTAACGTAATGTTTTATTTACAGTTGCGGAAATGGAAGCTGCCACCATTTTTTGCTTCAACTTTGGGAATAAAGAGTGCTGCTCAATTTGTGAAAAAGTAAGTTTTTTATTGTCTACATTATGAATTGGGTAGATGATGTTTGTTTTAACAGCTTCCAAAAAAAGATAAGACATTCATGATATTATGTCTTCTTGTTATAGTTGACAAAAACATTCCTACCTCAGAGACATGTAAAAACAAGATAGCACTAAATTATCTATGGATAATATAATATTGACTCAACTACACACATATTATAGAAATGTGTGTGACAGCATGCTTTAGAGCCTGTCCACACGGCGCGTTGCGTCGACGCAGCGCTGCCGTTGCGTTGTTTTACATACAAATAACCAAGGTATTCACACGGCACGCTGCACAGTGTTTTAGAAATCCCCAAAATAGGACATGACTAAGTTAATGCAATGAGTCGATGGCGTCTTATATTTCAAATGCAAGAGTAGAACTCCCGTGTGCGCATTTTACTTCGTTTTTGAGAAAAACAATTTTTAAATTGGTCATTTTTTGACTCCCTAAAAACGAAATTATTTTATTTAAATTATTTACGAGGGTTTGTAAACTTGCTACCCAGCTGATTAGATTAATCATTAAGAGACACAAATTTTGTACTTTATTTCATTCCTACAATTCAAGTAGTTCCTGAGATTTTAATGTTTTAAAATATTTAGACTTTATTTTTTTTCTCCTTTCCTATATGATTTCCGCACTTTTTGTCCATACTGAAAAATACTTTGATTTAGTATTTACACTACAATATTTTTATTTTTTGTGAATCGCGTCTCATACCAGAGATTTAGGAATTTCAAATTTTTATTGGCGCCTTAAAAAATTAAGAGCAAAGTTTCATCAAATACTATTTTTTAAATAATCAGTTAAATAAAAAAATATTTACAATTTAAAAAATTTAAATAATTAGTCAAATATGTAATAATCACATATATCAGTCAAATAATGAAACATTTTATTCTTCATCACCTTGGTCTTCAAAAATGCTGTCCTCTCGTGCCAAATGGAGGAGGATGAAGTCGTTAATAATATTAACGACACTATAAATTTATTAGTATTATTACTTGAGTGATTATTATTTGACTAATGATTTAAAAAATTAAATTGTAAATGTTTTTTTATTTAACTGATTATTTAAAAAAAATAGTATTTGATGAAACTTTGCTTTTAAATTTTTTAAGGCGCGAATAAAAATTAGTAATTCGTAAATCTCTGGTATGAAACGCGATTCACAAAAAATAAAATATTGTAGTGTAAATACTAAACCAAAGTATTTTTCAGTATGGACAGAAGGTGCGGAAATCATATAGGAAAGGAGAAAAAAAATAAAGTCTAAATATTTTAAAACATTAAAATCTCAGGAACTACTTGAATTGTAGGAATGAAATAAAGTACAAAATTTGTGTCTCTTAATGATTAATCTAATCAGCTGGATAGCAAGTTTATGAACCCTCGTAAATAATTTAAATAAAAAAAAATTCGTTTTTAGGGAGTTCAAAAATGAGCAATTTCAAAATAAATTTTCTCAAAAACGTAGTAAAATGCGCACACGAGAGTTCTAATCTTGCATTTGAAATATAAGACGCCATCGACTATTGCATTAACTTAGTCATGTCCGATTTTGGGCGTTTCTAAAACACTGTGCGCTGCGACGTCGCAACGCACACATGACGGACAGCAGCCCCCGAGACGAAGCGGGTGGGGGTGTTGACGTTGACTGCTTCGTAATAACGCTGCGATGACGCAGCGCCCGTGTAGCCGGCTATGCGTCAAACGGCAGCGCTGCGTCGATGCAACGCTGACGCAACGCGCCATGTGGAGTGTGGACAGGCTTTTTTGTATTCCTGAGGCCATACAATTCTCCAAAGAAGAAAACTACCTCTATCACATAAAATTCTCGTATCACAGTGTTTGTGCGCAAACTCCTCCAAAACGGCTCAACAGATTTGAATGAAATTTTGTATGTACATTCGTTAGGCCTGAGAATAGGTTTTTATCTACTTTTTATATTGATACTAGTAATAATTTATATGACAAAACAATGTTTGCCGGGTCAGCTAGTCTTAAATAATTCCTTTTTCCAGAGAACATTTCACCGAGCACCCCAGTAAGCAGGTGCTGCTTCAGCCCGAAGGCGGCCCCACTAACGGTAAAGGTCTACTGCAGTTTACCGACTGGTGCTTCCCCATTGGCAATAAAGTGCAGCCGGTTGCTATTTGTAAGTGCATAAACTTAACCCATGCATCTTGGGTACTTTACTCAATATTATTGTGGTACTGAAAGTGCTATGGGATGATTGTAATTTTCCAGGATGCAATGTGACATGTGTTATTCCAGAACCTTTACTATTACCACAGCAAAACTGTATTTATCATCCTCACATACTCAACTCAAATATTTATGGTTTTTTGTGAATGTATAACAAATTATCATCTTAATGAACGTAAGTAAAAATTTAAAAGGTTTTCTTTATCTTCACTGTCACTGCTTTTATAATATTCTGCAGAAACAAATCATGGGATTGAAACCGATAGATCATATTATATTATCAAATGTTGTTCTGCTTACCGAAAATTTAAAATTCATTGATAATCATATTTTTGAAAACTGTAATCTAAATTAGCTTGTTATAATTATTTATATGAGACCATCTATACAGTATGACACGCTTAAAGAGCGGGGAGGGGGTCGACGAAGTGTGACATGGTGTGACAAGAAGGGGGGAAGTGGTCCCGAGTTTTGTGATATCACATTTTTAAATTTAACAAATTGAATAGCGAAATTAAAATTATTGAGGTGATTTTTACATGTAAAATTGCTAATTTGATGACGTCACACTAGGTGGGGGGTCTCATAATGTGACCACCTGTGACGAGGGAGCTCTAAAAATCACGAAAATTGTGTGAGGTACCTACTTTATGGACGGTCTTTATTATTAAAAAACAATTTTTTTAGCTGTCGAGCGTCCCTTCACGAACGTGACTGTCCACCGCAAGGACGATGCATTCCCCTGGCGGGACGCGCTCTGGTATCTGATATCGCCTTACACGGTGTACACTCTGCGCATTCTGCCAACCTTGGAGCGACAGGAGTCCGAGCAGGCGTTCTCCGAGAGGACTAGACAGGCTATTGCGGATGCACTCAGGGTATGTTAAGCCTTTGAAAAGATTTTGATGCTTAAGAACATTGGGATAAGTCCTGGTAAAAACAATTTGAAAATTTTTACTTCAGAAAATGAAAAATGTTTTATTTGATAACAGTTTACTAAATAATTGTTTCTGAGTCTACGATGCCTACCACCGGGTCGAGAACTGGCGGGAAGTACCGGCTTTAGAAACTCGCACGGGGCCACATTTAAGCAAAAAAGTGGAAAATTGTTCTTCTCACGAACATTTTTTACAATTTTACAATGTAATACATATAAATGTACGGTTCCTAGGCGACATAATTCATGCTACATGTAATATTTACTTATTGGAACATGGGCGGCCCTAGGGGGTGGCGAACAAGGCAAATGCTTGGGGCCACGCTCTAAGTTCTTATGCTAAGTATTGACCTACGGTTTTGCTCAATAGTTTTATAGGCCATTGAAGTGTTACATTTGCTTTGCATTCATTAGAGGACGCAATTTTATTTCTGGAATATGTTGGGGGGCTCAATAGAAGCTTAACCTCAAGTTTGTGGGGTCGCCAGTCTTGTCCCCCGGGGAAAAAGGGGTGACAACACTATTTTCGTTATATCTCGGAAACCATGCGTCTTACAAAAAATTTGTAAGAACATAATTTGTTGAAAATTATTTTGTCTACAAATAAGCTTATATAACTTTTTAGAGATCAACTACGATATCATGGCGCGCCCCTCCAAAATTCAAAACGTTGAAGTGCATTGTCTTGCGCGGTAGGCTAGTTATGATTAGTTGACCAACAAATCTTGGTATTAAGTGACATTAACTGAAATATTACGTGTACTGTGATTGGTTGAATACTTACTACATACAAACTCTTTCATAAGGATGTGACTACACACATTGATACAGTCATTTGGAGGGGCGCGCCATGTTATCGTAGTTGATCTCTACCCTAAATTAAAAATTTAAAAAGTTATAACCAAAAAAGTGAGAAAATTTTTGAAAAGGTTTATTATCACTTTTTAACTTTGTTTAACACATTTCACAAAAAAAAAAATGCCTTAGACCAACCTTGTAGATGATCTTTTGAGAAAAAGATCCCATGAAATTAATTTTCTGCAGATACAAAGGAAACTGTGGAACCATGTGTGGCTGCAGAAAAGCAGGCCTGAAATGCTTTATTTTATAGTTTACTTTATTATATAGTTTGCATATATTTATGTAGTGTAGTAGGCATACTGTAGACTGTGGCTGCAGAAAAGCAGGCCTGAAAAGCTTTACAGAATAGTAGGCATACTGTAGAGCATTTTAGGTCTGCTTTTCTGCAGCCACACATGCTTTCACAGTTTCCTTTGCATCTGTAGAAAATTAATTTCATGAGATCGGGGAGGATTGAGGGTTCTTTTTCTCAAAAGATCATTAACAAGGTTGTTCTAAGGTAATTTTTTTGTAAAATGTATTAAACAAGTTAAAGAGCGATAATAAACCTTTTAAAAAATATCACTTTTTTGCTTATAACTTTTTAAATTTTTAATTTAGGGTAAAAAGTTATATAAACATATTTGTATACAAAATAAATTGCAACAAATTATATTCTTAAAATTTTTCTGTAAGACTTATAATAGTTTCCGAGATATCACGAAAATAGTGTTGTCATCCCTTTTTTCAAGATGGCGGCCGGGGGACAAGACTGGCGACCCCACAAACTTGAGGTTAAGCTTCTATTGACCCCCCAACATATTCCAGAAATAAAATTGCGTCCTCAAATAAATGCAATATTCGGTCCTCAAATTTTAACATTTCAATGGACTATTACTCCAAATCGAGTAATAATAATAATTACTGTGTGGACCGCAAAACTGACAGCTCGAAGGCTCGCATCGAGCCACTCGAAGGCTCCCATCGAACCAGCTTGATGGAATTGAATGTATCGAACTATCGAGCAACGCTGAATGTGTGGACGAAAGTCCGAGCCGCGGGTTTTGCTAGACGTTATTGCTCAATCGAGCAAAACCGTATGTGAGTACTTAGCATTACAGGGGCCTCGCGTCGAACAAATTAAAAATATATATTTTTTACTCTTATTTATTTTTATAAGTTAAGCATTTCTCGTCAAACATAACGAAAACCTACCAAACAGCCACAGCTACTTTCGCATCACATAGGTACTTCTCCGACCTCCGTAAGACAAAGACCCTCGCAATGGGATAAGGCCGCCACTAATTGGAAATATAGTTTTCAGGTGGAGCTGACGTCTACGTCTGACGATAAATAAAGTTACAGTTATATATCGTAAGAATAAAGTAAAGATATAATTTCCAGGTGGAACCAACATTAATATCGTGGGAGGACCTGCGTCGCCCGCGCCGCGCGCGCGCCGCACCGCTCGCCCGCGACGCACAGTACGTCAAGGAGGTGCTTCCGCTTGTGCCCATGGCGGATATATTGAGGGATTTGGGTGAGTATTTCAGTATTAGTTTTAAGCGGGCCCCTAGACCTACAATAATATTTTTAGCAATATTTTATTGAACAACTTATTTGACAATAAGATTGATAGGCGGGAATATTGCAAAATAGGTAATATTGCGCAATAAAATTGATAGTCTAGACTGTATAGAGTCTAGACTCTAGGAGACCGCTGAGGTGAGACTGCATTTAGTATCTAAACACACTAGACCGAATATACACGGCCGAAGTTCAGCATTATTACGCCTCCAATGCTCTACGCCTACGCTATAAGTTATAACGCGACGTAATTTCGGCATGGTGTGTTATCACTTATCAGTAATTTGAAATACATTGTAGGTGCAATCATGCCGAACTTCGGCCTCGTATTTTCGGCCTAGTGTGTTTAGAGTTTAGACACTCAAGGTAAGGCTTTCTGATGGCACGCGACCGCGACCGACAAAAATCTAAAAAAATGTTAACAAAGGATCTAGATTCTAGAATATCTATACCTTTATTCCACCGATTAAATTACCAGCTATAACATCTTATTTTTTTTTACTAACCCGTCCTATAACCCTGTGAACTAAACTTTTCCGTGCACTTGCAGCGGTGACTCGCAGTGTGGACGTCACGATCACAAACTTCCTCGAGGGGCTGACGCCCTTCACCCCAGAGGCGGCGGAGCCCCAGCCCGGGCCGTCGACAGCGCCTTCGCCCCCGCGCTACGTGACCCCGGCGCCCCAGGCCGTCTTCCCCAAATCCGCCCGCGACAGGCAACTGAGCTTCCAAGAGAGAAAGGCACAGATGATTGCGGAAGCGAGACAGAAGTATATCGAGAAGCACGGCCTCAACTTAGCGCTGAATTGCTGAAGCGGACAAGCCAGGAACGGATTTGTTAGTGCGGTGAATAGTGTAGTGTTGGCCGGGCGAGGCCAATAGTGCATAATATGTGATTATAGAAGTGCTGATTGTAAATAGTTTACTGTAGATTGGCTGACATTAGTTGCCAATGTCACACTGCTCTGTCGTGTTGTCACAGTAGACAGAACTAAGGAGTACCTCGACTTTAGGGCTCCATTCCACCGCGGCGCATGGAAAGGCTACGCACGTGCGTCAAGCTTGGCTTTGTAAGAAAATATATGTGACTGTGTCCACTGCAACCCACGGACACGCTACGCACGAATTGACTCAAGTCAAAGAAAGCGTTCGCTGCAGTGGAATGGAGCCTTTAAACAAACGGGCGGATATACGCGAGTTGGGCGCGAGTACCACTTTCGACATGTTTCACAACGCTGAGTAACGCATATTAGTACTTATAGGTCAGTTAACAAGAGCTGGCACGATCAACACATTTAAACATTGCGCTTGTGTAGTGTCTGTGAATAAGCGCGTGGCGTGACCAAGGCGTGACGTCGTGCTGCATACGCATCATAAAAAGTCTGCCCGTCTCGCTCGCGCGCGGTCTATCTTATGAGCGTGAAGGGGACAGTTATTGTTTTTCTTATGCTACTGTTTATAAATACAGCGTGATGTTACAAGTCGGTAACGTGTGATCGGCGAGCGGCCAGCGTTCGGAACGATAGCATATTATTATCGTATGCAAATTATACGATAATTTTTATCATGATGCAAACATATTATATTTTTAAACATACTGTATAGTGAAATTGCATAAGTTACAGTACTGTGAACGTGCCAGCTTTAGTTAACTGATCTATACGGCGCGCGCCGGCCGATATGATCTGAGTCGGCCTGCTCGTTAGTTCTGTTTACTCTGGTGTTGTGTTGTCAGAATATATAGATAGATAACACTTTGTATGTCATCAACAACATAATAAAAGACAACAATAGGACAACACAAACCACAGTGAAAAAGACACAACACATCCATGTTATATACATACAATAATTATATGTATGTTAAACATTGAAGCAACATAATGGAGCAATGTAACTTTCCTCTTTGCCTAATGTCAACTGTCTCTTTCGCACACTGTTGCTGTTCTACTCACACCGAACATGATACATATTAAAATGCTATAGAGTCAGTTAATTAGGCAACGAAACAAACTCATAAGGTGTGTCATGTAAATGGGATATGACAAAATTATATTTGTTTGTGAGATATATTTTATAACAATCAACTTCAATTTGATTTATGGCTCCCACACACAACTGCGAATTCGCATCGCATCGCAAATATCTGAGACAAAACTCATACTTAACAATTACATTACGATGCGATGCGATGCGAATTCGTAGTTTTGTGTGCCTTCAGCTATGAAAAGAGATTAAAAGCCATAGAGGCTGTTTTAGAGAAATAATTTTTTAACAAAAAGACTGCTTTTATTTTTTCGTTTGGGCCAAGCAAACTGGATTGAATAAGTTAGACCAGATTTTTGAAAATTATTTGAACAAAAAGGATGGAATAAGAAAAAAACGATGTCATGTGATGTTTCACATGACATTGTTTTTTTTATTCCATCCTTTTTGTTGTTCAAATAATTTTCAAATCCCAATTTCATGACCATCTACAAAATTAAATTACATAAAAAAATAATTATTATTCGTATACATAATACTTACCCACAACATTATAATTATTGTTCTATAGAGATTTTATACTTCCGCCACTCTTACTCTTTTATTTCTTAAAATAGGCAAATGGAAAAATTCATACCTGTTATAACTACAAATTTTAATATAGGTATAGCTAACACCAATATGCTTTTAAGATATTTTTATACTATATTATTGAATTTTTAGATACATAATTTGAGACAAAAATAATTCTGTATTAATAAATTTAGATTAATTTAAGTAAAAATGTGGGTATTTCCGTTTTGACAAGAGCTGTCATTGACATTTCTGAATTATTTTCCTTCTTTTTTTGTTGATCGCCAATGCGACATTTTTCCAATATCCACGGTGCATTATTAGTTTTAATGCAATTGAAAAGTTAATGTTAGCATAGTATTGCTAAATTATTATGTATAAAATAATTTCAAATCCTTTTTATTGTTGAATTGTACTATACAGTAACTCTCTTTCTGCTAATAATATTTTTACAGTATATAACTATGAAGGTATACCTACAGTCTTTATCTGACACACACAATAGTTTCTAGACAGAGACAGCAGACTTCGTATAATTATCTGCTGTGGAAGTATTTTTATTAGTAAAGGGATATACGCATAGATACTATTAAATTTTAATAATGTTGATACTTGTTATATATGTCGCAGTCATCTGGTTTAATCTGCGATTCGATTGAATGACTAGCGCGTTCATTAAATGACACCATTCAATTGAATGACTCGGCCGAACGTTAATCACGAAAACAAATATGGCGTCAAACAGCTCACACAGCTGATAGCATTGTGGTGATATTTTTTCGATTAAATTTACTTTTAACGTACGTTACTTGTAATAAAATAATATAATAGCGTGGATTTACTTATTATTACGCCGCCAACGGATACTTAAAAATATTTATAAAATCCCATTTAACGACTTCAAGATGTCTTTTAGTCAAGACGTTAAGGGGCTGGGTTACCCTCGAAATTCTCATACATACGTAATACCAAAATAATTTTCTCATACGAAAATATTTAACATGTTTGAGTTATTTTTCAGCTTAAAATAGTAATTACCTAGGTTCCTGTACAAAAATAAACTTCAAAATATATAAACACAAAAATTTTTTTTTGTGTATAAATTTTTTTTACTAAATTTACTACTAAATATTTAAACACTAAAAAATAGAGTAAAACACAAAAAAATATATAAATAAATAGTAAATTTACTACAAAATATTTCAACTCTAAAAAATATATTTTAATATTTAAATATTTTGTAGTAAATTTACTATTTATTTATATATATTTTTTGTGTTTTACTCTATTTTTTAGTGTTTAAAAATTTAGTAGTAAATCTAGTAAAAAAAAATTATTCACAAAAAAATTTTTTTTAGTGTTTGAATATTTTGAAGTTTATTTTTGTACAGGAACCTAGGTAATTACTATTTTAAGCTGAAAAATAACTCAAACATGTTAAATATTTTCGTATGAGAAAATGATTTTGGTATTACGTATGTATGAGAATTTCCAGGGTAGCCCGGGCTCTTAAACGTCAGAGTCAACGTTTTGACGAGTTGTCCTTTGGTTTCAATTGAACGGAGTCATTCAATGAATGCGCTAGTCATTCAATCGAATCGCAGATTGAACTAGATGCCTGCGACATATACATTGTTATTTTAATTAGAGTTAGTAATTTAGAGCCCTTAAATCTTTTTTGTTTAATATTAAATATTAAAAATAATGATAAACAAAAAAGCCTAATGCTTAGTTGTAGATTTTCATTTATATTTTGACGTGTAATTACGATTATGATAAGACTAATTAAAATAATTTTCAATATTAAACAAATAACAGTAAGACAAATACGCTATATTTTATTGACATAGTTGATAGTAATAAACAGGCTTGTATAAATGTGGTCCCTAGCAATAAGAGAGCAGAATATAAAAATATGTCAAACTTTCCTAGCAAAGATAATATTATGTAGCTTTCGGCCGCACTTAGAGAAATAAATTACAATTTTACTTTAATTTAATGAAAAGTCTGACAGGTAATGGGGCTTATGTCAGAAGCTTTGTTTAATTACAATTAGGTAATTATTAATATTTGTCTCTGAGTGCAGCAGTTTGACTGCAGTCTTAGCATGACAATCACAGTAGAATGCGAAAGAATAGTAATTCTGATAGGGTTTAGGGACAAATTGACATTTAACCACTGTAAGGGCCTGTTTCACTACTTCGTGATAAGTGCCGGATAGGCTATCCACCACTTAACTTGACAGATAGACTATGGGAGAATCTGTCAAAAAAGTTATGGTTAGCCTATCCGGCACTTTATCAGGAAGTGGTGAAACAGGCCCTTAATCTGTCACTTTGTCTTCTGTGTAAAGAAACTTTCTATGGTGACCATGCTAAGCCGGTGAAAGTTTTAGATTTCTTTGAATTAAGAGGTTAGTTTATAGTGTAAGAGGCTTAGGGCCTGTTTCACCGCTTCCTGATAAGGTGCCCGATAGGCTTATTTGACAGAATCTCCATACTCCATCTGTCAAGTTAAGTGGTGGATAGCCTTATCAGGAAGCGGTGAAACAGGCCCTTAATGTCTGGAACAGAGATTGAAAGTAGTTTTCATATTTTGATATAGTCACATAATTAAGCCACATCTTTATGCTTACAACATTAATAATTATGTTTCTGCAAATATCGACAACTAACTTTTTTATGTGTTTAAATGTTTTGTATATTTTAAGTTTTTATTGTAATGGTTCAGCAATTTGAATTAAAATGTTCTTATACGTCCTAATGAATCTTACTTGCACAGATCTGGGTTAAAGTTAACCCTGGGTTAAATATCTTGTCATCTCTTTCTTGGTATTTAGAAAAAAGATAAAATGGTATTTAACTCAGATCCGTGCAAGTCCCTTGAATTATTAACCATTTACATTATGGAATGTACACTAAAAACTTATTCATTTTTAAGTTAGCTATTTTTGAAATTATTTTTAGTTGTAATTCTTAGTCCTTAGATCTCACTGTTCAAGTATTTTCACTTTAAAATTACTCATGAAAAAAGTACTTTCATCACGAACAATCTAAAGCCAAACATAGAAATGAATGTAAATATTTGTATTTGAACTGTGCTTCCATAGTAAAAGCTAAAAAGGTTACGTCCAACTTTAAGATCGCTACTTAGTGATAATATACAGGGTGCAATTAACCTACCTGCCAAATTTTTTCCAGGGCTTAGGTATCATTAGGAGAGCCCATTTAAGGCATTTAACCAAAAAAATTAGGTGTTAATTTTTTCAATGACATATTTTATCCCATTTAAAATCGTTGCAGAACGGTCACTCGCGGCGCGGGGGAATGAGCGGGGGTGCGCGGGATGAGACGCGCGCGTGGGGGCACGTCACGCGCGGCCGACGCATCGTGTCCATTATTTGTAGTGTTTTTTAGGATAACTTTCGGAAGCTATTTCTCAACATTTTAGTACTGAGTGACTATAAAAGAAAAAATACGTGTATTTTTATTTTTAACAAGAATCAATATATCAAAATTTGGCAGGAAGGTTAAATTGCACCCTGTATAGGGTGTGTATGTGTCCCTTATATAGAGTTCACTGTGAAAATAGTAGCGCTGAAAAAGCATTTTTTTTTGTGATTTGCAAGCGGCCCAGCATCATGCATTTTCCCATACGAAAGTTAAAAAAAACTCTTTCAGCGCTAATACTTTCACAGCGAACTTTGTATAGGACTCATACACACCCTAAAGTATATTATCACTTAGTTTTATTACACCCTGGGGCCTTACTCCCCAATCTGATATCGATTTCGATTTTCGATTTCAACGGCTTTTGACACTTTAGACATCTAAAATAGCGCACGATCGTGCTGCGGCTCAATTTGGAACTAATCAGCATCGAAACATTCGTCAAATCGAAATCTTAGGTGCTCGCGACAAACAAAATTGTCTAAGAAGAATCGATTTACAGATCGTTTAAAAACGTCAAATTTCACGGTAGCAACAGAGGCATCGACATCGATTGAGATTGATAATTTTGACGTCACTGCGACCCATGAGGATCTATTGTGACTCCTTCGCACTAGAGAATAATCCCCAACCCAATAATGCTGATAAATTGAACGATTTGGTTGGGGTTGGTGCCACGAATTTACTCTGTGGATGAGTATTCGTGGCGACCAAGGTGCCTGTTCCTGCTCTGTAGTAGAGCAGGACAGGCGAGGAGAAGGTGAATAGGTGTTTCATCCTCCTCCTCACAGAATCTGTTATGCTACAAATACCAATTGTTTAGGTGTTAGTTGAGCTTGCAGTGCCCAGTTAGGCTTCTGGTAAGGATTCTTAATTGGTTCCTACCCAAGGTGAGCACTAATTCTGATAGTTTCTTGTTGAAGCCAGGAATTAGTGCCTTGGAGTGTTCAAGGCCAGGGGTCTCAGCCCATTGCTTCCTGCATAGTCTGTGACCCCATTCCTTGAGCACTTGCTTTGTGGTACTGGTAGTTATACCACAGACTGGTTCTGGGCCATATACGAGACTATCGGTCCCAAGCCTAGCCAGTTCGTCAGCGTTTTCATTGCCGGGGACGTTACTATGGCCCGGGACCCATACAAGGCGGATGTTGTTGTTCCTCGATCGATAGTTGCCGAGTTAGGTATTGTAAACGTTTTTAGGGTTACTAGGGTATCGATTGGTGTGGTGTCGTTTAATTTTTTGTTGATAATAATAATTATTTCATTATTATTTTAACATAATAATATTATGGCTCGTCTGCAAGCAATTTTAATGTGATTGATGGCACCTCCAATGGAGTTAAGCTCTATAGCTATACGGTCCCATTTAAGTTTGGTATCGTGCTTAGCTTGGCTCGCCCGCATGTACCCTTTTGCGATTACTGGATTTTCTTCCAGGAATCTCAACAATATCTCGATTTGTGGGTGCGTCGGATGGACCATTATTTTCCAAATAAAAACTAATTTTCAATGTCGGCATGCAGGGATACAAATTTTACAAATACTAGAATATGTATGACCTACGAATAACAAAACTACAGGAAACGTAACTCCCATACTTCAACCGTTATAAATTTGGCTCCTTTTCGAACACTAAAATATGACAATTCAGATTCTCGCCAAGGTCGTTTCCCAGGTAACGTATCATAATATTGCGCGCTGGACTGCCTGCGCGGTTATTGTCACTGTCACAGTTATGAAACAAAGCCGTGGACAATAATTGTCAAAAGCGGATGGCATTATGCAGTATACACCAAACATATCTACTATCACGAAGAAAGGAGTACATAAATATTTTAAAATCAAACATTTTCCTCTGATCCTTAAGTCATCAATAATAATAATATATAATAATTTTGAACAAACCTTGTACGACTCGAACGAATTTAAAACTATCCAGAGCACCTAGACAAGACGTTTTCAGATTACAAAAATCTATGTGCTAAATTATTACAGAATTATTACAGAATTGAAATAAAAAACTTACGGTGCAAATGCAGATTTTCGTAATCTCTTTAATTTTCGGTCATTACTCATACAATATATCATGACTATTAAAGTGTATGCTACATAAACGAGTAATCTGGCTCGGCATCCAATTCGGTTCGTTTCTTACTAAACGAAGTACGAACGGCATTATAAAAATAAGATACTCCATACTGATGTCAGTCAGACCCTCGTTTATGAATTATGATTAAATTGTTACATCTTGCATAACACTGTCCATGGCGACTTTGTAAAAATTTTATAATTATATTATTTTTTGATTATTGCATTTTTACAATAACATGTAAACTTAATAAGACAAACACAAAGATACCAGCCTAATTTTACGCAAATACCATGGCATCCAACTTAAATTAACCATCTTTTTGGGCATGTTTTTGGGTCGGAAAAAATACAAGAACTTTACCTAAGCATAATTTTAAAAAATTCACTTACTGATGAAACTTGAAAAGTTATTCCTGTATTAAAAGTCGTATCTGTATGACTTCTACATCATTTCACAGGGCATTTAGGCATTTTAACAACGAAAATTTTGTAAAAAGCTAGGTACGTAAAAAGTAAGTAAACAAATTGTAAAATGAGTTCGACAATAATTATCATGTCAACCTGGTTGAATGTCACTCGTGTATATATACACGAAAAATGTGTACCGAACACATGCATTAAGTATACATGTATTCGGGTCACATTTTGTAGCCTTTTGGTGCACTTTTTTTGACGGAGTTACTCTTCCTGTAGTTTAAAGTTCACTATGTATGACAAAGTTAAGTGTAACTACAAAGGAGAATTTACATATTTGTTTAATGTCAAGATGTTCCTTAACGAAAATAACCATTTTAAACCCACTAAAGTAGAAAATGGGCACATCCATCTAAAGTTTCTAAAGAATAAAGATATATTGTATTTTTATGGTATGACGAAAAAACACAAACATTATTTCATATTTTTCGTTATTTTTCGATATAACCTTCTGCTACTTTATAACAATCGACGTTGCTATAATGACGTTGACAAGACGCCATAGCAACATCTCGATTTTGATACGATTTTGTTCCGGAATTCCTACGCATTAGAGATCAACTGCGATAACATGGCGCGCCCCTCCAAATGACTGTTTCAATGTGTGTAGTAATATCCTAATGAAAGAGTTTGTATGTAGTAAGTATTCAACCAATCACAATACACGTAATATTTCAGTTAATGTCACTTATTACCAAGATTTGTTGGTCAACTAATCATAACTAGCCGACCGCGCAAGACAACGCACTTCAAACGTTTTGACAACGCACTTCAAAACGTTTTGAATTTTGGAGGGGCGTGCCACGTTACCGTAGTTGATCTCTACAATGACATCAAAAACGAAATCGAAATCAGACTCGTATCAAGTTCGGGAGTAAGGCAGCTGTATTCAATATCTGCCAGTAACATGACGTCACATGTGATCGTGATCCACCAATAACGACGCGTCTGATCACTGATCGACCAATAGCGTGCCCCTGCGCGCTCCGCTCACTCCTCGCCCCACCAAAGAGACCTAAAAATCTATTGGCCTGCCCCTTCCATTTTTACTTAATATGCTCGGGCCACACTAACGAGAAATGCCATTAATTATTGCAATAATGCTAAAACATGTTATAGGATTATCGCCTTTATATACATTTAATTATAGGCGATAATACTATAACATGTTTTAGTATTATCGCAATAATTAACGGCATTTCTCGTTAGTGTGGCCCGAGCATAAGCGATCTTAAAGTTTTGCGCTACCTATATATTTTAACGTTCGCTTAAGAAAGGGTTTTTTAGATAGTCTTTTATTTCCACAACGACTCCAATACCATTGTAGATTGTATAAAAGATAATAAACTATTTGTTTACAAAATACTCTTTATTTCAGTCCTAAAAATAACAAAATAACAACGTCACAATTTCTTACATTTTAAATTAACAATAAATTACAAAAATGGAAATGTACTAAACATTATGTATGTAATTTGTGTTAAATTTTTAAAATTGCTTTTCAAATGAGCTCAAATACAACTGTATGTCAGACTAGTTTCACCTACATACCTCGTGGTATAGCAGATGTAGATCAGTGGTACTCAACCTTTTATTTATACGGGCCACAAGCTCACGTTTTGGTCTTAGTGTCGCGAACCAAAATTTTTTAGGGTTAAAAAATATACCGTTCTTCAAAATTGATGAAAAATGGAAAAATTTTGGCGCCCTTGCATTATTTTTCCGGTGTGCGACTTTCAAGATGGTTTAACTTGACGAGGGCTTCACGCAGGCTACTTATAAAGTACCGGCGGGTCTATAAAGTAGCGGGCTTATAAAGTACTAGATAAAGATTACCGCGCGGGGACCGTACATTTTTCCGGGATAAATACTACCCTATGTCCTTTCTCGGGACTCAAAATATCTCCATGTCAATTTTCAGCAAAAGCGGTTTAGCGGTTTCAGCGTGAAAAGGTAACAGACAGATAGACACACTTTCGCATCTAAATATATAAAACTCAAAAGTGACTGACATGGTGATCTATCAACGCACAGCCCGAACCACTTGACGGATCGGGCTGAAATTTGGTATGCAGGTAGATGTTATGACGTAGGTATCCGCTAAGAAAGAATTTTGATAAATTCTACCCCTAAGGGGTTAAAACAAGGGGTGAAAGTTTGTATAATATATTAATACTTCTAAACGCGAGCGAGGCCGCGGGCAAAAGCTCGTTTATAATATTAGTATTGATCTTATTATCTGCAACCCTCCTTGTACATCACAGCCCTAGTCGCTGTGGCGTGCGGCGTGGTGTATTCAACCCCGGTGTGGCTACTTCTTGCTTCACTGGTACGTCTTCTTCCCTCTTCTTCCTCTCTTCTGCCATCTTCTGTTCCGCTACTTTCATCTCTTCTTCCATCTTCTGTAGATGGACGGCTGCTTCTTTGCGTTTGTCGCGGTTTGATCTGAAAATTACATAACGCTTAGGTTCAATTAAATGGTAGTAATAATTAAAATAAAAATCCATACTAATATTATAAATGCAAAAATGTGGCTGTTACATCTTCACGTCCAAACCCCTGACCCGATTTTGCTGAAATTTGGTATGGAGATACTATGAGTCCCGGCAAAGGACGTAGGATACTTTTTATCCCGGAAAAATGTACGGGTTCCGCGCGATGAAGTAAAAAATAACACTTAGGCCGGTATAAATAGTCAGTACTCAAGATGCATCTCGGTCTCAAGACACGGTTCAGGCTCTGTGATTGGTTGGCTGTCAAAATTTAGACCAATCATAGAGCCGAATCGCGTCTTGAGACCGAGATGCATCTTGAGTACTGACTATTTATACCGGCCTTAGCATCAATAAAAGGCACATCAAAAGACAGAGTAGACCACACGGAAGGAGATAGCATTTTCAACAACCAATTTTGCTAACCAATACTCACTTGCCAGTCTCCTTAACCGAGAAGAACATCGGTCCCAATTCCGCTAACCATCTTCCATCGACCGCGGTGACACAGTGCATATATTCTCGGCTGGTCATCATCAGCTCGTGATATATCACGAAGTCGGGGGAACTGCCCATGCCGAAGAGAGCTGATGTGGGGTGGAGATGGCACGGCATACCGGTTCGGCAGTTCACGTACTCTCCTAGACCCTTGAGGCGAGCCGCGTGTTGGAAGTACGCTGTGGACAGTAAGAGAAAAGTCATTAAATAAGATACCTGCAATGAGGGTTTTTGTTGGGTTTTTGACAATATTCTATTTGCCACCAGGTGCTGCTATGTCTATCGTGTCATACTGCTGCATGTCAGGATATAGCTGTGATGTGTCACGATAATATGCCTATTTGACACGTTAGACCCTAAAGCTTAAAACAAACCTAAGCGTCAGTGACAGGGGACGCGGTACGCGATACTGGAGCGTCTGCAACGCGAAACTGGCCGTGCACACCTGCGCGACTACGGTGCGAACCGTCAAACGTTAATATCATGACACAAGCTATCAAAACGTATACAAATCAAAAAATCATAAACTAAAGAGTTGTAGAAAATAATATAAAAAAAGGTTTTAAAAAGCAGCCTAGTTATGTACACTTCAAAACACGCGTCTGACAACTTGACGCGCACGTTCCGCTTGCCGACGACGCTACCGCTTCGCAGTCGCTTTGGTCGCGTAGGTTTGTGCAATCCTTAAGGCTACTGACAAATGGAATATCAAAAACCCCGCGAGCGGTGCCGCAGTTTTCAAAATGATCGAGCCGCAGATCCTGCGGTGGAGACACCGCAGGTTCTGCGGCGCCGTGTTTTTTTTTATGAAATAAGGGGGCAAACGAGCAAACGGGTCACCTGATGGAAAGCAACTTCCGTCGCCCATGGACACTCGCAGCATCAGAAGAGCTGGAGGTGCATTGCCGGCCTTTTAATAGGGGAGGGAAGAGAAGGGAATAGGGGAGGGCAGGGCTTTAAAACGTTATCGAATAACAGAAAAAATATCGTTACGTACCGTTATTTTCATAATGGTAGCCAGATAACGTTATTTTTTTAACGATATCTAGTAAAATAACGTTATATTTACCGTTATTATTATAACGTTATTTTTTCGTTATGACATAACAAAAAAATAACGTTATAATAATAACGGTAAATATAACGTTATGGAATAACAAAAAAATAACGTTATAATAATAACGGTAAATATAACGTTATTTTCTGGTATCAGGTATGCGATCGTGCACGGTGCACCAAATCTCACTCATATTTAAAATGTAATAAGCGTTCTCTGTGAAAATACAAAGAAAAAAATACACCTTAAAAGCGTGATTATGTTTAGAAAATTTTCCCGCCTGTCATGACTTTCTTGACGGACTATAACGTTATCAAAGAACATATATTTACCGTTATAAATCCTATAATAATAATAATAATAAAAATAAGTTTATTTCTCCCACAACAAGTACAGATGAGTAAATTAAACAAAATTAAAAATATGACATGTACATTTAAAGACTTGCAGTGTGGGAGACAGGAGCCCAAACTAGATTAAACTGTGCCTTGGGACTCCTGGCTCCCCCTCTCTAGTTCTCTTAACTAACTAATAACTTAAATATTAACAGTGAGTTTGCAGTTACTTAAAAGTTATAAATATCAAACGTTGTATGTACTACATATAAAACTAGATTGTATTACTAGCTTTTTATAATTTTTGTGTGTGTATGTTTGAGAGTGTGTGTATGTGTGTGAGTGAGTGAGTGTGTGTATGTGGTGTGTGAGTGTATGTGGGTGTGTGTGTGAACGTGTGCGTGTGTGTGTTTGTGTGTGAGTCTATGTTTAAGAGCTTAACATGTAATTATTATCACTATGTTATGTTCAGCAGGTTTTCGGTTTCATCATAATTAAGTTTCATCAACCACTCATTTAACTTCATTTTGCATTCACGGTTGTTTAAATGATAAATTGAAAATAATTTGTTTGCAGTGTTGTATAGTCTCCCACTTCTAAAATTATAAAATTTTCTGGCAAAACTAGTGTTGACTTTATTGTATGGACAAATGTGAAAGTATCTACGATTTTGAAGAATGGAATTTGAGGCTTGATATTCTATAGTTTTGTGTTTTCTAATTATTATTTCTAGGATATATAATTTTCTTACACTTAAAACATTCGCCATTTTATATAGAGTTGTTGAGGGCAAGAGACGTGGCTGGCATAACGCCACTTTAAGAAGCATTCTCTGAGCACGTTCAGCTTCCAGCATTATCGTTTTGTCGGATCCCCCCCAGACTGTTATGCCGTAGTTCACGATGGATTGACACAGGGAGAAGTATATTGTCTTTAGCAGCTTCCAGTCAGTTACGTGCCTGAGACATTTGAACACATGCGTTAGTTTTCGAATCCTTTGAATAACGTTTTTTATTTGCTCATGAAAGTTTAGTTTTTCATCGATAGTAAGGCCTAGGTATTTAATGTGAGGAACTCGCTGTATTTCTGTGCATGAGCAGTCAGATGTCTGTAGATCACAGGAGTGGGCTAGGATTTTGAGTCTATTTAGGCAGCTTTCCATTTCTTTAGACTTTCTAATTGTAAAGGTAATATATTTCGTTTTACTTGCATTTAGAGTAAGAGTATTTTGTTTCAACCAGCGTGTTACTATATTAAAGCCATCCTGTGCTAATTGGAAAGTTTCATTCCAAGAGAGACCATAGAATGTGAGACAAGTGTCATCTGCGTAAGCAATTATTTTACAATTTTTGATGTTGAGATTGCACAGTTCGTTTATGTAACACAGGAATAGGGTTGGACCCAAAATACTACCTTGAGGAACACCAAATTTGACAGGGAGATCATTGCTTACTATATCACCGATTCTTACGGTCTGAAATCGGTCATGCAGATAACTCTTAAGAAGCAAAAGTGGAGTTCCCCGTACACCAATTTTCTCTAATTTATCTAATAACTTGAGAGGGCAAACCGTGTCAAATGCTTTTTGAAGATCAATAAATATTGATAGACATTTTTTCTTCCTGTCAAGACAATCTACTAAGTGTTCTGTAAGATTGTGGAAAGCATGACTAGTGGATTTTTGTTTTCTAAACCCAAATTGGTTGTTTGAAAGAATACCTCTGCTCTCTAGATAATTTATTAGGCTTTTATTAATAATACGCTCTAAAAGTTTCGAAACAACTGGCAACATAGAAATCGGGCGGTAATTACCAATATTTTCTTTATCACCGGATTTAAATATTGGTATTATTGTAGATTTTTTTAACGATGTTGGGAAAATACCTTCATTCAAGCATCTATTAAATAAAAATGTTAATGGTGGAACAATAACTTCTTTAATATTTTTTAGGACACTAGATGTGATCCCGTCATACCCAGCTCCGCAATCAGATTTTAAATCAAGAATCAAACGATCAACCTCCTTTTCCGTAGTAGGGAAAAGTACAAATGACTCACAGCAAGATTTCATTTGATTTTTATCAGTTACCGCCTTTGGTGAGACCTTTGTACTTGTTTTTATTTTGTTTGCGAGTTCAGCTCCTACGTTAGCAAAGAATTCATTTACGGATTCCGTAGACTCCTTTTGGGAACTTTTAATATTTAAAAGTTCGACGGGAATTTCTTTTGATTTTATTCTGTTGGCAATTGTGTTTATAGCATTCCACATTTTTTTATTATTTTTACCTGCAGATTCTAATTCATTTTTCTCATATTGTTGCTTACATTTTTTTAAAATTTCATTACAAAAATTCCTGTACCTTTTATACGAATCAATTAGAATATTGTTTTCAGGATCTTTTTTAATTTTATAGTGCATTCTGTCCCTAGTTCTAATACATCTAAGTAAGCCTACTGTTATCCATGGTTTTAAATTAGTTTTACTTTTAGTCTTTTTAACGTGAACAGTATTATTTTTTACTAGACCTTGAATACGCTCTATAAACAGGTCCATTGATTGATCAACGGAGATGTCATTTTTGTAGATGTTGCTGAAGTCACATAATTTAGCCTCCTCTAGAAGTGTGTCATATTTAATTTTATTGAAATATTTTGATTTGGTGTAGGAAGTAGTCGTCTTTTTTGTTTTAAGACAAAAAAGTACAGGTAAGTGATCCGTTATAGCGCTCTTCAGGACAAAAGTATGTGATGATAAATTCGACTTCAGAATCAAATGGTCAAGGCAACTATCATCTCTTGTAGGATCGTAAAAGGTTGGGACCATACCGTAGTAAGCCAAAACATTAAGATAACTAGACGTTTCGGAGTTAAATTCGGCAATATTAATATTTACGTCACCAATTAAAATAATATTTTTACAAGTAGTCATCGTTGCGAGTAGATCATTTAGGCTCTTAAGAAAATTATCTAACAAGCGAAAACAAGGAGGTCTGTAAATTGCAATTATTACTGTATCTTTTCCGATTTTTATAATTAAACAATTTGCTTCTACAAAATTGGGTTCAACAACCTTACACTCTAACTCATCCTTAATAAATAATACTATACCGTCATTTTGATTGTAGCTTTTGGTAGTCGAGTAACTTTTATAACTAGTTAGTGTAGGAAGGTTGTTTACGCACGATAGCCAGGATTCAGACAAAACTATAATATCAAGGTCTAATTGCAATCTGTTGTGTAAAACATTAAGTTGTTGGAAATTTTTATTTATGCTCCTGATATTTTGATGCAGTATTTTGAGTAAGGAATTTGGGTGTGGCAAAATTGGTTGACATTCTTCCGGTTCACAGGTATTAAACTCAGTTATGTTAAAGTGGTCCAAAAAATCTATATTATTTTTGGCTGCGAATTTTAAATGATTTGTTTGTGACGGTAGCTATAGTGAAAGTTAATATTACAATAAGATTTAGTGGCCGGAATAAAAAATTGCTATGAAGATTTAATGTGTATTTTAGGTGAAAAAATATAACTATATAACGTTATAGCATTTACCGTTATTAAATACATTTATAACGTTATTTCTAGTATCGGTTAAATTTTCATAACGTTATCTACGCCCTTGAAGCAATAACGTTATGAAAAAATAACGTTATTTGAAGCCCTGGGGGAGGGTAGGGAAGGGAACAGGGTAGGGGATTGGGCCTCCGGTAAACTCACTCACTCGGCGAAACACAGCGCAAGCGCCTGTTTCACGCCGGTTTTCTGTGAGAACGTGGTATTTCTCCGGTCGAGCCGGCCCTTTCGTGCCGAAGCATGGCTCTCCCACGTGTAAAGAGCCTTCCAGCTTACCTGAACAAATACACTTCCGCACGGTGTCCCAGTCCGTCCCGCAGGAGAGTAGCGGCAGGCGCTGCTGCGCCAAAATGTCCTTCAGTTGCTGGCGCACCTCGCGCACTTTACGCATTGCCTTCGCATGGACGAAGTGCTCCGTGCACCAGGAACCGGAGTAACTGAGAAAAATATAATATTTAATTCATTTTTAAATGCAACTTTTCGCGTTGCGGTCTGATTAGACCCTGACAAACCATCAATCGCCAAACTTCAAAACATGTTTTTTGGCAGCGGTTGAGGTTGATGTTGGCTGTTAAAATGTTACCAAATTACCACAAATAGCTAATTTGAAATTACACAATACACTACCCAAAGAAATTAGGGCATAAATAGGAAAGATGAATCATATGTAAAAATATCTCATTATTTTACGAATACAATGTAAAAAGAAAATAAAAGGCGCATTGCAATGTTTTCACCTCAATCAAACGTGGATCGGAATGTGTTTCAAACACTAAGGCCCGTATTTTTGGTCAGTACTTAAGATGCGACCCGGTCTCAAGACGCGGTTCGGCTCTGTGATTGGTCCAAATATTGACAGCCAACCAATCACAGAGCCTGAACCGTGTCTTGAGACCGAGATGCATCTTGAGCACTGACCAAAAATACGGGCCTTAGTGACGTCACACTTGTTTTGTTAGTACTTAGTAGGTACATTGCTGCATTCTTTTTTCGATAAAAAAATACAAGAGTGACGCCATATCATGAGTTATAAACCGACTCATATCAGTCAATACCAGCTTCAGTCTCCATCATCAGCACTCACTTGTTCGACTTCCACTGGTTGTACAGGTGCAGCAGGGTGAGGTGGTCGCTCTCGGGGACCTGGAACTTCTCGCGCGCCGCGTCCGCGTCCTCCTCGCGTCCCTGCGGCCGGTACCACACTGACGGCACCGACAGCATCGACACTGAAACAGAGATATATCTTTCACTCATACAGTATTCGAGCGATACATCTGTCTCACTCACAGAGTTGAGACTTCTTTTAAAGTATGTCCAGTCGCGAGAAAGCCATTTTAGTACTATTTGTAAATTGACGTTTCATTAAACTGTAAACAGATATTTATAATATGGATACATACATAACAGTTAAAGAACAAGATGTTAGGTGTCATGAATTCATGATGGTGGGGGTAAGAAGCACTTAAATACGCTACATACTATTTTGAACCGAATTCGAACAAGAACGTTCTATGTACGTTCTTTGTATGTTCAGCGATTACTCAACCATTTGTAGACCGATTTACAAAATTATTTTTTACTGTATAGGACATACTCCATATTTGGTACCATGTTAACAAAAGTTGTGATTTGATGATGGAATCCAGGTGGAATCGAGGTTGATGATGACTCACCGATAATGAGCACCTCGGCGCTGCAGCCCATCTCCGCGGACACGATCAGCATGTGGCACTGCGGTGGGTCGAGGGGGAACTCCGCCATCTGTCTGCCCAGCGGCGTTAGGGCTCCGGTGCCGTCCAAAGCGCCAAGGATCCACAGCTGATACATGGAGTTTAGGATGGTATCCTGAAAGAAGAAAATGATGGAATTAGCTTCTGACTTCTAAAGCAATTGTTAAATTAAGGATTTCCTGTTTTGAAAATCAAAGTCTTTAAAGACCCGTAAATATATTCGTCATTCAGTTATTTGAAGATCAGACAAAGCTTAATAGGACAATGGTCATAAGTCTGGTCATAAAGTTGATTATGTAAAGTTTTACGCATCACCTTTATGCCGTTCCATCAGCATGGATTGGCCAATTTCTTTCCATAATGACGTCACTTCACACATAACCCGAAGAAAAGATTTAACGTAAGTTGCACCTAAGATCTGAGGTAACAAAGTAATATACACAAACCTGGGGTGGTGGATCCATGAAGTGGAAAGCCAGGAGATCCTCAACGCCTAAAGACTTCAGCAGCAAGACTGTATTAGCCAAGTTAGTCCTCTGTATCTCGGGTACTGTAGCAGGTAACAACTCCTGCTGGTACTGCCGCTGTGTGTACAGACAGAAGGCCTTGCCTGGGCCCGTGCGGCCCGCACGCCCGGCTCGCTGTCGGGCGTTGGCCTGGCTGACGGGGTAGATCTGAAAAGTGATATCAGGATTTTTAGTTATAGATAGATCTGAAAGTGATAATAGGTTATGGGCTAGGTTTTCGAAGGACCAAAGTTTTTTGCGGGGGAACTTTTAATAAGGCATACATGAACCCCAATCTAGGTAATTTCTAAGCATGTTTTTTATTCCTCCCTCCTAATTGCAGGCTGGGACTTACTCATATAAATGATGCTTGAAAATTACTTTTAATATTTTTCAGCAGTAGTTAATTTAATATACAAGATATTAATTTGAAATATTAATATCAGAAATACGTTCCACTATTACAACAAAAACTTACTTAAAAACAGCTAAATAATTTATCATGAGTAATATACATTCACGATTCGTCTCGGATAACTACACGGGTAGCAACCATATACCCCGTTATACACTATTATTGTTTGTTGCAAGAAATTACGAGTATAGAATCCGTATCGAAATATATTATTACTTTTATTATTACATAAGTACACTCTTACTAGTAAAGATTTTACGTAGCACAAAGCACTCCTTCGATGCGAAGGATCGCTCTCTTTTTAGGTCATGTAACTTTTCCAATGTTGTTTTAGAATAACTAGTTAGAGGGATAAATTAGTTATCGCTTAACCACCTTAGCAATAAAAGTATTTATACAGCATATACATATGTATACTTAATTTAAAACAACATTTGAAAAGTTGCTCCCGTTAGATAGCCGTTGCTGATACAATTTTAATTAATCATATCTTAACAGCTTTTAACAACCATATAAAATATGACTCTGTGGGAATATGTGTGGAGGCCGTAAAGGAAGATCTTCCGACCTAGCGATCTATGCTCGGTCAGGCCGAAGACCACGTGATACATTTTAGCTGTCGGTATATACCGACGCATTTAGAAAACTTCGATAGCGCGATGCAGGAATGTGGCGCTAATTGTGGGTACCGCTACAATTGATTGCCTTTTGTTTTCAATGTATGGGTATCTCACCTGTAGAGCGTCCATGCCGATCCTCGGGTTGTACACCTTTAGCTTGCAATAGCCGCAGTCGATCACGTACATTATGCCGTCCACAGTCAGAGATGTTTCTGGAAATTCATGAAATAAAATTATAAATGTTTTATTTCCAATTTGGTGAGATTAGGTTAGGAACACTTAGTTAGGTTGGGAAATTTTTGGAACACCTCTCGCACCGAGCTTGGTTACATGCTCGAGAGTGGTGAGACCTGTCATGCGACCCTTTCTGTGAATGAGTTATTCACCGAAAGTGCCGCGGAGCCACGCCACCGGAGGAAAGAGACAGAGAGGTTGATCCTCCGTTTCGTTCCGTCGGCGTAGGGCGAGAGTGCGGAGGCATACTATGCGAACCTGACTTCCGTTTAACGGGGTTCCGGGAGAGGATGGCCGATGGGGAGGCGCACGCACGCACATGCGCACACTAGCACGCACGCGCGCACGTATGCACGCACACTCACACACACACACACCCGCGCGAAAGTATGCACGCACACTCACACACACACACCCGCGCGAAAGTATGCACGTACACTCACACGCACACGTACCGGCGATGTTGGTGGCGACGATACACTTGCGCTGGCCGGGCGGCGCGCGCTGGAATATCTTGGCCTGCAGGTCGGCGGGCAGCTGCGAGTATATAGGCAGCACGGTGAGCGGCGGCGCCGCGTCCAGGTCCGCCAGACGCTCTGTCAGTATCTGTGGAGAAAGAGTTTATCATAAGCCTTGGCATTCAAGCAGCCTATAAGTCTGAAGCATTGACACGAGACGTTTCGAATCGTTACAAAAATCCGTCCGAAATCACTATTGTCTCACAAGCTAAAGAGTTTTTGAGGGCCCCTTCTTCCTAAATTAGCAGGTCGATTGTCTGTCAGTGCGAATATCGACGTAAATGACATTAAAATAACATTCATATCAGCGCGCCTTGTACTGTGGCGGTTACGACGCTCGCCGCGTAGGGTTGGCGATCTGAGACTCATTTTTAATTAATTATTATAAAAGTAATACATATTTCAAAAAAGTAACTAAATCATTAACTTTTGTATTGCAAAGCAGTAGATATTTTTTATATATTCTTTTGATAAATAATGAAGGAGTAAAGTGGTTTCATTTCAACGATTTGGAGGTGATTTGGTTTTTTATTTCTTTATTATGTGATACCGATAGAAAAAATATGGCCAAACCAAATTACGTATCATATCATGTAGATTACTAATTATTTTTTAATTAATTTCTCTGTTAATGCCGATGAAAAGTTGTTTCATCTGCACGCTTTTTTAAGTTTTTTTCGAGAGAGCAGCCTTAAGCAGTTACGGCGTCATCAGTATCAAATCAAACAGCAGAGTAATCAGTGTCACCAATCGCGATGCGACACTTGCATAAAGAGTTCAAAATGTTCATAACGGATAGATGATTTACTAGTTACTACAACAGCCCGCCGCTCTTTGAAGTGCAGTGCAGTCAAACCCTTGAAATAAACCTTTTCAGAGTGACTGACGCCTTCATTCACGCACACATCTCGTCACAAGATCCTTGTATTTTTAAAATCCTTACCTCACATGTGACCTCGATGTCCTCCTGACCCGGCATGAAGATGAGGATGTCTCCCTCGTCAGGTTGCAGGTGGATTTGTAGAGCCTGGAAAAATATAATTGATATTTTAATACCAAAATAAAAGATACAAGTTTTGATACTAATTATAAGTACTTTACGAAATGTCCATACTACTAGTATAAAATCTTAAAAAGCTAACTAAATTTAGAGTTTAAATGTAGGCAGACAGGTAGACAGTGTATATCAGCTGTTGGCCTGTTTGTTGTCTACCTAAGCCAAATTAGATAAAATTCACAAAAGGAAAAGGAATTACTGGGCAAAGAAGTTGCGGGCGCTATATAGCTTTCAATATCTTTTGTTACAACCCAACAGATGGCGCAAGTAATAATTGTAAAACTTAAGTGTGTTCCAAAACTTTTGCAGTACCATACTGGTCATTGTGAACATATATTTGATTAGCTATCATGGCACTGGCTAGCAAGCCATTCCAACTAAGGAACGCACCTAATTGATACAAAACTTGTATCTAAATATAAATTTGTTCTTATCTTTGCCCTTTCGCATAGGCATCAAAATATTATGAATGTATCATGTATTATTTAACATGTGACGTACGGTATTCTTCCACTATCGCTCGTTAAACAATTCCTATATAAGTCACATCTGTATCAATGTCGTAACAGAAACGTTTAAAAATAACTGTAGGCGTGAACCTTTATCACGCTATAAATAATGACAACGATGTTCAATTAAATATAGATAATGTGTATAAATTATAATAAAATTAATTAATAGTAAAATAATTAATTAATAATAAAAAATATAAAAATATAATTTACGCGTACGTTTTTCGGACCTATTGGATACATTCATCATTATCATCAGAATCAGTAATTTAGGGTTACGTTAGAAAATAAATACATAATAGTTAATACACTACGTATACGCATTGACTGTCAAAACTATAACTCATTTGTCATTGTCGGGTAGGTTTAGGTCTTTGGGTAAGAACCATGTCATTAGTCCTTTCAAAGCTATTGTTTAATTTGGAACCTCGAACCTTGTTCAAGACAAGGCCGCGAGAGCTATCATTAAATATTTGTGAAGACGGCTGGCGACCTTTTGATTAGAAATGACGTCGGCGACGAGAAATATAAAATATTTATACTGTATGCTCCAATTATGTGAACGGCATTTTTGTGTATTTGTATACAACAGCTGTTAGACAATGTTTTTGGTTATTAAATTACCCCCGATTACCGCGCAACCCGCAACCTTTTGTCCAGGTTATAATCCTGGATTTTAAAATCATTTTAGTATACATAATGTATAATAATTTTATTATACATTATTACTTTTAAATTATTTTAGGTGAATATCAATGATTTCAGTGAGCAAAGAGTGCTTAACACCAACGTAATAATTATAACAATAATAATAATTGTTAAAGCCTGGCCTTTAACATAACAAGAGCCAGAAACGAGAACTTGCCATTTCTTTTTATCAGGCACTCCTTATATGTATTAATAACATCACCTGGATAAATGAAATGCGCACTAATGAACGCAACGACTACCGGCAGCCAGACCGCCCCCCGGACTCTAACTAGTAGAGCAAGAATGATTTGATGACATATCACAAAATAGGGGGGGCGCTACGAATAATAAAAACTATTTGTTATTCGTAGCTCAGGGGTTAAGCATGGCTTAATAGTGCTGTATCGGTTATTATAAAACAGCTGATAATATTACCAGTTACCACTTACCATTACGTATCATGTAAGTATAGTTAGGTTAAGGCGCTATATTGAAAAAACTGTCCTTTTTGACGTAATACTATAGGACCCTCAGAAATGTTACAAATCTGGTAATGAGATATACATATCTTCATAGCCTTATCTAGGTTTGAGAGGAACCAGAAACACGATTAATACTTCAGTCGGAATTTCCAGGAATTGCTATTGTATTCTATTGTTGTCGCGATCACCGGTGCTCGCGCGGGGCCTGAAGGATTAATGTATTTTGCCTCGATACATTTAATTTTCGAAATGACCTCTTAAAAATAGGAAATTTGAAGATTATTTTTAAACGAAAATAGATGTATTGTAGGAAATTAGTCTGATTGATAGACACCTTTGCAACTCAAAATCGTATAGAAGCATTTTGCTTAAATGCTCCTAGTTATTTTTTAAATGATTATAATTACGTTTTTTCGCATGTTTTCCGAGCGAGCCGATAGCTTCTGGCCGCAGCGTATTCACCACTTTATAGTCATACAAATTAAGTATAAAATTGCCCTTGCGGTAAACTTACTTTCGATATAGCGCCTTAATCTAGCCGATGACATAGTCTGAATGTAGCAATCTGAGATTCTAAGGTTATTCCGGTTAAATTTTCCGGACGGAAGTTCACCTCGCTGCATCTAGTAAAACACATCTACGTCATCCACATATACACACGTGTCTACTAGACAAACATGCGTAAAACCTTCGCTGTGTCACTGATGACACGAAAAATTCCACAACACATCTAAAAATAAATTTATACTCGTGTTGTGATATAACTTATGGTTAGGTCACACGGAAACGATAGGTAATTCATAACGATGCATAATACATGCGAAATTAAAACGTGACATTGTAAATTGACTTTCAGACGTCTGCAAATATCAAAAAGTTGTAAAGGTGTTTACTATAGTGCGTTTCATCAAATAGTTCCTTTGCCGTCATGTTGGCACTAATGCAAATTAATGTTGCCACATTACCCTTACTGTGCTACCTTCAATTAGGGGAGATAATATGTTATCACAAAATGCACTTAAAGAAAATTGTACATAATTCTAACAGCTTTCGCCCGCGGCTCTGCCTACGTTAACGTCTATCCCTCGGGGACCGTTCTTTTTCCCAGGACAAAAGGTACCCTATGTCCTTCTCCATGCTCCAGAGTTCCAGACAACGTGTGCCTATGAAAGTTTTATGATGATCCGCTTAGTACTTTATGTGTGAAGGCGTAACCAGCAAAGTCACTTTCGCATTTACTAGCTAAAAGCCGAGCTTTGTGAGGGCTCGCGTCATCACACCTTCACTGACTGATGATAACACATTTATTGTAAACTAGCTGTCCCGGTGAACTTCGTGTCACTTTAAAACCTTCCCTGGACTTCTACGAATATTTTAAGACTAAAATCAGCCAAATCCGTTCAGCCGTTTTCGAGTTTTAACTCGACTAACACATTTGAAAATCCATTTTTATATATAAGAGAAGACTCGCTATTCCGGTGACTTGTGTCACTTTAAAACCTTCCCTGGAATTCTACGAATATTTTAAGACTAAAATCAGCCTAATCCGTTCAGCCGTTTTCGAGTTTTGGCGCGACTAACACATTTGAAAATCCATTTTTATATATAGGTAGATACTATGTTAAAGCACAAATCAATAGGCGTGATAGTTTGTCCGTAAAGTGTACCACAAAATGTACAGGTTGTGAGAAGTACTAGGGCTCGCTTCGCTCACCCTGATAATATTATTGTACTAGCTTTTACCCGCGCCTTCGTTCGCGTGTATGTAGTTTTCGTTACTAGAAGTGCGTTTCATCAAATAGTTCCTTTGCCATCATGTTGGCATTCTCTGCGCATTAATAACGTAAACACGGTAGACACGCTCTGCATGTATTCATAAGTTTTACTGTGTTTAAGAGTGATTAAACTGATGCTGGTAACCCTATTTCACTAAGCCGTAATGGCGGCAACCCGAGTTTAATGGAATTATTGGGGCCTAGTTACGTTTTTCACGTTCACAAAACTCTTTCACTCTTAGCGCCATCATTCTTTCACCGCTCTTTAATATTTTCGGCATAATTTTCTCACGAAATCACAGTAAAATTATGAAAACTCGCAGAGCATGTCAACCTTGTTTACATTATTGACAGACAGGAATGCCAACATGACGGCAAAGGAACTATTCGATGAAACGCACTTTAATAGTTACCAAAACAGAAAATAAAGGTATGGGGCGTCAACAAATTACGTGAGGTGTTTTCTTGAATGTTTGACCCCCTCACCCCCCGGCCCCGGTGAGATTTCGTGAGATTTTATTCAACCCCCCTCCCCCCATAAATCTCACGTGAGATTTTTCAAAATGTGGGTTTCTTACGTAAACGTTTGGTTTGACAGTCAGTAGATTTTCTTTCGGACGAATTTGTGAATGATCTTAATCGTACAACGATTACGCTTCCGATTAAATCTTAAGCATACGTACAATATGAATGAAATGGACCAAAATAGTATTATTTTGTTGAGAAAAAATTTACGTGAGATTTGCCGAGACCCCCCTGGGACCCAACGTGAGATTAGATGAGATTTGACTCGACCCCCCCCCCCCCCCTAAACACCTCAAGTAATTTGTGGACGCCCCCTATCTGGACTCACAAAGTGACTATGAAGAATGGCCTCTACTTAAACTGTGCAAAAATAGAAAAAGAATGACATAATATTCATAACTTATTTCGAACGATAACGTCCGCAACTCCGTTGCGCCAAAATTCGTTTATCGCCAGAGACCGTACATTTTTCCGGGGTCAAAAGTGTCCTCTGTCCCTTCAGGATAAAACCTTACGAGGAGATAAGGGATGAAAGCAATACACCAATGTCCGTACCCTTGAGGGAGTTGGAGTGGTTTTCCTTGACCGCTAGTGTCCTTACAGTACCTATCTTGTTGATATTATTTGGGCACAAACTTACTTTGAACTTTAGAGTTGTACTGATACTGTAATGGCCTGTTTCACCGCTTCCTGATAAGGTAACAGATATGTTTATTTGACAGATTCTCCATATTCTATCTGTCAAGTAAAGTGGTGGATAGCCTTATCAGGAAGTGGTGAAACCAGCCCTAAGCATTTTCTTTTTTGTAAGAACATTCAGTTTACCCGACTAAATGTCGGGAATCGGGATTTACAGACGAGCTAGACAGGTGCAATTAAACCTTCCTGCCAAATTTTGATAATATATTGATCCTTGTTAAAAATAAAAATACACGTATTCTTTTATATTTCTTTATGATCACTCAGTACTGATATGTTGTGAAATTTCCCTCGCGCCCCGAGTGACCGTTCTGCAACGATTTTAAATGGGATAAAATAACATGTCATTGAAAAAAAAATAACACTTAATTTTTTTTTGGTTAAATGGACTCTCCTAATGATACCTGGAAGCCCTGGAAAAAATTTGGCAGGAAAACCTTCCTGCCAAATTAGGTTTAATTGCACCCTGTAGTATACTAGAATATCAGTAGCATTCAATTGACCAATTACCTGAATGCAATTGTTTGTTTGTCTTGCCATGGGAGTTGATACATGAACTGCAATTAATGAGGCCAGAATGCACAATAACAGCCGCGGTATAAATAGAATAGAACGGAACTGATGATTAAGACGGACGACAAACAAAAACAATCGATTTATTTGGGATTTTAGCAAGCGATGTATTATTTTTCTTTTTAGCGACCTTTTTTAGGGTTCCGTTCCCAAATGTTAAAAACGGGACCCTATTACTAAGACTTCGATGTCTGTCTGTCTGTCTGTCTCCACTTTCTAGACTGTAACTCAAGAACGGTAAATTTTCACAGATCATGTATTTTTGTTGCCACTATAACAACAAAATATACTAAAAACAAAATAAGTAAATTAAATATTTGCCCATACAACAAACCTGATTTTTTTCAATTTTTTGCTCGATATAAATGATGGCAATAGATCTGAAATGTTCACAAAATACTCAATTGTATTTATATTTTAATAATCCATACTAATATTATAAATGCGAAAGTGTGTCTGTCCGTCTGTCTGTTACCTCTTCACGCCCCAACCGCTGAACCAACTTAGTTGAAATTTGGCACGGAGATACTTTGGGTCCCGGGAAAGGACATAGGATACTTTTTATCCCGAAAAAATTTACGGTTCCCGCACGCTAAACGAATTTTGGCGCAACGGAGTTGCGGGCGTCAACTAGTTAATAATAAAATTTTAAATAAAATAAATAATTAAGAGGGGCTCCAATACAAAAAACACATTTTTTTCCTATTTTTGTTCTATGGTTCGGAACCCTTCGTGCGCGAGTCCAACTCGCACTTGGCCGATTATTTGTCGCTAACACACTCTTGATAGACAGGTTGCATCTACTGCTGATATAAGTATTTGCATGTAGACTATTTTTAGGGGAGATAAATTAAACTAGATAGGTCTTTAATCCATACAAATATTACAAATGATAAAGTGTGTCTGTCCGTCTGTTACCTCTTCACGTTCAAATCACTGAACCGATTTTAGTAAAATTTGGTATAGAGATACTTTGAGTCCTGGGAAAGGACATAGGATACTTTTTATCCCGGAAAACATGTACGATTCCTGCACGAAAAATGAATTTTGGCGCAACGGAGTTGCGGGCGTCATCTAGTTACTTATAGCGGCAACACTTAGTTATCCCGATACTTTAGTAGATTAAAGTTTAGTTTTCAATAAGTAAATAACTTATAAAACCTAAGCTCTAGACTATATTTTTTAAAAGCTCTGGTATTTTAAGAAACGTATCCCTAAAACTTAGATGACGGTTTTTTTTAAAAAAAGGTAAGTCGATAATAATGATTGTAGAGCCGTCACTATTTCTGCTCACATACCAATTGTATAAAATTTTGAAAGTACATATATAATTTAATTAACAAGCGGACATGTTTTTGCAGACCCTCCCACGTACGCACGTACGCACGCGCGCACGCTCGCACGCACGTGTACGCCCCGCCTTATTGTGTCTATTCACATTGATGTGGGTCAGGGCCGCTGTCTGTCGCGTGTAAAACTCTTGTTTTGTCTAAATGAGCACATGTCTACAATTGCGGACTCAGCAGAAATAATACTATATTTAGTTTACCATTGTATCGCGAACGGCCGTAACCAGGGACATTTAATGATGATCTACGAATAAGAAAAACTAATGATTAAAACCGACTTCCAAGGTAAAAACAATAGTAATATTATGAACTAAAAAGTATTAAATAACTCTTACTCTTTAATAGTGCCTTTTTCAGAAATCAGAATTCGTCTAAATCTCAACTATTTCTTTACATACTACAGTCTTCATTACTTCGAAGTCGGTACCAGCTAATTTAATCGTGAGTTCAGTCAATGTCAGAATATCTGAAACTTTTGGCACTGGTACCGACTTCAAACTAATGAAGACTGTAGTATGCACAGAAATAGTTGAGATTTAGACGAATTCTGAAAAAGGCACTATTAAAGAGTAAGAGTTATTTAATACTTTTTAGTTCATAATATTACTATTGTTTTTACTTTGGAAGTTGGTTTTATTTTTTTTGTTAAAAATAATAATTTCACTCTTTTTAGTTAAGTATCTACAAAATAAGGCTTTATGCGTAAATAACCAATACGAATGTTAACTATTCACATTATGTTACTGTAAGCGAAATTGTGGTAAATGCTTGCAGTTATCTAAGCGATGCTACAATTTCCAAACTTTTATCTTTAAAGGTTCAGGAGTTCTGTTCAGTGCTTTTGGACCAAGAGACACCTTTGTATGAAATTTATCTTATTCGTAACATAATATTATGTTTAATTTACTAGAAACAACACTTTTACCACTATGAGTGTTTTGATAAATATCAAGGATTTCCCTCGATTGCTCATAGATCCCATCATCAACTCACCACTTTCGTAATTGTTAAGTATACAAAATTAAGATTTTATCCTATACAACAACACGAGAAATTTGAAAATCTGTCCTCAAACAGCAACAGGTTGTGATGATGATGACCAATCAAATTGATGTGTTAGCTTATGCTTTTAGTTGTTTAAACAACGCCGAAATCCCCGAACCTGTACCTATAAGCATTCAAAAGTTCTGTTCGGTACCTTTGGATCCAGGGTATAACCTGGTGCAAAATCTTACTTTATTGGTAGCATTGACCTCGAATGATTCAGAAATAATTAAAATCACTATATGTTTCCATACAAATTTCAAGGAGTCCCCTCGATTCCTCAAGGATCCCATCATCAGATCACCACTTTTGTGAACATGGTACCAAATTAGAGTTGAACCCTATACAACACAAAAAGAATTTTGAAAATCTGACGACTAACGGCTGAGTGATCGGTGAACATACATACAGCCGAACGTATTACCTCCTCCTTTTTGGAAGTCGGTCAATTATTATTATCTGAATAACGATCAATTATATTGTTTGACATTATTATTTTTGTTTTACTATTTTACCTTAGACGTTAAAGATTAAAGTTTAAAAATATACGTATTTTAGCATTCTAAGAGAACTTGAACGCCTCCGTGGTTCAGTGGTTAAGAGCTCTCGGAAGTCTCGATTCCCGCGTTGGAACGTGTTAATTGCTTGGTCGTGTCTGTCGTCCGACCCTCAGAGGGACTCCCTCTGGGTTATGAGAGTAAAGATAGTGCTCTCGTGTACTGCGCACACACTTGGGCACTATAAAACTACACCTACGTAACTGGCCTTTCAATGAAACCAGCCACCGTCACCAAATCCGGTGTGGAGTATTATTACAATGTAGCACCGAAAAAATTGATGCATAGGCAGTTGACAAACCTACGTGATTTGGTCGGGTTACGTTAATTCAATGCCAGCTGTGAGCTGTCGGATGGATTTGACATAGGGTTGCCAACCTCAAATTTAAAAAACCAGGATTTGAAGTTGGAAAAACCAGGACAATTCATTAAAAAAACAGGACACATTAAGGGGGCGACTAACCCAAAATTGTCGATTTTATAATTCATTTTCATACTTGAAAATAAGCCCCAAATTGTTTCATTTTCTAAACATAGATACTACATTATATTTCCAAGAATTTGATTTGAGCGAAATAACAATATTTTAAACATTTCTCGATTGAAAAACCAATTTTTCATATATTGCTGTAACCGTGCATTAAACTAAGTTAATATTTTAAAATACACATTGTATAACATTCTATCATTGAGGCACTGACCTGGCGGATTTTTAAAATGTTGTATATTTATCGAGTTATGAAGAAAAAACTAACTTGGCGATGATTCCGCGTCGTCCTTTTTCGCCTGGCATATGAAAGACGGGCGTGAGTGTAAAGAGAGGAGGACGATGTTTGATTTTTTGCGTTAGTTTTAGTGCTTTGATTTACTGCGCGACCACAGTAGAGCGAAAGAGATATCATCAAGTGGCACGTTGGCCGCTCGTAGCGTAAAAATTTGAAAAGAGGCGCGCGAATTTTAAAATTAAAAAACCCAGGACAACCCAGGACGCTGCTTAAAACTATTCAGGACGTCCCAGGACACTATAAAAACCAGGACATGTCCTGGGAAAACAGGACGGTTGGCAACCCTAATTTGACATAACGCGACCAAAATACGTAGGTCCCTAATCTGCCTATGAATCAACTTATCTGATAGTACTTCAACTTTTAAGTACGAAGCATAAAATACGCGAAATCTCGCATTCAGCAACTTATCGGTCGGGGCCTTCGGGTTATTGAACCTTACAGTTAGCTATCCCATTATCAACTCTACATCACTGCAATTAAGTGCATTTCAGAATGTGCACTATAATAAACCGTATACGTAATCGATTGTTGCATAATAAACTCTATTTTGCGGTAATTAAGTCCATTTTGGTATGAAAGTGGATTCCTATCTGAGTTATATTTAACTTCCAGCGAAAGTGTCGAGACGACAAGTTTTGTATCGATACATAATAATATTTTTAGTTTATTTGTTACAATTTGTAACACTAGAGGCGTGGCTTTAAAGTAATTAGATTAAGGGCCTGTTTCACCGCTTCCTGATAAGGTGCCCGATAGGCTTATTTGACAGATTCTCCATACTCTATATGTCAAGTTAAGTGGTGGATAGCCTTATCAGGAAACGGTGAAACAGGCACTAAAGTAAATAAAAAAAACTTAATTACTTAACCCTAAATTATTATTATAAGACTTCGAGGTGTTTATAGTGGGAAGCAACTGTCATAAGGGCCTGTTTCACCACTTCCTGATAAAGTGCCGGATAGGCTATCCACAACCTTTTTGACAGATTCTCCATACTCTATCTGTCAAGTTAAGTGGTGGTTGGCCTATCAGGAAGTGGTCTTCACTTCCTATCACTTATCAGGAAGTGGTGAAACAGGCCCTAAGTGTCCTACAGTGAAAGATGAGATTCCTACAGTTACCTTGATGAAAATAAGAAAAAAATTGAGCCCTATACTCTATCGATGGTTAAGTAGACGCGTAGTAGTAAGTAACCGCGACCGAAACTCCATAATTGCTGGTCGTTCTTATAGGTCTACCAAAATCTGATGGCAAAAAGTGAGAAAATAAATTGACTTTGGCAATACCGGGGTAATTAGAATAAAACATTTTGATCCTTTTTTTTTTCTTATAACGGCTGATTCTATGTGTTAAACATGCAAATACTTACAAAAAATTATCCAATGATCAAGGATATTTTTTGGAAATCTGCTGTAAAAAATTGCCATCAGATTCTGGTAGACCTGTACCTCTGCATAGGTCATAAACAGGCAAACTTTCAGCTTTTACAAAATGACGAAAGTTGGGTGTCGCTGGTATTTGGGTTAAAAGTAAGGTCGCCAGCCCCTCTAGCATGCAACACCAACGAGAAAATGTTGTCTACACGTTTTCTCGATGTTTGATGGCTTTTCTCTTCATCTCTATTGATTCTAACATGACATACATTTATGTCGTTATCTACAATACACACGAGAGTGAGATATCTCGAGATTTTCTCGTTTGCGCATCTTAGGCCGGCAGGAATCAATTTCATATAGGCCTGGAGATACTGACACAAAATTCTTAGTCATCTGTACCAGTATGGCGGTTTACAGGGGTATACTTACGTAAAGGCAAAAAAGGAAAATGATGGTCATAGCGCTCGCACTGGCAGCCCAAACGCGTGGGCGTTAATCGAACGTGTCGGATAAATAACGAGTGTCGAAAGATTTGTTCCACAAAAATGCTTGTATTTTCAGATAGTCGAAAAAAAAAAAAATAAGTAGGCGAAGGCGTAATGCCATACTTGTCGGGTGCGGCTTACAGCCCGCCATACCGACGCGAATACGTTAATTTTAATAAAAAAATTGAACCATTTGTACCAGGCTAATTTTTGCATAGCTAATCATCGTCGAGTAGCCATTCACGAAAATCACCTTGCCATCTATGCTTGCCATACTTTTCCGACAGGTCCCAATGGCCGCCATACCACTGCAAAGGTGTAATTTTTTTTTAAACGATTAAACCAAACGATTTGTGTACCAGTGTACAAATGACCAAGAATTTTGTGTCAGTATCTCCAGGCCTAATATTAACTCAACAGCTTTAGCGAAAATTTTAGCACATCGTTACATGAATTCACGACTAGTTGCATAATATTAGGTAACGTTTGCAAGTCGTTAATCTCACTTGGCAGGGCATTCATCATTATTAATTTGGTGTGATATAATGCTCATCGTATCACCGATATAAGTTTAAATAAGTATATTACTCATAATAGTTTTCGCGAGTTTGTCACGGCAATAATTATTGAGGTAGAGGCTTTACGCATAAAGGTATTATTATATTATGGCCTCTTTTCAACAAATACATGTGATTAAAAACTTGTAAAAGTCCATACTCATCTCTGTGTGTCCAATTATTATTATTATTATTATCGATGTCAATTGTGCATGCTATAAAAAGGTACGCTAAATCTCTATCATGGCCATAGCTTTATTTTCTTTACTACACTTTTATCTCTATCACTATTATATAATATTTCTATTTCCATTACCATCATATCTCTATTCTCTACCTCCAAAGTTTTTACTACATATTATATACATCTTACATCTCACTCTATTCTCTTTATTCTAGTTGTATATATCTATTTATATCACTAACTAGCTCTATCACTATCTGCCTCTATCTTAACTCTATCTCTATCATTGTCATATGTCTGTCTCTATCCTCTCTTATCTCTCTCACCTGTTTGACGGCGCTGTCCACGTAGTCCTCGCACAGGTTCTTGGAGTAGAAGCAAGGAACTTCCTCGAGTCACACTGAGACTATCTCCATCCTTATCACACCTACAGCGCCACCACATCATCTCTCTCACCTGCTTGACGGCGCCGTCCACGTAGTCCTCGCACACGTTCTTGGAGTAGAAGGTTTCAACGGGGAAGGTGCGGCCGGGGATGGTGAAGGTGGGCACGTTGCCGAAGAACGACGAGAACTTGCTCGAGTCCATCGTCGCTGACGTCACGATGAGCTTGAGGTCGGCTCGACGGGCTACCACCTGGAAGATGATGATGATTAGTTAATCAGCCAGTTACGAGCTTAGTGGCTTTTTAAACCAGGAGGACTAGTTACTATAAGAAATGCACCATTGATAATAATAATCAGCTTAGTAGATAAGATAGTTACAAGCATAATGGCTATAATAACCAGATGGGGATGGGAAGTATGATGCAAAATTGTTATAATAACCAGGGAAACTGGTAACTAGGAGATATTTTGGCTACAAAGATCACATAGTGCGTAGGTGGAGACGTCACTCAACCCACACAAAATCCCATGGAACAAAATATTACGAGTAACTAGCTAAAGTACATAGTAGTTGCTCTATTTTTTTATTTTATTTATTTCGGAAAAAAAAACAGTACAAAATTACATATAAAACTTCTAGGAATATAACAATAGACCATTTACATGTTTTCACTTATAAGATTCTAAGAAAATCTCTATGTCCACAATATGGCGCAGTGAAGCCAGTATGTTAAATACAATTCCATTCTTCTCATGCAAACCTATATTCTGTTCCTATGATTCCGAAAATTCATCACATGTTAGGCAGTCACTTAACCCTTAACCACTGATGTACGTCTGACAGACGTAGGCACGTGACAAAAACGATAATATGTTTTAAAATCTTTGTCGGATGAATTTGTCCTTTCCAGTATCTTCCTAGGTACCGGTAACGTGGCCGAAGCAGTGGTGACCAGAAGTGTGGTGAAGCTCAAATAGGTAAATATACTTATTATACACTAGGTTACGTCTGGGAGACGTATTGTCAGTGATAGTGTAAGTTTTTTCTTTTTGAATTTATATATTTTTATTTAGCTTTAAAATAGTTTATAATAAACTTATAATATATAATAGTCTTAATCTAAACGATCAAAATTTTGAGAATTTTGTCAAGGAAAACTTTATTTTTACGGAATCTGGCGATTCTCTTGTCGATGAAAATGAGGTCCTGCCACCAGAGACTGAAGAGGTCGCAGAGTCTGAAATCCGTCATTGTCATTTCATCAGACAGTGACGACAATGTTCCTTTAGCAGAATTTTAGAAGGAAGCACAAAAATATAACTTTTAAATATTATCATACTAAGGGAATTATGACATCTGTATAGCGTGTCGCAAAAAGTGTCAAGTCCATTAAAAAGTGCATTTTATTCCTTTTTATATCAAAGAACATTTCATAAATAATATCATATAATTAGTTCTGTAATAGTTTTAGACTGATAAGTTCAGTTTTTGAGCCAATAGGAATGAGGCATTTTTGTTTCGGGTCATTCTTATAGATTTTTGTTTGCTTTGAAAAATATAAACAAATATTAAACATAATCACAGACATATTTTATTTACTAGTACAATATATACTGAAATGACGATATAAAATAAAATAACCATATTTTCTTATATAGTTATTGACCTAGAGCTGCTTAAAGCAAGATTCACGTCAGTGGTTAAGGGTTAAAGCTGTTTCTAAAGGTCGCGAGCGCAAGGCATTCTGGTCAATAGGCCTCTTGGTTTGCTCTATGGTCTCTACCAATTGCCTATCTCTAGGGTGACCTATCGTCTTACCCTATCTCTACAATGACTCTATATTCTATAGTGCGATGGTCTTGCTCATGGTGTGCTGTTTAGACATTGTAACGACCTTCGGGTAACCTTTCTAAGAATTCAGTATTACGGGTTAAAGCGACTGGTTATTATCAAGGTCGCATTCCACGATAAAAATAGAAACGTTAATACGAAAGTTAAGTTTAAAGGCGTGACTCATGCCTGGCTGTACAGTTAAATACTGCGTAGATTATCATCATAATACTTAAAGCGTTGCTCATCGATCATATAAACAAAAAAAAACCGCAAAGTCCGTTTTTATCAACCTCCCTCTAACATCATATTATGTCTGTTTAGAAGAAAAGCTTATCATGTGTGTTATCAAAGTCCGTGAGCATTTAGAACATAGACATAGGTTACAATTTACACGGTCAGTCTGGCATCAGTTCAGTCCATCAGTCTAAGAATGACACCAGAATGATGACCGGAAAGTACATAATAAAAAATAAATAAAAAACAGTCCGTCAATCAAACGGTTACACGATCATTCTCCCGTTAGTCTGGATCAGACTGATGAACTGAACTGACGCCAGACTGACCGTGTAACCTATGTCTTAGAGATAATATAAAATCTTAAGACAAACACTCAACCGTTTAATCTTAACGGTTAAGTGTCTCCTAAAGTTAGGAGGCGGTTGCTAAAAACGTTAAAGAGCGCTACTAGGAGACACTTAACGTTAAGTTTTAGAAGAAAACAGGCATGCCTTGACTCCTAGGAAAACACATGGGTTAGTTGTACCATCATCGAGGAAATTCAATCCTAGGCAGTTGACAGACCTACGTCATGTGGTCGGCTTATGTCAATTCAATGTTAGCTGTTATCGGTCGGATGGGTTTGACGTAACGCGACCAAATTACTTAGGTCCGCCATCTGCATAGGAATCAACTTCTCTGATGGTACATAGCAAAATGTACGGTTTCTGAGAGATCAACGAATAAATTGTAAGTTGCGCTGTATGCTCAAAGATGTTGCCTTTAACTAACAGGGAAGGATCGGTGCTATATCTATATTTCATAAAAAGAAAACGACAGAAATAATCTATAGATAAAATTCTATCCAATTCGAGAAAAAAAAAAAAAAAAAAAAAAAAAAACAAATTGTGCCAAAAAACACGATTCAAAACAACCTAAATCTCACATTATATTACTCGCCGCAAGGCTCGAGTCGGCTTTCCGCGCTTAAATATATTTTAGATCTAATGATTAATATATATTTTTTTAAGTCTAATAAGGGGAAAAACCTAATAATATTTCTGTAGCGAACCTCTGCATTTTCGTATTCATCGGCAAAATTTCGTATACGGACTCTTACTGAAAATATAATATTTCTTGTACTAAATTGCAAAATTGCACTTGCATTTTTTTACACTTTACATCTAGACTATAGAAAAACTCATAATGTCTTTATCACGTCGGAGAAAACTAATTTCTAACGAGATTAGCCCACTTAATGCGGTTTTATCTGTAGTATAAAGGTATGAAGTTATTACTGGAGCTAATAAAACTACTACTACTTAACGTAAAACTGCTTACTCATTGCAGAAACTGTCGCTTCATTTTCTGCCTACGTTTTATAACCATGTCATAAAGATAAAAACGGAGTGATCAGTAAGCTGTGATCATCGAATGAGATGATATTTTTAGTGCCTATTAACTTAATTACTGATTTAGCTTTAGCTTTCAAGCAGAGCCACAAATAATAATGAATCATTTTAGGGACAGACCATTGCAAACTTTTGTTTCACCAGCACTGCACCATGTCATTATTTCATTTGAGTTACAACTTGCGAGCCTCCTGTAGTCTTACGAAATTCTATCTCTATCCGATGGCAGCCAATTTTGCCAATAAACTTTTAGTATAGTGAGGTGACCCCCTCCAAAATTTCAGGCTGCGACCGCGCCTGTTCCCTAGTCCATCTCATATTAGCTAAAATAAAAATCGCATTAGCGTACGTAAGTCAAGTGTACCTACTCCTCTATTTTGTATTCCGGTAATATTTCTCATAAAGTATAAAATGAAGGCAGTAAGTATCTACACCACACAGGCTGACTTATGGACATCAGTGACTAAATGGTTTAGAAAATTAAATTTATTGCTAGTTTATTGCTTGTCTTTCATGTGTATAATAATATTGATATACCTCTGAAAAGGTACTTTAGTGCTTTTTATCTCATTTCGTAAGTAACGTTTCATGTTACTTAGGCCGGTATAAATAGTTAGCACTCAAGATGCATCTCGGATGCATTTTGAGTACTGACTATTTATACCGGCCTTAGAAATAAGAATATTACAATGGTTTATTTTCACGAAATGAAAATTAATACGTAACAACAAGTGAACGTAGAACTCACTCTTCGATACAACATAATTAAAAAGGGATAAGGAGATGAAACGAAATGAAAAGGACATACTCTTTCTCTACTGGTTGAAAAACTTAAAAAGGCAAAGGAGATAGAGTAGAAGTTTAAAGACATGATCGAAACGCCTATTCGACATCTTTTCGACTACAGGTTTATTGGTAAGTCTTTTTTTTACGCGTTCAAAATCCTCTGACATGGCTCAGATGACTCAGAAGATCCATCATCCCTTCTCATATCGCTAATGTAAATAGGAAGTCCTATTCGAATTAGCGATACAGTAATAAATAATTATAGCCCTGACATTATTTATACGAATTACGAGTGTATGCCAAGAACATAATATTGTACTATGATGATGATATATGACATAGGTCTGCGCCGTCTCATCTATATCTCTATCTAGTCTACACATTATAGACAGACAATATTGTCAATTGTTTCAAAATAAACAAACAACAATAAGAAACAATAATAACATAATAAATATAAATCAATCGTTACTGCAATTAAGTACGGCCGCACCGATTTGGCTGATATTTTGTTGTGTCCGCCATGGTCGGAAGAGGACATTAATTCTTGTTATTTATGTGAGGGTGTGGTGAGATAAATCCGCAACATGCATATTATAATCTATTATCCAACATCATGTGAGCTATAGCCAAGCTTTTGTTTAGGGAGTAGTTTTTTTCTTTTCTTCCCGTGGTGACCCTTTAGTTCTTTGGACTTTTATTCATTGCAACTTTGTGCTGGCCTTGTTCAGGAGGGAACAATGGAATACTTTCTATTCCTCCTATTTTCTTCTTCTAATGCCTTGAGGGTCTCAAAACAGCTTTAGCATATCCTTCGGTTATCCTTTTTTTCCGTAGGGAATGCCTCCCCGAAATGCATTAGTTACGCATCCCCGGCAGTCTAGGAAGGGCCAAGGGTATGTGTGACAAAGGAATTGCAGTGGCAGGAACGGGCCGTGGTGTGTTAAAATAGACATAGATGCAGATTTATATTTTGTATGAGTATAGGCCACTTTAATTTTGCCGCCCCTATGCACGAACTCTGCCGCCATCCTAGGACGCTGCCGCTCCCCCTATGACGACATAGGACGCTGCCGCCCATAGGCCATGGCCTATTCTGCCTCATATATCAATCCAGAGCTGCATAGATAGCCAAAAACATTTTGCCTTCGCCGCTGACTCTTAAAATACTACAAATATGCTAGAGTCAGCTCTACAACTATAGGATCTTGTCCAGATCATGATGATGATTTCTGACGTATCCTAATCTTGGCAGCCCCGCCTTCGTGACGTAGGATTTTTTCTGGCTGGTCTAATTTTAATGTAACTCTATCTTCACGGGTGAATCATGGGTGTGACTAGGCGTAACTACAAATTCTTGGCTTGGAATATACGCTTGCATTATCGGTATGTAATCGGCTTGCAATCAATGGGTTATGGGATCAATGATAATTGATAATAATTATAGATAATATTAATGGCGGCTTTGGGGGAAAAGTTAAAACTTAGAGTTTGCAGGGAAAGAGAAATTAGTCGACTTCAAAGTAACTTCCACTGAAGATCCATACTAATATTATACTCGTAAAGGCAAAAGTGTGTCTTTTTGTCTGTCTGTTTGTTACCTCTTCACGCCCAAACGGCTGAACCGATTTTGCTGAAAGATATGAAGATGCTTTGTGTCTCGGAAAAGGACATAGGATACTTTTTATCCCGAAAAAGTGTACGGTTCTCGAGCGATACGCGAATTTTGGCGCAACGGAGTTGCGGGTGTCATCTAGTATTATATTGTATTTGTCTGATGCCATAGGTATAAGACATTATCTATGCAAAGCCAAAATGCAGATGGTTACACCTTTTCACAAATTCAAAAACGAAGTCCACTTGCTAAGCAGCGCTTGGTTTATTATGTCATTTTTAGGGTTTCGTAGTCAACAAGGAACCCTTATGGTTTCGGTCTGTCCGTCCGTCTGTCTGTCTGTCCGCGGTTTTACTAAGAGACTATAGGACCTACAAAGCTGTAATTTGGCATGAATGCTCAATGCACATATTAATGATGGCCACAAAATGGTACATGAAATCTTAAAAATATTTTTTTATGGTAGGTACCTTCCATACACATCAAGAGGGGATGAAATTTTTTTTTCGCGTCCACCCTATCGTGTGGGATGTCGTTGGATAGGTTTTTTAAAACTATTATTAGCATTTATAGATCATTTTCCGATTTAGGGACCCGTTTGTGAAATATTAAGTTTTAAAGTGAAAAAAAAATCGTAAGAGTCCAGTGTCCCCCCCTTCTACCAGCTAAACGGTTGCATCTGGAAATGTGAAAAAATTCACGGGAGTAGGAAATATGCTGAATTTAAAAGGAAAACTATCACGGCTGAGAAGATTTCATAAGTTATTAAGTAATAGTCGATCAACTAAAAAAATGTATTCGGCGAAGTATAAAGGAACTTTTCGCTCAAATTCCTTTGAAAGTATCTGAGATGATGTTGTTAGTAGGTAGTCTGAAACACGTTATATATGTACATTCATTGACCACACAAAAATAAAAATAAAAAGACGGGTTGCACTCTGGGAGTGCCGGCAGAAGTGAAAACTTGATTACTAACATTGTGCATTTTTTAAACCCATTTTTTATGAATATCGATTATTAAAAAATCGATTTTTTTAATTAATCGAAACCCTCATAATCGAATAAATTTTTAAATTCATTTTTTGTGAAAATCGATTTTTAAAAAATCGATTTTTTTAATTATTAATCGAAACCCTTACAATTAATTCGAGTTCGAGTTCGAGTTCGACACAAAACACTCTCTCCAACCGTCTTAGGTTTTTCGATCAGCACGAAAATCTGACGCGAGTTTCACAGTTTTTACCCATCCCACAAAAGTGCTCAACGCCGCGCCGCTAAAGAAGTTTTCATTTCAAAAACTAGCGGTATTACGGAACCCTATATTGCGCGCGGCCCGACACGCACTTGGCCGGTTTTTTTACCCTTTCCCGTAATTACTAAAGAGAAAACATGACAAACTCAGGGTTAGCTTCAACCCAGATCTATAAAAATAGTTCTTAGAGGCATATCAGAAAATCAATTTTCCGAAGTCACGCATGGAACATTCTCGCGCCTATACTCCTAAAATAATCATGAAATTGTTACGTTTTATCGCTACTGAAACCTACAAAATATGACTACCAGACGATGGGGATGTAAAATTTTTATTACGTATGGCGCGTTTTTATGATAGCTGTTAACGATGAAAAGAGGGTATAAGTATTCCTCTAGGGCAAGGTTTCCTAAGCTGTAATGTAACCTCTAGTACATTCTTGCGCGTGCTTTAAAGCTAGAGTTCTTTAGCGCTTTCTAGCTCCTAGTAAGCTAGTACTGACTACTGACAGATAGAGGCCTTAAAATAACAGGATCTTTTCCTAAATATTGGCCTAAAATCTAAATCAATCCCATACCAATATTATAAATGCGAAAGTATGCATATGTTACCGCTAATGTGCGTAAACCAGTTAGACTGCAGATTAACAAGGAATTCTGCAGATTATCTGGGTGAGTCAGTTAAAGTGCAAAAAGGTTATTCTATTCTCATTAAATTACATAAAAGAGGTTCTTGTTTGAATAAAACATACTATTTAGCTGTAGAGAATTATTTAATATAATTTTTTGGACATAAACAAAGGAATAAATTATTAAATTTAAAGTAAAATTTTACTTACTTAGAAAAAAACCAACCAAAACAAAACAGTATTAGGTTGAGAAACTTAAGTCAAAGTTTTTAGAACTTTTACGAAGAAAGAAAATGAAAACTGACTAGGTAAAGTGCAAATATAAGCCTTTTTTATTTAAAGGAGACTGGGCACATTTGTATGGGAAGTGGTCCGTGAACCAATAAACATACCGTTGATGTATTATTGTAGGGATACCTCAACTAGATCCTTGTGCAAAGGGGCATCAAAATCTAACCCGGCGGTTTTGAGAAAAAAAAACTTTACAACTCGGTCGAGTTAACTCCGTAGTCCGTACCTAGCGGCCATACTACATAATATTTTTTTTGCAAAACGTTTTAGTTGAGTATTTTATCTGTATAACATTATGTCTTATCATTTTCTCTGCAAGTCACTTGCTATCTCAAATGTCTATAATTATACTGATTTTTAGGTTTGTAGTAGGTACTTAATCTAGGAAAAATTTTTTTTTTCAAAATACAAAATGTTTTTGCAAATGTTTGTTCAGTAAAATGCTTTCTGCAAAAAAATTTATTTGCCACCTGAATAAGTCATTTTTTTGTCGTTTTAGGATGGTTAACGTTTTGCAAAAAATATTTTTTTTTACCCTTAACGTTTTGCAAAAAATATTTTTTTTTGCAAAACGTTATTACTCGACCGAGTTGTAAAGTATTTTTTCTCAAAACTGCCAGGTTAGATTTTGATGCCCTTTTGCACAAGGATGTAGTTGAGGTATCCCTACAACAATACATCAACAGTATGTGTATTGGTTCATGGAACACTTTTGCTCAGTCTCCTTTCACACTTTAACGGATGGTATCAAGGAATCTGCAGATTACCTAGGTAATGTGCACGTTAACGTATTCTGCATTCTAACGGCAACACATACATATTATCGTCGCTATAATACGTCTATCTGTGACCTGTCGATATTGTTATTAGATATTATAGTTATGGCTCATTTTCATCGGTCGATAGGGCCCGCATGCAGGGTGCGGGAGATTTCTGAAACGCATGCCACAGGGCCCGCATTCGGGGAACCGTTTTCATTAGTCGATCGGGCCCGCAGGGCTGGGGAGAACCTCTGTGTTCGTCGCCAGTTACAGACGTTCTTGCCATGGAACAACAATTGATGTTACGCGGAGCAATTTTGACTGTCTGTGATTTATTGAAGAAGTAACTATTGGCGTCACTGAAGGAGAAGAGAAAAAGATTTTGGGTGCGAACTTTACTGAAAAATAGAAACAGGCATCGCGCGTCAGAAACATTGTGTAAGGAGTTACAATTGCATTTGGAGTGTGATACAGTAGAAGATCATGATAATTTTTTTAGATTATATTAGACTTATTTGAAGATTTATTAAATAAAATAGAAACACGACTTCAGAAAAAAGACAATTTCGTGAGGCATTATCTCCAAGATTAAAACACATTGCGCTCACATTATACTATTTAGCTACTGGAGATTCTTACAGAAGCTTGTTTTACTTATTTCGTTTATAACATCTGCTTTGACAAGATTGCCGCCACCTAGGTGTTTGAAACTTTGTATTTATATATTTTGTTAAAACTCAAACTTACAGAAAAAATTGTGCCATACTGTTACAAATCGTTCGAATTACGAATGAAATCTTAGGATTTTAAAAAAATATTGTTTACATTCACAACCTCCCACAGGTCCCTCCTCCTCCTCCCCCTCCCCTCCCCATTATCAGACTTCTATTTATGATCATACAGGGAACTGTTGAAAAAAGTTAAAAAAGAAAATCTCCTTTGCAGTAGTATGGCAGCCATTGGGAACTGTCGGAAACGTGGCAACTCGCGTCCCGCAAGCTTTTTTTTAACCCATTTTTTATGAAAATCGATTTTTAAAAAATCGTTTTTTTTATTAATCGAAACCCTTACAATCGATTAAATTTTTAACCCATTTTTTATGAAAATCGATTTTAAAAAAATCGATTTTTTTAATTAATCGAAACCCTTACAATCGATTAAATTTTTAACCCATTTCTTATGAATATCGATTTTTAATTAAATCGAAACCCTTACAATCGATTAAAAAATATCGACAATCGAAAAAAAAAACAATCGATTGTTCGATTAATCGATTTCGATGTTACAACACTACTCTCCAACCGTCTTACGGTTTTTCGATCAGCACGAGAATCTGACGCGAGTTTCACAGTTTTTACCCATCCCACAAAAGTCCTCAACGCCGCTAAAGAAGTTTTCACTTCAAAAATTGTTCTAGGGCTCCCTGACTATATCCAAATATCTTAGGCTGCGTCCCCATCAGACACGGCGCGGCGCCGGCATCGTGTTACGGCACGACGCCGCCACCGTGATATGGTACGGCGCCGCACCGTGTCACGGTGCCGCGTACGGTGCGTCCCTATTCAGTCGATATTTGCGCTCGAACGAGATTGCTTGTCTGCATATAGATCGCGAAAGAATTATTCTCTTGTTGTTACTAAAACAAAGAAACAGAAACAGAGGAAATTTTGGGTAAATTCGTATTACAAATTACTTACAAACTTAATAATTAAGGGGGCTCCCATACAAAAAACATAATTTTTTGGTTATTTTTCTCTATAATAATGGTACGGAACCCTTCGTGCGCGAACCTAAGTCGTACTTGGCCGATTTTTATGTGTTCCAAATAAGTGCCTCGTTTAAGTTTGGACAAAATTTTTGTTCGGAAGTTTCACCCAGAATAGGGGCGCGCGGTGCACCGTACGCAGCACCGTGTTACGGTACGGCACCGTACCGTGTCACGGTGGCGGCGTCGTGCCGTAACACGGTGACGGCGCCGTGCCGTGTCTGATGGGGACGCAGCCTCAGAAAATGTCATAACATAACTTAAAACTTTGCATTACTTGACGAAGAACAACATTATAATTTATATTATTGACGATTAATATAAGTACCTAGTACTTACCTTAATTTTTAAACATTCAATATAAGAGTTAAGTAGGTACAGTCTGATATTGCTATGACAATAAAAGAGATAGTTTTTATAAATTATTACAAATATAAATAAAAGCCACAGTTATAAACTAACACATAGGTAAATATCCATTAACGTAAACAAATCTTTGGTCAATTATACCATTATACAATAATCAATTATTATCAAAATGAGCTTCAGTAACAAGCTATCAATAGCATACATTTATCTCGAGCGCAATTGATCTAAGGCTCCTTTCACTGGACATGATTAAATGTTATAAGGGCGAGTCCACATTACAACGGCGACATTGTTAAATCTATTTCTGCAACTTTTATTGCGGTAAAAATGTTCTTGTTTTAGTAGCCTTCGTCGAAATCACGTGAGTTTAAACACGCATTTGCCGAAAATAACTTTTCTTCATGCCATTGTAAACAAATTACAATCATTGAGATGTGCAAATGTAGAGTTGCGCTAATAATCTCCTCCTTTTTGGAAGTCGGTTAAATACTTCTTTGAGTACTTTTTTGTAGAGTTCAAGAGTTTCTTTCTACAGCTTGCCATGAAAGGATCTTTTGGTTATGACAGTAACGTAAATTGTAAAATAATTATAAGTATTGTTCCAATTTCATAATTTTCCTATTGTTTCATAATTCAAAAGTCGCGGTATCATAGATATCCGCGACAAATCGCTCGCGGCTGCCGGCTGTATTCAACCTTACGCCGCACCTGCGTCTCCATAATTCTACGAGACCTCAGGGGGCTGGATGTTAAACGACACTTAATTCCTACAATAATCTAAAACTTTAATACTTCCTTGAAGAAAGCGTTATACGTAACTTAGTTATTATAAAAGTCTTAACTGGCAATCATTATTTCGCCATAAACTGATTTCGAGTTTAAAATAAAAAGAAATATTTGCCGATTCTCAGATCCACCAGATAAGCAATGTTTGATGGGTTACTGCAGAGTGCAGGACATTCTAGCAAAATGCACCAATAGCATGCCGCATATGCATAGCTGCTTATGCACGTGTAGTACAGCTAGCTGCAGCTGCAGCTGTACAAACGCTTCAAATTTCAAATACTGATTCTGTTTTCAAAATCGCTTATTTAACAAATCGTGCTCTATTTTCAAATCGGTAATTTCGCACGTCATTCGTCAAATACGAAGCACGTGACATTTTACATTTTTAAGTCTTAGTTAATCTATATCAAGTTAATATTACCTTTTTAACTGTGTCTTGAGTCTTATTCTTGACTAAACATTATAAATAAGTAGTATTATTTACATGGCTTGACAATGGCTTGTCATGATACAATTCTATAAGGAAGTTTTGGCACGTGGTCTAAATTAAAAGGATTCAAATTGAAATCTGGGAAATTTATAATTCATCGAAATAGGACCTGATTCCTGAAAGACTAACAAATAAATAGTTGAAGACAAAGTTTATTGTCATTGTGTACTTTTATGGGATTGCTTTAATATATCGCATCAGTGATCAGGCCGATTGTAGTTCATAAGACGGAGGGAGATTCATAAAGTTAATATACCTAGCGGAATAGAGAAACAAAGGCCTATGCAAGCGAAATGTCACTATCAGTAACACTGCGTGGTAAAACGAGACGTGTGATACATGACAGCAAAACCATTTTTTTTTCATCTGTTTGCAGTTTGACGTCCAGTCGACACTTATCGGAACGTTGACAATAATCTCTAAGAAACATGCTTGTGTAAGTGTATTTTTACACACAGATGTAAATCAATTTCGGTTTCGTTTGACAGCTCGAGATTGTTGCTCTATTCCGCTAGGTATACTAATTTTATGGGGAGATTAGACTGCGGGCGCTGTGTAGGAGAGCAATTTTCTCCTCTTTTTTGACGTATGCTACTCCAAAATGAAAATTTTCAGTTTCGCCAGTACGGCTGCAATTATATTCTCCCTGTTCATTAGAATCATTCATGTACTGTATATTATGTATACAAGGTTGTCAGCCATATATATACAAGTGTCAGGTTAATCTCTTAAGGCCCACTTGCGCAGATCTGAGTTAAAGTTAACTCTGAGTTAAACATCATGTCATATCTGTCACTCTCCAAGTGAGTGATGGAGATGACATTATACTTAATTCAGAGTTAACTCAGATCTGCGCAAGTCCGCCTAAGTTAATCAGTGATATAAATATCCAACCTTGTGAGCCGGTTCAGACCTGATTAGATCTAGGTCTAGCTAGGTAACTCTAATACCTGTACGACTGGATGTGGTATTTTACGTATAAATTGCGCGCATAATCTGAAGTTTGTTGAACTTGCTGGCTGCTGCGTAATGGGTTACTGTTACCGTTTACATCTGCTGCGATTTTATTTATCCATCAAGTTTTTTCACTGATCAATTGACTGGATCGAATAAGAAGCTTCAACATTATGCATTAAAATAGAGTACAATTCAGTATAATAGTGACAATATTTTTATGTAGATGCAAATAATTACATGTTTAATATACGCAAATAACTGTATAATAAAATTAATATTCAATATAAATTATAATTATACAATATAAGTACATCTAATGCGGCCTCTCTACAACTGCCTACGATCGACATGATTTTGCACACTGGAAATCATTCTGGCAATCATGTAAGATCTTCACCCCAGTCCATCTGAAGCGGCACACGCACACATAAGCATCTTTTTAACAGCCGCCAACGTAACTTCAAGTAATTTGGAAAGGGCTGTACCATTTTTTACTTTTTGACGAAAATTGCAACAGCATGCTAATGTAGACAACAAAACCTATTAGATACGTTCTCCTACAGAAAATATTCGCCATGAACTCTACGTTTTTGCCGGTATATTTTCAGTACAAAAGTACTTTTTGCAAGTAGTAGATCATTTTCCAGAAAATTCTGAACAAAACACGTTGTTCAGATTTCGCAATATTTTTTATTCATCGGTGGGAGATTAAATAACGTTCTGTGATGCGGAAAGGCGCCGGCGGTGATTGATACTTGGCGCCTTCGGGGTTACAATACCTATTGGCTGTTAGGTCTGTAGTTTAGATAATACTTTATTAGAGATAAACTACGATAACATGGCACGCCCCTCCAAAATTCAAAACGTTTGAAGTGTGTTGTCAAAACGTTTCAAGTGCGTTGTCTTGCGCGGTCGGCTAGTTATGATTAGTTGACCAACAAATCTTGGTAAATGTGACATTAAGTGAAATATTACGAGTACTGGTTGATGGGTTGAATACTTACTACATACAAACTCTTTCATAAGGATGTGACTACAGTCTACACACATTGAAACAGTAATTTGGAGGGGCGCGCCATGTTATCGTAGTTTATCTCTAATACATATTTAGATTACGCACCGTCCGACTAAAGCCTAAAACCTTCGGACAATTTCGACTATGTCGCTGGCCGTAGCCTGTAGAGTTTCCAGAGACTTAAATTTTTAAGAAAACAAAAGTCGCAAATTTTTCATTTAAATGTAAATAGTAAATGTAAGCTCACAGCGTTAAGTCTCAGTTCATCATCATACTTCAGTTAACAGAAGTAAATATAATTTATAATTTGCTAGAAATACCCCCGTTTTCGGCTTTGACCAAAGATTAAGACGACTAATAGCCATCGAACATTTGCATAATATTTGATTGCTCAATGCGATGAGCATATGACGGCTATTTTAAGTGCATATATTATTTGCATGTATATGCACTTAAAATAGCCGTCCTAAATATGCATATAAATATATTTGGGTATTTTAAGGCCATATAACCGATATCTAATTATAGCCGATAAACGGCTTCGTTAAAAACATCCTTTGGAGTTTTGACCGAAAAATAAAAATGCTGATATTATGCAGATTAACGAAAAGTTGTAAAAACTATTTCACAGAGTATTGCATTTCATTTGAAACACAATCTATCTCTTTAATTAATGTCACCCCTAATTAATTACAAGGCCTGGGATTAACGGCAAACTGAAACTTGATTTTCATGAAAATTACAAAAGACTAACACCTTTTATAGACCTTATAATTAAAGATAACTTTCACTAAAATTAACTAATCTAAGGGTTTATAACAGGCGTTTTCTCTTTTCCTTTTCGTATTGATTTGGTAAAATTTTTGATTTGGATAGACTACCTCCAGTCAAAAAAAATCGTAAACCATGCATCAAGTAACAATTTATTTACTCTGTAAAGAAAGTTTAATAAAAATTTAAGAAGTAACTTTTAAGCTTAGTCATTTCATTAAATGACAGACATTTTTCAGTCATTTAATGAAATGACTAAGCTAAAAAGTTACAAATTAATGATTAATAAAAATACTTCTGAGCTAATTTTTAAATGCATATCGTTAATAAATGGGGCCAATACAATAAGCCCGCATTCTACGGTGGAGCCATAACGAATTGATTATGCACATCGACGTACCATTATAGTATGCTTGTGGAAGTCGCAGATTAACGCACAGAAACTTTTTAGTAAGAAGTAAAGAAAAAACTAGTAAGAAGCTTGATTTTGAACAAGGGGGTCAAAAAACCTATCTATTACTATATTAGCGGACAAACTTTCATCACCCACTGTGGAGTGGGTGATGAAAGGTAACCAGATAACTTATTTTATGGAAAAAAGTAGTAAAATTATTATGATCACAATAATCAAGCACTCGAGTATACAAAGACTTTTAAACATGTAAATCTAATACATTTTTAAAGTAACTTAAACTGTTGGCAATCGAAAACTATAGGCTAAGGAAACGTGTTTTTTTTAACTTTAGCACCTTATTAAATAATTACATAATATGTGCTTGTTTCAATCACAAAACAGTTAACACATAGTTTTTGTGGCAGCACACAAAAATTTTCACGGACCATTCGCATTCGAGAGTTTCTGCGTGAAAAAATACTAACGTCCAGTCATCTCTCTCTGTTCAGCATTGAACATGTGAACTAGTTCGCGTTGTCGCACACTCATCACATTCTTAAACTACTGAACTCAACCTACTCTAAATAAAGTGATGAATAGCATAATTTGTACATATGTGTGTTGTGTTTAGGAGACTTGTAAATATTTGTGTGCGTAAAAGTGAAGAAGTATATATTGTAAGAATTAGTCACAATAAATCAGATATCAACTTCTTGTTGTGTCTCATTCATCTCCCAATGAAAATGCAAATGCGAATGCAAAGATATAATAGCTCCAGTTTTGGCAGTACTTATAAACAAATCGTTTACTGACGGCGTTTTTCCTAATAAATTAAAAACGTCCATTATTAAGCCCCTGCATAAAAAAGGTGATCGTAGACAAATGAACAATTATAGACCAATTACCTTAGTTCCCATTATGTCTAAAATATTTGAAAAGGCTATGCACAAGAGATTAACTTCCTTTATAAACAAATTTAAGTTACTTAAAAACGAACAGTACGGATTCCAGAAGAATAAATCGACACAACAAGCTTGCTTTAATATTACAAATCAAATTATTAACTGTGTGGATAATAAAGATCATAGTATAGTTATGTTTATAGATATGACTAAAGCATTTGACTTTGTTTCTCACAAAATATTACTAGATAAACTTAGCAAAATGGGTATTAGAGGACCGGCTCTTGAATGGATTAAATCATTTCTAGAGGATAGGGTGCAATACACAGTCATAGAACATATCAACTTAAGCAATGAATCAGTAAATAGTAAATCTAGTAGTCTATTAAATGAATTTGGAGTCCCTCAAGGCTCAGTTTTAGGTCCTTTATTGTTCCTGTTTTATATTAATGACATTCCTATTATGACTAATTATAAATTAACATTATTTGCTGACGATATAACATTACTATTTACATTTAATAATAAAACAGACGTGAACAAAATCGAAAATGACATTAATTTAGTACTTAATCTTATAATACAATGGCTGACATCAAATAATTTAAAAATTAATATTAACAAAACAAAATATATGCAATTCACAAACTATAATAAAAAACCAATGCAACTCAATTTACAATACAAAGATGAAAATATAGAACGAGTAGATGAGAACATATTTTTAGGTATACAAATGGACAAATATTGCAACTGGCATGCACACATAAACAAAGTCTGTTCTAAGCTAAACAGATTCGTATATGTCTTGAGAAGACTTGCGTGGACAGTAAGTGATCAGACTGTAATTATGGCCTATCACGGGTACGTTTCATCTATCCTGCGCTATGGACTAGTAATTTGGGGAAATTCAACCCAAATAAATAAGGCATTTATAGTCCAAAAAAAGATGTCTCCGAGCCATAGCAAGGATTCCACCATATGAATCGTGTAGGCCTTTGTTCAAAAAATATAATATTATGACCTTACCAAGCATATATATATTAGAAATATTTAAATTTGTAAGTAACAATAAACATATCTTTACCCAATTAATAGATCAAGTACCCACAAAATTTTTTAGAAACTCGAATAGGTTAATTATAGACAAAAAACCAAAGACAAATATTTTCTTAAATAATGCATATGCAATGTGTGTAAAGATTTATAATAAGATACCTGCACATATAAAATCAATGACAACAACTCGTTCAATAAGGGAATTAAAAAAAATACTAATACAGAAGGCATATTATGATATCAAAGAGTTTTTTATTAATAATTAATAAAGTATACTGTGACTAATTAAATTTTATTTTATGACATTTAAATCCATACTTAATTGAGTTTTCTTTGACATTATAGTTTGCTATTTGTATTTTGACATAATATTGTATTGACCATTGGAATTAATATTATCTTGTGATGAGTGATGACTGATGAAACTGACATATAAAATTATCTAGAGTTATTGTAAAATAGTATGTTTTTTCTAATGTATAAATAATTGTTAGTTGGTTTAGTTTTAAGGGTATAGTGACATAACAAAATTTAGTCTGATTTATATAACTTTGACATTTAGATTATTATGACATTTTTTTAACTTAATTTCGACTTGTGACGAGAAATTAGAAATTACAACTTTTACTAGTAATTATTATGATTTATGACTAATGAATGATGTAATGACTTATAAATTGCCATCCATAAAATGTGTCAAAGTATAATATTGTGATTATAATATTTGGACGTCGTCAACTACGACAAAATATGCGATCTACCGAAATGTAACATCTTTAGCAACCATATTTTATCCAAATAAATATCATTTCATTTCATTTCTCATTTCCTACCCTTATACACTCGTCCAGGGCTACTCTCTGGAAATGTTCCGACCGACTCCCAAATCCCTACCGACAACCTCTCACTGTGGCCAAGACACCTTTAGCCTAACCACAGTCATCCGAGCCTGGGTAATTGATAGTGAGAAAATCATTTCCATCCTTATTCCCTTCAACTATCCTCCTGCTACCTTAGGTCTCATGGTAGCAGGTTTCCTGGACTTATTATATATTACAAAAACCTATGGTTAGGGCTAGGACCTTAGGGCATTAGGGTGGTAGGTGTTAGGGATCCTAGGGCTAGGTTACAGCTCTCCCCATAATAACGTGAAACCTTATTCTGGGTTTTACACTCTCTATGTACTATATCATGTGTTGCGTCCATAATTATGGCACATCTACGGCACACAATAGTTATGATGTATAAGTATTACGACCCACAAACCCGCTTCGCTAATGACAAGATGAGGTGACAAGCACAATCTGCGCTCTCGTTTACAGAAGAGAGAAAAAATGTGTAAATAAAGCTTAAAAACTTTGCAATTATAACAGCAAATATTCAGTATAACTTATTCCTTTATAAGAAAATTGGTGAAGAACCTATTTTAACATTGTAAATTCAATTTCTGAATATTATCATAAATGCGAAAGTGTGTCTGTCTGTCTGTTTTCTCTTCATATTCTAACCGCTGAATCGATTTTGCTGAAGTTTGGTATGGATATACTTTGAGTCCCGGGAAAGGACATAGGATACTTTTTATCACGGAAAAATGTACGGTTCCGGCAATTGTTGCAAAAATAAAATGTTAAACGAATTTTGGCGCGACAGAGTTGCGGGCGTCATCTAGTAGAATATAATTTGTATAAAATGTAAACATCAAAATTGTACAATATGATTCACCAGTCGACCATGAAAATTTTCCATAAGTATTATGTTTTTAAATACTCAAAGATTCATACTACAATCGTTATACAAACACAAACTTATCAAACTAAAGCCCTTTATACAAATTAAGAATTGTAATGTGACTAATGATATTAGTTCCTCATTCCAGTAATATTAATGTGTACTTTATAAATATAAATACGCCAAGGCTGTATAAATAGGAAACGATGGAAAAGATAAATTTGACAAACATGAAATAGACCAAAGCCTGCGAGCGAAATCGTGAAAACATAGTCAGTGAGTCTGCAATTCTGGACAAATATATTAATTATATCAATATATTTTAAAATTTCCTATATACTGCTAATTATAGTGGAAAAACATAAATTATGTAATAACTAGTATTTTCCATGTATGGTTAAAGTGAAAAAATACCATAAATTAAGCAAAAGAATACGATATAAAACTGTAATGAGTGTAAGGAATCAGAATGCAAATTTTAAACTGATCAAATCATTGGAAGTTGCTTACAACCTTTCATGAAATATCTAAACCTATGCTTTGCAGTGTGAATGGGCTGCTGATGATGAACTTGAATGTGTCTGCTTTGAACCCTAATCGAAATCGGTCCAGCCGTTTACATACAGACACAAACAAACGGATAGTCAAAACTATAACACCCTTTTTTTGTCGGAGGTTAAAAAAGAAATAACCAGATACAGAACTAACGAGTAGGCTGACTCAGAAGAGATCTCGAAAATACGTTTCACGTAGTAATAATCATAATATAGCATTGTGAAACACGTTGAAAGTGACATTAGCGCCCAACTCGCATATTATTCGCCTGTTTGTTTGAAGTCGAGGTACTCTTTAGTTCTGTCTACTCTGGCTTTACGAATCTCATCAAAATGACCCAATTTTAAGCCCGACTTCAAATCCACAATATGTTTATTGTAACGCTCCGTCGATTATGCCAAAAATGTATTTATACACCGACATTGTCCTACATTCGCAGGTAAACGCCGTAAATACAGCAACTTGTTATATTTATTACCCAATAAATAAATGTAAAACGAATAATTTACCCATATCTGCGTAAATCTTTTAAGAACCCAATAAAGCTGTTTATGTGCCCATCTACTTTAATCCTTTTCTTCACGTTATTAGGCCTTACAAAGGCTTTTTTACAAGGCAAAATGATTTGCGCATACCCTGTACATTGGCCACCGGCCGGTGAGTGTTCCTGGATGTGGGATCTACCCACTAAAAGCCTGCTTCATTCCCTGCTTAATTTATCCATATAAATATAATGAATTTTAAATGTTGATGGTCTCGCTGAAATTTGAGAACTGCTGAACCGATTTGGCAAATTTAAGTCTTGAATTAAGAGTCCGTATATACGAAATTTTGAATATGAAATTGCAAAGGTTCGCTACAGAAATATTATTTGGTTTTTTCCCCTTATTACACTTAAAAATATATATATTAATTATTAGATTTAAAATATATTTAAGCGCGGAAAGCCGACTCGAACTTGCGGCGAGAAATATAATGTGAGATTTAGGTTGTTTTGAATCGTGTTTTTTTGGCACAATTTGTTTCTTTTTTTTTCTTTTTTCTCGAATTGGATAGAATTTTATCTATAGATTATTTCTGTCGTTTTCTTTTTATGAATTACAGCTCCAAGTTGTCGAAATTAACAGCAATTCCTTGCCCATTTTCTCTAAAATTTTGCCGAGTTACATATTTTTTTACTCAACTATTCCATATTAAACTGGTAAAAAGTAAGTAATTCCAACATTGTATAGACGACTTTCTCAACAGTACATTGTATTTTTTAATACCGTTAAGACGTCAATACAATCCATAAACAGGTGATATTCTAAACCTTTTACAGCAAAAATCACAAAACTGTCGCTGGTTTGAGTTGGATTATTTAAAAATACTTAAAAAAATAGCTCCAACATTAGATTAAAATTGAAATGATCTTACATGTTGTGCATTAAAACTTATAGAAATACTGTATTTTGACTGTTAAATCACGTCTGTTAAATTAGCGAAATCGGCAAATTTCGTATACGGACCCTTAATATTCATCAAATTCCAGGGCCCTGATTCACAATACGTAATTCGACTCGGATTCGGAAACTTAATCGCGCGACATCAATTAACGCTCGTCGCGCCACAGGCCGCGCAGCTAGGCATTGCCCAAAAGCTTTATCCACACTGTGCACTTTCATCTTCAATTTTCGTCATCTTCTTTCATTCAACTTTCGTATTGGCGCATTCAATAATTGAATGCATCAAAGAACGCAACGCCAACTGTCATTTTTAATAACAAAGCGAAAGTTTTAGACTGTCAGAGGGCATACGTCACGGGCATGCCTCACGTTCGCTGTTGACTGCGCTATAACGCATGCCCTTGACGAACAGAAAAAGGCACAGTGTGGACATAGCTAATGACCGCACGGTAAAGTTTCCGAATCCATTGAACGGGAATCGTGAATCGCCCTGCAGGTAAGGCATAGATTATATTATGTGTAGCCAGATATATTAGCTATGTTATGAAGTAGATAAGTTTTAAGTTTTATAAAAATAATTAGGGAAAAAATAAGCTGTTGTCCGTATGTTACGAAATGTTACTTGTTCGATTCTTCCACTCACGTCTTCAATTATCTAATAGTGTATTTTTGGCAAAAGCACAGAATACATATTAGTTTAACAAGGTATAAGTAACAATCTTCTAATTAGGTCGCAAGAGTTAAGTGGATACTTAATAATCAGAATGCTTTCAAACAAAACATCAATTGATTATGTAAAATGCTAGTTATATAACCTTATAAACGATGTTAAACAATAGACAATCGTAAACATAAAGGCCATATTATTATCTAATCAAAATATACTCTAAAGCAATGCAATTAAAATTTTAAATTTAATTTGATTTATATCCTGGTCATCTAAGACATACATTTTAGAGCTAGACAGCTAGCTATATTATAAAAGAGCTGATGGAAAATAACAAAAAATTAAAACCGACTTCCAAGATAAAAACAATAATTAATAATATGAACTAAAAAGTATTAAATAATTCTTACTCTTTAATAGTGCCTCTTTCAGAATTCGTCTAAATCTCAACTACTTCTGTCCACACTATAGTTTTCATTATTTTGAAGTCAGTACCAGCTAATTTAATCGTGAGTTCAGTAATGTCAAAACTTAGAATATATCAAACTTTTGGGACTGGTACCGACTTCAAAGTAATGAAGACTGTAGTATGTACTGAAATAGTTGAGATTTAGATGAATTCTGAAAATGCACTAAATATTAAAGACTAAGAGTTATTGAATACTTTTTAGTTCATATTACTATTACTTTTACCTTGGAAGTCGGTTTTAATTTTTTGTTAAAAAAAATGATTAGTTATGTACAAAATAAGGCTTTGTGCGTAAATAACCAATACGAATGTTAACTATTCACATTATGTTACTGTAAGCGAAATTGTGATAAATGCTTGCAGTTATCTAAGCGATGCTGCAATTTCCAAACTTTTATCTTTAAAGGTTCAGGAGTTCTGTTCAGTGCCTTTGGACCAACACACCTTCGTATGAAATTTCTCTTATTCGTAACATATTATGTTTAACTTACTAGAAACAACATTTTAACCACTATGAGTGTTTTGATAAATTTCAAGGATTTCTCTCGATTGCTCATAGATCCTATCATCAGCTCACCATTTTCGTAATTATTATACAAAATTAAGATTATATCCTATACAACAACACGAGAATTTTGAAAATCGGTCCACAAACAGCGAAACCATAATCAAAAAAAAAATGCTTCGATACAAAATATCACGAAAAGTACCAATAATTGGGTCATAGTGTGATGACCCATGGTATAATTATGGTTGTGATGATGATGACCAATCAAATTGATGTGTTAGCTTGTGCTTTCAGTCGTTTAAACAACGCCGAAATCCCCGAACCTGTACCTATAAGCATTCAAATGTTCTGTTCGGTACTTTCGGATCCAGGGTATGACCTGGTACGAAATTTTACTTTTTGGTAGCATTTGCCTCGAATGCTTCAGAAAAAATCAAAATCACTATATGCTTCCATACAAATTTCAAGGAGTCCCCTGGATTCCTCAAGGATCCCATCATCAGATCACCACTTTTGTGAACATGGTACCAAATTCAAGTTAAACTCTATACAACACAAAAATAATTTTGAAAATCGGACCACAAACGGCTGAGTAATCGTTGAACATACAAAAAAAAAAGATACATACAGCCGAACGTATTACCTCCTCCTTTTTGGAAGTCGGTCAATAAATACAAAATGTGGAGCACACTAACGATGTTTTACATTAGTATTGGCGCCTGGCGTGATTCATAAAATACATTGTCAAGAGATGAATAAGTATAAGGATGTGCAAAAATAAATCTGTGAAGCTTAGTATTTAACTAGATGACGCCCGCAACTTCGTTGCGCCAAAATTCGTTTATCGCGCGGGAACCGTACATTCTTTCGGGATAAAAAGTATTATATATCCTTTTACTGGACTTAAAGTCAAATTTCAGCGAAATTTCAGCGAAATCGGTTCAGCGGTTTGAGCGTGAAGAGGTAACAGACAGACAGACAGACAGACAGACACATTTTCGCATTTACAATATTAGTATATATGCATGTGTGACTCATCAAATCCTGTATAAAGGAAATAAATAAAAGAAATCAACAAATAATTAATACCTCAAAATCTAAAAATGTATTATTTAAATTAGGTATGTAATCTTAATTGTAGGTGTATTATTATCTAAGTATTTATATTATATTTATCTGCAATAATCATAATTCTCACACGTCTAGTCACACATACACAAACACCGTGCCGAAGTCTGGCAACTACTACTACTTGATGACGCGAGCCAAAATTCGTATATATCAAACCGCACATTTTCCAGGATAAAAAGTATCCTTTGTTCTTTCCCTGGTCTCAAAGATAGTTGATACCAAATTTCAGCAAAATCGGTTCAGCGGTTTGGACGCAAAGAGGCAACAGACGAACAAACAGACAGACAAACAGACATACATACTTTCGGAATCATAATATTAGTATGGATAGCGTTTAAAGCCTGAGTGTTTTTGCACATACTTTAACGTACAACTTGTCAGCCGATAGCAAACATATAATTAAAGTATGTATAATGTAGGTCAGACAGAAAGTGAGTTAGACTGTGACATGTCTATATTTAGAACCACTCTCAACGCGAATAAATCCTTGTAATTGAAGGACATTGAAGACTTAATGGCTCTTAATTCTGTTTAACCTTTAGGCATTCTATTTATATTATGCGTAAATAAAACCTGGATAAGGAATGCAAATTCAAAGTAAGAAATACCTAAGTAGGCTATGTATTAGATGAAATTGATGATAATAATGATAAGCAACGTTATGATATTCGTATTTTACATGAAGGTTAAACAGTGGTAATGTAAGCTTATCAGTTATCACGTATCCGTAAAGTTGGATTCGAATCTATTAAAGATGATTAAGATGAAGATGATGATATTAGTAGCCGTGTTGATGATAAAATGATAGAGATGATGATGATAATTATAATATGTAGTAACGGTGTTGATGATAATGATGAAGATGAAGATAATGATGATCATGATAGGAATATCGAGGGTTATGACAAATGTAAATTCCAAGTTGGAGTTCTGCCAGTGCGAAGTAGTTTTGGCAGGCGGCGTAAACTCTGAAGTAGTAATTGCTTGCCGTGTTAGATAACCGTTGAGTAACCTGTCAATGACACTTGTGTTTGTGTAAGTGTGTGTGTGTGTGTGTGTGTGTGTGTGTGTGTGTGAATGGGTCTGAGGTGTATGTATAAAGGTGTAAATGAACCTGTGAAGAATTTATAATGAAGTAAAGTGGTGGTGTTTTTAATTCAAACACTGCATTATCAATATAATAATAATGTGTATTTTTGAAAAAAAATAATTTAAGGCCCTCTTGCATTACCTGAATTATGCTGATCGTTTTCGAAAAAACGTTATGCCTTCTTTACCGAAGGTCGGTAATTAGAATTCTCTCACGACACTACCACCCTTGAGGATCTATAATTGTGACTTAAAATTATGCCTTTCTTTCATATTTATGAATAAGAGGAATAACAAACTAATGTACAAATTATTTTAACCACTGGGCCAACGCCCTCTACTTGTCCGTCAAAGTTCCTTAGCAATTGGCAACTAGCTTAATTTTAAACTAAATTTAAAATTAACTATCACGTATCCTTACATGATACACAATACTCCAGGAATAACCCGACAATAACAATTGTCACGTGAGACCATGTCTGAGGGACAGAGGGACCGGGGAAAGTTGGCAAGACTCCACGGCGCCGTCTGCGTATACGGATAATTGAGTCGGATGTTTCAGACGGTAGGTAGATTTCGGATGAAGTACCATTTAAGAGATTGAGGCAGTTGATGGACCTACGTCATTTAATCGGCTTATTCCATGTTAGCTATCCATTATTCGGTAGGTTTTGCTGTCAGTTTTACCACAGCTATGACTGTGATTGTTGAATAACCTACCGTGTAATGCGGTGGCTGTTGGTTGCATGAAATTGATTGACGAAAATCTGGATATCTTGATTTTTGCTTCATGCGACCATCAGTCACGAATTTTGAGTGAGTGTTGTCACATCTGACAAAATAGGAAAAAAAATTAGAAACGTATACCTTTGAAAATTTTGGCTTTGACTGACATAAAACTGAAGAGAATTGAGTGACCGTCTAATACCATTCGTCAGTCCATCAGTCAAACATAATTCATGATTGACGGAATTGACTGTCGCTTGCATGATCGTGTAATCGATGCCTATGATCGGTCGGATGGGTTTGACTTAAGTGGGCGACTAACGCAAAATTGTCGATTTTATAATTCATTTTTACACTTGAAAATAAGCCCAAAATTGTTTCATTTTCTAAAATTAGATATTACATTATATTTCCAAGAGTTCAATCTGAGCCAAAACACGATATCTTAAAATTTTCTCGATAGAAAAAAATCGCAAAGATTCATCTAATTTTCACGAATTTTTCATTGCATTTTCGTGCATTGTAACTAAGTTAATATTTCAACACATTGTATAAAATTCTATCATTGAGAGATCGACCTAGCGGATTTTTAAAATGTTGTATATTTATCGAGTTATTGAGAAAAAACTTATTTGGCGATGAATCCGCGTTGTCCTTTTTCGGCTGGCATATGAAAGACGGGCGTGAGTGTGAAGAGAGAAGGACGATGTTTGATTTTTTGCATTAGTCGCCCTCTTAACCATACTAATTAACGCCATCAAATTACGTAGACCCGCCACTGCCTATGAATCAACTTCTCTGATAGTACATTGTATCCGAATGTCTAGCAGCTAGCTGCATAATATTGTAGTAGATACTAGATATAATATGTTTTGTCCTGGAAAAGTGTACCATGGAGAATATTACGCAAACATCAAAACAGAGTGCGCTACTAGCATATACAGGACATGTTGTACACGTCATAGAAGAATATTAACAGAAACGTTGTCAAACGCCATTCAAAACACATCATTTACAGTAGTAAACGATGTGTTTTGAACGACGAAGCTGGTCAGAAGTCAGAACATGGCAATAATATATCCTATTCCAGCAATAAACGAATTTCAGCGCAATGAAGTCGTAACACCGAAACCGAAACATCTGGTACAAAAATAAGAGTAAATTCTACATCCACAACAAGAAAGTATCTATTTATATCACAATCATATCCATATATAGTACAGAAAATGTACACAAGTATCTAGAAGGCCAGCGAGCCGCGGCCCGCGCCTGATCTGAATGGTAAACGATATAAATGGACACATTACTACAGATACGATAAATTGTAGGCTTTATTTACTTTTATATGAAACTGTATAGTCACACGATAGTGATCGTCTGTTTTAAATTAAGCTGCAGAACAAGACTTTATATTACAAGGTGGAATATCAGCAATGTCAGATGTCTTATTATCAAAAATTAACGAAGATTTATTTGAGTTACCGAAACTTTAACTAGAATCTTATTAACAAGAAAATTTTAAACACATTTTTAATCTGAGTCTTCTGTTTATTGTCTGCAGTAACATCTGCTAGATTTTATCTATTGGAAACATAAGCATCATTATAAAATATCATTTTGATAACTTTACCAAAATATACAATTCACGTGTTTCTGCATTGGCAAACGAACTTTGGTCTATGAAGGTAGGTTAATTTATTATAATCAAGTCATTCTATATACATAATATTAAATTCATCAAGTCATTCTATATACATAATATTCAATGTTGCTAACTGGAAAATATTTATATATTTACACTGGTTGCGATGCGAGGACAGATAAAAAATTATACACTTAAGAATCTGGTGAATAAAATTCGATATTACTTCACATATACTAGTTTAGTTTAAATAGCTCTATCGTATTCGAAGGGCTTGCAGCACTTCAACAAATAACGTGATTTTTAAAGCGTCAAAACACAAAATCAAATAATTTGGCAGCAATATAATTTTTGATAATTACAGGATTTATTTACCTGCCTATTAAAATTCACAATGCTTTATCATTTACTATAATATTGTTTTATCAATCATCACAATATTATTATTGTTTTAAAATACAGATAACATATGTGTCGACTATATAATAATGTATTTGCGATGTGGTGTTTATTTTGTACAGCGTCTCGTCTTCCATTTATTAGGTTATTCCGTCAGGGAAATATGAACACAAAACAAGTTAAAAGTTTAAATTGTTCGTTAATCGTTATTTCGCGACGCCGCAGTTTGTATGTAGTGTTCTCATCAAGGTGTCAAATATGTCAAATGAGTTACGTCAACGACTTCAATAATTATAGTTCGTCGTTTGGCGCGGGCGCCTCGTTAGCAAATTGAGACCACGTTGCTAATGGATTCCTTTCTATTAGTTCTTCAACGATTCCTGTCTATGACATATAATTATATCTTTTAGTTTTATGTAAGATAATAATTTTTGATTATTTTTCTTCATATCGTGTTACGCGTATCCCTTAAATATTTGGTTTCTTTATCACAGCAGTGGAAAAGTGGTGAAACATCTAAATTCATACTATTTTGTGTTCCCTCCAAAAATATCATAAAAATAGAATAATAATAATATTGTCCGCTTTTTCGCGTTGACAGCACAGTTGATACCTCACTTAATATGCCTGTTGCGATAGAAAACGTAATAAGTGAAAAATGAAAATGTTAGTTAAAAATTAACCTACTAGAGACAAGAACTTTTATGCGGTTTGCAGGGGAAAAAAATATTATATTTATTATTGCAAGAGGAAATATTAACATTTAACAATAATATTACGTTACACACAAATATCATGTTATTGCATGTATAAATGTATGTATAAATTGCCATATTATTTTACTTTATTGACATATTATAAACCTAAAATCTTTTTCCAGCACAGCAAATATATAATCCAGCTTGAACAGGTAACAGACATACACGCTTTAACTGTTAGTATGGATGCCACATTAACAGTCTCAAATAAAGCCAATCACACAATTGACCTTCTGTCTACTCAACGGTCTGCAGTGGGGCCTCAAGCTACACAGCACACACTTTCTAAATTGTTTACCAGGAATTTAGGTGTGTTCAGTGTTAATTATTCCGATCTTGTTCGTTGATAGTAGTGCATTGACTTTTGAACTGAATGTAAACAAATATAGGCTGTAGTGCTACCAATTTAAGAGTATTAATCGCTCGATGAAGAAAATTGTCGAGAGGTGTAATGTCGTTACATTTAAAAAAAATCTACCACAAATCTTGAATGACTTCAAAAAGCTTGGGCATTGAAATCTGAATAGAATTTCGACATACTAGTACAGCTCGACAAGGCTTAAAAATGAATGTGGCGACAAAAGGAATTAACGCTGCCATCATGTATAAAAACCTCATTTTTGATAGTTCACCTTTACAAGCAGCGCCACCGCCCACGTTCATTTAAATTTTAAAGCCTTGTCGCACTATATTCGATAGGTTAATCCATCAACATACTAGTAAATCCCTTGTCGCACAGTATTCGATAGGTTAATGCCGTTAACCCATCAACATACTAGTAAATTTCACATACACTGACACGCACTAAGATAAGTTACAACACATTGGTCTTCAGCAATAATCGTTTTTCATACATCATCTCATTTCCACAGTGATTATATTCGTAGGTCCGCCATCTACTTATAAATCAATTTCGCGAATTGTACTTTTTGGTATCATTGAAAATTCATTCGCCGTATAATAGTGTTACATCATTTTGCGTCTAAGGCTATAAACTCCATAAAGTCTAAGCTCACGTTATTTTGCACGCAAACCGCAAGCGATCTTAACCGCAGTGCAAATAATATTGCAAAACCACAGATATGCATTTAGACTTGATTGAATTACCAAACATGGGATACTAATATAAAAGTTATAGATATAGCAATTGGGTTTAATCATTTACTACAGAGTAGGACAGTGCGCAATTCGTAGTTAGAAATTATCTAACCCCAATCACAGCGTTGAAGCTGGCTGGAGATGGCACTCTCGTACGAAGGAGTCACATTAGATCCACAAGGCTGCATAGAGCTGCTTTTGGACATCCAAGAAATGCACAATAATTCGACTAGGATTCTACAACCGCTTTTTAGCACGGTCAATAAACGCTTTCTCTGTCAATATCGTACGTGTCAATAGACGTATGAGTAAGCGTTAGCGCGATGTAGGCGACTTTTAGCGCCATCTGTTATGAATTTTTGGAACTAATTTAATTTGAACAAATTTACACATAAACACCCCCTTACATCCCCCTTTTCCACTTAAAAAGTAGCCTGTGTCCTTTCTCAGGCTTTAGGCTATCTGTGTACAAAATTTCATTACAGTCGGTTCAGTAGTTTTGGCGTGAAAGCGAGACAGACAGATAGACAGACAGACAGACAGAGATACTTTCGCATTTATAATATTAGTACAGATTTGGGTCTAAAAATTACAACATTGCCGGCCATTTTTAAAATCCGGGAGGAAATTTACCAGAATAGATAGGAATAGTTCCACTGCCCAAGCCTACTGCGCATATTGATGATATGGTAAAACAGACGTTTTAGCACATACGCATAACTTGCTAAATGACGCTGATAAGATGGGCAAAGACTTCGGTCTTTGTACCCGCAAGGTTGCGTACAGGGCAACATCTTATTTTATACTGACCTTAGAGCCATATCAGGAACACCCTGCATTGAACCGTTCGATAATATTATAACCCCTTGCTCATAAAAATAAATTTACACATCGTATAAATTAAATTCAGAGCCTATACGAGGTCTTCCCCTTTTTTTGACACATTGGAAAAGTCAAATGAAAGATAAAGACAGCGAACCTATTAAACCTATAATAATAGTAACTATTCTATAACTGTTATATACGCTGCGTAATCTTTATTAGTAATTTAGTAAGTGATTTTAATATCTGCAGTCCGATCTATCCGACCGACCTGATGTGAGTGATGTGACTCGTCATGTGCATTACCGAGTCCGATTGGCCTGCGATCAGTCCGACCAGCACGATTGCCATCGTATATGAGGACTTTATTTACTCTAAAGCCACCTGAGGCTCCATGTGTTACTGGTGATATTTCGCGGGACATACAAGAGAATATTTTCTACGGATAAACTGTAATTAAATATAAACAGAGAGGTTATCATTACATTATTAATTGACCTTGCTGATAAATTAAATAGCGTTGGATAATGCTTCTGGCAACTTTAAGTATTTTTAAGTGATCTTCGTAATTATTAGCTAGAGATTCATTTATTGAAGAAATGGAATAGGGGATTTTCTCTTTATCAGATTCAGATAATAATAATTAAGTACTATTATGTTTTAAAATACAATCATAAGAATTTGCAGCTTAGAATTTCCACGTGAAGAAGAAGTAGAAAAGTCTGCATGCAGATTGCAGACATCGCGTTATTTATTTTGAGAGTTCTACAGTAGGCAAGAGCACACTCCCTACGGGGCCAAGAATTGTTTTCTACCCTTTATATACGGAACCTCAAAAATAACGACATTTTAGGTAAGCCGTCGAACCAGTTCTCAGTATTATGCATAGGTTTTAAAGTACCGGGTACAATTTATTTTAATTTTTCCTCTCGAAAACCAGTCTGTAGAGAACATTCAAAAAGTAGGGTCTATCGGGTCAATTGTGGTGTCAAACAGCTGTAAGTTGTCATGAAATAGCTGCCCTAGACAAAGTATCTTTTGTTAAAACGATGACGAAATTCGTTATCAAAATGTATGCGGTAACATGCGGTAACAATGTAACATAAGTCATCGCTAAATGACATTTCGCTTGCGAAGTCTAATGTAAAGATACTTTGTCAAGGGTAGTTTTCACATGTCACGATATAGCTGTCATAATATTATGTCTGTCTGACACGACATTTGACACGAAGGACCCTACCATCCTGGTGGCAAATGATATAAGTGATATGGGTGAGGCCGCCAATTTTTGCTGATATGACGCAGAAGAATAGAACACCGCGTAGAGGAATTGGCGAATATCTAAGCTGCTTGTGACGTTTTTATGACGAATTTATTCATCTACGCTATCATAGCGTTGAGAAAATCAAACTTATCTCTGTAAATAATACACAATGTGGTTTTTATTATAGCCCCAACATGGCCCTTTTGACTACTCAGATGATGCATTGATAGTTTTATATGAAACAGTAATACTTACATTTGTGTTACAAAAAAACGTTCTTTGAAAAAACTGTGTACACAGCCCGACTGAGGTTCAAAAGTGAACAGTCGAGAAATGGCGGATATTACGAGATTTTCCATAAAATTCCAAAAACTCAGCGTTGCCACCTCCCGCTTTTACCTTCCTTAACACCCAACGATAATAATAAACCGGTATTATTGACGTTTGAAATGTGGGGTAGAATTGATGTGTTTAACGATTCATTTGATTTTAAAAAGTTTATAAACAAAGTTATCTTAAAATACTATAAGAATTAGATAAGGTAATAGCCATTTATATAAGTATTTATAACATATCCAATTTATCTTCAAATCTGTCATACTTACTGCTACAGCGACAGTTAAAGTGCACCTCTTCCACGGCGGATTGTATATTTTAAGCTATTTTCTTACCTTTTTTATGTTTAATTATACACATATTTTTAGACTATAATTGGAACTGAAATAATTCTAGTGCATGTTTGAGTACTTTGTTTTCTTCGTTAGAATCAGTTTTCGAGCATAAGATAAACACAATACTTTTTAAAATACAAAGGGCGGAGAAAAATAAATGCAAAATCAGCAAAAATTGGCGGCCTCGCCCATATAACGAAAACCCCTATTGATTGCATTTCGGCAATTTTAGATTATTCCAAATATTATTGATAAGAGAATTGATAGCCGTTCGCGTGCCAACGATTTTAATGAACAAGCATCGGCTGCCAGATACCAGAGGTATCGGTGAAATAATATGTTTACTGACAATACTGATGCGTAATACCTTCGATCAAATATATCTGCGTCATATAATACTATATTATGCGACTTAAATGTGATTAGAATAATATTGTTGAAGCTAATTATAGCTCGGCATTTTGAAGATGTTCTTTAGGTGACATTGACCCCTTACTAATAAGAGGTACCTATTACTATTCAAGGTCCATTATAGTCCAATGTGACAAACACCTTTTTTTTACGCAGAGAAATGCATTACGCATTCGACGCATCGCGGCGAAGATGGTATGTGCCGCGACTCTACCCACTAAAACTCTGCGACGCTCCTGCAAACTTTGTATAAATACTTATTCTTACGTTTCGCGCGTATGCGGCCAGCCTAAAAATTTAAATGTAAAAAACCGGCCAAGTGCAAGTTGGACTCGCCCATGAAGGGTTCCGCAGCAGACATAAGGTTTATTTCTATAAAATTAAAAGGTTTTTGATTTATTTTTATATTTTAGTTGATATAATGAAAGTTAAATTAAGGTTTATCATTTATGACGTATAAAAAAAAAAACTACTGGCTAGATGTCGTTCAAACCAATTTTCGTTGGTAGTTTTTATAGTAATGTACATCATATACTTTTTTTTTGAATTATCATGCGCCTGCTTTAGAAGTTAGAGGGGGGGACACACATTTTGCCACTTCGGAAGAGTCTCTCTCGCAAACTATTCAGGTTAGAAAAAAATAATATGAGAAACCTCAATATGATTTTTGAAGACCTATCCATAGATACCCCACACGCATAGGCCAGATGAAAGATTTTTTTTGTTTCAGTTGTACCTATAGAGACCCCTAAAATTTTTAATAGTTTTCCATTTTTGTATCAAAATCTTAATGCGGTTCACATACTACATCTACTTATCAAGTTTCAATAGTTATAGCTCTTATAGTTTCGGAGAAAAATGGCTGTGACATACGGACGGACGGACAGACAGACAGACAGACAGACAGACAGACACGACGAATCTATAAGGGTTCCGTTTTTTGCCATTTTGGCTACGGAACCCTAAAAACGGTCAAAGTCAATGTAGATCCTAAGCCGTTCGGGAAAAATACAAGGTATTAAGAGCTATCAGATAAAAAATACCACTCAATACAAAATAATTTTCTAGACCGAACAAAATACTTGAAAACGTATCTGGATTTATCATATCTTCATATATGGCTACATTGGTTATCCGATGACTTGATCTTCTGTCGATAAGAATTTTCCTGGAATTAATAAAACATTGCTGACATCTAGAGACATTAGAACACTCAGTTTCTTCTAGCAGCCCAGACGGATGGTTCAGACGCGGCATTTTCAAAAGTCCAGTCAACACACAGATCTTAGTTGTCAGACAATTGGATGATCAGCCTGACAATGGTCCTTACCATACTTGAATACCTTTTAAGTTGTTCCAACGTGGGACTTCACCCATGACCTCCAAGTGAAGAGCAAAACTCCTGACTACGAAGGCGTTATTGAAATTCGAACAGAAAAGCTGAAATCTAAGAATGCCTGTTTCAATAAATCGCAGTATTTATTTTCTCTCTCTCTTCACGTTGGCTCCTGAATCATAATGGACAAATCACTAACATGTAGAGTAGAGGGGTGTGTTCACCTATGATTGCTGTGAATCGCCATTCATTGTGTATGCAGATAGATGCGCAATCATGGCTATTCTTCATGAAGAGGGATTAAACGTACTCTACATAGAGTCGACATGTTACTGTAAAAGCTTCGGTAAATCTTAAGATTTAAGTGTCAATCTTAGGATTTACCGACACGAGTTGGTAAATGTAAGTATTTCTAATAATACGACGATTTTTTCGAACACTTACCATTAAAATTCGGAATAAGCTAGGTTTTACTACTGTCAACTGGTAAATGTTGGTTTTAGGAATAAAACAATGCCTTAATAAACTAGTTACTAGACAAAACAGGTAGGCACATATAGTTAACATAATGCTTACCTAAGATACTATCATTCAATCAGTATGTATGCTTCTTATATTTGGTTTTAAAAAAAGTAAAAAGGCAATCAAAATATGTGATTAATGAATAGGTAAGTTATGTACCTAAAACAAAATATTTCACTTGATGGAAAGCAGCTTCCGGTGCCCATGGACCACAGAAATAAGATCATGGACACTCGCAACTTCAGAAGAGCTGCAGGTCTGTCGGCCTTTAAGAGGAAATAGGGGTATGGGAGGGTAGGGAGATTGGGCCTCCGGTAAACTCACTCACTCGGCGAAACACAGCGCAACTGTTTCACGGCGGTTTTCTGTGAGTCCGTGGTATTTTTCTGGTCGAGGCGGCCCATTCGTGCCGAAGCATGGCTCTCCCACGGTTAATAACACTTTAATAATTTATAATAATATTAAATAAAATAAAGATTGAATGTTTTTGCTCTATAACAGTACGGAACCCTTCGTGCGCGAGTCTGACTCTCACTTGGTCGTTTTTTTTCAACATATACCATGCCATTCAATTATATTATATAAAAAAACTCAAAGCAGATATGTTACTACTGCGTGCGTTGTGAAGCCATAAATACGGGCCAATTGGCCCGTCTTTTATTTAGTCTGTCTCTTTTATGTAAATGGCATTTCGTACCTTTTGTTTCACTTATCTGTCAAATTTGACAATTGAATTTGAAAATTGTTCGGAAGCAATTTAAGCCGGAAAATAGTATGAACGTAACAGATCTGTATTTAGTAGAATATCATTGATGCCATTACTATAAATCTTAATATTTACCAACAATATGGTGGTAAAAGTTCGTATCGCAAACCTTTTCGGACATTTGCCATTAGGGATTGGTAGATCTTAAGTTTTACTAGAAAATCTTAGGATTTACTGCAGTTCGAGCTTTTACAGTAACAGAAATACATAATGCAGCATATTATATCACCTATGTAGAGCCATCATCAAGCGGCAGTATAATGTATTAACAGGTTATTTATAGGGACCATATGCCCAAATGATGCTGTTCAAAAGACCATATAGTGAAAGATACGTGCGCAACGAAGTGCTGAAAACTGGTGACGCCAATGCATATCAGCTCTATGGCAGTAGAGTTTATCACCAAGCGCACTGGACTTAAGCAGGACGATGTATTAACAATTGACTGATACGTTATCGGCATTTCACTCAATGGAATTTTCCGTCGCCGATTTACGTTCCGCGTCAGTATAATTATCTGGCCGATGTATACAGACATCCTGGTCAATATTGGAAATATTTGAATGTAATATAGAACTCATCCGAAGTTTGTCTAAAAGTTGGATGTTCTGAAAGTGGTCTTTACAACGTCTGAAAGGAGTAACTCCTCGCTTTAAGGTGACGCCGCGTTAAAGTAAGAAACCGTGTTGGATATGTTTTAGATTGCTTGTTTTCTATGAGAGGCCGGCCCGGCCTCTCATAGAAAACAAGCAATGGAACAGCAAAAAATGGAAAGGGCGTAAGCGACAAAATGGTTTTTGTCGCGTAATTTAAAAACCATAAATACATTTCATATAAGCTATGCACATATTAAAGTGTATGCTTCAACCAATTTATGTACAAATTTTAGAACCTTAAATCACTCTCCTCTGTTGGAAAAATAGGCCGGCCCGGCCTCTCATAGAAAACAAGCAATGGAACAGCAAAAAATGGAAAGGGCGTAAGCGACAAAATGGTTTTTGTCGCGTAATTTAAAAACCATAAATACATTTCATATAAGCTATGCACATATTAAAGTGTATGCTTCAACCAATTTATGTACAAATTTTAGAACCTTAAATCACTCTCCTCTGTTGGAAAAATAGGAATCCTTTTTTTACAGACAAAATCAAATCTTCTGGTGTGAAAGATCTTCTTTCGATGCTCCCAAGCATATTCAAAGATCGTAAAAAATGACAAAACAACGTTTGCCGGATTAGTTAGTAAATAAACAAATGGGCATGGTTATCAGAAGACGAACGACACCGACACCATAAATTGATGATGGGAACTTAAAACTTTCTATGATCACTTTTAAGGAAAGTATTTAAATGAATTTTGCTGTGACCCTGATTAATCATTAAAGTAACAATAAAAAATGTAGAAATGTAAACTTTTACCAAATTCGTCATTAGCCGACAGTTAAAAGCGGTTTGGTGTACCAAATACCTATTACTAGGTTTAATGATACAAAACTTTTTACGCAGTCAAAGAATTTTCGCCGCTATAATATTTACGTTACTATTAAATTTGAACACACCGATTTTGAGAGTACAGTGTGGGAAAGTTAGAAAAATGTGGTTACTCCAAAATAAGAATGATAAATAGAAAACTTACCTTTAGTTTTTGAGCTTAATTTTTACCCGACTGCCGGGAGGGTAATGTGTTTAGCGCGTATCTTGTATTTAAGACTTGATCTCTTGACTTGAATGAGAAAATACCTACTACAACTAAAAGATTAAAACGTAAAATTCGAGGTAAAGAAAAATCACAGTCAAGTCTCGATGTCGTAACCCTTTTTTAGGTTGAACCTTTAAAATAAATTACTTTGCAGGCTGCAGCGCATATAACTATGACATAGGTGATACTCTTAAAGAAGTCTTTCTCCTGAAAGATATCGAGAAAAAATAAATCGCCAGACAGAGTCCTATCATTCTTCAATAAATTACCATTACAGAACGGAAATTCAGGCGGAAAATTGTGGATCTTTGTTCACGGGTCACAACAAGGGTTGACCTTATAACAGCCAGCCGACCGCATGATTACTGTACCATTGCAAGTAAGCCACCGTAAAATGAGACAGATGGTATCTTGATACGAATTTCGTGGGAGGGATAATGCCTAATTGAAGAAAATTGGGAGTATAGCTGTAGTGATTTCTATTAAATTATTATTAGCTGACTCTGTTGACAACTCCGTTGCTCCAAAATTCTTTTATTGCGCGGGAACCGTACATTTTTCTGGGATAAGTACAATTAGTATCCTATGTGCTTTCCCGGGACTCAAAGGAGATATCAATGTCAGATACCATATCAAAGTTGAGCAAAATCGGATCAGCGGTTTGGGCGTAAAGAGGTTACAGACAGATAGACGTATCTGTCTATCTGTCTGGCAGATACACTTTGGAATTCATAATATTAGTATGGATTTGTAGAATAGAAGTTACAGGAATTTCATTCATACATAGAAAGAGAACGCCGTTTCAACAGGTTGCAAGGTTGCGAAAACAATATTATTAAGTTTCAGTGACCAGCCTTGAACTGTATCAGTTGTCTCACTTACTAGACATTATCAAAGTTTGACCTTTTGATATGTGACACAGAGGTCAATCTAGTAAAGTTCAAAGGTCTCTAATCTAATTTCAAGAAATTCATCTACGAAGTTAGACTTTATTTGATATTACGATGATATTATAAAATTTCAATTTAGGTTGACAGATACTTTTGCTCATTTTTGGGATCAAATTAAAAAATCCGGTCAAGTGAGAGTTGTACTCACGTACGAAGGGTTCCGAAGCAATGACCAACTAACCAACATTTCGCTACTATAACCATAGTTTATACCATCTTCCTACTTCTCTTATTTTCTTCTGATTAAGTTCGGTGCGGGTCCCAACTCCCAAGACAGTTTTAGCATGTCCCATGTCCCTCGGGCTTCCTTGATATCATATCAAAGGGTTTTCGTGGTTGGATACCGCTGTCGATTCGGCGACACAGGAGATACAGTGGTGGGAATATGTGGTGGGCCAACGCCTGTTGAAAAAATACTATAACCTGAATTTCAAACGTCTACATACTGATTTTAATCTCATGGACAAAAATATCATTTTTACGTTTTAGTCCATTGAAATGTTACAATTTTAGGACCGAATATTGCATTTACTAGAGGACGCCATTTTATTTTCGGAATATGTTGGGGGGCTCAATAGAAGCTTAACCTCAAGTTTGTGGGGTCGCCGCCTTTGTCCCCCGGCCGCCATCTTGAAAAAAGGGGTGACAACACTATTTTCGTGATATTTCGGAAACTATAAGTCTTACAGAAAAATTTTAAGAACATAATTTGTTGCAAATTATTTTGCCTACAAATATGTTTCTATAATTTTTTACCCTAAATTAAAAATTTTAAAAGTTATAAGCAAAAAAGTGATATATTTTTTTAAAGGTTTATTATCGCTCTTTAACTTTGTTTAATACATTTTACAAAAAAAATTACCTTAGAACAACCTTGTTAATGATTTTTTGAGAAAAAGATCCCCCCAATCCCCCCGATCTCATGAAATTAATTTTCTGCAGATGCAAAGGAAACTGTGAAGGCATGCGTGCCTGCAGAAAAGCAGACCTAAAATGCTCTACAGTATGCCTACTATTCTGTAAAGCTTTTCAGACCTGCTTTTCTGCAGCCACAGTCTGCAGTACTACACTACACAAATATATGCAAATTGCAAACTATTTCATAGTATGCCTACTATACTAGTCTGCACATGCCTACTATACTAAAAAGCATTTCAGGCCTGCTTTTCTGCAGCCACACATGGTTCCACAGTTTCCTTTGTTTCTGTAGAAAATTAATTTCATGGGACCGGGGGATCTTTTTCTCAAAAGATCATCTACAAGGTTGGTCTAAGGTATTTTTTTGTAAAATGTGTTAAACAAAGTTAAAAAGTGATAATAAACCTTCTAAAAATTTCACTTTTTTGCTTATAACCTTTTAAATTTTTAATTTAGGGTAAAAAGTTATATAAACATATTTGTAGGCAAAATAACTTGCAACAAATTATGTTCTTACAAATTTTTTGTAAGACGTATAGATTTTGAGATATCACGAAAATAGTGTTGTCACCCCTTTTTTCAAGATGGCGGCCGGGGGACAAGAGTGGCAACCCCACAAACTTGAGGTTAAGCTTCTATTGAGCCTCCCAACATATTTCAAAAATAAAATTGCGTCCTCTAATAAATGCAAAGCAAATGTAACATTTCAATGGACTAATGACAGCCCCCTATTTATTTTATTCTGTTTTAAGTAGTTGTTATAGCCAGTAGCGGCAAAAGGAGGACGTAATTTGTGAAAACTTCAACTGTCTAACTGTCGCGGTTCTTGAGATAAAACCTTGTAATAAACAGATGTACAGATAGCAAATAAACAAAAGGTATCTTTTTTACCCTCTGGGTACGTAATCCTACAGTTAAGCGCCACTCGCCAGCAACGTCTTCCAAAAGCAATAGCACATTAAGGTCAAAGGTCAATTATAGATACATAAAATATTCGTCCGATGTTGGTGAAAGTTTCCGACTATTGCCGAAGTTTTAGGATTTATGTTACGATAGGCATAGAGAGCGATTGCTAGTTTTGATCACTTTTATTATATTATACTTTATTTCACAGGTCGTACACATAACCTTCTCCTTTTTAAGTCGGATAATAATGAAAATGACTGTACTTGGCTTTGCGAAAAACATACAAAAACAGTGACTATAGGAGAGATCGCAGACGGCAGACTTTTTGTGTGATCGAGTCTGCGGCGCACATACATTCTGCATGGCCGCGCCCTGCAGAATGTATGTGCGCCGCACACTCGATAACACAAAATGTCTGCCATCTGCGATCTCCCTTACACGACTAGCAAGAGATCAGGCGCAGGACCGACTTTTTACATGCCCATCCGACGCATGGATCATCTTACTTGTCAGACAATCCTAACCAAACTTGGAAATAACATGTTTCCAACGCGGGAATCGAACCCACGACCTCCGAGCCAAGGGCCACGCTCTGAACCAAGGAGGCAAAAAATATGTCATGTGGAGGGGCCCTAATGTCCACTTTTTGAGGTTTTTTAATAGGAAATCTTTTCTCAATAACACTTTTATTAGGCCAGAAATATTAAGTCACCAAAAAATTATAAACATTTTGATATTATGTATTGCTAATGTTAAATACTTACTCTTAATCGGCTTACAGACAACTTTCTTAAGAATATTAAAATAAGTATGTACATGATAATTTCCTGCAAAAACTGGTATAATGAAATCAGGAAATAAAATATAAAAGTTTGCGGTAGTGATTTAATTCTGAATTAAAATGATTATGTTATCATTAATATTAATGTATAATTTAATAAGCTAGCTAGGCAACGCTCGCAAATATTTATAATATAAATATGAGTATAACATTATATTGCTATTTGCTACACATTCCACAAAAACTATAAGATACATCACATTACTTTTAAATTTTGGCCACACTACTATTGCTTATACCTAAACTATGTTTTAAACAATCAGAGTGCTTAGTAAAATGGATGTACTTATGGGATTTGACGTAACACATCGCAATTCGCAAGCGCCAGGAGTTATGACTTATGAGTCATGAGTCATGACACTTGGCGCTGCGCTATATCAAATCCCATACGTTTATAACATCTAACTTTACTACCGATACTAGCGAATGAATATTGACTAAGGGGCCTGAATATTTGAAACTTATTATTCGGGACTTAACGCGACTTATTCTAGTAGTAATGCTACTACATAATTTTTCTCGACGTTTCGGCCGTGTCGTTAGTTTGAAATATTATGCAACGTGAAAGTTTAAAAGTTCATAAGGGGGTTGAATCTTGATATTAAAGAGATACACAAAACTAAAATTGAAATTATTCCCTTCTTCACCTTGTCACATATAAAAAAATTAATAGGGACCAATTAGCGCACCACGTTGAGCGCCAATGTAACATATAAAAATATGTCGTAGATTCATCTACATACTTCATATTTTTTATTTGCAACATGCCTCATTTTTTCTTTTACAAAATACAAAGTGCATTTCATTAAAGTTTGTTTTGGATTCCAGGATTTGTTAAGTAATTTTTGGAAATTTTAAAACATCACTAACGAACCCTAGACTGCAAGCATTCTGACGAAAACAATTTATATCTCAATAGATCAATATATTTACTTTATTTAGTAAACACTCCAGCTTTCCACAGTATTCAAAATATTTACTTTAATTTATAAATTTGCCACAGTAAGCTCAGCTCTACATCATCGAAATAAGTATCAAAATGGGGTACGACACAAGGACCTATATTTATTGAGAATTTCGGAGGATTTCGGTTCAACGAACCTGATAACAAATGTTATGTAAAGGGTATTGTAGCGATAAGGAAACCGAAAACATTGTTTATTGATCATTACTTGCCAGAAGCCAGAACATTTGGGTAGGTCGAATATATTACTTTCACTATATAATATAGCATTAAGAGGGCGACTAACCCATAAAATAAAACATCGTCCTTCTCTCTTCACACTCACGCCCGTCTTTCGTATGCCAGGTGAAAAAGGGTGACGCGGATTCATCGCAAAATTAGTTTTTTCTCAATAACTCGATAAATATACAACATTTTAAAAATCGGTTTCATAATGATAGAATTTGATAAAATGTGCTCAAATATTAACTTAGTTCAATGCACGGTTATGGCAATAAATGAAAAATTCGTGAAAATTAGATGCATCTTGATTTTTTTCTATCGAAAATTTTTTTAGATATCGTGTTTTTGCTCAGATTGAACTCTTGGAAATATAATGTAGTATCTAATTTCAAGTATAAAAATGAATCACAAAATCGAAAATTTTGGGTTAGTCGCCCCCTTAAGGATAGCTGTTTATGAGATTTAACAGTTTTGTTTGTAGCAAAAATATACTGTGTATTGCAGGGGTCATCAAAAAAGTGTGTTCCGTAGTCCGCACACAACTTGAACTGCAGAGAATGTAATTTCATGAAAATTCGAGAAAGGGTAGCTCGAAAGAAGGCGGATAATAAAGTTTATTATTTCCATAAAGGCCTATGTTACATATTATTATGTATTTTTTTAAATATTTATATTATATTAAAAAATGTGGACCGCGAAGATAGTTTCAGTTCTCAAGATGGACCGTGTAGTAATTAATTGGTGACCCCTGGTCTAGTGTCTACTTTTTTATTTTTATTAAATAAGGGGGCAAACGAGCAAACGGGTGACCCGTTTGCTCGTTTGCCGGCCTTTTAAGAGGGAAAACGCTCTTTTCTTGAAGGTTTGCAGGTCGTATAGGTCCGGAAATACTGCTGGTGACAGTTCGTTCCAGAGTTTTGCAGTGCGCGGCAGAAAGTTACGCGAAAAACGCACTGTGGAAGACTGCCACTCATCACACATACTTCATACTTGTATAATCTTATAGGAAAAACAATGAAATCTATACTGAATACAATTAACAAAAATGTAGTTTATTTTAAGTCCGTCCCAGGAAAAAAAGAATGATCAACGCTAACTAAATAACCTAACTCAGCATTTACATAATTGTATGGGCAAGCGCTCCGTGTCGCTAGTTACCCCATACAAAAGTGAAAAAAATTTGGACTTTCAGCGCTGCTACTTTCTCACTGAACTCTCTATAATCTCTAAATTTGTTTATTGCGATTTGTATGTGTCATGGATTTTCCCATACAAAAGATTAAAAAAAGTTACCGAACTCTGTATAGGGGCCCCATACACACCCTAAATTATTATCACTATGTTATTATCATTTTGTATACAGCCGAAGAAAGAACTTCGTTTTTTGGATATCGGTTAAAAAACAAAATCTATTTTCCATAAGTAATTAATTACTAGCTTAAAAATAATTATGAACAATATAATATTATGTATTAAAGATATTATAATACTTAGGACATTGCCTTAGATATTATTAATTGTCGTCATAGGCGAGGTACACGGAAAAACCAATATTATAATAATAATTAACAACATTTAACAAACACGTCAGAAAACAATTAAATCTTAAGTAAATATAGTATATAATATAGTTAATAATAATATTTGTGTTAACTCTCAAGATTTAAGAATTGTTTACACGCAGTATCATACTGCGTGAAACTAACAACAGTAACTGATAATACTTTAGGGTGTGTATATGTTCCTTATAGAGAGTTCACTGTGAAAGTAGCAGCGCTGAAAGACCAATTTTTTTTCTCACTTTTGTATGAGGAAACTCGTGACGCTCGTGTTGGGTCGCTTGCCCATACACAAGTGAAAAAAATTGGTCTTTCAGCGCTGCTACTTTCACAGTGAACTCTCTACAAGGAACACATACACACCCTAAAGTATTATCAATTAGTTTTGTTACCACTGTATAGGAACGATGTGTAAGAACTTGCAAAGAGTAAATGTAATAGATCTTTAAACATAATCTGATGTCGCATCATCTAGGCGTAATTTTAGAACAATAACATGTGACGACAAATGAGTATTATAATTTTAGTTCTGTTTAATTGCAGTCTATGAAAATAACTATGTAATACATACACTATGTAATGTCTGGAATTTAATATATCTGCAGTCTGTTTAAATTGGGATATAAATTATAATGGACATCCAAAATGTCCACAAAGTAAATATTAAATTGAGGTTATAAAATATTCCACAAAAACATACTAACGAAGTAACGACCTCTGAATACGCATAGAGGCCAGATCCCCTAGCCAAGACTTCTTCTTTGTCGCATCTTTAAAAAATCGCCGATCAAAATGTATCGAATCGAACATCAACCTCATATTATGTACTAGCTGTCCCGGCAAACGTTGCTTTGCCATAATATAAAGTACTAGCGGTCGCCCGCGGCTCCGCTCGCGTGGATGTCGGTTCCGCTGCAAAAAGCCTACCCAGGAAAGAGACGGTCAGCAAAATTATTCCCAGGTCAATTCACAGAAACATCGACAACGCAGTCGTTACCCGCAGGCTGCACAGATTGTCTTTCTGTGGATGTTAAAGTTGTTAATGATGAGAATATTTAAATGTAATTTATACCTAATAAGTTTTCACTTTTGCCGGTAGTGTCGGAGTGCAACCCGTTGTTTTAAGATAGATAAATAAAGCGATTATTGTAGAGCTTCTCTATAAACAACATTTGACGTTAAGTTATTTTCAGGTAACAAAATATACTGATGGTCGGGAGCCCCGACTCGTGATAGGGCAATGTAAAGTTGCCCATGCGTAAAACATTCTTCTCGTAAATCTATTCCTACTAATTTGAATGTTTGGCCCTGGGATTTATTTATCGTTAGTGCAAAATAAATTTTTACTTATAGGCAAATCAGTAGAGATCATTGGTATTCTTGGTGTATTATATGAGCTAATTCACCAGCTGCAGGGCCGGTCACCTTCGCTACTGCGCACCGGACCCCCGCCTTGGTAGCGCCCACTTCGAAACGGGCGTGAATCGGAATTTTTAATTTCGCCATAACTTCTAAATCAAACGTCCAATTTTAATCATTCGAAGACCAAATATGTAGTTGGTGATGAAATAATTTATTTTGATAAGGATTATCAGCATGAATAAAATAAATGCGTTAAAATGTAGTCCAAAAAAATATCAAGATTTTTAAATAAAAAATGATTGTTGTGCCTCACTTGACATAGATAGGTATAATGTGTCGCGGACATTTTTGTAGATATTTATAAGATCTACATTTACTTGGAACATTGTATGGTTCTATATTTTATAGTTAAGGCAAGCGTACGCAAAATAAGTAACTTTTCTGGTTGATTTTTTTCACCTTGTCTCAGAAAAACCAAAATATCTTACGGAACCCTATATTTTCCAAAATAAAAAGTAGCCTATGTTACTAGTAAATAATGTAGCTTTCGAATGGTGGAAGAATTTTTAAAATCGGTCCAGTAGTTTTTGAGCCTATTCGTTACAATTAAACAAACAAACAAACAAAGATTACCTCTTTATAATATTAGTATAGATTATGAGTATTATCGAACGCTTATGTCAATTCCATACATTTTGATCGGCGATTTTATAAAGATGCGGCAAATAAGGCGTCTTGGCTAAAGGTCCAGAAGTCCCGCCGTGAACTACGTTTACCGTTTACTGTAGAGTTAGAGAGTGTAGACCGTAGACGTCACGTAGACGGTCTACGTGACGTACGACGTATACGCAAATAGCGTGCAACCGTGCACGTAGTTAAAGCTCCCTAGTACGTTATGTAGTCAAAGTTGTCTAGGTGTATTTTGAAGAGGAAGCTCGCGTGCCACGTGACCTGTTCCAAAATCGTAAGACAGGGGGAAGTTACATAATATGTAACTTCAAAAGGGAGTACTATAATTACTCACTTCTTTTTTACCGCAAAAATATGTGCCTGTTTCTGCCGTTTCGTTTCCATCTCTGCCGACACTCCCGGAGTAGAACCCATATTTTTTACAGGTTTAGGTTTAGGCACTATTCGAACACAAAACCTCAGAATTCAGAAACCGGTAAGTCTGTCCCGGGAAGCCCGGGAGCGTTAAAACTTAAGGGCTCCCGCACACGGGCCACCGGTCACAAAACGCCGCTACCTGCATATTTCCTGTAGTTTTCATACATTTTATATGGACTCGCCGCACACGCTTGACGCCGGTGACCGCCACACGCTACAACGATTCACTTTCCGATCAATATACCTACTAGCAGACGGCGTTTGTGTCTGTCGCGTGTGGCCCATGTGCGGCGAGGCCGGCGACACTAAAATATTTAAGCAGACTGTTGTAGTACCGGAAACGACATTTACAACAGGTTGTGACGCAAGGGCGACTTGTTTACCGAAACTTTATTGTAATTTACATACAAATAAACCAAATTCAACATTTTATCAACATGATTTTGTAAACAAGATTAAAATGAAGCTTATTTTAATACTTAATTAAAGATTTTGTTGAAAGAAAAGTAAGTAGTTAAAAAGTAGTTAAGTAAATAAATTATTTATTTAGAGTCAATTTACACTGTGACGTGACGCGGTAATGCATTGGGATGCATTTTGAACTTATTTACTGCACAAGAAGGTACACATTTAATTCACAGACTTGGTTTGCCTTTTGCAACGATACAATAATTAAAAAGTAAAAAAAAAAAGAACAAACGCCTTGGTATTAACCCAATTTTTTCATTCACTTTCTGACAATAGAACCGAGTTCGAAGTACGAGAATAGGAGGCCAATAAATCGCGTCCATTCATTTCGGTAGCCCTATTTTAGCTCTTACAGGTGACTCGTATTTCGTAGGAGATTGAGTCGAGTTTGCAATGACTGATTTGTTAGGGCTTACGTGACTGGGATCACGGAGTCGAATTTGTGAGGTGTGGCCCGTGTGAAATATACTTCATTTGTCTGTCATACGATTAGAATATGCTCTACAAAGACAAGCGAACATTTTATATTCCGCTCCATAAATATTACTAGTACTTAGTAAGAACTTAGAAGGGTTTAGCTAGAAACAAACTATCGGATGCATCCATAAGTCGCGGCTGATGGATGCGGCTTAACAATGTGCACGGTTCATCCGCGGACGTCAAAGACCTAACCTATATGTCAATGGCAGACGTCCGCGGATGCAAAGACATCCGGCCAGCCAGATTCTGTTCGGACGTCCGAACGCTCAAGGTCGCACAGTTTAGTGTATGTTGTATTAATCAGATAGAAACAAGCCGCATCCGATGAAAACGTCCGCGGACGCTCGTCCGATAATTTGTTCCCAGCTTTAAGGATTGCACAAACCTACGCGACCAAAGCGACTGCGAAGCGGTAGCGTCTACCGCGCGGCGGACGCTGCCCATGTAATCTTATGGCGCTGTGCACACCTGCACGACCGTGACGCGGGATGTTCGCGTCGGCAAGCGAAACGTGCGCGTCAAGTTGTCAGACGCGTGTTTTGAAGTGTACATAACTAGACTTCTTTTTTAAACCTTTTTTTATATTATTTTCTACAACTCTTTAGTTTATGATTTTTTGATTTGTATACGTTTTGATAGATTGTGTCATGATATTAACGTTTGACGGTTCGCACCGTAGTCGCGCAGGTGTGCACGGCCAGTTTCGCGTTGCAGACGCTCCCGTATCGCGTACCGCGTCCCCTGTCACTGACGCTTAGGTTTGTTTTAAGCTTTAGTGTATCGGACACGTCTTGTCAGTTGTCATGGAGATTATAATTTAAATCACAGCTAATATTGTACTATCAGAGAAATTGATTCGACAGATGGCAGCCGCAGACCTACGTTATTTGGTCAGGCTATGTCAAGACCAATCGATATATCAGCTCTGGATTTATGTATAGGCAGTATAGGCCATGGCCTATATCTAGGCGGCAGCGGCCTATGGCGTCGTAGGGGGGAGCGGCAGCGTCCTAGGATGGCGGTAGAGTTCGTACATAGAGGCGGCAAAATTAAAGTGGCCTATACTCTTAAAAAAATCGGTTGTCTGTAAAGTCGGTTTACTGACGATAGTTGAACGTGACAACGTATGACGTTGTCACGTTCAACTATCCTTAACCCCTTAATCCTCGCTTCCGAATCTCTATAAATAGAAACAAACTTTTTCGAGTGTAACCACAGAATATATATTAGTTGTACCAACAGAATTCCCACTGGCGAAACCTGTTTAAAGAATTAACGACTCATGCCACGATACTATAAAGTTCAAATTCCGACCGCGCAGTGCTAGGTGCCTACGATTATATTTGCCTACATCTCCGCTCTCTTTCTATCGCATAACTCGTACCTTTTCTGAAGAAATCAGGGTTGTCTGTTTTTAAAAATAATATTATAATCTTTACATTTAATTAACTACATTTTATTTAACTCGAAATAATCTAAGATACTAAAATAAATACTAAATAAGACACTAAAAGAAATAAGATACTAAAAGAAATAGTCTTAGTACTATGTAGATTTAATTGTTATAAATTCGCGTGTAACTAGTTACGCGTACTTAGATTCGATAGGTACTGTATCTTAATTATTGAAACCGGTCTTATATTACCTACTTAAAGTGTTTGTATAACTTAGTTATTTTTGTAAACAAATGAGGTTTCGAATAGTACGCATCACGAAATATAATAGAAAAGACGCTCACTATTAGTAATAACAATTATTACCTAACCTTATTAATTAATGTAGTTTTTTTTTCAATGAAATGCCTTTATTAATTATACGTCTACGAAGGTAACGCAACTAATATATTCTACTTCAACTAGTATTTAAAACTATTTAAATCATAAGTAATCGTAATTTGACTCTGTAATAAATTGTACAAATTTTAAATCTATAATAAATAATAATATAATTCTTAACTCTCATCGTCCTTAAGGAGCTTAAAGAAAGTTAAATTTGGTTCACATTCCGTGTTAAGACAGTTAAACACTGCGCAATATTTCTTTGCCCTTTTTATTGTCCATTGTGATCAGATTAATTTATCAATTCTGTGACAGCGAATAAGTACGCAGGTAGGCGTGCAACGATCAACTAACTAAAAACTCGTGCGCGCGCGTCACCACTCACCGCTCGCCTGTGAGTCCCTACTGAAGTGCCCCCCTAGGAGTGTACTTACAGTTCGATGCCTACAGGCGCGAGTGGGACAGGCGGTGTAACCTAAAGTTATTTCGATGTATTTCTTTCAAATGATTGTCTAAAAATATTTATAATGAGTAAAATAAACTATTCGCAATACAAAACGCTACTGTATACATTCGTGAAATCCAGTAAAATCTTCGAACAAAGCACAAGTCATACCTTGACACGTAGGAAATAGAGCACAATTTTGAATAGCCGAAATAATACTAATAGCTCACAGATCGTTTATTTATTTTTCATTCAAAGTGTGGTCAATGTATCAAAGGTCATAACTAACCAAACTTCTTCATACAAAAGTATTCTCTAAGACCTAAGTCATCGAAATACGTAATATAATCGAAACAAAGAGCACGGCCCAGGTGGGCCTTAGTCTTACGGTTGTTGAGAGACAACGTGCCTCTTTGTCGCTCGTTCCGCGCTCTCGCTTGCACTTCAAGCCTTAAATGGAACGCCTCAGAGTGAGGGAACGCCGCATGAACTGTCATGTTTTTCGTGCGCGCACCCCATATCGAATTATAAGACGTTATCACGTCAAAAATATAAATTCGGCCCTGCGATATATCCCAAACAGCAAGTAATGGCCGGACCAATTAACATAGGTCCCCATCTGTTCATGAATTAATGCGCCGATAGCGCTGAGCGGAAAACGACCTTTTTAAGACTAAGCGATTAAAAATCCTTAATTTTTATGTTACTTCGAATAGTTCAGCGTTGAGTTTGAATATGTAACCGACCGACAGACAATATTAAATTAGTATAGAGAAATGGACATCTAAAAAGTATCTAACAAGTATTACTCTAGATTCTAGACACATCGGAGAAATATGTCGTATTTTATAACTGTTTTAAGTCTAGGCACAGAATATATATTAGGTCTAGGGAAATATTGCGTCAGAGTATTTTCCATTACAGTCATAGGTGAGTGGAACCTCGATATCAATGATAAGATTCCCGCAATCAAAAATAATCACATTAAGTATTCACAATCAATCGTATCAATTTAAATTACGCATATTTGTAGCTGCAACAAAATCAATTTTAAAATTCTCCTTTTAGGCCGTGTTTCCACCTGCAAGCAAACTCGCGGAAGTCTTGCGTGAGTTTCTTGCAATATTGTTTACATTTTTTCATACTAATTCCTGAAATTTATTGCTGCAATAAATGTCGTGCGAGAAGCTCGCGGATACATACTATACGAAAGTAGATCGTAATTATATGTATATCTGCGGTGATCCGCAGCGAGATCTGTCGCGAGTCCTCGTTGACCTGTACGAAACTGTTTTCAGACTCGAACAATCGGACGAGAATGCCGCGTCCTGCTCTAACAACGTCATCTCACGTTTGTTAGAGTAGGACGCGGCATTTTCGTCCGATTGTTTGAGTCTCAAAACAGTTTCATGGTACAAGGCCTGTTTAGACATGCTGTCGCAACTACTCGCAGGAAGCGCTTGACAAATTGTCGCGACAGCACTTGCTACGGGGTTTACACTTGCAAGCTGCTGTCAGACAGAATGTCAGACATTTCTCGCGACAGTTGTCTTGCAGGTGGAAACACGGCCTTAGAAAGCTTTTCTTTTTAACTCCTACCTACCTATCTTTATATTCGAACCTTCTTCATTTAAAAGCGAATAAAGTGTCTCCGTACAGACAGACAGACAGACAGACAGACAGACAGACAGAAAGACAGACAGACAGACAGACAGACAGACAGACAAACAGACGGACAGACGGACAGACGGACAGACGGACGGACAGACCGAAACTATAAGGGTTCCTTGTTGACTACGGAACCCTAAAAATGTGCAACTATTCACATTACAAGCGTATCTTATCTAGTGCATATCAGATAACGGAAAACCAATAGTCATAACTTAATCATCTGATTTTCAGTATCGATAATAGTTATACGAAAACAAAGAGGGAAATATATTATATTTTCTTGTATAGATGTTGTTTGGAAAAGATCTTATTTATACAATTTGTAAGAATTATAAATATATTGCATTACCTGAGTCATGCGACGAATGTCAACGAACTTAGTTTCAATTGTTTTGAATAAACATCAATTATTTACATACAATTAAAAGCAATTTACAATCAACCTGCTTGATCAATTAATTATTAATTATTATTAGAACGCGGATGACAAAGTTTTGGTCAAGAAGACATAAGAAACTCAAAAATCATGTTAATGCTGGTGATATCGATACTATCTACTAGGCTAGTATATCGTTAACTACAACTGGATGATCGTAAATACGAGTAAAATGATACAGTGCTGACACGACCGGAATCCAGTGACACCGGATCCGTGACCTACTGGTTAATATTCTCAGCAGCTTGTCAGTAACGCTATCATCCATATAATATTACAAAAATCAAAGTGTATACTCTTCACGTCTTTGCCGCACAGCCTATTTTGATGCAATTTGGTATAGATTTATAGAAACACTTTAACTTTTGGGATAATTTTTGTAACGAATAAAAATTCCATCCTCACGGCTTATCGGGGATGTAGATAACTTCTAGTACCAAACAAATAGGAGAACTCAACAAAACTCTTACGGAAAGTTACAAAAAATCAAGAGATCTGCGTTATCGATCACGAGATGATATAACTTTATTTACAATCGTCGTCATAATCCAACAGATTAGTCATCAATCATCAAAGCAAAACAAGATGAGAAATTGAAAGAGTGTCGCAATCTTGACTATATAGCCTATGGGTGTTAAACTAATACATAGGCTGCACTAAAAATATCGGGAATGGAATGCTTCCACTAATCCTGTCATATTAAAATCTTTTTAATTGAAAACTCCTTGGTTTTAAAAATCGAATACCATTTATTTATTTAAAAAAAGATTCTCGGTCTTGTCACAAGGTCTTGTCAAACCTGTTTAGTCGTTGAGAAAATGGAATTGACTCGAGAAAATTCTAGAGCGATGATTTATTATGACTTTCGGTTTGGTTTGGTTTGGTTTAACACAAAAACGGTGTTGATCGGATGATTTCAGCATTTGGTGATGAAGCCCCATCCAAAACCACAATTTATCGCTGGTTTGCTGAATTTCAACGTGGACGTGTCAGGCTCAGTGATGATCCCCGTCAAGGTCGTCCAAAAACTGCAGTCACCCAAGAAAACGTTGATGCTGTGCGTAAGCTGGTTGAGGAAGATCGACATGTGACATACCGCGAAATTCAGGCAACTTTAGACATTGGCATGAGTCAAATACAAATAATATTGCATGAACAATTAGTTTTAAAAAAGTTGTTTTCCCGATGGATACCGCATTTGCTCTGTGAAGAGCAAATGCGGTACACCTTGTGTCACCTCCTTGATTTCCGAAATTTTCAGTGCCGCTCCTCGTATTATGTATTCTGTGTGTGTCTATGGGTACGTCGGGATGACGCCCTGAAAAATGCATTTATCGTGCGGGCACCGTACATTTTTCTTCGGTGAAAAGTATCCTTTTCCCGCCTTTTCCTGGGACCAAAGTATGTCCATACCAAATTTCAGCCAAATCGGTTCAGCGGTTTGGACGTGAAGAGGTTTAACAGACAGAGAGACAGACAGATAGATACACTTTCTCATTAATAATACTATATATTTCTCATTAATAACTAATAATACAAATAATAGACGGGTACGGGATGACGCCGCGCCGGCAATTTCGTTGCGCCAAAATTCATTTATCGCACAAGAATCGTACATTTTTCTAGAATAAAAAGTATCCTATGTCCTTTCGCGGGACTCAGAGTATCTTCATACAAAACAGAAAATCGGTTGAGCGGTTTTGGAAAACATAACATACAGACAGAAACAATTTCGCCTTCACAACATTAGTGTGATGGATGGAGGTCAATTGGCTTTATTTCAAGCAAGCAAGCAAAAAATGCAACAATATACAGCTCTATAGGCCATAGATCTTTCTTATAGCTTCAACCAACACTTTTGTATAGGCTTCATACCCTTTGCCTGTACTCTAAAATAGCGAAATGAGGTTCCGCAATAAATCAAGCTGTTATGGCCACATAATACAAATCAGGACAATCCTCGCGCATTATTCAATTACCAGACTCCAGGATGTTTTGAAGGAGTATTCCACTGGAGTAACATGACTTTGGTCACGTACCGTACAATGGCTCGAGAGTTATCCCTCACAACTCAATTGTTGTCACGGAGATGCTTTGAGTGTAGTGAAAGGTCATAATTTGTAAAGATTGTATCGGGATACAAATTGGTAATTGCCAATAATATATTTGGTATAAGTACTAACCATATTATGTTCTTTGGAAGTTTATCACTCTTATATTTCGCCAAGACTAAACATAAGATAGTGCATTTCCCGGCAAGTTTTTCCGCAAAGCTCGAGGCAACAACTAGTGTTGCTCGAAGCTTCGTTCGTTCTAAGTTCTAACTAAACTACATAGTACATAATATATTAACTGAGTTCTAGGTAAAGGTCTACAGAGTTTACCAAGCATGTTACACATAAGTCAGGTACTCTTAATTCAATTTCATTCAAACTAAAGCATACACCAATCTATTGCTATCATTTACTTCGTCGCAATTCCACACTTCATCTACATCACCCTGATATACATTTTCGAGTATATTCTGGAAACCCGATATTGCAATTCGTTTCAATTTAGCATCGCGTTACCTCGTACATGAAGATGAATGTGCAGAATATTCATAGCACACACCATCTGTATCACACATCATCTGTATCACACATCATCTGTATAGGTGAGCTTTATTACTTGTACGTGTAATGTGCAAGACGCCTCACGCAAATTAAGAGGCCGGGCTACCCTCGAAATTCTCATACATACGTAATACCAAAATCATTTTCTCATACGAAAATATTTAACATGTTTGAGTTATTTTTCAGCTTTAAATAGTAATTACCTAGGTTCCTGTATAAAAATTAACTTCAAAATATTTAAACACTAAAATTTTTTTTGTGTATACATTTTTTTTACTAAATTTACTACTAAATATTTGAACACTAAAAAATAGAGTGAAACACTAAAAATATATAAATAAATAGTAAACTTACTACAAAATATTTCAACTCTAAAAAATATATTTAGTATTTAAATATTTTGTAGTAAATTTAGTAAAAAAAATTATACACAAAAAAAATTTTTTAGTGTTTAAATATTTTTGCCGTGTTAAGTTTTATCCATCTTCGAGGTGGAGGAGTTGGCCCGCCGCGCGCCGGTGTAGTTTACCGGAGGTTCCGGGGGAGGCTCCCGAACGAAGCGCGCATCACGTCGCCGAAAGAGACTTTACGTGATAAAGTGTAGTGTGATTGTGTGTGTGAATGTGTAAATAATATATATTAGGATAAAATTGTTCGGCGTGCATCCGTTGTCTGATTGCCATAAGTCATAACACAAGTTTTACTCAGCATGGGATTAGACGACGTGATGTACGCTACCTAGCTTTTATACTATTGTATATTATTGTATGCTTAATAAAGAATTTGAATTAAAAAAAAAAAAATTTGAAGTTAATTTTTGTACAGGAACCTAGGTAATAAGCTGAAAAATAACTCAAACATGTTAAATATTTTCGTATGAGAAAATGATTTTGGTATTACGTATGTATGAGAATTTCGGGGATAGCCCGGCCCCTTAAATCTGTCAATTTAGTACAAAAATGCATCTACGCGTCGGGTAGCGGTCTGAATTGACCCTAAGGGCCTGTCCACATGTCCACGTCACAATGTCGTCAACGTGGAGCAGTGCGGTAACGTGGCACCGTACGTTATCGTGATGTAAGTGAAAATGGACGGTGTAGCAATATTGTACGTCACCATGCCTTGTAAAACTGCTACATTCTTCACTACTTATCTAGATATGGACCGCACAATACGTATTCTGCTTCTACTATTGTTAAGAAGACGGAGAGAGAGATTTAAGAAGAAAAAGACGATGTTGCTACACCGTGACGTGCATTTTCACGTTCCGTTGACGTAAATTTTCACGTCACGTCAACGTACCGTGCCACGTTACCGCACCGTTCCACGTGGACGACGTGACGTGGAGATGTGGACAGGCCGTAAGAGATATTTTACATCTGACAGACCTTTATGTCAATTACTGATTACATAATTATCACTGTAAGAAATTCTGATGCATAATAACCCTGAAAGTACGATACAACCTGTATGCAAACACCTCGGGAATGAGTATATTATGTTGTTAATAATAATCGATTTTTGGACACGACCAGCCCAAAAACATAATAGTCAATTAGCTGAGGTTTAGAGAAAGAGCAAAATATTATTTAGACTTTAGCACCTCTGAGGATTCTAATATTTTTTTGATTACATAACTTGACTAGTCCTTCTAGAGAAGAAATAGTTTTAAATTTCTAGGAATTTTCTCTATGTGCCCCGATTTTGCTATCATGTTTTGTTGTTATTTTATTGTTCCAATTTTATCACTGCTAGAATTTATCACCTTAGATTGGTGGCGCCAAGATTACTTATGTCTTATCCTATTATTAATACCAATTACGTCACTACTATGTAATACAAATTTTTATCTGTCTGTCACCACTTCACAAGTTTACATTTATACTATGGAATCGATTATGGTGTTTGGTATAGAAATACTATAGAATAGAGACATATAGAGACTACGATTACCCAAACGTAGCGTAAGACGCTGTGCAGCAATGCAGATGGACCACCGTCCAATTATTTGAAGAAGGTGGCGAGCAGCGGATGGATAAGTGTTGCCCAACTGCCCAAGAATTAAATAAAATGAAAATGTTTTCTAAATCGGTTAAAAATTATCATTTTTAGAACGTCTAAATGTCTAACACACCATGCCGAAGTTCCGCGACTGAAGTTCGGCATGATTCCGCCTGCAATGTATTTTAAATTACCGATGACACACCATGCCAAAATTCCGTCGCGTTTATATATTGTATGCGTTTGACATTGCTGACGCAATCATACCGAACTTCCACCGCAGAACTTCGGCATGGTGTGTTTAGACACTGAAATGAGGCCTACCACCGGTTAGAGCACGTTAAGCAGTGGAATATAGCTTGTTATTGCGACAAAATGTACATTTTTCCAGTAGGAGTTGTGGACGATATAGTCTTGTTTTGAAACTGCATATTGTCCTTAGCTTATCTTGTGTAGATAATTTTGAAACACGTGTCGACTTTTGAAACGTAACCGTTATCTCCTATTGCGAAAAATTAACTATTTAATATGGATTATTAAATTGTCACGTATTTTATATCATCGTTATTGTTATATTTATCATTTACAAATGTGGAGCACGTAATGATAAAAGTTGCAACATTTTTGACTTAGTTTATTGTCCTTTTCAATTTGATCAAAATGTTACACCATGAATAGATAATCATGTTTGTCACCACGATAACGAAGCTTATACTTCTGTAGCATGCACAATCGTCCTCGATTATGGGCAATCAATAATCATAGACGAATTATAGCTCTACATGTTTTGTTTTTACCGTTGTTTAACCCGTAAAACTCTGGAACGAACTGTCACCAGCAGTATTTCCGGACCTAAATGACCTGCAAACCTTCAAGAAGAGAGCGTATTCCCTCTTAAAAAGCCCGCAACGCACTGGCAGCTCTTCTGATGTTGCGAGTGTCCATGGGCGACGGTAGTTGCTTTCCGTCAGGTGACCCGTTTGCTCGTTTGCCCCCTTATTTCATAAAAAGACCATGGGCCAAGGTGTAGAAGCCGCATTTGACTATAATGCTACCAATGTAAATATCACGTAGTAACCACGAAAAAATAATGGCGCATTATTTAGCAGTTTGACACTTATCTCCATCATCAAAATTAAAGTAAGTACCTACTAGAGCTAACTTTTCTTTATACCCTGATCAAGGTTAACGAACTTCAAACAATTAGATCACATTTTCCTTTTTACTACCTCATTTTCCCCCACTCTATTGGATGAGCCACACCTCAGTCAACAGAGGCGCTGGCAATTAGGTCATTGCATCTAAATTATAGCAGACTAGCTGATATACTTCTTTTTTTTATAAAATTAGGGGGCAAACGTGCCAACGCGTCACCTGATGGAAAGCAGCAGACTACAGTTGCCCATGGACACTCGCAACATCAGAAGAGCTGCAGGTGCGTTGCCGGCCTTTTAAGAGGAAATGCACTCTCTTCTTGAAGGTTTGCAGGTAGGAAATACTCCGTAACAGTTCATTCCAGAGTTTTACAGTGAAAGCAGAAAGTTATGATTCTTTGAAATATTGATGAAAACGGACTTATGGTGGGTCCAGCTCCTATTCTGTAACTTTGATGAACATGAACTTCGTTGCTTACGGTAACGATTTTAACATTTGTACTTTTTGAAAATCAATTTAAAAACTACAAACGTCATTGTTTCGCATCATTGGCGTGAGTGATTTGTTAACAAATCGAATAGTGGTGTCGAACCAAGTATGCGTATCAGAAAAATGTATAAAACTAGATGACGCCCGCAACTTACTTGAAATTAGTTTATCGCGTGAGACCGCAAAAATTTCTTGCAATAAAAACTATCCTTATCCTTTCCCGGGGCTCAATGTATCTCCATACAAACAACAAAATCGGTTCACCGGTTTGGGTGTAAAAAGGTAACAGACAGGCAGACAGACACACGTTTGCATTTATAACATTAGTATGGATAAGCCACAATACATCTTTTTTATGGTTTTTCAACGTGAAGCTCTTGGTCATACTCATACCAGAAAAATATTTTGAGACCTTGAACCTACAGGTTGAAAAACACTGCACAAAACATACAAATGTATGGATCGAAGAGTAATGCTGGATTTACACGGGTGACTAAAGCCGCACGATTTACGCCGCACGGCGAAAATCGGCCGTCTAAATGGCAATTCGACTACGCCGCATGCGGCTAAAGCCGCAAGCCCCAAAGTCGTGCGGCCAATGGCCGCATGCGGCTTGTGACTAAAATCGACCATGCAAACGCTCAGTCGCAAGCGATCGCTTGCTGGAAATTGATAGTTTGTCGGCACTAGTCACAGGCGATTTTTGTAGAATGTGTAAATGGGGTGGCGATCCGACTTGGACAGGCGATTCGACTGGTGACTTGCTGGGCGACTAAAATCGACCCGTTAGTCACCCGTGTAAATCGACCATTAGAATTTAGATTCCATTTTCTTAGTTCGTATCCAGAATTCACGCAATAAACATTGTATCTGGCGCCACATAGCAGACATTTTATAGATTCTTGGCTAGACAATGCAGCTGTTGAGACCTAGACAAAATACGAATCTATTCAAATACAATACCAAGATGTGATAGCAAATTGCTGATCTTTCAGACGGCTATTATAATAATAAAACGAGATGTTTTCGCCTGGAAATTCATTTTTAGCGACAACATAAGTATTATATTATATAGATTTTTCTTTATTATCATTTCAAGGTAATAACTTAATTTAATTATTATCATTGGACATTCCATAGATAATAGGCGGAATATTGATAAAAATAATAACAAACTAAATTTTATTCCATAGATAAGTAAATCCATAGATTATGTTAATACTTTAAACGCTTGATTACAATTAAATCGCGAATGCTTTTACAGATAACAATTGAAAATACATAACGACTTTCACGGTGACTTTGTAAAAAAAACCAGCGCCATTTTCAATACTACTTCTAATAAAACTAGAACCGTACCTAAATATTCCCGGATAAAACTATGTTTTTTCCCGGGAATCTAAGTATGTCTAAGTATACCAAATTTTATAAAAAAGATAGACAAAGAGTCATTCTTCAATTTATAGTATTACGGTGGTATGAATAAAAAATCTTAGTGAAGGTTTTAACAGTTTTGTAACTTAAATTTTCGCTAAAGTTAAAAACCGTCTTAAAGCACTCCATATTAATAAACGCTTTCTAAGCCTTCGCTAAGTAAAATGACGTTTTGTAATATTTTTGTTGGTAATGTTGGTAGTGTGCCAATTTATTGTGTTCAATGTGTCAAAAATAATGAGTATTTTGTAAAAAAAAAAAACTGGAGAGGTGTCAAAGGACAACCGAATGGAACGGAGTTATTTCTTATGTTAAAAAAATTTGCATATAATAATACTAAAAAAAATATATTTAAAAAACGCCAACTATTGACGCACAGGAATACTATCAACACGCAACGCCCTCTGCCCCTAACATGCAGGTACTAATAAAAAAGTGTCGTTTTCAGTGTCGTTTTTTTTGGCTTAGCGGAGGCTAATTTATTATATTAAATAAAAAAAGGGGTTTCACAACGCACGAAAAGGAACTCCGTTACAAAAAATATACTTTATGGTTTTCATAAATTACTTCATAATTCTAGCGTCATAAATTGCGTCTTATATACTTTTTGTCGACGAGGGCGGCTAGAAATTTCTTCAGAAATTGCAATAATGTCAGAAATCGCGATAATACTCGATATTTCGACCATTTCAGTCTCTTAAAATGGTCTTAAAGTAGGTCCGAGGCTTCACTAAATTTGCGAACTCCTATTTGACGTTTCGAGCCTAAATAACTGTTAGCAAACGTTTATTCATAACGATTATGCTTAAAATGTTCTTAAAATAGGTTTATAACAGGCGCGCTATTTTTTGACAGCTGTCACCTTAAAAAGGCGTTAGAGCACTGTTAAAGAACTTTTATTCACATTAAATTTTACAACAGGCTTATAAAGCTTTTAAAAACCCTCGCTAAGTTTTTATTCATACGACCGTAAGTATGTAGGTATGTGAGACTACATAATGTATATTTTTTAGAACACGACGTATTTGTGAATATGTTACAAGTTACAACATATGCAAATCGACATACTGCACGACAGGAGATAACATATTACATAACTAATAGCATAATGTAATTACTAATTAGTTTAACTCCAACTTATCTAATGGATATGTTTTTGAGGAACTTACATTTGAATAACGATGTTCCATATTAGGGGTAAATGGTCAACCACACACCCCACCACAGTACCACTGCAACTCCTGTGTCGTCAGGATCAACAGTGGAGACATACGAGTACATATTATATGTATGTAATATTAATGCAATATTAATTTGTCTATCTGTTGCCTCTTCATACTTTTCTTTGATGGAGAGATTTTAATAAAGTTTCGTGTGAAGATACTCTAGTCTCAAGGGATATGAATTATGATATGAATGCACAGCTGAACAAATAACCTCCTCCTTTCTTAGGAAGGCGGTTAAATATATTAATTTCACAAAGCACAGGCATAAAAATGGGTTTTCAACTTTTAACCGGCTATGATAAGTGAGTGATAACATAATCCTATTATCACAGATCGCTATCTACCATGGCCACTTGCTAAAAGGACCTTCAGAAATTAGGTTAGGAAATTAGGTTTACGAACTGTTATGGAAAACGCTGATAAGTGATAACAGCTTTTGCATTGTTTGATAGGTAGAGATTGTAGAGCCTAATCGCGACTACTTGAAAACATCGGGAAGACTGAACTTACTCGTAGGTCATAAGCACCTGAATAAAAAGCTATGGCTTTCGACCTAGCTAAATGACAACTATTTACTATGTTAATAATATCTATGGACGCTTCACACCACGTCAGTCTGGCCCCGTGCTAAGTACCTGAAGGACTTGTGTTACAGGTACCAGACAACGGAAATATATTTAATACTTATATACTATACATGCATATAAGATTTTTATTATCATACACATAATATTTAATACACATCCATGACCCAGGAACATTGAAAACTTTTTGTTCCGTCGGCGGGACTCGAACCCGCGACCCCCGGCTTGAACTGCTACACACTCTTAACCATTGAGCCACAGAGGTCGTCAAAAATGTCAAAGACCTAAACGTCAAAAATGTTAAAGACCTCTCAACAGATAGCTTGTAATTCAACAGTTTTTTTTTTAAATCAAAATCGGCTTTCTTTAGGAAGGTAAATGCTACTAACACACACAAATACACATTAAGCTTAGATATTATCTTTTACTTATGCCATCTTTCATGTTTTCCGTTCCTTTCCATCCATTAATTCCAGTCTATTGATATAGCGAGTGTCTTCTTGGAGTCATGTTAATAAAAATCTCAACCTATTATTATTAGAACTATTATTTCCTCGCAAGAAGCTCTTATACTATGTAAGGATAATACATAACCGTTCATCTCAATCGATAAGGTATTGTTTACGGGTAAAACACGGAAGTACCTATAAGATCAGTCGTAGTGATGTGAAAAAACCTCCGAAGGTCTTCAGAAGGTCGCCACACCGGAACCTAAGGGCTTCTAAAAGTGGTTAAGTATACCTTATAGTTAAGTGTAGTTCCTTAGAAAACAGGAGCCTAGAACCAGTTTGTATTTAGTGACTAGATGTCTGCTACATCGTCCAAGCAAAAAATGGGTGGGTGTGTGTCTTTTGTAGAGAGTTTACTGTGAAAGTAGCAGCTCAGAAAGAGTATATTTTTTAAAACTTTTGTATGGAAAAATATATAGCGCTAAAGCGCTTGCCCATACAAATGACGAAAAAAAAATAGGCTTTATTATTACTGCCACGTTCACAGCCATCATTTAGTTTGTTACACCCTGTAAAGGGCTGGTTATTATTATTGTTATTGTATTGCTGATATCGCGTAGGATTCCTACATTTTTATAGGACAACTAAAATACTAGAATACACCCTGTCTTGGGGCTAATTATGTTCGTACAAAATTTCATGAAAATTGTTTCAGCGGTTCGAGAGGTGAATATTGATGTCTACTTAAACTATTATAATAAGTGCTGATTTATATTAATAAAGTAGCGGGTGCCAGCATAATTACTATAATTACCGTTCACAATAAAGTAATAACTATACCGCATATTATACATTCTATAAGTAACAATACATACTACATTGTATAATGTACTAGTGGCCCGGTACGTGCTACGCTACGTATACATATATTACGTCCTACAGTGAAAAAAATTAGAACTTGATTGTATAGTGAGGGAGCCCTAGAACAAATGTTTTTTTGATTACTAACAAGCAAATTTTTTGTGAGTAGCTTCATTTTGATAAGACAAAAAACATTTTTATCTGCGAAAAATCTTGAAAGTGGTCTATAACAGAGATAGAAAAGATTTCATACTTTGATGGTCCTAAAATATGGATTGTTCTATTTGTAGGACAATATTACTCTTAAATTATATAACTATTAACCTACCAAATAATAAATCAGCTGGTTAGGGTTCCGTTTTAGGGTTCAGCAATCAACAAAACTTGGTTGGCTACGGGATGTGATCAAAGCCTAGCATTTGTTTGGGATAGGTGAGCTCGTTCTTGAGTTTTAAAATTACAACGAAAAGTGGCATTGATTTTTATATATAGAGATAAATATTACAGTTAGAATAATTAAACAAGTGAAGTGTAGCGGCTAGCCACTATTTAGGTCACAAATATTGATTCGTGGCTACATTTTTGTGTGACTTTCCATAGCGGTATCGGCCAACAGAAATTGGGTCATCCATATAAGGTATTGATGAAGATATTAATACTTTATTGTCTACTAGCCGACCCGTGGTTTGCTGAGGGTTAAAACGGGAATACTTGCGATAATGATGATGATGAGGGAAAATAGCCTGTAACCAGTACTCCCATAAATTTCGGAAAATCCATTTTTGTAGAGTTAAAGCGATTTTGGCGAACTTTGGAATGGCTAAGATTTGAATCCCCTGAAAGGACATAGCTGATAGCATAGTTCATAGTAGGGTACTGGGTACCGCAATGAATGAATGTCTAACAACAAAATGGCGATTCAAGGCACAAAACTTCATATAAAATTACAAATGTATGACATTTTGTGACCCGTTACTTTGATTTAAATAGTATACGTAACTAATGCAACATCTAGTGGAAATAGTCCAAAAGCGGTACTTTATTTGGTGGAATCTAGTTGGACCACATGACCTTCTCATGACAATGGATCAGCCCAGGATATCCAATTTCATTGGATACCAATTCGCACTAGAACCATGTGGTATGTACTTTCTCATGACGTTATCGATACTAGCTAGAAGCAGTACAGTTCCTGTATGGTTAGTATTACCAAAATAAACAGTATGTAGAGACTACAGACTTAAAATATATTTGGGTGAGGCTCACAGAAAATGTACTATAACACACGAGAACTTGTAACACACGGTAACACACTGGAATTGTGTAACACACTGGAAATACTGTTAGGGTTGATGCACATGAGGGAATAAAAACCGGAATTTCAAATGAAATAAGTACGAATATAGATAAAAATATTTATTATAATAACTTCAAAAAAATAACAAAATAACTATTTATAACTTCTTATGTGTTCTTATATGCTAACTATTACAATAATGAAATCAAAATTTGTACTTAAAATGGCGTAAGTATCCAAATAATGAGTAAAAAATAATTAAAATTTGTTTAATTTTTTTAAATATATATTATAAATACATATTACAAATATTATATATGTTTATTATTATATTTAAATATTTGTATTATATATTTTTTACTGTTTTGTTTGTACATAATATATTTTCTTTTTGTTCTTTCTGCATTTTGTTTTTGCTGTGTTTACTTCTTTCAGTCGTTCTCGATAGAGTTTCTGCCTTTCGGCAGGTGTTAGTGGCATCTATAAAATCAATTAAAAATAAAAACCATTAATTTAGTTGCATTTTACTTTTTGCTTAAGTATTCAAACTTTTTTCTAGTTTAAAAACCCAATAATAACCTACTTTTAACAATTAATTTAAATGGGACTACCCTAAAGACATTTCCTATTCACCATAAAAACATTTTTGAATGTGAAGAAATCACGTAACATACATACAAAAGAAAATAAAAAATATCAGTTGAACTGGGAACCCCCTCCTTTTTTCAAAATCAGAAGTTTAATATTTAGCTGTCAGATATTCTATCTGTCATTGGAAAGTTAACAACAAGCAGTGAAACGGGCCCTTAGCCTGTTAATTTTGTATTCTCTCCTTATAATATTTGTTGTGAATATTTAAGGTAATACTTTTAACGGTCTATATATTGCAATGTAAACTAAGCTTTATACTTTTCACGCGTGTTACGTCACACAACTCCGTAACACACGCAACACACGTGAACAAACACTCGTGAATAATTTTACTTAAAATTCTCGTAGCATCTTTACTTTCAAAGCAACTCCGTAATAAACTACATTATTTAGGAATATTTAATGTCTCTTTCAACAATATACACACCAAAATAACTTGATAATATTACTTACCTCGCTAAATTGCTTCCAAAATAATCCAAATTCCAATGACGAAAAATACCACACACCAAGAACTGCGTACTGTTCGCAAACCAAGTTGTCGGACACCATTGTGCCTTTTCATATTGAAAGTCATAGTGTTGTCATTGTAATTAAATATAATTATGTGTTGCTATTGCTTTAACTAAAAAAGTTACTATGTAACACATATTTTGTAACACACGTGAATCAGATAGGATACATTTGTTTATCAATCGTTTTTTATTTATTTTTTTACTAGTTTTATTACACTTATTATTGGAACAGTAGCTTTACGTAATAATGTTTAGCATGACATTAAGAGATTACGATACTTTATTTAAACGACGAGGTAATGAAGAAAAAGACAACGTACTATGCGTAGACACGTTTTATTTTTGTATGAAACTGCATATCACCAACTTTTTGTAACTGTTTGTTATTGTTTGGATTAAAAGTATTCACAACTTAAATCAAGTAATATTTATAAGGGAATAATGCCCAATACAGAAAAGTAATCAGATTATTTATAAGAACTACCAAAATAAAAAAATCTTTTGTTGAATCTTGGCACGCGAAAAATATAGACGAGGTACATTATTTGTGAGCCTCAACCTTACCTTGCCTTTACCTTATAATTAGAATCTAATCTTTCTTTACTTTATGAGGCAGAGCACCAGTTCTAAGTCATCTTTTAGGCTTCCGAGTTCCGGTATTTACTTAGCTACGTAATTAAGCCGATTAATAAGAACCGGGGTAATATTGTGTCTGGGTTATTTTGAATCATTCGCGTTTTATGAACAAAATCTGAGTATTAAAATTTTTTCTAAAAAATATTTGTTATAATAAAAATTAAATAGTCCTTCGAGAATCGAGCAACTAAAAACAGTTACCAGGTAGCGCAAGTTAAAATATTTTATCACACCCCTCAATACTATCTCTATTGAAATGGAAGTAAAATCCTTGAACTACTTTTTCTGAGCTTTTATTTACATACTTACTACGAAGTTTATTAATAAATATCATTTTGTGCACGTTTAAAATTGTAATCAAAGAATCATTAACATATACAACTACAAAATATTCATTCATCATCATCATATCCACGGGTGTATATAGCTTTAATAAGGTCCCTATTCCCTAACGTAAAAAAGTGGCCAAGTGCGAGTTGGAATCGCCCATGAAGGGTTCCGCAGCAGCAAATAGGCAACGTGCTTAGGAAATCAAAAATATTTTTTAAAATACGTGCACCGATTTTAATCGGCGAGGTACATATATTATTGTCGATTGAACAAGTAATATGGATTGTAATGGGGTGGGTCCGGAGCCCCAGGACACCCTCCTTATATACGCCCATCACCCATGATCATATTTGGCCTATGTCCACTGCTGGACAGTGGACATAGGCCATAGGAATATGATGTTTAACTCAGAGTTAACTTTGACTCAGATCTGCGCAAGTGGGCCTTAGAGTACAAAATTCGCAATCACTTGCCAATCAGACAAGTATGGAGAAAGTACTAAAATATTAGAAAACTAAACTAGAAAAGATTTTAAGATTTATCGACCTACACAGACGAATATTTTTAACAGTATTATATACATAATATTATATGTACATACAATAGAAATAAGATCACTGCCTCGCAAAAAGCTTCTTAAATGATTTGTGTTAATAACTTGAGTGCAAACTACAACAGCGAGAAAAGCTCGCCTATAGGTATATAGGGGCTATAGACCTACAAACCTTATTTTTCTATTATTATTATTAGTTCGTTATTGGTATGCTCTGGAAATATTTTGTACTCAGAGTCAATAGATCGATTTTAATGAATTTCGGGAAAGATAGGTGTAGTCTAAACCGCTAGACCGATTTTGATAAAATTCGACAAAGATACTAGAGTTTAGAACAATGTAGAGTCCACTGCGGTTCTGATGTGTGCACCACGGGGAAGAACAAGCTTGTTTTAATCGCGGAAAAATGTACAGTTTCCGCAAGATATATGTTCCCACAAATATAAAAGAATATGATTATGTTTTATTTGTATGTATATATTTTTTTTGTTAAAAACCTTAATTGTTAGTTGTTTTCAGGGCAAAAGCAGAACGATCAATATGATAACTCAGACCTTTTTTGAATCGTTTTAAAAAAGACCACGGGGACGGGACGCTTAATAGATGTATCTAAATTGTTTTTCATTTGGTTTACAGAAAGAAATAAAAGTTTGCCACAGATGGTTAAAACTTAAAACTAAAGACTCTACAATGTTTCCTTTACAATAATAGTAATAAGTACCTTTAAAATAATAAACTTGTTTGTCTGTCTAAAACGTACGTCAGTACGATACCGAATAAGTACGTAAAATATTGAAGTTGCTTATTCATGCTGAAAATCGACATAGTTATGTGAGCCAAAAATCCTGAATCGCGCTATCGAAGAGATTCTGAGATCGTCGAGATAATTATTATGTTATTCATCATTATATTATTCTGTACTATCGAGGAAACTGATTCCTAGGCAGTTGACGGATCCAAGTATATCCCACAGTATATTAAAAGAACTTTCAAGCATCTTTCCTACAGCCCACCAGCTTAGCATCAAGCATAGTCATTGGTCACCAAACAGCTTCTTTTTACGGAACAATAGACAAAGTGACAGATTGACAAAGGAAATCTGCCATTTTGTCGCTAAAATCTGTTAGTATGTCCATCTGGGTGCACGGTAGTGCACCCGCCGAGACGAGCCAAGCGAAGCGCAAGGCTACTATCTACCTTTTCTCGAAGTGTTTCGCCGTTTTTTTTGAACCTTTATAGAATTGGTTTCCGTTGTAGCAGATAGTTCATATTTTGAGGATATGATGTCATCAATAGACTTATTAAGCATACAAAGTCTTAATTAAATAGCTCTTATACTTTAGATTTTATTGATATCTAAAATACGCCGATCTCGTCACTGACACACTGATGGTCATCAAAATGTTTGGCTACTTCCTGATGTGCTAGAAAGCTGAAATTTGGTATGTAATCTAAGTTTAGTATACAACCAACAAAAAAATTCATAAACTTGTAATTTTCGTCCCCCATCCCCTAAAATTGGGGGGGTGGAAGTTGACCCTTATAGAGTTGGTTTCCGATGTGCCAGATAGTTTATATTCTCAGGATATGATGTTAATAATAGGCTTATTAAATATATAAAGTCTCAATTGAATAGGTCTAATACTTTATATTTTATTGATATCTAAAATACGCCGAAAGGTTATAACTTATACGCCGTAAAATGAGTTTAGTAGGTGGGTAATGGAAGTTTAAATGAGACTTTCACCAATTTCATTACCTAAAAACGTCTTAATAAAAAATAAAAACACTAAATAGACTAAAAAGACTGCCTAGCAAGTAGCAACTTACAAAATGGACTGAAATCCCACCAAAAACATTTCATGTAAAAGGTCCTCGACGACCACAAAAAGTTTGCCCTGTGAAAAAGACATCAGATCTAATGTAGAGCCAAGCTTCTGAATCGACGCGGCCTAACTCTATCGACCCTAACTCCAACAACTCATAACATAACCAACTCTACATAATATCAGTGCCTAAGTATTTATGTATGGCTTGGCTGTTTCGTTATTTATTCCAGATCAGAATTCAGAAACTAAATATTCGAAACAGAAAAGCTATACATACTTACTGATATGTAGAAAGTGTTGGAGTTAGGGTCGATAGAGTTAGGCCGCGTCGATTCAGAAGCTTGGCTCACATTAGATCTGATGTCTTTTTCACAGGGCAAACTTTTTGTGGTCGTCGAGGACCTTTTACATGAAATGTTTTTGGTGGGTTCTCTTGTTGTTAAGCTAAGCCCGCAAGTGGTCGCTGATGATGATGAACGTTACGCTCCACATGCTCACACTACACACAAGGCGAACTAGTTCGGCTAGTTTTTGTGAATCGTCAACGCTTTCGATGCGCGTAATCGTAAACACGACGATTAGCCAGGGCTGCCACTACTTAGTTATTTTATTATTATAAATGCGAAATTGTTTCGCAAAATGCGAAATCATTATATCTAGAGTACGCAAAACAGCGTCATTGTGCTACAAAGACATAACAATCATGCTGTTGAAGGGTTGTTAAGAATTACATCGATATGCCTTGAATTGAGTAAAAAAACTTGTTAACTTATGTTACAAAGAAGAATAATCTTGGTACGACTTTTTTTCGGAAGAAGCCTTGGCTCTTATCTTAGTTTAAAAGAGAATTGTTAAAGAGCTTTAAACATATCCCTCTATGACAAAACCCACTATTTTAACAAATAAGTGCCGCATAATGCTACTCTTTATATCAAAAATTTAAAATACAATTTTGCAGTAGTGGAAAACCTTTTTTTAAAGCTGAATTTTTAATTAAAAATTAAAAAATTAAATTAAAACCAAACAATTTTGCTGACTGTACATTAACGTACAGTCGGCAACCCTAGTTTTCGCTAAGGCCGTACCTGCCGGTTGGCGCCGGCATACCGATTGCAGCTCGCGGGGAGCCAACTGAGGTCACTCGGTGCATGTCCCTATCACTAACTGCCGATATCGATAAAAATATTGTGGAAATATCAAGTTTTAAGTAGCGCGGTGTATGGATTTAAAGTTTTTTGTGTCAAAATTAATTATTCGAGGATTACATTACATAATACATTGCAAAAATCAAAATCAACCAATTTAATATGTTAGATGATAGCGGTTTAAAGTTTGGATGTCCAAGATTCGAATTATGGTCCACTGAATTACAAGTACATTTCCTCGTAGAAAGTTACGTAGGCAAATATATAATTTATTTTATTGTTTAAACCAACTGTAAAGTTTAAAGTACTGCTAAGGTATGTTCGAGAGTTTCTTCATGATAGATTTTATACTTACTTTCTCTTTCATAGTCCTAAATGCATTTATAAATACTTTTTGTAACTCTTACTATAGTCCGCGCGGAACTATAGTTGGCCGCTCTGCCAGTATGTGAGCATACGGGCAGAGCGGCCAACTAGTTCCGCGCGGACTATATTTAGTATTTTGAGTACAATCTTAATCTATTTACTAGCATAATCTCATAATATCGACAGCAATTTTTCACACGTCACAAAAATTCTTTCTCGACAGTCGATAAAACTAGCGCACATCACTCGACACCGTCGCGCAGAAGGCGGGGTCCCCTCCCCTCACCCCGCGTCAGTATATAAGCGGGCGCGGGGAGGCGCGGCGCGTATTAGTCCAGAGACCACCGTGCCGCGCGGTCGTGTGTACACAAAGCCACGCGGACTATTGTGAAAGTGCGATTTCTAAGTGAGAGTACAGATTAACAGTGTAAAACGTTCAACAGCCAGGCCAGGAAGTTCAATGGAAGCCAGGTTCGTGTCCTGCCGAAGCGTTCAGCAGTTAAAGCCGCCCGAGAAGAGCTTGGCGCCGCCGCCGCCTACAGTGAAGGGGCTGCTGTCTCGCTTCGGGAGCCAGGCTCAAGCGTTGTTCGCGCCGAAGAAGCAACGATTCGGCTCGTCTGTGGCCATCCACAAGCTACGGGAGACGAAGTGGTTCAAGCACAATGAACAGAACATCTTATGTGCTGTGCTGGAGTCAGGATTCGTCTTGGAGGTCCGAGCGGAAAACCCTCTGCCGCCAGATTCAACTCTCTCAGCAGATTACCACATGTACGCCATTGCCATGTGGAAGAAGGGTAAAGGTAGGTTATCAACCTTAAAATGTCATCAAAAACTTTGAGTGATTTCCTTACATTTTTAGGAATTTGTCAGTAAAGATCGCCTCCCAAAATTCCATCCAAAATTTTGTCTTCGCTTCTGTATAACTTCATTCTCCATTCAAAAAGACGACCATAAGGATTATTATCTGTGGCAATGACATGAGCATAGCAAAAATATAGTTTTGTGTTAGGCTTGTCATTGATTACGTTCGATGTGTAATAGTGATTCAGTTGTCGTTCATTTGGCACTGCACCGCGCGCCTTTCCGATGACTTCACAAGTGAATATTCATAGCGCCTATTATTACGAGTAAAAAACGACATCCGCCAGTTAAACCGGTGTGAATGTTTCTAGAATACATAATACGACCTTATTCGGTGGATGCAGAACCAGAACTGGCAACAAAAAAGGAACTCGTTACTAAAAGAATTTATGTCGCAATTACCATGGAATAATTTACATTTTATAACCTCTTTTGCCTTGAAGAGGTTTTGAATATAATAAACAAACGAACATACAATTGCAATTTACATATTTGAATGTTGAATATTTTACAATCACGATTTTGAGCTCAATTCACAGCATGAGACGAACGTATTTCGTTACGAAACAAAAAAAACTTAACATTATAAACAATAACTTAGGAACGATCAACCAACTAATCCAAACACACGAGAACATTCAAAGTTTAACGTAGTAAATCATAATTATTATGCAGTTGTACCTTTACTGACAGTGCAATAAATTGTTTCAGAAAAAACAAAGAACCCGGAACAGGTAGAGGTGTACACCGTTCAACAGAAGGGTGTACGCAAACGCATAATCAAGACTACCTTGAGTGCTTTCTGGAAGAAGGATTCGGTGATACGAATCAACAATGTGGATGACAAACAGGAGACACCAAACAGCGAGAAGGATATCCGAGCAAAGGTAAAGACGGTACTCGAGTTTCCAATTCGATTAGACGATCCCATTACATAAAAGTGTAATTTACATTTTTTTTACGTAACTCCCAACATCTGCCGATAAATTACAGCTAAAAAGCACGTTAGTTTCCAAACAGACTAAAACAAAATTAGTTTATCCACTTGGGAGCTACATTACACCACACACAAACACGTACAAATCAAACTTATAACATCGAGGGAAAAGCTAATTATATTACCTCATTGTTTACATAAATCCTTCGTATTCTAACGCTTCTGACTACGTTAACTCTCTGCTTAGGAATGTCAACCTTTGATGGTCTCTCTACCTTAGGATGCGTCAGAATTGGAAAACCCTCTTTTCAGATAGCTCCAAAGGGGCTTTCTAGAACGGCCACTAAGGAGCTTCTCCTGATTGCAGCTTGACATGGCCACCAAATCCAGGTTCGAGAGGAACTGGCATAATACACTGCATTTTGTCCACTGGTGCCGGTATGGAGAGACGCCGCAGGAAGCTCGCATGAGACAGGTATGATTTTACTATCATAAACGACTTTGCGAATATGTCTAATGCTATTGTAATATTCATTGGTTTATTGGATATTGCTACCAGTACTGGCCTAGTTTAGAGGAAAGGTTTGCGCTTCAAACTTTATTTTTACATGACCTTGAGATTTGTACGATTTTTTGGTACATATAGAGCGGTGTTACCCAAGGTTCTATCCTACGACCAGCACTGTTCACAATATACGATAGAGACTTCTAGCATGTGTCAACCATCTGAATTGCTTCACGCTTATGTGACTGTCCATTCGCTTCTCGGACATTGAAATTGGGTACGTCATTGGGGTGTCAACGTGTGAAAACGAAACCGCAAAAAGCAGCCATTTTGTTACAGATCAGCTTAACGACTTCGAAAACACCAATGATTATCATCTTTTGATAATCGTGGCGGAAGAAGCTGGCACCTCTGACTATGGTATGGATCTTTATTTGTACCGGAGTTCAATGTACCCCTGTCCGTTTATAACATGAATGTAAACAAAACAAAACTCCCTTTTGCTCTACTGTAACTTAAATAACTAGATGCAGCAATAGATAAACGTTTTGTGTTAGAAATATATGTAATATTTTGCATCATTAACGTAACAAGACGCAACGTGTTTTGAAATTCACAAAAAGATGAATATATAACTGTTATGTTTACATTTTTGGTGTAAGTTGTAGTGGGCGATAAATGTTACTAAATGTGTCCTAACTTCTGTGTGACATTGACTTTCTTATACTGCTTCAAACCACTTTTTTTTTGTCTGAGATTGTCTGCGCTGTTTTATTTGCAATTAGATATTATTTGTTTTTAACAAGACTTAACTAGCCAAAAAAAAAAAACTTATTTACTCAAAATAAAAGTAATTTTTACGTCAGTTGCTGATGATGTAATGTAATATTCAGACTTATCGATATATTTATTAATCACTAAGTCTGACAAAAACAAAGTTGTAACGCCTAAGCTTTATAACAATAATTTAATTATAAGACTTGGATACTAGAATATCATAGTACAAATTTTTACTATTTCACAACTATGTACCTTTGCTCGGATATCTAGTCACGGAACAAACGTCTTAAATCTGCTCTATTTGTTTATGATTCACACGATAAATAACGTTACGTCAATTAACGTGTCAACGATAATAGCGTCTACTGTTGACGAAATCGATTCATCACTTGCTAATTTGAATAATAGATTACAGGTGATAAAATTCTTTCAAAATTGGAATCGCAATTCGAAATACGAATTAATTTTTTTTTGTCACTAGACTATTTTAATGGCCACCACTCCACCAGCCAGTATCCAATCTATAATAGTCTACTGTCTACCTTTTTAATTAATTAAATTCATTTTAAAGCTTTCACTTTATAAAAACCAGTTTAGATACTTTTTACTTAAAAACTTAGATGAACATAAAAAAAAAAAAACTAATATTATCATAAACAACGTTAGTTAGACTTTGGTCGAGTATTTAGGTTAATTGTGTACATGTTCAAATAAGTTATTCTACATTTGAATAACCTTATCTTTGGATCATAACTGTAAATATTCAATAGTTTTGTAATAGGAAGTAGGCCGGAGTTTATAAAATAAGACGTAATAAGATAACTTATTATAAATGTTACGACGATATATTAAACATTAATAAAATTTAACGACTTCCTTTTGCAATTACCGACCTTAATATTAACAAAAGAAAAAAAAACAAATATTTGGACAGAACCGTGAGAATTTAGACTAAGTAAACACGAGGTTTTGCTAAAGTAGGTTACAGAATGTGCGCAGTTAAAAAAAAAGAATCCACACTTAATATTATAAATGCCAAAGTTACCTCTTTAAGGCCCAAGCCGCTACACCGATGTATGCATACTGTGGTATGGAGATACTTTGAGTCCCGGGAAAGGACGTAGGATACTTTTTATCCCGGAGAAATGTACGGTCCCAGCGCCATAAACGAATTTTGGGGAACTGGGGTTGGGGAGGTCATCCAGTTATAAAATAATTTTTATGTTGTTACAGATAAGCGAGTCACTAAAGTGGGGCAACATTGGCATGAATATGGGCGTCATGCTGGTCAACCAGAGCAACGGGCGGGCGAAAGCGAAATCCGTCTGAGTGTCGCGTGCCGGCGGGCCCGGCACATGCTACGCCTGTTTCTGGCACTCGCCCGACGTCGACTTCGTCTGACCACAGCGCAATAAAAAAGTTGAAATGTCATCCGCGCAATAAAAAAGTTAAAACGTCAACGCGCTTTTTAAACTGTCAAATTTGAATTTCGAACGTTACCCTCTACGATTTGAATCTTTTGGTCGAGGGTTGAAAGCTTTAATTTATTGTGAAATTTCTTTAACATTCCTAAGCGCCCCGTGGCTTCGTCTAACATTCGACGATGGCACACTATTCGAATAAGATTTTCGATTTATAAGACTGTTGATTAAACGTAACTGCGAAAAACATTGTGAAACTCAGGACATTAGGACTTTTATGTACTAAAAGATGTAATGTCACTACAGTATTAGTCTATCTGTACTTAAGCACATAGTTTTTCGTGGTTCTAAGTATTGCTAAGTATTTGTATGTAGGATATTAACTTGTTTATGGCCTACGCTTGAGTCGTTAGATGTTTGAAGTATGATAAATGATAATACTGTTGTATGTTATTTATGAGGCATTTTTACAAATAAACAGTTATGAATAAACCTTGTGTTGATTTATTTTGTTTTATACCTACTTGGATTTAGTAATGTACAAAAGGTTGTAATTCAGAGAGACAAGAACATGATAATATTGTATTTATCTTACTCCAATATAGTACTTACTACACAGAAGAGAAGTTAGTTAAGTCCGGGTTGGGTCTCATACTTTAATTCAAATCTTTCAAATCAATTTCAATTCAAATCATACAGAAATTCAAATCTTTTAATAATTTCTAAACATATAGTTTAGACTTAGGCTGCAAACATCAACTGGCACTTGTTCTATGTTTAAATTTTTTTTTGCAAATAGACCCTAGTCATCTGTCTAAACTCCTGAGGCATCACAATTCGAATCGGATTCGTCACTCGCCTCGCGTGGTTTTATGACCACGCAGTACATTTTGCAACCTACTCGCACAGGATTCAGGAATAGTGATTCTCTGCAGATTCAAGATAACATTATTCATAACAACATTTACTTGCCGTTGTTCGATATCAGTTTGTCCCTCTCATAATATACCCGATACGTCCTACCATAGACTAAGCTGGTCTCTGGTCCTACTAATGTTTTTTGTACGAGAAATGTAAAATTTGGTACGAGAATCGAGGATATTTAATATTTTAAGTGACATGACTATATACATATGGCAATGTGTGAAATGCACACAGGCGCCATCCTCTAGGGGCGCCAAATAGCCATCTTTAGGGACGCCAAAACCAAGCACCCAAAAATTTTGCCTAAAAGGGCGTCAAAATCCTTATTTTGCACACAGGCGCCAGTAGCCCTTACGGGGGCCCTGGACATGGCACTAGGCAATTCATTGTCATCCAGTTTAAATTTCTCATTTTGTTGTCTAAAACCCAAGGATCTTATTCTCCTAACTCGAACGCTTTGAGCGCAGACGTGTGACCATGTGAATGTGCTCATGCTGGACCCAAATAACAAAACATAGCCCACTTACCTCTCTCAACAGCCCAAACAGCATATCCGTAGACAGAGACCTCTCATGAGCTTCATCCATGATGATCGCGCAGTAGTTGTCGAGGTCTGGCTCTCGCAGACCCTCGCGGAGTAGGATACCGTCAGTCATGTACTTGATCACCGTGTTGGGGGAGGTGCAGTCCTCGAAACGGATCGCGTAGCCGACTTCTTCTCCTGAAATGTGATATAAGTTTTATTACCGTATGTTATTCGCAACTTGAAAAGCAATTTGTGTAACGAGAACCGTATATTTTTTGAGTAATAAATATATTTATTTGGTCATTTGCTAGGATTCAAAGTAGGTACTTAAATTATTTTAAAAAGTTTTCGGTTAAGTGGAATAGGCGTGAATGGTTAGCAGATAGAATATTATACTATATTGAAATAAAATTTTTGCCAAATTAATAGATGATCATAGACAAAACTGTAAATAAAGTTTAGTTGCCAAATATTTATTGTATGTCTATTAATCTGGCAACAGATTTTTATTTACACTTTTGTCTATGGTCACCAAAATATATCTCTCGCGTGTCGATCAAGGCTTTGTAGTCATGAATTACTCATACACCATAGTTTTATGGTTAACTCTATGTTCACGCAGTTCGAGTCTAGCATCTATGATTGTCTATTACATATACTCTAGCTCCAACCCGCGGCCCGCGTGATGTTAAACCGTTTTGAAATTAACGCAAACCGGCAAAATAATGTAGCCGTCGTTAAAGTCGTGAATATCTTTCCACTTTTAAATCGTTAATTTTAAATAACGTTATAATTTAACCCTAAAAATGTTTGTTGCGGTCCACGACACCAAGATCAAAACATGTTTATGACCCGCGTGAAAAATGGTTGGGGGCCACTGCTCTAGGGTAAATTTTTAAATCTGTACTTAGCTTCACTGTTATCTGCAACGCGTTTGGCGACGGACATGACAGCGACTCGACGTTCTTCATTAATTGGTATGTTGAAGTCTGTGGTACCATAGACACAGCTCCGCCATAATTTATAGTTTAGTCTATAGTCAGCTAGCTCTCATTTGTCTATGGTTTAGCGCTCCCTTCAGCAGATACTTAGCAATCAAGAATGCTTTTCGCCAGTCTATGGGTTTATTGTTTCTACAGTTAATGAAATCTAATTATTGCTGTTTGTAAATATGTAAATAATACTAATATGTTTCTTTTGGTTGAGCTGTTTCAGCTAATTTCAGGATTTGACCAATGATCGTTATTTTAATATTGATTTTGACAATGAAAGATACCAAAAATGACTTTACATCAAGGATTCGACATTGAAAAGAAAAAAATACAAGATTAATTGACAAGAAATATACTTGAACAAAAGACATGGATTTGGCCTTATAAATAAAATAAAAAATAATTATGACGAAAATAAAAGAAGACAAGGCTTCAGCCTGTTAAATGAAAATAATTTAAGACAATAGTACTACAAAAGACATGGCTGTATGGGCTTTGTTCCCTTTGCCTGTCCTGAATGGGACGAATAAAACCAAAAAAAAAATGTCTATGGTTTAGTATTTACCTAACTTCACTCCCATTTCATCAGCGACACGCTTGGCGACAGACATGGCGGCGACGCGACGCGGCTGCGTGCAGCCCACAGTGCCGAGTTTAGTGTATCCATCCTCGTGTAGATATTGCGTGAGCTGCGTCGTTTTGCCGCTGCCTGTCTCACCTGGAAATAAGAGAGAAAGATTTTGTAACATTTAATAGGGGCATAATTATAGATAATTTAACTTTAAGATTTAAACATAAAAATTAAGACTTGTATTGTTACAGACCTACAGTTATTTTGTGGTACTTAGATGTATCATGTAATTGATTGTCACGAAGAAATAGATGCAAAACATCCGTAATTCAAAACTATGCCAGTTTTTTTTTATCAATTCATGATTCGGATTATACAAAACATGGATGACACTAACAAAAATAAGTGGGTGTAAAACCGATCTCCACATTGACACTTAACAAGACGGCAGCGTTGATTCGGCTATGCGCCAAAAGATATTATTGAAGTAGACATGCTTCTAACGCAGTGCTTCCCAACCTTTTTCAGCCACGGACCCCTAGAAAAGCAAGCACGGTTTTCGATGATAAAATAAACAGCAAGAAATTTGGATTATATTGTATCGTCCAGAGATGATATCAACCACAGGTTGGGAAACTCTATTGTAACGCTATCTATATTATACGAGCTATTGCCCGCGGCTTTGCTCGCGTTAAGAAGTATTATTATATACTAACTTTTATCCCCTATTTTACCCTTGGGGGTAGAATTGATCAAAATACTTTCTTAACGGATGCCTACGTCATAACATCTACCTGCATGCCAAATTTCAGCCCGATCAGTCCAGTGGTTTGGGCTGTTCGTTGATAGATCACCATGTCAGTCAGTCAAACCTTTGAGTTTTATGTATTTAGACTAGATGACGCCCGCAACTCCGTTGCGCTAAAACTCGTTATCGCGCGGGAATCGTAAATTTTTCCGGGACAAAAAGTATCCTATGTCCTTTCCCGGGATTCAAAGTACCTCTATGCCAAATTTCAGCAAAATCGGTTCAGCGGTTTGAGCGTGAAGAGGTAACAGACAGACAGACAGACAGACGGACGGACGGACGGACGGACGGACGGACGGACGGACGGACGGACGGACGGACGGACGGACGGACGGACGGACGGACGGACGGACGGACGGACGGACGGACGGACGGACGGACGGACGGACGGACGGACGGACGGACGGACGGACGGACGGACGGACGGACGGACGGACGGACGGACGGACGGACAGACGGACAGACAGACAGACAGACAGACAGACAGACAGACAGACAGACAGACAGACAGACAGACAGACAGACAGACAGACAGACAGACAGACAGACAGACAGACAGACAGACAGACAGACAGACAGACAGACAGACAGACAGACAGACAGACAGACAGACAGACAGACAGACAGACAGACAGACAGACAGACAGACAGACAGACAGACAGACAGACAGACAGACAGACAGACAGACAGACAGACAGACAGACAGACAGACAGACAGACAGACAGACAGACAGACAGACAGACAGACAGACAGACAGACAGACAGACAGACAGACAGACAGACAGACAGACAGACAGACAGACAGACAGACAGACAGACAGACAGACAGACAGACAGACAGACAGACAGACGGACAGACGGACAGAAAGACAGACAGACAGACAGACAGACAGACAGACAGACAGACAGACAGACAGACAGACAGACAGACAGACAGACAGACAGACAGACAGACAGACAGACAGACAGACAGACAGACAGACAGACAGACAGACAGACGGACAGAAAGACAGACACACTTTCGCATTTATAATATTAGTATAGAAATATGGAAGTATGGATTACTTCTGAAATAAATTACTCACCGACAATAATTATAACATTGTTCTCCCTTATAACCTGCATCAGTTCCTCTCTCACGGCAAACACTGGTAGGAATCTTCGTTGCTCACTGATAGACATCTTGTTCACGAAGTCAGATTTAGATTTTGGCTCCTTTTCACCTTCTGTAAATTATGATAACGATTATTATGTCCTATCACCGTTAGTACAAGGCCTTTAAACAAAATTGAGATGGTAGTCTTTCCGTTTCCTGCCGTAATATTGATCGTTGTAGTTCCTTTCCGGTCTTTTTGGCGGCAAGGTGGCGCTGCAATGGCGGTAAGATGGCGGTTTCCGGTGTTCACAAGGGGAGGCGCGCGCGCGTTCATCCTCATTGGCGTCTTGAGTTTTGTGCCGTAAAGACGTATAACGCTGTTAGCGTTCGTTAAAGTTATTAAAATTATAAGAAATTTAGTTTCTTTGCAAATAACTATATTCTTTTTCATTAAGTTATTTTTATATCGTTCGTGGTTTCGAAAATTTGTAATTTAAGTTTTAACATTACATTGTCGAAATATAATGGTGATAAAAGTGCTTGCGAGTGTGTTTCTTCTACATCGTCATCGTCAGATAAAGAACCAGTCGCACAACGGAAGCGAAAACGGGATGACGAGGTATTGCATAACCTTGTCAAGCAGGTCAGTCAGATCCAAAATTTCTTAGCTTGTGTCTATCCACTTTTGGATACGATTGCACAGGATGCAAAATTGTGCTAGTAATGTTTTAATTAACACCTACGAAAATATTGAACATGACGCTGTTTCTAATACGTCAAACAATTTTTAATTTTGATTTGACGACCAACCTCAAAGGACCGTCTATTCAGAATGCCTCTGCGGAGCATTTACATTCGATTATTTACTTGCAACACTTTAACTCTTGACAATTGGTCAAATATCCGTTATTCAACTTATAACGCCCGGCCTGGTTTTGTCGAATAATTGGAGGTTAACGAAGAGTTGAAACAGAATTTGAGAAAGCAAATAATTTTAATTTGAATACTAGTGACAAGTCTTTGGGTGCTATTATGAGTTCAGTAATAATACAAAATGATGCGTTAAAAAAGGGTGTGTCTGATTTATTACAATGGAGTATGGACTAAAGAAAGTGACAATATAAGTAAAATATCGTTATTTTCCAATTGAATTTTGAAAGATTGTTTTTCCGGTAATTTTCCAAAAAAATGGACTGTTTACAATTAGTTTGCGTTAGGCGTGCTGATATTATTGAACAACGGGAACTTTTCATAAATCTAGTAAAGGAATAGTTTTTGAAATTTAAAAATTCCTCCATCATGTAAATATCTATTTAATAAAAGCAGCCGGGCTAGAATGGTCATATTTTGCAATTCCTCTCAAATCAATTCAGAAAACTAATTGCCACAACTGTGAAACTGACGAATATCAAATTAGTACGAATTACTAGACATGAATTACGAGCAGAATGACGAATTTGCGTTTTTTTTTTTAATGAACCATAATATTGATTCATAATGACTCTCCAAAGCGACTATTTTAGCCCAGCTGTTGTACGATTTTATTAATAATAATGGTGTACATAAAATTTTTATTTATCAAAAGCCAGCCTTCTCTGAGCCTTACTTCGGATGCTCTGGCTGCGCAACCAGGCCCCAGTTATTACAAACAAACCGGTCGCTTCCAAGCACCGTTCAGCTTTAAATAATAAAAGTTATGCATATTCTTAAGCGCAGGCGGTGCGACCTTTCCACCCCTATGCTTCTAATTATAATTTTGGCTCCTTAGCTCCTATGCCAATAATCCCTCGGCTTCGGCCCTCATAATTATAAGCCACCAACGTCTCTTCTTCCAAGACAACAGGTCCTGGGTACGAATAAGTCTTTAATCAATCCAATGCCCCGAGAGGCAGAGGAAGAGGTGACAGTAAATTTTGACTCTCAACAGGAGTTTCGAGAGCCATGTTTGGAAAATGTGGGGTGCTCCTTCTCCCCTTTTTAAAAATAATAACCGGTTACAAAATTCCGTTTTTGCGAAAACCGTCACTGATTTAACCTCGACTCTTAAAGTCACGTTATCAGATAACTTCGTCCTCAGAAATGGATAGGTTATTCAAACGTTGCTAAGGACAGAATTTTAGAATTTGCCTCCGAAAACTCAGTTATTTATCAACAATGTAAAGCGACGGAACTATGCGCCCTATTTTCAATTTCTAATGAATGAACAGAATTTCTGTAGCCCAACGATTGGCTAGTAAAGAAAGACCTAACGCAGGCTTATTATTATCACATACCGGTGTCTCTACACCATCGTTGCTTTCTAAGGTTAATGTACAGACGCCAATTCTTACAAATGACCTGTTTGCCATTTGGGCTGGCCACTGCCCCCAAAGTTTTCACGTCCCTACAGCAGAATTACTACGAGAACAGGATATGCGTACGACAGGATAAAACGAAAATATTAGAACAGATTTATATCACACTTGACACAATGCTCAAGCTAGGTAGGGTTGTAATTATTAATAAGATTAAATCCTATACTTCAGCCACAAAGGCTTTAGAATATTTAGGTCTTTTTTGGGACACATGGAACAATCAAAAATCCATCCCAGATTCAAAAGTTCAGAAGTTAAGATCTAGAAAAGCAACTCTTAGAGAAATGCAGAGCATTGTCGGTCGTCTAAATTTCACTCGACTGGCAGTTCCACAAGGTCGCTTAAATTATCGAAGTCTTTACCCATTGCAACAGTTTACTTCGATGTAGCCCCCATGAAAAGCAGTCTCTACCTTTTCACGCTATTGAATTAATAATAATAATAATAATTTTTATTTGCAAAAATATGGTCATATAAGATGGTACAATTTTACAGTGTCTCACTTTAGAAATTGTTGGAATGGTGGTTAGCTAATTGTAAAAAGTCTTCTCGATTTCACCTTTTCTAACTACGGACCCTTCCAATTCTGGTTGGGGAGCGGATTGATTTAAATGGTGTATTTTGAACGTGAGATTGGCCTAATGATTTTCCAATTGACAAAAGAAATGCTCACAATTTTTTAAAATGTTTACGTAAATACGGTCCTACAATAAGTAAGTCCTATCTGCTTATGCAGTGCGATAACAAATCTGTAGTGGCATACCTAAGACATGAAGGGGGGAACAAATCAAATAATAAATAATAATATATTTTATTTCCATAGTTCAGTTTACAGCAACCAACAGTTCTGGCCCCCACGCTAGGCGAAGCCTGTCCTGTGGGGGAGTATATATATTATATAGTATAATTCTCTAATGAATCTGACTTAGAATATTTTATTTATTTTTTATATTTTAGATCTTTCGATTCGATATATTATACGGCGTCACATTCCAGGCCGGTACAATAATACAGCAGATCGATTGTCGAGAAAATCTTTTCTCCGAATGGCATCTAGCCTCTGCGGTGATATACCCGAGATCGGCTTTGCATCGGCCCGAGCTCACGTGGTGCCAAAGTATGTCAGTTTAGACCCTCTGGTCTAAGCTGAATCAAACGGATCAAAGGACGTATACACAACGCGTTTTCGTGGGAATGGAGCTTCAGTATGGCTTGGGCATTCTCACCTCCGAATTTGATGCCCAGAGTGTTGATGCATTTCAAGTGTGCGAAAGGCGTGTATCTGTTAGTAGCTCCAAAGTGGTCTCAGATTTTTTAGATAGCGGATCTAGTCTCGAGTCACCGTCGTTCACGGTTCGAGACTTCGAGTCGAACTTTCTGTATCTATCAATGGGCCTCCCTCCTCCACGAGTACAAGACCTGACGATGGAGATTTGAATCAGATGGGTAAATTGGTGCAAAGTTTTGGGGGTCCAGCCTACGAACCCCTCGGGGTCCCAATTAGTGCAGTTTTTAGCTGATTTACATTTAAAACATAATCTAGCTTACAAAACAATCTTAGTTCATAATTCAGTTGTTTCTACACTTTGCAATACAAATAATAGTGCTAGTCTTGCCTCTCATGTTTTTAAAAGAAACATTTGAACACCATTTCAACAAATAATGTTCAAAAATATAATAAGCCGAGTACAGTTTGGGCCACTAGTATTTTAATACCTACTCTACCGAGTAGCGTAAATTGTGAAAAATTTGAAGTTTTCAGGCGATGCGCCATTTTACTATTATTAAACTCGGGTCGTAGAGTGCACGATTTGAATTTATTAAGCGTGTCACAGGACTCCCTTATAGATGATAGTGAAAGTAATACTGTGACTTTCTGACCAATGTACGGTTCTAAAACCGATTCGGAATCCACATTCAATCAGGTTGGAAACTCTTTTCGAACAGTGAAAATCCAAATCTTGATCCCGTACCAAAATCAGTTGTTCTAGGTTGCGATAGACTGAAAGAATCCGGCATCGAACATTTATTTGTATCAGCTCGGGGAGTAGCAAAAGCAGCTTCTAGGACAGTAATTTCTGGATGGGTTAGGTTGATTTTAAAAGAAGCGGTATTGAGGCAACTTCTGGAAGCGTACGGTCTCCATTGCCTCTAGGAGTTGGCTTGGTAAAGAGTCCTCAGATAACATTTTAGATGAGCAAATAGGTCAGTACCTAAATACATAGGAAGAAGCTCGTAAGCTGAATTCTTTTACCAGTAATTCTTTACTAATCTTTTTGAACCAGCTATTAGTTTTGTAAATAAATTAATACATAATTTATCGAACCTGAGGGTTTTTGAACAAATTGTAATGTTTACAAATATGTAATAAATAGTAATTGATTTTTTGGAATGGAAATAAGAAATCTCCATACACAACCTAAAATACTAAATCATCAGAAAATATACAACTAACTCGTGTCTCATAATCTTTTTGATTCTTCATATTGGCGTCTTGTTCACCAGGCGACAACAAACAATATCTCAATTTTGTTTAAAGGCCTTGAATAACGATGATAGGACATAATATCAGAGTTTTGCCTACCAATAAAACTCTTATGTCCGGAACCTTATTCAAGGCCTTACAGTAAGGTCGGCCTGTTGCTTAAAAAATTGAGACTGCAATGAGGAAGAACGCGCGCGCGCCTCTCCTGGTGAACACCGGAAACCGCCATCTTACCGCCATTGCAGCGCCACCTTGCCGCCAAAAAGACCGGAAAGGAACTACAACGATCAATATTACGGCAGGAAACGGAAAGATTACCATCTCAATTTTGTTTAAAGGCCTTGAATAAGGTTCCGGACATAATAAGAGTTTTATTGGTAGGTAAAACTTTGCTATTATAATCAACTTGATCATAAGCTATTTTGAGGGCTAGACATCTAAAGAGTACATGTGGCGGTGTTTTTATAAGTCCTTCAATGTGAGCTTAGCTAACCTTACATTTTTATCGAAATTCTTAATCATTTATAATAAAACCCGTCGTGTGAAAAGTGTATTAGTCAGGGAGCCCTAGAACAATTTTTTTTGATAACTAACAGGGGTTTAGGGTTCTCTAATCAACAAAACTTGGTTGACTACGGTGCCCTAAAACGGAACCCTAACCAGCAGATTTTTTGTATAGTGGTAGGTTAATAGATATATAATTTAAGAGTAACATTGTCCTACAAATAAAACAATCCATATTTTAGGACCATCAAATCAAAGTATGAAATCCTTTCTATCTCTGTTGGCTACCACTTTTAAGATTTTTCGCAAATAAAAATGTTGTTTGTCTTATCAAAATGAAGCTAGGTACTCGCAAAAAATTAGCTTGTTAGTAATTAGTAATAAAAAAATAATTGTTTTATGGCTCCCTCACTATATGATTATGGCAGTAAAAAATACTGTCTCAAAATTGAGACTAGATCTTTCTAAAAAAGATAAACCAGACTCCACCACCGGTAGGCACGCAAAATATGCAAACTTGCACGCACGCACGCAAAGTACGTACTTGCGTACGTCTTTGCGTGCGTGCATGTTATCAGTTATCACTTATCACTCATAAGAAAATATAACGTCTATACAGTGTTGATCTTCGACTAGTATGTGGGTAGGTGTTCACCAATGCTTACCTTTGTCCAAATGTTCGGCATACTTGTAAGCCTGTTTTGTCGGCCCGTCTTCTATTTCTTCCGTTTCCTTTTGTACCCCCATTATGTTACCTGAAAACGTTTTAAAAGCATGTTAGTTATGTCTAACGAATAACACACAACATTGAAAATATTTAAGTGCTTTAAGAGCGACCGCAGACTTACAATTTTAAGTTGGTCAACTAAGTCGCACAGTATACCAATAGCTATAGCGACTAATGAGAGCTCGCACATTTTTGCGACTAAATTCGATTCCTTTCCGATTACCTACAATTTAAAAGTTGTCCAATTAAATTGCGATATTACGTAAGTAATTTAGTTTAAATATACGATAGTCGGCCAACTTGAAATTGTATATCTGCGGTGACCCTAACAGTAATTAATTTATAGGCTGATGGCGGACCCAACTAACTCGGTTGGGTTTTGTCAATATTGATGTATAGATCAGTTAACTAAAGCTGGCACGTTCACAGTGCTCACACTTATGCAATTTCACTATACAGTATGTTTAAAAATATAATATGTTTGCATCATGATCTCGTGTCAGTGTTTGTGCGCGAGCTCCTCCAAAAACGGCTCAACCGATTTTAATTAAATTTTGTACGTAGGTACATTCTCTAGGCCTAAGAATAGGTTTTTAAACGAAATTAGATGTATTGTAGGAAATTAGTCTAATTAATAGACATCTTTGCAACTCAAAATTTTAATTATTTTCGATATATCGCCTTAACCGTTAACTCATTTGACACTCGCACGAGTTTAAAAATTTCGTTTTGACAAAATGTCGCCTACACAATATGTGGACGATATTTATTTTTATATTTAAATGCTTTTAGAAATTTGAGGAAAGCATAAAATTTATAAAATATTTTTTTAATATTATATAATAATTATAATTAGCTGAAGTAGATATGCTCGATGATACTAGTGGCTTCAGGAGCTACAACAAATTCGAATAATCGGTTGCTTACAATTTTCTGAAGACTTGAACTTACTTCGATATAATACCTACCTAAGATAACTTTCTTTTGTTGTGTTGTTACTTGATGTGACTGTCGGGCAGACTGCTACAACAGTGGGGACGGAGTCCATATATTTTGTCCGGTTGTTCTTTCGTGAAATTAAACATAGATACTGAGATACTTTCAGGTACGCTAAACGCATTAAGAATTATAATATAACTGTAGTATCAAGCTTGAAAATAATCAGTTAAATTACAAAGTTAAATGTTTTATCATATCCAGAAAAAGGGCTGCTACAAGATTCTTGTCATCGATAGATTAAATCACACTAATATGTATAGATCAGTTAACTAAAGCTGGCACGTTCACAGTGCTCACACTTATGCAATTTCACTATACAGTATGTTTGAAAAATATAATATTGTTTGCATCATGATACAAATTATCGTATAATCTGCGTACGATAATAATATGCTACCGTACATCGTACGTACGCACAAAATTATCGTATGTGCACGATAATTATCGTACGGTTCCGAACGCTGGCCGCGCGCCGATTACACGTTACCGACTTGTAACATCACGCTGTATTTATAAACAGTAGCATAAGAAATACAATAACTGTCCCCTTCACGCTCATAAGATAGACCGCGCGCGAGAGAGATGGGCAGACTTTTTATGATGCGTATGCAGTACGACGTCACGCCACGCGCTTATTCACAGACACTACACAAGCGCAATGTTTAAATGTGTTGATCGTGCCAGCTCTTGTTAATTGACCTGTAACATAACCTGACCAATAAACACTTCCATCATTTGTCTAGGTAATAATAAACGGTTTTGCTCGATCGAGCAATCACGTAGAGTAAAAACCACGGCTCGGGCTTTCGTCCACACAAATTAGCTACGAATAATACTAAAACTAGTGTCAAAAAAATTGTCAAGCCGGCTCGATTCGAGCCTTCAAACTGGCTTGATGCGAGCCTTCAAGCTGTGAGTTTTGCGGTCCACACGGTGGTTTTTGCTCGACTTCTAGTAAAACTATCGAGCAAAACCGTATGTGAGTACTTAGCATTTGAAGGTGTTTCAACGATAGCTTGGACAATACAGGGTGTATTGAGCACACCAGCTTTCGTCAGGTCGAAAATTCGGTTTCGGTTGAAAATTCGGATCCGGTCGGACACTACTCGGCGCGGCGAACCTTGATTCCTATGACACTGACAGTTAATCACACCATATAACATTGTAGTGGCGTCACCATTAAATTAGGATCATATTGGGGCGTCTAAAAATTCAATTTATACCTTTACGTCTTGCAAAAGTTACGTCATGTGACGAAATAAGTTTTGCAGGACGTAAACGTAATTTAAGATTGAGATAATTTCTTGTAAATGTTAAGAATTGTTAAAAATTCCAACGGAATGGCATTAAGTTACATAAAATTTATATATTGAATTTTTAGACGTGGGGGCGACTAAAAATTGATATAATCCTAATTTAATGGTGACGCCACTACAATGTTATACGGTGTGATTAACTGTTAGTGTCATAGGGATCAAGATTCGCCGCGCCGAGTATAGTTTTCAATTTCGTCTCATGCAATATGCATAATTATGTGATTCACTACAAGCTACGTATACGGGGTGTATTGAGCACACCAGCTTTCCTCAGGTCGAAAATTCGGTTTCACTGAAAATTCGGTTTCGGTTGAAAATTAATAATAATAATAATAATAATAAGCCCGCAGGGCAGCTTGTGGCGAGCTGCTGGGGAGTAGCGACCCCACGAACCCGAGTGCTCCCAGGGAAGCCCCTGTTCTCCATCTCCGGCTTGCCTTCACCGGCCGGCCGGAGTGAACAGTGACGGAGAATCAGGCCCTACCTCTGCCTTGCCTTAACCGGCCGGTCAGAGTGGAGTCGCGAGAGCTTCGGCTCGGAGGGAGGATGTGAAGCGTAAGTGGCGAGTGGGCGACGTGATGGGACCCTCTCAGGGTGCAAATGATCGGCGTCTAAAGTCCAGTGACACCTCTCCTGCCTCAAGCCGCTCTGCCAATGTTGCCGCCTCGGTGCACCATGCGTGCGGCCATTTTGAGGGGCCCATTCAAAGAGTTGGCGAGTCACCGTCTGCCAACTTTATGATACATGTTACAACGTTGTATCAGCAGACGCCATAGTCCTTCCATAGTCACAGTTACCCAGCCCACTAGCACCTCACCCCCATAGCCCGATATCATTTTAATTCCATTCCCTGCAATAGTCCTACACTGGCGGTTGGCTCTCCTTGGTCGTACTCCCATAGTGCGGACAGGGAGAGTCGCCGGCTAGTGTCACATAACATTTAGATTAAAACTGTGTAACGGGCCTCTACGTGTTGGCTTCGGCCCCACGCATGCCTTCCAAAGGTCCGGGATTTAATTGCCCGTGAGCAAGGAATACCTTACACAAACATAATAATAATAATAATAAACATTTATTCAACAAATATTCACACCACACTTATACACTTAAATACACATATTACACAGACAGATACAAGGTAAGTACAAAGAAAAATACAATAATAAAAAAAAAATAATAAAAAAATGACATTTAATATTGACGGACTTATAGGTACCTAATGCAAGTGCGATGCGAACACATTGTCGAAAGGGATTCCACTCAGGCTGTGATCACGGTATAGGATACCTGTACCGTGATCCCTGGTATTCTGTGGATCCCATAGTAGTTGTCAGGCGATTGACAGACAACACTTAGTTTTTTTTTTTTTAAATATAAATAGGTAAGTAAATAAATATGATTAAAATATAATAATACGCTAAAATAAATTATAATATAAATAATACCGTGAGTTAATGTACAATTATAGTGTGCAATAGTAAATAAAAGTAAATAAAATAATATTATATCGAGGCGGCCAATTAAAGTTATATATCATGTAATATCTTTGTAATAATATTGAGTTTTGACTTCGCTGGTAACAAGGCACGATAACGAAGCGGGGTGGCGGGCGAGGGTGGGGGGTACGAGGGGGGGTGCAGCTCCAGACTGGCGGTAAACACCTAACGGACTTTACAGGCGCGCGCGCCGCCCGCTGGCGGCTGGCCTCACACCGGCGTGGGCCTCACACGGGGGCTCACGGCCCGCGACACCGCTGCTTATTAGCTTGCAATAAAAATATATTTCATAAACAGTGCTAGGTTATTACTTTGGATATCGTGTAGCTATCTTACTGACGTCATAAACCTACAAGGTAACTAAGTTCCACAATAATAATGTAATAAATGATTAAAATATATAAAAATATGTTTTGACAATAGTATGAATCTGATTTAATGTTATTTATTTTAGGGTGAGAGGACAGCGCTGATAATGGTCTAGCAAAATTATTATGACATAAAACAGTAGTCCAGTATTAGTGCCTACAAGACGTACGAGCGGGTGAATAAACAATTCAGAAACCACTTGGCTTCGGCTTACAAAACTAAATGTATGTCAATTATTGTCAACAGATGATTATTAGATTTAAATTAGATTTAAATTACAAAATTAAAATAATTATTGTTACATAAAACTATAAAATAATAATGCAAGCCCCAATAATTATAACTATAGCTGATTTATTATAATAAAATAAATAAATAAAAAAATATTCAATGTATAGGTATACAAGTATATGAATTATCAATAATCATCAGTAGTAAGTATTCTATTTGTCTCTTATTTATTGTAAGAAATTCATTTGTTGTTTCAATTTGTTGTATCAATTTGTTCTTTCAGTAACTGTGCTTTCAGTTTTAACTTAAAGTTATTTATTGTTCGCAGAGCACGAAGAGGTGGTGAAAGATTGTTCCAGATTTTACTAGCAAGATATCTGAAACTGCCTGTGAAACCGGAAGTGTGATGTAAAGGCGTGAGGAGTAAAAAGGACGAACCTCTGGTAGTGACAGTCAGTTCGTTATCTCTTGCCCATTGTAATTTGTTAAAGAGGTATGATGGTATTTTAAATTTAATCACCCCGAACAAGTGTCGCGAAGTGTACCTGTCTGCGCCCATCTATCTTGAGCCATCGTAAGTTATTAATATATGGCGTTACGTGGGCGCGAGGCGGAATGTCACAACAGAATCTGGCACATGCATTCTGAACCTTTTGTATGAGCCTTTTTGATCGCGATAGAAGACAGGGTCCAATAACTGCGTCCGCATAATTTAAGTTCGATAGAACAAGGCATTCGCAGAGAGTGCTGCGCAGGTTTTTGGAGATAAAATTTCTTATTGCATACAAAACTTTTAGGCGGTAGAAGCACCGACTTACCATCTTAATAGCTTGTAGTGAATTACATAATTATGCATTTTGCATAAGTCGAAATTGAAAACTAGTGTCCGACCGGATCCGAATTTCCAACCGAAACCGAATTTCCTGTGAAACCGAATTTTCGACTTTTCGATTGACAACATCTAACACTTGAAAATGACAAGTTTTTGACAGGGAGTCAATGACCGCTACCGCCATGTTTCGCCGAGTACAGTATAGTTATAATATTGTAAACCACCATAGTTAATGATCAAGTTAAAAAGTATGACTGACCGATTTTAGTTCCCTCCAACTTCCAATGTTTCTTTTGCGCCTTCCTCCTCTCTTTCTGTTCTCTGAACGCCTTCACCAGAGCTGAGCCCTTCCGAGCGTTGACTGCCATGTCAGACGTTGGGTCTCTTACCTGAGAACAACAACTTTTATTAATAATAATAATAACTCCCACACCGGTTTCGGTGACGATGGCCGATTTCATTGAAACCAAGACCAGTTACGCAGGAGTAATTTTATAGTGCCCAAGTGTATGCGCAGTACATAAGAGCACTCTCTATTCCTTTTACTCTCATAACCCAGTGGGACGGACGACCGACACGACTGGCGAGAGATCAGGCGCAGGACCGACTTTTTACATGCCCATTCGACGCATGGATTATCTTACTTGTCAGACAATCAGGTGATCAGCCTGCATTGTCCTAACCAAACTTGGAAATAACATGTTTCCAACGCGGGAATCGAACCCACGACCTCCGAGTCAAGAGCTGAGCTCTGAACTACTGGACCACAGAGGCGTGTATTAGTAACAAAGTATTGAAGAACCACGTTTCGGAAAAAATCGGCTGGCTAGACCACGACCTTACCGAAAACCGGCGTGAAGGAACGCTTGCTTTTCGTAGTAGTTCCTATGATTAGCACAAATAAACTCTTGAGCTTTACAATTTTAATAAAGTATATTCGCTAATGAAAGAAAATAAAAATAAGTAGTAACCATCAATCACTTTATACTTACGGGTATAACAGGCTCGGGCTGCTTTGTAAACACAATTCTTCCATCTAGGAATGGCGGAACAATGTTGTGAACTAAAAGATGTACTCGGTCCACACTTTCCTGAAAGTTTAATTATAATTATATTGAGAATTATGAATAACAGAACGTCACAAATTGTTAAGCAAATAACGGTCCAGCATTATATTCTACAACATTATATTATATGCCTATTTATTTATATTAAACCTTTAAATTCATATTTAGATTGATGCTGTCAGCTGTGTAATGTGTATCTTAGTTTGGTATTTGGTATGTTGTTTGCATGTGTAAGTACTTGGAAAACTACTAGCCCTATGGCCTACCGCAAATTGTTCCGCAACGTAGAGATAAACTAAGATAACATGGCGCGCCCCTCCAAAATTTAAAACGTGCGTTGTCTTGCGCGAATACTTACTACATACAAACTCTTTCATAAGGATGTGACTACACACATTGAAACAGTAATTTGGAGGGACGCGCCATGTTATCGTAGTTTATCTCTATATCAGATTAAAATAGCGCCATCTATTGAACAACCATAGAAAGTCATATAATTTTCTTCTCGCTTACATTTGCGTGAATAGGCTTGATGACTATTTTCTTTTCTTATTGGTAATTGAAAGACCCTTAAAAATAGAAACATCGCTTAAAGAATGACTCTGATAACGTAAAAATTCACAAAGATATGACAATTCAAACATCTCATAAAATAGACCTGCCCGAAACGCTCCATACAAAGTGCTACGAAAGACAGACGTCACTCTTCCGTAGTTTGTACGGATCGAGAGAGAACTTTGTTCGATAGATATATTAAATATTGCGTTTATGAAAGTGGTTTCATAACAAAAGTTGCTTTTAATTGCACAAGTTATCGAATGGTATACAAATATTAAGAAATTTAATTGAAAAAAAATTCGACTTCATTATCCAACTTTGAATTCGCATTACAAAAAAAAAAATACAAATGCTATCGAGCTGAAATTTTGGGAACACTTGTTTTTTACCGCAATTTCTTTATTTTATTAACAAAATTCGCTAATATTTGACCTTGTCATCATCCCTATTCAGATAACTTTAAATGGCAAAACAACAGTACTGTGCTATTTTACGGCTATGTAACATTTTCGTATTTTATACTTACACTAGATGACGCCAGCAACTCCGGTCCGCCAAAATTCATTTGTCGCGGGGGAACCGTACATTTTTCTGGGATAAAATGTATCCTATGTCCTTTCCCGGGTATCTCTAAGTATCCCCACACCAAATTTCAGCAAAATTGGTTCATTAGTTTGGGCGTGAAGAGGTAACAGACAGACGGATAGATAGACACACTTTCGCATTATAATATTAGTATGGATAGTATAAATCATCATATCTCACCTCATCTAAATCACCAATCCCGCTTATAGCGTGTACCACACCACTGGTGAGCATTCTGTTTCGCTCCCACAATTCATTGTCCTTGTCTATCTGCTGTCTCGCGGCGGACACCTTGCGGTTCCTTCTCTTTTCGATTTGTTCCTCCTTCTTGGCGATGTATTCTGCGCTAGCGCCGGCGAACGGGTCAGATTCGTCCGCCTCGCCTGAAATTGTTAAGATATTCCATAGTGTAAATATTTTCCTTAGTCTATGGATGGATATTCTAAAATTCTTAATTACTTACTTTTACTGTAGAATGCACAGACATAGATCAAGATAGATATCGCATGTCGCTAAATTTGTATGAAAACGAGCGTGTCACTTTTTTCCTGCCACTGTGGTCTGTGACGTACCGATGATAAGAAACATGTTCATTATCAAGGCTAATGTTTCTATTTGAATTTCTACAGCTCAATACGGCACTTTCGAAAGACGAGCATTGCTCGTCGTTTGGGAACGCGATATGGCACGCGAAGTACATACACATGCGGTATCTATCTTGATTCTTGATCTGTCTGTGGTAGAATGTAAGAACTAATTTATCACTATCTTACCACCTGCATGTATACTGTAAAACTTTAACTACATTCTGTGAATAAATAATTTGAATTTGTATTTGTATTTAAAAATATGTGTTGCCATTTCAACTCTGACAAACTAATAAAAAAGACTATGAAACAACTCAATGCATTTACCTTCTCCCATGTTATACCACTCCCGGTCTAATTTTTTCTCGGCCTCCTGCCACTCTGGATCATCAATGTCCACACCTCGGCGAGAACTAGCCCATCTAAAAAGGTATATTTCAAACAATCATAAAACATTTCAAATTCATAATAATAGAATGGAAATATTTCTGAACATAGCAATCTGATTGTGGAACAACCACTAACTTATATACAGATTTTTTTTCGTTTCTAGACTATTCATGGTAAGGAAACCTCAGGTACTGAGGCAACTAACCCAAACTATGTCACTAGTTTTATATCTATTAAACTTGCCCACTGAGGTTGATGTTTCTTTAGTTAGTGAAATCTTCTAGGAAAAGCCATAGTATCCCAGTAAGGATTTAAAAACTAATGCGTTTTTGATCATACCTATGCTGTGAAGCTCTTGGTGTATCTTCATACAGTTTGCCTTTATAGTCTCGTGGACGCCGGTCACTTCTGTAGGAGCGATCACCGTCTTTCCCATCTCGGGGAATGGGAGTTGGAAAGTCCCAACTGGATTTCCTAACTGCTTTTGGATCATCGTCATCATCATCCCAAGCTGTCTTGTCAGTTGGTTTTAAAGCTTTAATACTGAAATAAAGTAGCAACAAAATTACACATAGTTTTTGTTTCATTACAAAACTTGATGGTGTGGCGGTACCCACAATTCGCCTAACATTCCTGCATCGCGCTATCGAAGTTTTCTAAGCGCGTCGGTATATATACGACAGCTGAAATATATCACGTGGGCTCCGGCCTGACCGAGCATACCACCTCGCTCGGTCGGAAGATCTTCCTTTGTGGTGGCCACACATATTACCCCACAAAGGTTCTTAACAACAACACTGAGTAGTTATTATTTTTAACAAGTACTTTTCTTTGACAAGTAGGTACCTCAATTGCAATGTATCCTGAGCTGCTATAGCACATCTATTATACTAAACCTGTGGCCCGCGGCGCAACGTATGTATGTTTGTGACCCATAAAAAAAGGTTGAGTGTCACTGCTATAGCATGAGGCGAAATAATTTACATCCATATCACGGACGTAACCTTGTCTAATCACGAGTGAAGTATAGTAATGGCCGCCCGTGTAGGATGTGTGCGTGTCATTGGCGCCGTCACTCAATGTACAATGGCAGCGGGTTGTAGTACCATAGTTTCGTGTGTGAGTGTCGGTCACATGTACAATAAACGAAATTGTCGTACCTTGCATGCTTCACCTCTTTATAGTGTAATGTTCCGTCCGTATTTTTTTTACGTCTGTGATCCATACATACAAATAATCAAAAATATAACCCTACTTCTTAGCAGTACTTACATTTTTGATTAGCAGGTAGGTAAAAATACAATTTAATTAAAATAGTAAAAAAATCCATACCTTGGAGTTCTTGGTTCATCTTTAAATCTGGGTTCATAATAACTTCTTCTGGAACTGTCTCTCTCAGAATGGCTTCTGTCACTTCTATCAGAATCTCTCCTCCGGTCGTCACTTCTATGTCTATCATTGTCACTCCTGTGCCTATCCTTATTTCTCCTATCATAGTCCCGTTTTCTATCTCTATCTCTGTCACGTCTATCGAAGTGCCTGTAATATCTATCGTCTTCTTCATCCTTAGAACGAGACTTTTTCTCTTCTAGTGTAGAATTGTGTACACCCTTCTCTCTTTCTTTTTCCTTTCTGAAAAATATAAAGAAGAAAATTAAACAGCGGCTACCAATTTTGGAATCCATACTTATATTAGAAACACATCTTTCTGTCTTGATATGAGCGGTTTTTTATCAAATTTAATCCTTTGATCATGGATTCTTGGAAATCTATTGTTACTCTATTGTGTCTCGCTCACTGGTGATCTTATGGGGCTTGATGGGCTAATATGGAGATCCTTGAGAGATGTTAAGACAAAATGTAAGGTTCCTTAGCCATTGTTAAATTTTGACAAAAATAAGTTTTCTACATTTTTTATTAATCTACTTAGCTACAAGTGAATAATAATAAAATAATAAATAAATAAAAATTGTTTTATTTCCGAATAGATTTGCAACGAATACTTTCAGAACGTTGATACTATTGGTGCCTACCACCGGTTCGGGAACTATCCCGGCGAGAAGAACCGGCGTAAGAAACTCGCACGGGGTAAACAGAACATGAGGTTATGCGCTACAAGTGAATAATAATAAAATAATAAATAAATAAAAATTGTTTTATTTCCGAATAGATTTGCAACAAATACTTTCAGAACGTTGATACTATTGGTGCCTACCACCGGTTCGGGAACTATCCCGGCGAGAAGAACCGGCGTAAGAAACTCGCACGGGGTAAACAGAACATGAGGTTATGCGTAATACATACTTTTGTAGCCTCTCCAACATGCGCTCTCTGGCTTGTTCTGATAGACCGCCGGTATACGTTGGTGTTTCTTCATTGTGACGTCTATATTTTCGTCCCTTGACTGTATTTGAGTCACTTTCTTCTTCATTGTCTTCGGTCTCGTTTTCATCGTTTTGAAAGGATATAAGCCGATTTTGCTTTCTTTTAGCAGCTGCTAGTTTGTCTAGGCCGAGTAGGGAAGGCTTCGCAAATTGAAAATCAGCTGGCTTATCCTTCTTTTTGATAATTAAGCCGCCTGGAGCATCACCCGATGTGCCCTCGAGACGATGCAAGTTTGCATCGTCGTCCGCCATGTTTAACTATTAGAATTTATTCTTTAGACACCAAGCAACATTTAATTTATTTTACAAAATCAAATATATTATAATAAGTAAAAATTGAACAATGTTTACTTTTGTGAAAGAAGCACGACTTTCATGTTTGACAACTTTGACATAGACAGATCACAAATGACAATTGACAACTTTTTTTCTTCTTAAGGCACTTCGGCTATATAACCATGGCCGGTGTCGAGTATATTATGGCGGGAAAAAAATATTTTATAATATAATTTTCAGCATCGTTTTTCTTTGTTTTCTTTATTGTCAGGTCTAAAGTCTAGTCAAAGTCTGAGTAAAAAGGCCCACTCACTATCCTGCATTTTAAAAGTCATTACAGTCAGGAAGTCAAGTCCGAAGTCGGTCGATTCAGTAAAGTGGTAGACGCTTTACTGAAACTTTCGATGGAGTTTTGGAGGGAACACAAAATAGCACTTTTCTGGAAATAGCATCAAAGAGAATATAATCACTACGTTTTAATATAGCATCATTTTCCTACATTAATTACTGTGCACGATAACGAATATCTAATGGTTAATAATTAATATCCTGCCAATATTACACATTAAAAACCCAGTTAACACAATTTTAGGAAAATACTTTATACAAAAATCACAACATCACTCTTTCACATTCCCGGCAAAGTTGGAAATTACAAACGATAAAGGGAATTTATTAAATAAGTAAAACCTATCAATGAAAGGAACATAAATAGTATAAAAACTACTCTCACCGTGAAAGTACTTTGAGAATGGCGGGAATGCCAATATATTGTTACATTTACGGTTTAAACTTTAAACGAACTTTACGATTTCACATTTACGAGGTTCTGAAGTGCTTGTGTTAGGATTAAAATTGAGCTTTTAAGCTCTAAGCTTATGTTCTAACAGCTATTATAAGCTTATAGTTACTGCTATTATCTGCGAAAAGAAGTAAGTACTTACCTTACTTTAGGTATTCCCCTTGTAAACTACTCACCTGTGAAATAAAAATAATATACTTATATTTTTATAAGATATTATGTACTCTTAATGCTCGGAATTTGCGGGGGTTATCGCGGGCTTTGAGCGCGGCGCGGCTTTCGAATCCAGAAATTCCGTAACGAAAAACACCTAACTACCATTCGTCACAACTCACAATAGACATAATCGTCGTCGTTTAAGTTCGGCAGACTTCGGCTTAGCACTTAAGTTATGATGCATAGTATAATAGTCACAGGCTACATGGTCAAATTCTCATCAATCTGATCCATCAATCTGATTGACGGAATATTGATGGTTATAAAAAGTTCATAATAAAAATACGATCAATCCATCAATCCGAGTCGTACACGATCAAATTTTCGTCAATCCGTACCGGATTGATGGATCAGATTGATGAAAAATGAACCGTGTAGCCGGTGACTAAGAGAATATTTTATAAGAGAAAATTCATAGGCAGGGTTCACAATAGAACAAAATAGACATAACAGGGGTGGACCTCAGACCAATAAAAAAAGATAGACAAAGCCATCCATGCTACGCGGTGAGGCAGGCAATAGGAAGCCGATACGGCCATAGGAAGCCGGCCGCCCGCCATTCCGGTTTCAACGAGTGACGGCGCATGTCGTTTTCATCTGTGTCAAGAAATATCAAAATATGCCGTCCTACATCGTTAAATGGTGCAAAAACAATTCTTGTGCTCAAAAGAAACCTTGTGGGATTACGTTTCACAAGTAATTAGTTGAATATTTATGTATTACCACCGAAATAACGAATTTAATTTATTAGTTTTAAAAATTGTCTCGGGAGTCTCGGAACACAGAACCTCAGCCAGTGCTGCATGCTGGTCGCAAGATATTTTTCCCCATAATAGGGGAAAAATATTATTACGTGCTGTATTATCCTGACAAATGTTTATTTTTAACCTAAAATTCGTTATTCATTTAAAATCTATTAATATAAATAAAATTGGAGTGTCTGTTTGTAGTATTGAAAGATTTTTTTACTATTTGCATATTAATCTGTATACGATACATACTGCATACACCAAACAACATTCTTTACAATTTTTGTCTGTATGTATGTATGTCTGTCTGTCTGTCTGTTCTTAATTGAAACACATAATTTATTAGATATAGATATTTAAGTATTTACTTTTTTCAGCAATTACTAATGAATGGTGATTAACAATCTAGTTTGATAGCAACTTTTGTAGTCATTACTTAGTAGTTTAATAAGACTGCAACAGGATGGGAGTTTGACAATCTGAAACCCTGAGTTGGCAACATTATTTTTTTGCACACAAGCGCACGCCTAGCGTATTTATGCCAGGCGTGAGGCAGTCGATCAATGACAGCGACTTCACGCCATTATCTGTAAATACTCCGTCTTTCTTTTTTTATTGGTCTGAGGGGTGGACCTACGTAAATAATTATTACAAACAACAAAAATACTCTTTGACTGTCGTAAATGTTATACTTTTTTAAATATTTCTAGTGATCTAGAATCCCTGCCCTAGAACAATTTTTTTGTGATTACTAACAAGCTAATTTTTTGTGAGTAGCAGACACCAGTAGACATTTTGATAAGACGAACAACATTTTTTTTTCGAAAAACTTTGAAAGAAGCTAACAGAGACATGGGCGCCGGCAGGGGGGTGCCAGGGGGTGCACTTGCACCCATTGGGAATCTCGGAATCAACAGGAATTATTGAAATAAAAAGCATTTTGTAACCCTATTACCATGCCGTAGGTACAAGGATAGTTCGTAATGTTTCGGCACAAAATGTTTTATGTTGACGTAAATAGACAGTAACTGTTGTTCGCAAAAAGTGAAAAGAAAAGAACAAAGAGAACTAAAATCTGCACCCCTTGGAAATTATTTCTGCCGGCGCCCATGAACAGAGATAGAAAGGATTTCATACTTTGACTTGATGGTCCTAAAATATGGATTGTTTTATTTGTAGGCAGCACGATGGTCTAAACTCTAAAGCCCCGTCCACACGCTTGGTGTATGCCACAAACACCAAACTGCGCAACACTGAATGTTTACCAAGCGTATGGAAACATTGATCAACAGTCATATTCTGTCATTGAGTTGTGAACAACGCCGAACAGTGGCGAACACAAACAAGAAACTATATGTGGGTGTTTGCTGTTTGCCAAGCATATGGACTGGGCTTAAAGCCCCGTTATTATGTATTTGTCTGTTCGTGTTTGACACTGTTCGTTGTTGATCATTTTTTTATTAATTAGGTAATTATAGGCTGTTTCGAATTTAGAAAACAGTCATGAAGTCTCCATTCGCTTGGAGTACGCTTTGTGTTCGCTATACATATCAAACGAGACTGACAAAGTCCCAACATTGCCATCAAACAGGCTTGGCGAATGTTAAAGTGGCTTTCCGATCCTTGCTGCAAGCGACCCGCGACTGCCAAAATTCAAGTAAAATACCCGACACCAGCGCTAAACAGTGCCGAACACAAACAGGAAAATTGACAACATTTCATTTAATTATTCATCAAATATAGAAAATACCCTTTCTTTGTTTTTATTTCCGAAGTCCTAAAAAAAAATTACAGATTTTTTTAATCTTTAATTTCCGAGAAAAAAAATTAAAACGAAAAATCTACTTGTGACGTCATTGGTACGGCAGAATACGATACGATAGTAGATTAGGAGGTCACGACATTTTTGGTAACGACATAGGTCAGACATAGGTCGCCGATAACTATGAATTGCAACCAAATATTTGGTCAGTTTTGGTGCCAATAAGTTAGTACGTACTGACAGTTTACGATTTGTAATTTTCAGCCATTTACCTGATCATTTTTTTTTGGTCACAATATTAAGTCACGTTTAAACGCTCGTTGCTTCATAACGCAACCGAATATTTGGTCAGTTTTTACGCTACTGATATGAGAACAACTAGTACTTACCTAATATAACTTACTCAGCCATTTACATTATCTTTTTTTTTTTTGGTCATGATAACCCGGTTTTCAGGCGCCCTATACAGAGAACGCAACTACTTTACGCAAGCAGACCGACATATTTGGCATCAGAGAGCTGCTCTTTATCTTGTCAATCTAAAATAAGTCATTTTGGATATCGCTACCAAAAATGTCGTGACCTCCCGTAATATAGAGATCAACTACGATAACATGGCGCGCCCCTCCAAAATTTAAGACTTTTGAAGTGCGTTGTCAAAACGTTTGAAGTGCGTTGTCTTGCGCGGTAGGCTAGTTATGATTAGTTGACCAACAAATCTTGGTAATGAGTGACATTAAGTGAAATATTACGTGTACTGTGATTGGTTGAATATTTACTGCATACAAACTCTTTTCACACATTGAAACAGTCATTTGGAGGGGCGCGCCAAGCTATCGTAGTTGATCTCTACGTGTACGCGGTGTATGTAGAAGCAAAGCCCTACAAGCAAAGGTGTACCTTTGTTTGTAGGAACGAAAATAATGCAGATCTAAACACAATAACAAATTCAATAACCTCAAAGTACCACAAAGTCAGTGACAGTATTGACAGTTTTTTTTTAAGAAATCAGATATGACGTGCAAAGGTATTTTGTTGTTCAACCGTATAGTGCGTTTCATCAAATAGTTCCTTTGCCGTCATGTTGGCACTCATGCAAATTAATTTTACCCCATTACCCTTACTGTGCTACCTTACATTAGGGGAGATAATATGTTATCACAACATGCACTTGAAGAAAATTGTACATAATTCTAACAGCTTTCGCTCGCGGCTCTGCCTACGTTAACGTCTATCCCTCGGGGACCATTCTTTTTCCCGGGATAAAAGGTACCCTATGTCCTTCTCCATACTCCAGAGTTCCAGACAACGTGTACCTATGAAAGTTTTATGATGATCTGCTTAGTACTTTATGTGTGAAGGCGTAACCAGCAAAGTCACTTTCGCATTTACTAGCTAAAAGCCGAGCTTTGTGAGGGCTCGCGTCATCACACCTTCACTGACTGATGATAACACATTTACATGTAAATACTATGTTAAAGCACAAATCAATAGGCGTGATAGTTTGTCCGTAAAGTGGACCCATTTATGCATACCGGACTCAACCCACACGATGACAGTTTTGAGAAAAAGCCGTTTTTATTAAAATTGTGTATTCTTTAAAACTGATTGTTATTTTAAGTAAAGTTAATTTACAATAGTACATTTGGTAATTTATTCTATGCGTACAAACATAAATATGTTAAATATTACTACTTACTATTTCCAACAAAAATTAAACAAAAACTGGAGGGTTCCTTTTAGCAAAACTATATTAGTGTGGGATATATATTATCCAAAGCGAACCATCTCTTTAGATTTATTACACAAGTCAACAGGATTTTCGTGCATGAGACTGTGCACCCGATTTGGATGTCTAACATCTAACTAATTAGTTATAGAACCAACGATTTTAACTTATAAAATTTGCTTTTAAATAAACTGAGGCCTCATGCACTTTAAAATTTTGAAGAAAACCGGCATTTTTTTCTTTCGGTTATGTAGTAATAGAATAAAATATATATTCATTATTTTTTTAGTTTATATTGTTGCTTATATTCCCAAAAAAAGATTGAAATGAAAAAAAATCGTAATTTAGATTTAAAACTTAATTTTTTTTTGTAACTAGGTGAGCATATCCTAAATATATCTTGTTATATGCTTCGGCAGTAAGTACCTACGTGATATAATGTGGCGCTCCTACTTTTTTTTGGTTTTTACAAGGATGTTTAAAACTAGATGATGCCTGCAACTCCGTTTCGCCAAAACTCGTATATCGTGCGGGAACCGTACATTTTTCCGGGATGAAGTGTCCTTTCCCGGTACTCAAAGTATCTGGATACCAAATTTCAGCAAAATCGGTTCAGTGGTTTGGGCGTGAAGAGATACCAAACGTTCAGACAGATAGACAGACAGAGGGACAGACAGACAGACACACTTTCGCATTAGTAGTGATGGTTTCAAGCAACGTTGCAAAAATCTTAATGTAAAAAAAATAATAATACAAAAAAATAAATAGTAATGGAGTATCTTAGATTGCCATTTTACAAAATAATGAGCAATTATATGTATCGGACCTGGATATGGGGTTCTTCGGCTTGTTCTTCCTAGATTTTTCTCCTCTATTCGAACCTGACCTCAGAATTGAGAAAAAATTTGATGTCTCCGATTTAGTTCAAATTCGGGCAGAGGGTAGCCGAGATGTTGCCTTTGATGTTAGAAGAAACCCTGTTCCTCTAGGCCTATTGGGAGCGGAGTTATGGCTACCTTTGTAAGACATTTGCCAAGCTGCCAATGTCAAAGTTTGAATGCTTGTAACTCGGCAACTATTTGTCCTGGATATGGGGCTCTTCAGCTTGTTCTTCCTGGATTTTTCTCCTCTATTCGATCCTGGCCTCAGAATTGAGAAAAAATTTGATGTCTCCGATTTAGTTCAAATTCGGGGAGAGGGTAGCCGAGGTGTTGCCTTTAATGTTAGAAGAAACCCCGTTCCTCTAGGCCTATTGGGAGCGGAGTTATGGCCGCTTTTGTTCGACGTTTGACAGTTGCCGAGCTATCAATATCAAACTTTGAATGCTTATAACTCGGCAACTGTTTGTCCTGGATATGGGGTTCTTCGGCTTGTTCTTCCTGGATTTTTCCCCTCTATACGATCGTGTAGAACTTTCGTGTGTGCACAATACACACGACCAGTTATGCAAGAGTAATTTTATAGTGCCCAAGTGTGTGCGCAATACACAAAACCACTCTGGTTTCAATAAAACCAGGCCAGTTACGCAGGAGTAATTTTGTGTCGTGTCGGGCCTAGGTCACAATGACCCGTCGCCTTTATATCAACAAAAAACCAGCCACGTGACTGACGTGAGTCTTTGTAAAATATTGAGAAGTAAGCCTTTTTTAATATGCAAACGAGAACCAAGCCGCATGATTCTACTTGCCTAGTAAAAAAAAATATATTAAGGGCCCTGCAGCTTGGATCTTTAAAAAAAAAACAATACTCATTAATTTGTTAGTTGGTAACTTTGTTGTGAAAATGTTTTGTTCTGCCAAAATTGTTAGATTTGCATGATCTTCATAGGGTCGATAAAAGGTCCATTTTGGAATACTTCTGCATTATTAACTCAATTTTGGCAATGGTGTGGATTGGACTCATGTACAGGTTGTGAGAACTGAGAAGTACTAGGGCTCGCTTCGCTCGCCCTGATATCATTGTACTTACTAGCTTTTACCCGCGCCTTCGTTCGTGTGTATGTAGTTTTCGTTATTAGAAGTGCGTTTCATCAAATAGTTCCTTTGCCATCATGTTGGCATTCTCTGTTAATAACGTAAACACGGTAGACACGCTCTGCATGTATTCATAAGTTTTACTGTGTTTAAGGGTGATTAAACTGACGCCGGTAACCCTATTTCACTAAGCCGTAATGGCGGCAACCCGAATTTAATGGATTTATTGGGGCCTAGTTACGTTTTTCACGTTCACAAAACTTTTTCACTCTTAGCACCATCATTCTTTTAACACTTTTTAATGTTTTCGGCATGATTTTCTCATAAAAACACAGTAAAATTATTAAAACTCGCAGAGCATGTCAACCTTGTTTACATTATTGACAGACTGGAATGCCAAAATGACGGCAAAGGAACTATTCGATGAAACGCATAGTCGTCATTTGGCGCTTAAGTCATTTAAGAATGATCAGAATTAAAAACCAAGTTTTATAAATGAAAATGACCACATTTTCAAAAATAAAAAAAATATGGGTCCCCTAATTTAACCCCTACTTTTATATTTCGTCACAGTACAATTACAAAAAATATTTGAAATGTTGTCAATAGTAGTTTGCAGTTTGCCATTGGTTGCCAAGCATAATATGGCCCGTCCATATGCTTGGCAAACAAAAGCTTGCATAAAAACGACATCGAAACGATAGCAAACATAAACAGGCACACAAAGACGCACCTTCATGTTGGTGTTTGCTATTGTTTTCTAAGCGTGTATAAATGCTTAAATCTTTCGCATACCGACATAATATGGCCGACTATGTCTATTCGCTTTGTTTAGTGCGGGCTGGCTGTTTACTACTAATCATTCGCACCAATCAGTTACTGTCCACACGTGTTTTGTGCTAATCACTTAACTCTAATGGAGGCACTTCACATGGCTATTTGTATACACAAACAAGCAAATAAGACAAATACGGCCTTCCACACATGGACGTCAAATACCAAACTTTTACTTGATTTTGTTTACTTGCCTATTTGACTCTTTTGATGTGCGTCAAAAACCGACAAAGGTACGGATACGTGTATTTGGTATTGGTCATATTTGTCAAATAGGCAAATAAGGCCAATACTTTGTCAAACATACATACCGTCTACACATGGTGATTGTTTGGCGAATACATCAAATACGCAAATACAAATAGCCATGTGAAGTGCCTCCATAATACTTAACACTCGCACCTGCACAAATCAAAGTGGAAACGAGCCTTAATGTCGGCAAATTTTGTCGGTATAATTATTGTCGATGGCGGCGCGCGAGCGGTGAGAGCTCAAGAGACAAGCCCAATATTATACAGTATACTACATATCTGTGGACAAGCCCGGCGCGGCGCGTGCGGCGGCGCCTTTGAGGTTGCCGCGAAGCGGTTTGGCCGATCGATTTAAAGACGACAACCGTAACAGTAACAGTTTAACAACCGTAGCGATTTTCGTCATATACGTCAAATTTAAAAATTTCTAACTTGTAAGTCGGCATACCTACTCTATAACAATTCTGTCTACTCTGTCCGGGCGTTCTCTACTGTTTAATATTATACAATTGTATGCGTTGCGTCATCGTAGTCAAGACAGTTTTGACTTGGTGTGCGCCACATGATAGACACAACTGTTTTAATTGTGTCGTAAGACTGACTTGTCTATGTGAAACAAGACTGTCTAACTACAGTCGTGTCTCCGATGTGCGGTCGCACTTATTGTATTCTAAGTTTGACTCGCAAGTCACAGTACAAGCAGAGTAGACAGAATGATAGAGTAGGTATGCCGACTAATGGCCGTTCCCAATATTCGATCTATCTCTGGTTTTGCCCTACTAGAGATAGGAATAGCTCTCATTAGACATTAGAGATATATATTTTATGTCAATTTAATGTTAGCTGCGATCAGTCGTATGTCAAACCAAAGATATATTGAATATTGGGAACGGCCGTTAGAACTGATGTAAGAAAAATTAAGTTTGACGTATTATGACAAAAGTCGTCGCTAGGGTCGTTACCTACAAATTTAGTTGTTGTTTATATTTTGGCACATGCAAAGAAAACTGTCAAAATTCAATTTCAAAATCTTTTTAAAAATAAATTATACCAGCCAGCGCGCCAGACTTTAACTTATCCTGGCGAAACCCGAAAGAAATGACAGCTGATATTAATACTCGTCCGTCTCTTAGTAGTCGAAGTACTTGTAGCTATTTACTTTTGCAGCTACTAGCACAAAAATTACCACACTTTTACTTATTTCTAAATCTCCTCGCTCTGTAATATTTAATCTGCTATTAATATAATACTGTCTGCCTATATACATAGGAGAAGTCAAATCGGGTCACCTAATTTTTATAGACCCCCGTTAACGACTCGTGGACCCCCATTTTTTTTCCACGCAAGCGTAGACCCCTATCGGGCTCCCGTGGACCCCATGGGTTTTTTTTTTAATGCAATAAGGGGGCAAACGAGCAAACGGGTCACCTGATGGAAAGCAACTTCCGTCGCCCATGGACACTCGCAGCATCAGAAGAGCTGCAGGTGCGTTGTCGGCCTTTTAAGGGGTAATAGGGGAGGGTAGGGAAGGAAATAGGGAAGGGTAGGGAAGGGAAAAGGGTAGGGGATTGGGCCTCCGGTAAACTCACTCACTCGACGAAACACAGCGCAAGCGCTGTTTCACGCCGGTTTTCTGTGAGGACGTGGTATTCTCCGGTCGAGCCGGCCCATTCGTGCCGAAGCATGGCTCTCCCACGTCAACCTAGACCACTTTGGGAATCAATGCATGATGCATGCATTATATGCAGCATGCATAGATGTCATCAAACATTATCTTTGCAAACATCATCATTACCTCGCTGAGACAATCATCACAACTAGAGCATACGCGCTACGCAGCTTTGCTTTTGTAATGAATTTCATAGCGGTACATAATACTAGGCTTAACTAAGTAAATCTAAACCTATGTTGAGGTAAAATGATGATAAAAAAAATGTATGTCAAAACGTCGACAAAAAAAAAAAAAACAGTTAACTTTTAACTTTGCCTGTGCGCTCGCGCGGTCACCCCAAAGGTCATAATATTATTATTATATTTTTTCATAATAATATTTATCTATACTCGCGCATATCGTAGCGAATTGTGCTAGGTCGTGATGATGATGACCACAAAATAACACGTGTTATAAATCTTTTCAAACAAAAATAGAACAGTTTATGACCAACCGCCGCCGCTTGGGGACGTGCGTGACGCGGGAAAAATATTTTGGCGCGAAACGTCTACAGATTAAAAAAAAATAGCGCGAGTGTTTTTTTTTAATTTAGTGAAGTTAGTATCTTTGATGTTCATGATGAAGTGATGCGTGACAAAATCAATTTAGGTGTTTAGGGGAGACACGAACAGGTGACTGTAAAAATAGATCTAAATTAGTGTATCGTTAATAATTAGCATGGCTGAGCTTAAAGATGTGCCAGGTTTGTAATTATCTTTATTTATACTTGCTCCATAAAAATAGTAATAACTAAGTACTGCATGTAATTATTTACAGGGTCACAAGTGACAAGTCTAGAAGGTAATGACTAGAAAATTATTGTCTGATTGAAGTAAACATAACAATTAATAGTAAAATATCAATACTAATATAATTTATGAGGTTTTTACAATTTTTTACACATAAGGCCCCGTTAAACATAGGGCTTACTCACAAAACGTTTAAAAATAATGTCTTACAAAACAGTATTTATAATATTAAATATCTTACTAGAAAGACATAAACACTTCATATCATAAATATAATGCATTTATAGATTCAGATCTTTTTACATTGATAATAATTAATTATTAATTATAACTCACCCCAATCTTTGCTAGTTTAGAGGTGAATGATATTTCTAAAAATTATTACGTAATCAGTGTTTTTTCCATTACCAAAATGTTACCGATTAATAATTATGTTAATGAATTCTTTACAATCATTTATGATAATAAGTGAATTGTTTAAGGGCTATGACCCGGGTTGAGTGACCTGCGAAATTGATGTTCAAATTGTTAATCACGTGTAAGAGTAAGGCCCACTGGCGTCAAATTAAAATATCAATACAGTATGTCGTATATGTCTCTGATATTCATTGTGAAAGAAGCAGCGGTGAAAAAGCATTTTTTGTGATTTTATTGGGTATAAGCGCCCGGCTTGGTACAACTAATATATATTCTGTGGCCCGGCTAGCGTTGTGACTTGACTATCATCAGCTCGCTCACTACTGAAAAATGTCAAAAGTGTCTTCATCATTCAGTAAGTATAACAATAATACTATATTTGATTTTGAACAATGTTTCTAAGATACAAGTATAAAGTTCTGTAACTTGTAAGTGGCTATTATAACTCGTTGTGTGTAATTATAATTATGGTTTATAATTACAGTGGCTCCAGTACATAGTTATAATTGTCTGTATTATAGTTTGCGTGACAATGTGATAGCGAAAGATATTATGACATCATAATTATTAGCTTGAATGAGATTTATTTAAATTAATATAAGTAGTATGACCAGTAACAGCTGGTATTTCAGGCAAATTAAAGCTGAGAACATAATATCAAAATAGGTTTGGTTCCGCGTCAGTGGAAACGCGGCCTTAAACATCCACGTATATTATTTTGTCGGAGGTATTTTTTTTTTGTTATTTCTTCTGTCATTCTGACCAAACTGATGGACTAAGCTGATGCCAGACTGACCGTGTAATCGTTGTTTTAGAATTACGATCAAGATCACATTGTCATACCGCAGAACCGATTTTGCTGTTTGGTATGGATATACTCAGGGCCGCACACGGGCGACCGCGACGGGCCACACCCGCAAAACGCCGCCACCGGCATATTTCCTGTTACCTATGTAGTTTTCATACATTTTTTCTGCCGCCACACGCTACCACGATTCACCTTACCATAGTATAAGGAGGGAAAGTAAGTTATCTTCATACAAAGGCACCGCGCGCGGCTTGTATGTGTGCGCCATAGTATCAATGCGTCGCCGCACGCACACTTATTAAAATCTTGGACCGTTTTCGGACCATACCAGTCGGGGCTAGTACTTTACGCTGCACGCGGGCGCGTCGCACCACGCCACGCCAAACGAATCAAAAATGTCCGATCATAATCGTAGGAGTAATAAATATTGCTGTGTGTTTGGGCGTTTTAATAGTAATGCAACAATTCCAGAATTGTCTTTATTACTTATTCTAGCATAATATAATTTTTACTTGATGATCAGATACCTACTTACTTCTTTTTTTTATTGTATTAGTTTTCTATCACACAAACTTTCCCACTAGAACGTAGTATAAAATATAAGAGAATGTTTTAGGTAAGTACTTTTGATCAGTCAACTAATTTGCCGCTATTGCTTTGTTTACGTTTAGTAATGGCGATTTCTCTGTATTGTACACTGGTATTGTAGGTATATTAACTACTTACAGTCAATTACTTATTTTAAATAGTAATTAAAAATAAGTAATTGACTAATTGTAAAGCAGATCTTAATCCTTCAGGCCCCGCGCGAGCACCGGTGATCGCGACAACAATAGAATACAATAGCAATTCCTGGAAATTCCGACTGAAGTATTAATAATTATACACATAAAGCAAAGTTCGAATCATAACAACAAATTTGTTTATACTAGGTACTTACTTATAAAAGACAGGCGTTAGTTTTTAATGTTTATAATTTTATTTAGACATCGGATTATATGCACGATCCAAGTGCCGAAATATGCACGAAAATTGGCCGAAATATGGACAATCAAGAGCTTTGAGTATTAATAACAGTAGTGCTCTAAGATCAAGAGTCACTTATTTGTTATTATTATTAAAAGTCGGAAGACCGCGACGTTGCCGCTGCTCATGCGGTTGCGAACGAAGCGCGGAAAATTGACAACCCTAAGACAGTAGGTAATTAAATCGGGGATTGGGTCGGAGTTACCCTATTTCCCCTCCTTTTACTATGACCTTACGACCAATAGACTAGCTTAAAATTATAACGGCGTTTGTGGCTGTGGCGTGTGGCCTGTGTGCGGCGACACTAAGTCCCGGGAAAGCACATTTTTTTATAAAATAAGGGGGCAAACGGATCACCTGATGGAAAGCAACTATCTTCGCCCATGGATACTCGCAACATTAGAAGAGCTGCAGGTGCGTTGCCTGCCTTTATCGAGCGTTATGCAATCCGCCTTTGCAAAGCTTAATTAAAAATTAAAATATCCTGCTTGCTCGTAATTAAGAACAAATTATAAAGCTTTTGCTGAGTTTGAAAGTTGCCAAGTTGCTACAATCTGCAGATAGTTTACTAAACACTTTAAGATGCCGTTAAGTCTTTCGCAATTTGCAATATATTTTCAACTTTCTTATAAATTAGTTATGGAATATTCTACTCAGTTAATTGTTAGCTAAATCTATACATATTATAAAACAAAGTCGCTTTTTTCCCTCAAGTCCCTTTAATCTTTAAAACTACGCAAAGGATTTTGATGATTCTTTCAGTGTTAGATAGCCCATTTATCGAGGAAGGCTATAGGTTATTTTCTATCACGCTAAGACTAATAGGAGCGAAGAAATAGAGGAAAATGTGGAAAAAACGGGGAAAATTATTTGAAAGGGCTAACTTGAACGGGCTTATAATCTCAGGAATCTCAGGAATCCTGGTCCGATTTGAAAAATTCTTTCAGTGTTAGATAGCACATTTATTGAGGAAGACTATAGGCTATATCTTCTCACGCTAAGACTAATAGGAGAATGTGGAAAAAACGGGGAAATTATTTGAAAGGGCTTATCTCGCTAAATACTGGAGCAATTTTTATGCTATTTGGCGCAGATAATAAGAAGTGCCACGTGAAGGATCATAGGCTATCGATTTTAATAATTTTTACAGTGGCTGTATAGTGTATATTTTATACCTGTGCGACGCCGGGGCGGGTCGCTAGTATCTTATAAAAGACGAGACATAAGAAAAATGAACAGACAGAGCGCCTTAGAAAGTTTCTGCTACAGTAGCCAGTTTTATGAGTTACTAGGTGACACCAAACTAATATATATATTCCGTGGTGACACCTGAAATTTGCCAAAATCCGTTTATCGCACGAGAACCGTACATTTTTCCCGAATAAGTATCTCCATACCAAATTTCGGCTAAATCGGTTCAGCGGTTGGGACGTGAAGAGGTAACAGACAGACAGACTTTCGCAATTTTAATATTATAGTATGGATTTTTGTCTACATAGGAGTTACTTTTGTTTAAAATAGTGCTAAAAGGCTCGTCCACATTTGTATCATTTGCGCGATATCTCCTATGATCTCAAGTATGCGTATCTTTAGTGTGGACGCCTATTAGATCATTCTGCCGATCATGCGCGTATTTGATACGACACGTATCTGCTGGCCGATTCTGTATCGTACATTTGTGAATTAATCACTAAGTTAGTAACTAAAACGGAGGAGTGAGTAACAGAAAGTCTCACTTTTGTATGTAAGTGAAATACAAAAGTGATACTTTCCGTTGCTCACTCCTCCGTTTTAGTTACTATAACTCAGTGATTAACTCACAAATGTACGATACAGAATCGGTCTGCAGGTACGCGGTTAATAACGATCGGGGCGTATCATGATACGCGTATCATTTTGATACGTTTCGATTCGATGATACGCGACGGAGATCAGCTGATCGGAGATCTGATCGCGCAAATGATACAAATGTGGACGAAGCCTTAGGTGCACTCTCTAGTCTCTACATATTTTCTAACAATATCAATTTATCACATTGGAATGCAATGACCAACACGACTGACGAGAGATCAGGGATCTGACTTTTTACAAGACCGATAACCTTATTGAATCCTTCGATTGGGGATTCTTGGAAATGCTATTGTATTCTATTGTTGTCGCGGTCACCTGTGTCCTTATGGGGCTTGATGGGTTAATACACAATCTTTATTAAAATCGGACAAGCAGCGTCTATTTAATGCAGACGAAATAAAACATGGTAAGGTAATAATATTATTGTTATCTTTCCTTGCTAAATATAGCAGATTCCTATAGCACAATATTTCCTTATAACCTCAATTATTTTTGTATATTTATACCATTAATTGCTATGCATTATAGCTTTTTCGCGTGTCCTCAAAGAAATTAGCATTTGAGAATTTCATTTAAATGTATTTAGCATAAGAGGAATAAAGAATGGCCTATGAATATTCAGAAGTTATTAAATAAAAGTAGAATTTTACCATCTTTTGTGACGTTTTAGGTTTTTTTGTAGATATTATGATATAATCCATACTAATATTATAAATACAAAAGTGTGTCTGTCTATCTGTCTGCCTGTCTGTGTGTTACCTCTTCACGCCCATGCCGCTGCACTGAACGTATGTAAAGCTAGCATGACAAAGTCAGCGAAATAACTCGGGATAGCGTTATTCATTAAGTGCTAATTGAGTGCTATTTTGGTGCAAAAACCGCAAATTTAGTGCTCTTCAAAATTCGCAATAAATGCGAATACTGCTAGCTTTACGTCAAGCTAGCAGTGTACATAACCATTATTATTTTTAATAAAAAATTAAAACCGACTTCCAAGGTAAAAACAATAATAACATCCTTATAATATGAATTAAAAAGTATTAAATAATTTTTCCTATCTCATGGTGCCTTTTTCCGAATTCGGCTAAAACTCAACTATTTCTGTACTCAATATTCATAATTTTGAAGTCGGTGCCAGTTACAAAAGTTTCAAATATTTTGGCAGACTGAAGATTCAGCTATATTTGGCACCGACTTCAAAATAATTATGAAGATTGAGTACAGAAATAGTTGAGTTTTAGCCGAATTCGGAAAAAGGCACTATTCGATAGGAAAAATTATTTAATACTTTTTAGTTCATATTATAAGGATGTTATTATTGTTTTTACATTGGAAGTCGGTTTTAATTTTTTATTAAAAATAATAATTTCACTCTTTTTAGTTACCTAGTAAAATCATCGCGTACTATACGTAGATTAGGGCCGATTCACACCGAATGGCAGATGCGAGGCGAGCAGTTTCAGTGTCATATTATGATTTTAAACTTTATCTTCATTATTGTAATATATTGCGTCCACGGGCGGCCGTAGATTTCTCAAGCGATACTATCTATTACAATAATGAAGATAAAGTTTAAAATCATATGACACTGAAACTGCTCGCCTCGCCTCCGCCATTCCTAGGGAATGCAAATCTCGCGAGATTGGGGCTCAAGCGAGATCCCGCGAGTTTATGAATACAATACCGCGAGATCTCGCCAATTTCTAGATCTCGCGAGATTAGCAGTTTCGTGTTTTTTTTTGACGCCCGCAACTCCGATTGTATGTAATTTTATATATCTAGAACTACGATAATGTATACAGGGTGTAACAAAACTAAGTGATAATACTTTAGGGTGTGTATGTGTTCCCTGTAGAGAGTTCACTGTAAAAGTAGCAGCGTTAAAACTTTAAAGACTACATTTTTCACTTTTGTATGCACAAGCGCCTCAGCGTCATGAGTTTTGCCATACAAAAGTGAAAAAAAATGGTCTTTCAGCGCTGCTACTTTCACAGTGAACTCTCTACAAGGAACTAAATATACACACCCAATTAGTATTATCACTTAGTTTTGTTACACCCTGTATATATGGTATAGACTATGGCAGCGGTTCCCAATCTTTTTCAACCTGTGGCGCACTTACAAGTCAATATTTTGTCACGGCGCCCTACTCTACCTAGCTAATTTAAAAAGAAATACATAAATAAATACCTATAATGATTAGCTATAGTTAGGTTAAGCAGGTAAATAATAATAAACAAATATTTAATCATCTTCCTGCTTTGTTTAATTCATATTATAATTCTATTTTATAATATTTGTGGTTTCGGATAATGATGGAGGATCAACTCACGGCGCCCCTCTTGCCTTTCCACGGCGCACCAGGGCGCCGCGGCTCACAGTTTGGGAACCCCTGGACTATAGTGCATACTGTGTATATTTGGCGTATATCAAACACCTGTGGTTAACTGACGTGTCCGCCATACTTGTCGTTTAGCGGCGGAAATTATAAACTGATTCTATTTACGAACTAACCAGAAGGCTGCCCGCGAAATAATTTGTAAACAATATGGAATAGTACGGGAGCCCTACAACAATTTCTTTTTTGTGATCACTAACAAGCAAAATTTTTGTGAGTAGCTTCATTTTGCCGTTTTAGGGTTCAGTAGTTAACCAAGTTTTGTTGATCACAGAACCCTATAAGGCTATAACGGAACACTAACGAGCTGATTTTTTGTATATTGAATATTGATAGGTTGTTATATAATTTAAGAGTAACATTGTCCTACAAATAAAACTGTCCATATTTTAGGACCATCAATTCAAAATATGAAATCCTTTCTATATCTGTTAGCAACTTTCGAGATTTTTTCGCAAATAAAAGTGTTGACATTCGTCTTATCAAAATGAAGCTACTCACAAAAATTAGCTTGATGGTAATAAAAAAAAATGCTCTAGGGCTCTCGTACTAGAAGTACGGGTGCCATAAAAATTCTCATACATACTAAATTACTACTAAATTACTACGAAATATTTAAACACTAAAATAATACGTTATACGCACCTAGGGCAGGAAAATAAGAAATGTCGGCTTCGCCTCGGCCAACAATTACATGTGATCTCAGGCTTTCTTATTTACTGCCCATGGTGCGTATACTATTTTTCTCATCGACGGAGGCGGAAAACGGCAACATCGGTAAGCGCAGCGGGAAGAAAGTTGACGTTTTCCGCCCGGGGAAAAATATGTTTTAGTGTTTAAATATTTTGTAGTAAATTTTTGTGCAGGAACCTAGGTAATTACTATTTTAAGCTGAAAAATAACTCAAACATGTTAAATATTTTCGTATGAGAATTTGGTTTTGGTATTACGTATGTATAAGAATTTCGATGGCACCCGGCCTCTTAAATACACTATCTCAGGTGTCACCAATTAGTTTTGCTCGGGGTCCGTTTTAACACATGAAATGACCTTCGCGGTCCACACATTTAAAAAAAAAATTTGAGTAAGCAAAGGTAATTACGGAAATTACAAAGGTATATTGTTTTAGATATCAATGAGAAAAATAACCATTTTTGTAGCTAATTATCTCCCTGAAGTTTGGAGTGAAATATTGTTGCAAGCTATAGATATTAATATTAAATCCTGTAAATGTTTGAAGTCCTAAGATGAACGAAGACCATCTTCGAACATGCCTGATGGTCCGCACACAATGGATCGGCGGTCCGGATGCGGACCGCGGTCCGCCATTTGGTGACCCCTGCACTTTCCGGGGATTCACCTTGGCTCTTGACTCTTAGCTCCATAGGGTTCGAAATTCGAATATTAGTGGAGCGCCTCTATTGCTATGCTTGCTAAAGCTTGAGCCTGTACATTATACAAAAATGTGATTTCCTCTTTCCAAGTCTGCCAGACTTTGTTATAATATTGTGATCGCTGAACAAATAGAAAAAGTAGAAACATTTAGCAAAACAATTTCGTGTCAACAGCTGCCGCATTTTGGGGCTCCTTAATAAAACTAAGTACATTAAAAAGTCTAAGTTACTCTTTAGTATAAAATTATTTTTACAGTATAGAACATTTAATTTAAATTTTATTTCGTCGTAAACTTACTGCACTTAACTGTCTGCAGTTACTTTTAACTGCCCCGTTACTTTTATACCTCACAACTATCCGTTTAATCAGTATAACTTCTAACAGTTAAGATGGCAGTTACGAAAACAAATAAAAGTTCTTGTTGATTCAACAAGTTCTTTTATCTCTTATATCACTATTAGCGCGTTCAAACAACCAAACAAACAAACTCTTCCGCTTTATAACATTAGTATAGATCCAATGCCCATTTTTTTGTCTGTCACCTGACTTTTCCAATCTATACTAATATTATAAAAGGGAAAGTGTGTCTTTTTGTCTGTCTGTCTGAAGATATACTTCACGCCCAAACCGACGAACCGATTTTACAACAACAAATACAAATATCTTTATTTCAGACAACTAAATGGTCCATTGGTTAGTATTACAAACTTAAAAATTTAATAATTTAGGGTTAGTTAAATATCAAAAAACATAACTTAAAATTAAATATCATCTAAAACTAAATCATGCACCCAAACTGAACTAAGTGCGGATGTAACCAGGAGGTCTGCTTTCAAATTCGTTCATTATCCGCACATAGCTCCTCAATATGAGTGCATGCGGATCATCTGCCACAATCCTCAGGATGCTGTTGTCACTTCCCCTTACGCGATTTATGAGAGATGCAGCTTTTTTGCGCATGAGTGCCCGGAATCCGTCCGTTCTTGCTTGCGCAAACATCTCAGACGCACTACAAAATCGGGGAAATCATCCTGAAGATATTATTATATTGGATGCGAAGGGTGCTTAGGGATGCTTTGGTATAGCTGATCCACAGGCCGCCCGTGTACAGATTCTGACAGAACGCTTTAAAGAGTGTGATCTTAACTTCATCCATACAACGTGCGAACCTGCGGGCCAGCATATTACCCCGAACCGCCAAAGCCCTCCGCTCCCGTTCAATATCTAGATCATCTTTAAGGTCGTCGGTAAGTATATGGCCGAGATATTTAAAATGGAACACTCTGTTCAGCTCCTGTCCGCCGAGGCATATTGGAGGTATGGATTCGGGATATTTACCGGCGGCCTTAAAGATCATAATTTCACTTTTATTTACATTATACTTCATGGCATGCGAATCAGCGTATCTCTCGCACACCTTCAACATCTCCCGAATTCCTCTCGCAGTGTGACTCAGCAATACCATGTCGTCCGCGTAGCTAATGTTGTTAACGCTGATATGAATTAAAAATTATTTTGCTGAAAGTAGATACTTTGAGTCCCGACTCCCGGGGAAGGACATGATTATCCCAAGTTGATCCAATTTCGTTGACAAAATATTTCTTAAGCACTAGGCACTGGTGAATCCAAATATTGCGGTAAGATCAATACAAGAGCCAGGACACAAATAGATATCGGCTAATAGGGTATGATTGAGGTAAAGGTGACCCAAAACCTCAATGAAAAAAACTTCGGTATATTTTTACGGTAACGCGTACTCACTTAAAACAATATTTATACAGCGGTAATTATACAAGGTCTGCCTGCTTATGGCATAGAGAGAAACTACGATAACATGGCGCGCCCCTCCAAAATTCAAAACGTTTGAAGTGCGTTGTCAAAACGTTTGAAGTGCGTTGTCTTGCGCGGTCGGCTAGTTATGATTAGTTAACCAACAAATCTTGGTAATAAGTGACATTGAGTGAAATATTACGTGTACTGTGATTGGTTGAATACTCACTACATACAAACTCTTTCATAAGGATGTGACTACACACATTGAAACAGTAATTTGGAGGGGCGCGCCATGTTATCGTAGTTTATCTCTACCAGATGACGCCAGCAACTCCGTTGCGCCAAAATTCATTTATCGCGCGTGAACCGTCTGAGATAAAAAGTATCTTCATAGCCTTCAGATTAATTAATGATTGGTCTCCGCGCGCGGCGCTACGACTTCTCTCGTGTTGTAGCGCCGCACGCGGAGACCAATCATTAATTTATGTTCATAGTCTTTTCTGGGACTCAAAATACAGGTTTGGCGGTTTGAGCGTGAAGAAGTAACAGACAGGCAGACAGACAGACAGACACAGATTCGCATTTATTATCTTCCACAGTGCGTTTTTCGCGTAACTTTCTGCCGCACACTGTAAAACTCTGGAACGAACTGTCACCAGCAGTATTTCTGGACCTATACGACCTGCAAACCTTCAAGATAAGAGCTCTTCTGATATTGCGAGTGTCCATGGGCGACGGTAGTTGCTTACCATCAAGTGACCCGTTTGCTTGTTTGCCCCCTTATTTAATTTAAAAAAAATATAATATTTGTATGGATGTATGGATTATTATTGTTACCTATCTTGGTTGCAGAGTTGGGCAAAAAGTAATTAGATTAACAATTACACAATTACAAATACTTTGTAGTTGTTAATCTGATTACAAAATAATCAGATTGCTGAAGTAACTGTGCACCTGCAATTAACCAGTAGTTGATTAGAATGTAGTTAGAATAAATTTGAATCTAATTACATTTTATTCGATTCTTCAGTAATTTAAATACATATGGAATTACTTTTTTTTTCATCTAAGTGATTAGTCCTAGACCTTAGTTTAACGTCGGTGTATATCGGTGTATATAGTCGGTTGACAGTTCACAATAGTTCTTATTTCGTAAAATAATCATAAAAATTACATATTAATTCAGTAATAATACTTTTATAAGTACTAATAACTATATTTGTGGTTCGGATATAGGCGAATGGCAGGACACGTACAGCAAACAATTTTGTTGTTGTTTTCAACAATTTTTACTATGTATCTAGGCAATAATCAAACTATGTATTTATTTTGATATACTTACCTGATAAATGTAAATACATTATATTTTTTAAACTACGGAATAATTAATAATAACATTTAAATACTGAACCATACTGAACGCAGTTATATTTTTTGGAAGTTGCCATAAGTAAAATAACAAATACTAAAGTTATATAATATTATTTCATGTAGAAACTAGAAACGTTTATCATGAATTAATACTAGACTCTTATTCATTTATAACTTATAATGAAAAAAATATATTACATAAAATCACATTAAATAACAAATAAATGATAATATTATGAATGTATTTTTCCTATTTTTTTCCATCGATATTTTTTCTTGTCATGGCAATCAGTTATTGAGGAATGAGGCCATTTATAAAGAAGAAAAAGAAGACAAATGGAGAAACCAGACACCAGTGATTGATTCAATTAATCAAACTTACGAAGTAACTAGTTCTTGATCTGTGAATCAAACACAGAGTACTTTTTAATTTAATAATTATGGAAGTTAAATAATGTCCTTGTATGAAACCAAAAATCAACATTCAACGGTAGCAGCATGTATTATTTTGCGTGGACTTATGGCCGTTGTTCAGAGTTCTTTGCTGTTGTTTTCAAATTGAGAAGGCCCGCTTTATGCGACGAGAGTGAAGATCTTGTGATTATGTATTATATATCCTAGATAATATTATGTAAGTAGTTTACTTCAAACAATGTTTTACGTGTTAGCCTAACCATGAACTTTTTATTAAGTTTTAAGTGTGGAAATGTTTTCCCTAAACCATGAAAGTGAAACTAATCTAGCAAAGTATTAAATAGGAAAAAGTAGGTAATAATTAACAATACTTCTAATCACTATAATTATTTCCAGATTACACCTACTGATCATATTTGCCATGCATGCTGGCAACTTGCTTATCATGCATCTACTGAAAATATGCTCAGCAGACATGTGGCCATAATAATATGTATGTTGTATCATGTGGACGATCCATAGTAAGAGCAAATCGATGCAGAATTTTAATTGAAGGGGCAAATGAACAACAAAGAGTGGCTTCTATATAGTATCTTCTTGGATTCAAGCATAAGAGGTAAACAAACAAACAAACAAATCTTTATTTTCATTTAGAATTTTTACAGGATATTCTTACACAATCATTGATCTTCGCACTGGGGTTCCCTGTGTCGTGGACACCAGTCAGGTATTAAAATAATTTTGTATGTAGTACCATAACTACTGTTTCTTAATTCATTATTGCACTAGGAAATAAAGTAATAGTAATTTATTTCCTCACCGTAATACCTGATTCATTGCAAGCTTTTCTCTAATAATTATATTTTTTATTTTAGCTTCGTCTCAAGACGAAGAACCAGAATAGTCCAAGTAATTGAGCACTTTCAACCCTCAGCACCCGAATATATGGATTCAGCTTTAATGTGTACTGTATTTGGCCAGAGTCTGGACACCACAACTTCAGACTTAGAGTGGAATCCTGAAAATATTACTCGATTGCTGGAGCAACAAGAGGTATATAGTTTAAACTCTAATCTAATAATCAAATTAACTTGTGTCAGTGTTTAATTTGTTTTTCACTATTGTTGCAAAATAACAATAGTGAAAAACAATTAAACATATTATGTATGTCCATCTCATCAAATAATTTATTTACAGATGTCATCTATGAATGAAGTTTCTGGAGTTTGTTGGAACAAGGCTCGAGACATAAGGTCACATATTCCAGAAGTTGATGAAAGATCCCAACAAAATATTGTGTTGTTCAATATAAGAAGAGCGGCTGCAACACCAGGACATTGCATTTTTCAAGAAAGCATGAATCCTGAGCAAAATGTTGTGCCTCGAGTGGCCTGTGCCTGAGTTGTGTTATTGTGCTTCAACCTAAAATAAAGTTCTGCCATTCTTCTGGAAAAACTTATTTTGTATTTATTGTAACTAAAAGAAACATGAATGGTTAGGACTCAGGACGCTATCAAAAGCTATTGCTGTAACTGCATTGTAGTAAAGAACAGTGGGCTGCTGCTCACATGCTTATGAGCACCGTTTGGTACCTAAGCCATGCTCGCCATAAGGGTACTCCTGCCCCTGCCCCTGCCCCTATCTTGATAGTTGTAATAAGAATAAATTAATTATCAAGTTATAAATTACAATAAAGTATGTTCCTAAAAATAAAGTATTGTTTTATTACCTGGGAGGCTGCGGGTGTAGTACTTATATCTCAATGCCTGCACCCGAACCTTTTGTAATCTATATGTAGCGTATATGTAGTGAACAAGCACAAAACAGCATAATATTATGATTATGTATAGGTAAGGAAATGCTCTGTAGTCTACAAAAATAAAAACTTAAAGTATTACAAATGCCTTGCCGAGCTAGAGTGAGATCTAAAAACAAATGGATTATGGTGTCCTGCAGACCAAGAGGAATTTTTGTATTCAGCTCTCTTACTTAACATACAAAACAACAGCTGGAAGCTGTCATTCAACGCCATTTTTATGAGTGTAGCATTTCCCCGGTTACCGCTGTCCATTTTGACTATAGGTCTAGCAGCGTGGCACTACCACTATTAAACTTCATCATTATTAAATTTATGCACTCTGCTTTCATACTTATAGGTACCTACCTAAAGGTATGTCCAAGTTTGTCCCATTATTTACCTTTATACGAAAACGTATATAACTTTATAAGTAATGATACACACTGTAGAGTGTAGGTCAATGATGTTTTTGTAATAATATACGGTAATAATTATTTAGTATCATAGCTGACATAGGTACATAACCTCAAAATTTCAAACAAAAAAAACTACACTATTACATAATTTTATATCCCAAGTTTTAAAATCTATACTTATAGGTATTTAAATATAAATGCGAAAGTGTGTCTGTCTGTCTTTCTATATGTCTGACTGTCTGTTTATTACCTCTTCACGTCTAAACCACAGAATTAAAAGGATTTTTCTTGTTTTAATATTTTTATTTTTCTTAGAGAATGTCGTACTTCGTGTTGTATAGGAACCTAATATTTGTATGTTAATATAAATTATTATTTACATTTTCCACTTCTTGTATCAATCTAAAGGGCATATTTACCTAAATGATTAATTTATACTTACAATAATTATCTAAAATTAATATCTCTAGATCTACCTACTCTGTTTTTAACTCCTGACACTAAAAATATTAATAATTAATTAGTCGAAACCAAAGTATTCAATTACAAATGTAATTAATTTCAAATTAATTAGATTTCTTTGGAATTGGATTACTTACGAATCGATTGCTTTGTCTAATTCTATATTTAAAATTCAAAGTAATTGAACTACAATGTATTTAGAATAAAATGTATTCTAATTAGTTTGGAATTAGATTAGTAATTAGATTAACCAGTATTTCAATTATGCCCAACTCTGCTTGGTTGTATGTATATATGTTTGTTAATATAGCAGAGGAATTTTTGGGCAACATCTTGTAGTAATAATCATACTGTTACTAGTTTACTACAGGTGGCAGGGCAGGTGTAAGCTAAATTTGTTTATAGTTCCCAGTACGACATCTTTGAAGTTTAGTTTACTAACATAAACAATAAACAATCAAAAACACTTCCAACACACACCGAAACGCAACGTGACATGATGCTGTACCAGCCCTGGATTTATACATAGGCAGTAAAGGCCACGGCTTATGGGCGGCAGCGTTATAATACGTCCTAGGGCGGCAGCGTCCGTATAGCGACAGAGTTCGTACAGCAAAATTAAAGTGGCCCATATTCATAAAAAATGTAAATCCGACCCTGTGCTGTACATATAATCAATGAATTCAATACTTATGTTTCAATCTCTTTATTATTTTACGGACGGTGTCCCACCATACACAAAACTGTGTCGTTCAGAGTCGGCCAGCTGGCTGTATGTACACGGTCCGCACGCACACATTCTTGCGCTAGTCCATATCATTTGACAGGCGTCAGAATGTGTGCGTGGCCGACTCTGAAGAAAAGTGAAGACACAGTTTTGTATATGACAAGACTCTGTCCGCCTTTTTTTCTACTTCTACGTTCATGTATTGAGTAGAAAATGTTGTTACTATTTCATAATCATGCATATTTAAGACTTTTGTGTTTCTTGAAGATTGATTTTAGCCTGTCATATTTTCAGTACGTCAACGGCATCTGCCTTCATTTTCCCCGACCGGATGTATTCTATACAATTGTATCACTAGAATCAAAACATTTACCATTACATTTTACATTTTGTAATCACGAAATATTTACTGATACCGAGATAATTAAATATATAAATAAGGTTTAACGTAAATTTTTATATCTAAACATAAAGCTTACATACAGTACAAGCTTTTTTAAGATCGTTATTTTGATCAACTACACATGAAAGACAGAACTAGAACGTATTGACATCGTTGATGAAAGATACACTTTAACCAATACTGAACTGTGTAATATATACACACTAAGGTTGCTCAACATTTTTGTACTACACCGCGACAGATCATAGATGTTTTGTCGTAAGACCGCGCGTTGTAAATTAAGCGCTGCTCTATAACGGGCTATACGCAGGTATAGCCCGTTATAGAGCGGCGCTTAATTTCAAACGTATTATTTCAAGCGTAAAATATCCTTACCACAGACATAGATCAAGATAGATACCGCATGTCGCTCCATTTGTATGAAAACGAGCCTGTCACTTTTTTCCTACCACTGTGACGTACCGATTATAAGAAACGTGTCCATTATCAAGGCCAACGTTTCTTTTTCAATATCTACAGCTCAATACGGCACTTTTAGGGATTTAGGCATTTTTAAAATTCCAATTGACATCCGATTCGGATAGCAGACTAAAGAACAGACTTTCGAAAGACGAGCATTGCTCGTCGTTTGGGAACGTGATATGTAGTGTTGCCACCTTGAATTTTTATAAAGCGCCAGGTCAAAAGTAAAAAGTCGCCAGATTTCACAAATTTGGACCACAAAAAAACTACCAAATATCTCTAAATTATTGCATTAAAATATCACACTTAAAAATTATTATTTAAATTGCAAAACGAACAAATATTATGTTGTACGTGGTGCCAAAATTAGATCAATATATTAGTTTTCATTGGATGCTAGCTGACCCGGCAAATGTTATTTAATATTTTCCCATATAAATTATTTCTAGTATCAACATCAAAAGTAGACAAAAACCTATTCTCAAGCCAAACGAATGTAATACGAAATTTCATTAAAATCGGTTGAACCGTTTTGGAGGAGTTCGCGCACAAACACATGTGACACGAGAATTTTATAAGTACATATTAAATAAATATTTAATTAAAATACTCTATAAATAAAATATATAGTACATATTTATATTAGATATTATTAATGGATTGTATTAAGCGTAATGACTTCACACACTGGAACCTATTAAAAACGACTTTATCAAACTTCAAGATCTCAACAGCAACAACCAAATTCTACACATAGAATTTCAAGAATCAAGATTAAAAGAAAACATTAACAATGACTGCGCTTAGAGATTCCCCGGCTATAGAGTAAGCATAGAACAATATGAAATTCTGATTGTGCTTAGGGATTTTTCGGTCATAAAGTAAGCGTAGAACAGGAAATTCCTGGTAGGTATATTGCCAGATTCCATACTGAAAAAATCGCTAAAAACCACAAAAAAATTAAAACGCTAAATTACTAAAAAATCCCCTAAAGGCTTCAAAAAAACTCCAGTTCTGGTGGAAAAACAACCAAGGTGGCAACACTGGTGATATGGGACGCGAAGTACAAACACATGCGGTGTCTATCTTGATCTATATATCTGTGATCATTGCTAAGATACCATTAAATAAATCGATTCATAGGCAGTTGACGGACCTACATTATTTGGTCGGATTAAACCAACTTAATATAAGTCGTCATATTGTGTCTGCTGTGTTTAACAAAACGTGGCCAGTAACCCTAGCATGGCCACTAGTAGAAATGCGAAAGTATAGACAAACTGTGGACATAAACTTATGCCTCATACATACGTAACGATTTATCGTAGCGATTTCAGACTGTGCAGATAAATCGAACGTTCCTAGTGCCTCCACACGGCTCCGATATCGACGTCGATCGGACAGTTCTCCACGGAAGCTCACGCAAGATACATGTTAACAATGGAAGATTATGACGCACTTGCTATATTAGGCTTGGTTATATCTTTAAAGAAAAAAAGAAGCGGAGTCTATGGTGTAAAGATTGGCTCATGAAAAGGAATAATTTTCTTACTTATACCAACTTGTTATGTGAGTTGAAATTCGCTCCGCAAGATTGGCATAACTATTTAAGGATGAATGAAGAGGCATATTTAAATCTGCTGGCTTTAGTTTCTCCACTAATAAAGAAACAAGACACAGTTATGAGAGAAGCTATAAGTCCTCATGAAAGATTAGGTTTCTGTAGCTTTCTATAAAATCTTGAAGCAGTTCGCGGTGTCCACTGTCCAACTCTTTCGTCTTCCGACATGTTTCTGTGAAAGCAATGTGCACGTGCGTACACTAGCAAGATCCGTGAAGTACTGCCGAACTGAGAGATCGCCGTCCACACGCAACGATAAAACTGTGCAAATGTAATCGACAACGATTTATCTGATAGAAATTGCAACTGCCACCGACGAACGATTATCGACAACGATTTTTCATACACACGATCGATAAAACTGCGCAAACTGGTCTGCACAGATTTATGGCTTCGATAAATAGTTACGTATGTATGGGGCTTATCAGATAAATCGTTGTCGATTACATTTGCACAGTTTTATCGTTGCGTGTGGACGGCGAACGCTCAGTTCGGCAGTACTTCACGGAGCTTGCTAGTGTGCGCACGTGCACATCGCTTTCACAGAAATATGTCGGAAGACGAAAGAGTTGGACACCGCGGCCCGCGAACTACTTCAAGATTTTATAGAAAACTACAAACCTAATCTTTCATGAGGACTTATAGCTTCTCTCATAACAGTGTCTTGTTTCTTTATTAGTAGAGAAACTAAAGCCAGCAGATTTAAATATGCCTCTTCATCCTTAAATAGTTATGCCAATCTTGCGGAGCGAATTTCAACTCACTTAACAAGTTGGTATGAGAAAATTGCTTCCTTTTCATGAGCTAGTCTTTACACCATAGACTCCGCTTCTTTTTTTACTTTAAACACATAACCAGGCCTAATATAGCAAGTGCATCATAATCTTCCATTGTTAACATGTATCTTGCGTGAGCTTCTGCGGAGAACTGCCCGATCGACGTCGATGCCGTGTGGAGGCACTAGGAACGTTCGATTTATCTGCACAGTCTGAAATCGCTACGATAAACAGTTACGTATGTATGAGACTATAGAAATTGCAACTGCCACCGACGAACGATTATCGATAGCGATTTTTCATACACACGATCGATAAAATTGCGCAAACTGGTCTGCACAGATTTATCGCTACGATAAATAGTTACGTATGTATGGGGCTTTAAGATGCCGTTCCGACCTTTACCGCGGCTAATCGCGACCGACAAAAATTCAATTAAAATACCACTTTATGACAGACTATAGTTTGTATAGGTATGTCATAAAGTAGGGTATTATTTGAATTTTCAGGACTATTGTCTGTCATAAAGTGGCAATATTTTAATTTTTCGGAACAAAAAAAGATAGGAAAGGCACCTTAAGGCGCTATATCGAAAGTAATTTTACCGCAAGGACAATTTTATATTTAATTTGTATGACTATAAAGTCGTGAATACGCTGCGGCCAGAAGCTATCGGCTCGCTCGGAAAACATGCGAAAAAAAGTAATTATAATCATTTAAAAAATTACTAGGAGCATTTAAGCAAAATGCTTCTATACGATTTTGAGTTGCAAGGGTGTCTATCAATTAGACTAATTAACCGACTTCCAAAAAAACGAGGAGGTTATATTATGTTCCGCTGTGGATATTTTTTATTTTTTATTTTTGTATGTTCAACGATTACTCCGCCGTTTGTGAACCGATTTTCGAAATTTTTGTTTTGTTGTATTAGGTTTCACTCCAATTTGGTATCATGTTCAGAAAAGTGGTGACCTGATGATGGGATCCATGAGTAATCGAGGGAACTCCTCGAAATTTATATGGAAACATATGGTGATTTTGATTTTATGAGAAGAATCCTAAGCATATGCTGCATTACTGTAACATTAAAATAATAAGTAATAACAATTTTCATGTAACTATCCACCTACATATTTTTAAAGCTAACAAGACGATGTATTTACCATATCGGTATCAAATTGAATAGCATAATATGTTGCTGCAATGTTAGAAACAATTTAGCTAACAAAGTCTAGGCGATTTCGGTCATTTTCTGTACTAAAGTAGATAAGGGTTTTGTCAAGTTTTTGTCTAACAAAAGCTAAGCCAGTTCAGTTTGCGCTTTCACTCTAATGATATAGCCTTTATAAATTCGCGACAGGGCGCGCACTAGCGGCCGAGCCGCAGCGGCGCGCGGCGACGGCCATCGAGATAGATATGTTACGAGTTAGAATGCAGAATACGTTAACCGCGTGCACATTATCTAGGTAATCTGCAGATTCCTTGATACCATCCGTTAAAGTGTGAAATTTAAATAAAAAAGGCTTATATTTGCACTTTACCTAGTCAGTTTTCATTTTCTTTCTTTGTAAAAGTCCTAAAAACTTTGACTAAAATTTCTCAACCTAAGATTGTTTTGTTTTGGTTAATTTTTTTATAAGTAAGTAACATTTTACTTTAAATTAATTAATTTATTCCTTTGTTTATGTCCAAAAAATTACATTAAATAATTCTCTACAACTAAATAACGTATTTTTTCAAACAAAAACCTGTTATATATATTTTAATGAGAATAGAATAAAGTTTTTGCACTTTAACTGATTCACCCAGATAATCTGCAGAATACCTTGTTATCTGCAGTCTAACTGGTTTACGCACATTAGCGGTAACAGATATATTAATATTATACCTTAGTATTCAACCGCCATAGACCTCGCGCACATGGGACCCAATTCTCAGAACGTGGGAAAAGTTCATCTTCGAATAAAATACCGAATAATGAGATTTTTACGAGCGTAACACAGTTTGTCTATTTTCAAAACTTCGCACTCAAAATATTACGTGCAAAGATCGCTCGAGTCGAACGAGTGGGGCCGGTTATTAATAGATGTCCGAATTCGTATAACACCACAACGTGGCCGCTTGGGAGTTGAAGCGTTCGAGACCGGTCTCTGCACGATACTTATGATTTGTTGCTAATCTGTTGCTAATAGTTTGTATCCTTCGATCGTGGATTCTTGGAAATATATTGTCATTCTACTGTGTCTCGCTCACCGGTGAGCTTGTAATAATATACGTAGAATAATATAATACAGGTGTATTATTCTACGTACCATCGAGGAAATTGATTCCTATGCAATAATTGATAGACCAACGTTATTTGGTCGAATATGTCAATTCAATGTTAATTGTGATCTGTCGGCTGAGTTTGACGTAACACAACCAAACTGCTTAGGTCCCCGATCTGCATAGGAATCAACTTCTTGGATAGTACATAGTACGCGATAGTTTACTACTTACTAGGTAACTAAAAACTAAAAAGAGTGAAAGTATTATTTTTAACAAAAAATTAAAACCGATTTCCAAGGTAAAAACAATAATAACATCCTTATAATATGAGCTAAAAAGTATTAAATAATTTTTCCTATCGAATAGTGCCTTTTTCCGAATTCGGCTAAAACTCAACTATTTCTGTACCCAATCCTTCATAATTTTGAAGTCGGTGCCAGTTACAAATGTTTCAAATATTTTAGCAGCCTGAAGATTCAGCTATATCTGGTACCGACTTCAAAATGATGAAGGATTGAGTACAGAAATAGTTGAGTTTTAGCCGAATTCGGAAAAAGGCACCATGAGATAGGAAAAATTATTTAATACTTTTTAGTTCATATTATAAGGATGCTATTATTGTTTTTACCTTGGAAGTCGGTTTTAATTTTTTGTTAAAAATAATAATTTCCTACAATACATCTATTTTCGTTTAAAAATAATCTTAAAATTTCGTATTTTTAAGAGGTCATTTCGAAAATTAAAGGTATCGAGGCAAAATACATTAATCGTGTTTCTAGTTCTTCTCAAACCTAGATAAGGCTATGAAGATAATATGTATATATCTCATTACCAGATTTGTAACATTTCTGAGGGTCCTAAAGTATTACGTCAAAAAGGATAGTTTTTTCATATAGCGCCTTAAGTTTATGTCCACAGTTTGTCTATACTTTCGCATTTCTACTGGTGGCCATGCTAGGGCTACAGAATATGTAGGTCCGCACTCCGCCATCTGCCTATGAGTCAGCTTCTCTGATAGTACCTCAGACTTTGTCTGCTTACTTATCTCTCTGATTTCGTTCTTATTGTATTTTGTGTGATCGTTTGGTATAATCTATACTTATTATAAAACAAAGTCGCTTTTTTCCCTTATGTCCCTTTGTTCTCTTTAATCTTTAAGACTACGCGGATTTTGATGATTTTTTCGGTGTTAGATAGCCCATTTATCGAGGAAGGTTATAGGCTATATTTTATCACGCTAAGACTAATAGGAGCGAAGAAATAGAGGAAAATGTGGAAAAAACGGGGGAAATTATTTGAAAGGGTTTATCTCGCGAACTACAGCAGCAATTATGTTATTTAGCACAGATAAGAAGTAGACCACGTGAAGGCTATCGATTTTAATCATTTTTTCAGTGGCTTTATATTTTATACCCGTGCGACGCCGGGGCGGGTCGCTAGTATAATATAAATTATACACAGGAATATAATAAACGTGCGACGCTCTGTCGATGTTTACTGTACAAAGCCAGTGTTTGGACAGGTGGGATTAATGATTATTGCGTATTTACGTCTAAGTGGTTGTTGGTATAGCTGATTTCCTGCAAATATAGAATACTAGATGATGCCCGCAACTCCGTTACGCCAAAATTAGTTTATCGCGAGGCCGGGTACATTTTCCGGGATAAAATATATCCTATGTCCTTTCCCGGGACTCAAAGTATCTCCATGCCAAATTTCGGCCAAATCGGTGCAGTGGTTTGGGCGTGAAGATGTAACAGACAGACAGACAGACATACTTTCGCATTTGTAATATTAAAGTATGGATTAGATAAAGAAATAAGCGCAGAAGTTGCAGACCTATATTTTGTCTCAATGAAAAGACGGGTAGGCTATCCAAAACTTACCTGACAGATACTCCATACTATATCTGTCAGATAAGTTGTGGATAGCCTATTTGGCGCTTATGAGGAAGTGGTCAGCTTACCCATCAAGCCCCTTAAGGCCCATATGGGCCGCGATAACAAAAGAATTCCAGGAATTGGCGATCGACGGATTAAAAATAAAAATAGGTACTCTCAGGCAAGTGAAATTTACACCGCTCTATTTTCGCCAGGGGTAAAATGAACGGTCAAATCCGGAAAACCCCATGCACGGGATTTTCCGGCATTCGGCATTTAGCCGTAACACAATATTTGTGTTAGTTTGAATAATAAACATTATTCATACACGAGCAAAATTATTTTAGTAACAGTCAATGTTTCTGAATTTAAATTGTTTTAGTTTGTACATTCTTTAGTTTATAATCTAAACTAATATAATTGGTACTTAGTAATACTCTATATATTGTATAAAACTCAAAGGTTATCTTGAATGACATGGTGATCTATCAACGCACAGCCCATATCACTGGATTGATCGGGCTGAAATTTGGCATGCAGGTAAATGATATGACGTAGGCATCCGCTAAGAAAGGATTTTTATTAATTCTACCCCTAAGGGGATAAAATAGGGCCGCGGGCAAAAGCTAGTTACTAATATAAATGTGTAAGTGTGTCTGTATTTTATCTCTTTAGTTCTTTACGATTAAAGCGTTGAATCGATTTTGATGGTATGCTAATACTTTGAGTCCCGGATTAGAACATAGGATATAGGATATAGGATAGTTTTTATCCCGGAAAATGTACGATTTCTACGCGATAAACAAATTTCGACGCAACGGAATTGTGGGTAGTTATATTTGAAACAGGCTATCGTGAAATAAAAGTATTTCTTCACTGTGAAGCTGCGTTTGCGGGGATGAGCTGAGCTGCGTTGCGAGGAATGTGTTTTTTTCACCTCCGGGCGGAAAACGTCAACATTCTTCCCGCTGCGCTTACCGATGTTGCCGTTTTCCGCCTCCGTCGATGAAAAATAGTATACGCACCATGGGCAGTAAATAAGAAAGCCCCTAGGTGCGTAGTGTATTATTACAAGAACCAATAAAATCTTTACGCTGAACGTGGTCAGGCAAATGAAGCGTTTCTATTGGTTCTTAAAAAAACATTACTCGCAACGCAGCTTAGCTCAGCTCCGGTGGAAACATATATAATTTACACACACATTTCACACTCATTTTCATAATTATTTTGGTCTGTATTTAAAAATACTTATCGTAAAAATGTTTGCGATTGTCTACCCTATATTTTTCTGGCTCTCGTCCAGTGAAGAGAGATTTATATTACAACTCGTCTTAAATTTGCAAATTGGGTGTTAAATTTTGTCAAATTCTTTTCATATTGTGCCAGTCACTTCCGAGATGAGAGTAAAAAAAGAAATACAACACAATTTTTAATTATATCGCCAGTAAAAAGTTATAAAATGAATAGCTGTACATTGCAATGTTTAAATCTATTGTATAATATATGAAGTCTTTCATACGCTTTTTCCTATAATATATCTGACAAGGACATAACGCGAACTGCTGTCTTCGCATAGCGTATTCATTGTATAAACATTTTTATTTTTATGAAGGGGTTAAAATCTATATATTAAAAAAAAACATACAGCCGAACGTATTGCCTCCTCCTTTTTGGAAGTCGGTCAAAAATGAATCCATATTCGCGTGGTCACGACCAAAGTTGTCCCGGAAAAATGTACGGTTACTGCACAATATACTTTTATGATTTGCGCGTAAAATATTCAATCGATTTTGATGAATTTTGGTATGAAGATACTTTGGGTCTCGGGAAAGGACAATGGAAAATGTATGGTTCCCGTCACTTCCCGCACAATAAACTTTTATGATTTTCGCCTAAACTATTCAATCGATTTTGATGAATTTTGGTATGGACATACCTACTTTGATGGAAAGGACAAGGGACACTTTTTGTCACGAAAAATGTACGGTTCCCGCACAATCAACTTTTATGATTTTCGCCTAAATCTATTTTGATGAAATTTGGTATGGAGCTGATACTTTGAGTCTCGGGAAAGGACAAGGGATACTTTTTGTCCCAGAAAATGTACGGTTCCTGTACAATAAACTTTTATGATTTTCGCACTATTTAATCTATTTTGATGAAATTTGGCATGGAGATACTAATTTCAATCTATTGTTTACGTAATTATACCAATTCGAATTATTAAATAATCATCGTTAAGACAGGACAACGTCTGTCGGGTCAGTTTTAAAATAAATAAAAATGCATGACCTTTGACTGTATATGTTTTTAATTTTTATACAATGTATGAAAACTAATATCCTATGATCTTTTCTGGGACTCAAGGTATCTCCATAGTAAATGTTAATCTGTTTAGCCATTTTAGCATTAAGAGGACATATAGACAGATTTTCGCATTAATAATATTAGATAATATGGAGTAAATAACTTTATTTTGGAAACGTAATATGAACATCAATTAATACAGAGGTCACCTAAAATGCAGGTTACATTTTAGACTGTCATATGCAATACAAGGTATGCGACCACCTGTAAAATTGTGCACAAAGTCTCCGCTCAGGTGTGCATATTTAATGAGGATGTAAACGTCATATTATACTACTGAAAAGATATACTATGTAGCAATATCATACACCGCTAATAGAGTAAGAGCCAGGGGCAGCCAGACCTAAGTCATATTTTTGTTAGGACTCAAAGTTTTTCCGTAATTGTCCCCTATAGAGATAAAAACCGGCCAAGTGCGTGTCGGGCCACACGCAATATAGGGTTCCGTAGTACCGCTAGCTTATGAAAATTTTTGTGTGGTTAATGAATGTACATAAATATAACATGTTTTACACTATCAACATCATCTCAGTTACTTTCAAAGGAATTTGAACGAAAACTTCCTTTATACTTCGCCGAATACATTTTTTTAGTTGATCGACTATTACTCAATAACTTACGAAGTCTTCTTAGCCGTAATAGTTTTCCTTTTAAATTCAGCATATTTCCTACTCCCGTGAATTTTTACACATTTCCAGAAGCAACCGTTTAGCTGGTAGAAGGAGGGGACACTGGACTCTAATAATTTTTTCCACTTTAAAATTTAATATTTCACAAACGGATCCCTAAATCAGAAAATGATCTATAAATACTCATAATATTTTTAAAAAACCTATCCAACGACACCCCACACGATGGGGTGGGCGCGAAAAAAAATTTAAACCCGCTTGATGTGTAGGGGAGATACCATAAAAAAATATATTTTTTTAAGATTTTATGTACCATTTTGTTGGCATCATTAATATGTGTATTAATGCCAAATTACAGCTTTATAGGTCCTATAGTCTCTGAGCAAAACTGCGGACAGACAGACAGACGGACAGACGGACGGACAGACCGAAACTATAAGGGTTCCTTGTTGACTACGGAACCCCAAAAACGATTAGGTATCAAGTAGTAAATACCTTAATCACTTGATACGTTCTAAAATAATCTAATTTTATAGATTACTTTAGGACGTATCAAGTGATAGCTCTAAGAATCTATTCTTCTATTGCCGGACACTTATGGCAGTTGTTTCACACTGCCAGACGCCCAAAGTCTTAATATACTTTAGACTGAGTACATAATATTCGCTTGCCTACTCCAATTTCGAGCAGTCTTGAAATTGTGCCCAACCTATATAGTATTCCTAGACTCATCCATCGGCCGTCTTCTCAGACAGGAACAGTAAATTGTCGTCAATTCAGAGTCAAGTTCATTCCCATTGAGTGAGTGAGATGTGAGAATTACCGCGTCCGGCGAGCCCGTGATTTAAATATGGTCTAAATTACGAAACGGTCACAAATTTCATACATCAGTGATCAGGGGCTCGATTCTCAAGTGTCGAATGTTCAATGTTCAATTTATTTTGACACGCAAACAAAAATAATTGCACAATTGACCAAATTATACTAAATTGTAATTTTATTTGTTGTACGGTTGACCATTAAATTATATTAATTTATGTTATGCGATTTGCGATTGCGAAATGTGAGGAAGGCCAGAAGATGTGCAACACGTTTTGATGGAATGTGTCCGATATACTCACAAAAAAAATGAGTTATTCAACTTAATTAAAGTGCCTCTAATGAATATGGGTATCTTTAATGTTATATTGGCTGAACCGGATTCTGATTATGCAAAATTATTGTAAGTACTCCTTTCTTATAAGAAGTTAGTTTTAAGTTGATAAGATGGGATTGACATAGCCACTTTGTGTGCTAAAATCCCTAAATAAAAAGTGAATAATTTTTTATTATTATTATGAAGCTTACATAATTTTCATAAATATAGAGTCGCTGACCCGAATTATTTGGTACTATCAGAGAAGTTGATTCCTAGATTGATTCCTAGGCAGATGGGGACCTACGTAGTTTGGTCGCGTCACGTCAAACCCTGCCGACAGATCTCAATTACCATTAAATTGACATGATCCGACCAAATGACGTTGGTCTGCCTAGGAATCAATTTCCTCGATGGTACATCTGATAAGAGATGTTGCTCGTAACTTCACTGCGCCGAAATTCGGAAGAAATCGGGCCTTTTTTCGAGATAATTAACCTATCCTGTATCACATGCACGTATTGTAACAAATGAAGAATTTGTATTACAAAAGTCCGTATTATTTTTCTCCATTCTATAATATCAGATAGAAAATATTAGGTACTTGATGACGCTGAAAATTCGTTTATCGTGCGGGAACCGTACATTTTTACGGGATAAAAACTAGTGTATGTCCTTTCCCGGAACTCAAAGTATCTCTATATATTTCTTTCTCTAAATTTCATCAAAATCGGTGAGCAGTTTAAGCGTGATGAGGTAATAGACAGACAGACACATATTCGCATTTATAATATTAGTATGGATAAATCTATGTTTCATTTCAATATCAAAACTCGTGGCAACCGTTAACAGAAGTCATGAGATTATCCAGTTAATTGAGTTCACAATAAGATCGCAATTTCACAGCGCTATACACACTACACAGTATACGCTTCATAGCGTAACGTTTCGTGTCCCACCAAATCCCACCAAAAACATACCTGATAAAAATGGGGCCAAGTTCCTATTGGTTAATTATTCGCCTTAAAAAAGAGTTGAAATTCAATCCAATGCCAAGTTTAGATGCACTTCAAAATCGATCATAATCATCATCATCAACAGCCTGATCCTTAATACTTCTAAATTTGAACTTGGCAGGTTGATTTGATTACATAAATACCAATATTAAATTTAATTATGCAATTAATCAAATGCTACGTATATCAGAAAAACCTGCCAAGTTCCAATTATTTTTCCAATTAGTTTTTATTATTCACTAGCGACCCGCCCCGGCGTCGCACGGGTATAAAATATATAGGCACCGAAAAAATGATTAAAATCGATAGCCTAATATGATGCTTCACGTGGTCTACTTCTTATCTATGCCAAATAACATAAAAATTGCTCCAGTAGTTCGCGAGATAAGCCCTTTCAAATAATTTCCTCCGTTTTTTCTGCATTCCCCTATTAGTCTTAGCGTAATAATATATACCCTATAGCCTTCGTCAATAAATAGGCTATCTAACAATGAAATAATTTTTCAAATCAGACCAGATTTCTTCATCAGATTCCTGAGATTAGCACGTTCAAGTTAGCCCTTTCAAATAATTTTCCCAGTTTTTTCAACATTTTCCCCTATTTCTTCCACATTTTCCCCTATTTCTTCGCTCCTATTAGTCTTAGCGTGATAAGATATAGCCTATAGCCTTCCTCTATTATAAATGGGCTATCTAACACTGAAAGAATTATCAAAATCCGTTGCGTAGTTTTAAAGATTAAAGGAAACAAAGGGACATGAGGGAAAAAAGCGACTTTGTTCTATAATAAGTATAGATTTAAAGCGGAATCTTCCGCCTTGGTTACTAGTTGTTATAATACAGTTTTACAATATCTTCTCGGTTATTTCGCCTTAATATTGATTGTAATGTCAGACAGAACAGCCCTAGTTCATTTACGTTCCAGACTTTTATTAAGTGTCTGTCTGTCACGCTATCGAAGTGACATATTGTAAAAAATGTCGAGTCCTAAAGTCATCACTAAAATGTAATAAAGTTTGGTGAATATAATACACTAAAGACACAATATTATTTTTTAAACCATCATTATATTTATAAAACCTGCATATATTTTATAGATAGCTGTACAATTTTCGTAGGCACCTGCACATTTTTCATGGGCACCTATACAGTTTTCATAGGTTTCTGCACGGTTTTCTTAAATAACTGTGCAGTTTTCATAGGCACATGTTCAGTTTTCATGGGCGCCTGCACAGTTTTCATGGGCAACTGTACAGTTTCTGTAGATACCTATACGGTTTTCGTAGGATTAAAACCGTTTTCGTTGGCCAAAAAATCGTTTTTTGTCATCTATTATAACAACAAAAATTTTGCTTCTAATTTCTGCTGCCTCTAAACTATCAGCTAATAGAGCTTACATATTAGGCAATTTATAAGCTTCTTCTTAACTATCAGCAAATAGAGCTTACATATTAAGCAATTTATAAGCTTCTTCTAAACTATCAGTAAATAGAGCTTACTTAAAAGGCAATTTATAAGCTTCTTCTAAACTATCAGCAAATAGAGCTTACATATTAGGCAATTTATTTGTCGACTTTTTTGATATTACATTGCATAATACAAAGATACCAGGTATCCTACCGAACTTACCTATCTATTTAAACTGACAAACGTGTAAACATACTCTTCTTCAAAAACCTGTAAGTGTGCTTTGTAGTTTGTAGTGCCGTAAATATTCTTACCACATCTTCACCACAGTACCACATCAAAGTGTTTACTAAAACTCAACATTCTGATTGATTTTACGACCCAAAGATTTATAAGCCAGGTGGCGATTTCTTTTTCAACTTCACCTCTTACAGCATTTAAAAATATTCATCCATACATCATACTTTGTACAGTCTAGTCTAGTAAAATGTTTGATTTGTTTCTGAGGTTTTTCAGAAATTAATAAAATAGACAAGCTGTATTCGATAGACGTTGTCCTGATTTCAATGAACTCGAAGAAAAAATGCTCATTAACTACATAATATTTGCCAGTAAGAGTCCCATCATAGATGATTCAGCTGCATCAAAGTTCGGTTTGAGTGTTTACTAGAATAGCGATAGTATTGCAGGTATCTAAATATAAATATTTTATACAGGAAATCCTCCACTACTCCTTGAGTGTAAGGGTCAATTCAGACCGCAAAGCGACGAGGCAAGGCGAGGCGCGGCATAAATTTGTATGGATTTGACAGATTTCAATTGCGTGAGACGTCATGCAAATCTGTCAATTCAATACAAATCAGTGGTTGAGCGCGTTAGCAGCGCTCAAGCCGAGGGTCGCAGGTTCGAGTCCCACCGATGGAACAAAAAGGTTTTCAATGTTCCTGGGTCATGGATGTGTATTAAATCATATATCATAATATGTATATAATAAAAATCTTAAATATACGTTTTATGTACAAAAAGTTTTAAATATATTTCCGTTGTCTGGTACCTGTAACACAAGTCCTTCAGGTACTTAGCACGAGGCCAGACTGACGTGGTGTGAAGCGTCTATAGATTATTTATTATTATAATTTAGAAATGCATCTACGCGTCGTGTTTCGGTCTGAATTTACCCTGGAGGATGTGGATATAAAAATATCTTAAAGGATAGTGATAATAATTATTGGTGCAGATTTACAGTTTCAGTTCCTCAAAACGAGATTACTATTTGTATGCAAATTACTAATCATACATTATACAAGTTATAGACCCCCGTAAAACCCACGGTAACTGTACCCGGCGGTAACAGCTGTGTTTATGCGACCGCCATTTTATTACGTTACCGTCGGCGGTAACTTACGCCGAAAGTCACCAGCTGTTACCTGGCAGAAATAAACTTTTTACTTGACTTTTTAAGACCAGGTGCTGATAATTTTATGTAGCACGAATGTACTTTTGTCTCTTTTAACGCCTCCGAGGTTTAGAGCATATCTCTTGAGGTCGCGGGTTCGATGCCCACGTTGGAAAATATTGTTTCCAGCTTAGGTTAGGACAATTTCCCGATTGTCTGAAAAGATGATCCTGGATGCATCTGTTTGCATGAAAAAGTCGATCTTGCGCCTGATCTCTTGCCAGTCGTGTTGATCATCCGATCCAATGTGAGCGTAAAGGAAGAGAGAATACGCTCTTGTATACTGCGCACACTCTTCTAGGGTTTATACAGATGGACCGCATTTCAACTGCAATCCAACCACAAATTGCAGTTCAAGTGCAGTTTGAATGCAGTTGACACGACTGCAATACGATTGCAATAGAACTGCAAACCAAACAGTTCACACGACTGCACGCCAACTGCAACTGAACTGTTTGTGGTCTGTGTAGACCCTTAGACACCCAAAAATAACTTCTACCTGACCTGATTTCAATGAAACCGACCACCGTCACCGAAACCAGTAGTTTTATAATGTGAACGCATTCGTCATTACTGATGTAATCATTCACCTTGAACCAGCATATTATGAATCTAGCACTCGAAATGCCCATAAACTACGTTTACGAGATAGGAAAATTTAGAATCGAAACCTCAGCCTTGTCGGACGGATGCGGTAAAATAAAATTTATGATCCACACCAGACGTATTAAAATAGTTATGACAACGTTTACATTGCGTGATTATTACGATAGATTAACGTGAATACAGCTGTATCTGCGTTACATAGAACCAAGTGATCCATAATACATGCTAATGTTATACATGAAATCTGCCTGTCTGCAAATCTGTCTTTTTTTGTAGAAAGAAATCGATTTTCTAAATTTTCTGATCCTGATACCCAAAGTATCACAGCTTCATCAAACCGAAAGGTTCGAAAATACTAACTTTAATGCAGGATGTAGTTTTAATCTATACTAATATTATAAAGCGGAAGAGTTTGTTTGTTTGAACGCGCTAATCTCAGGAACTACTGGTCCGATTTGAAAAATTCTTTCAGTGTTAGATAGTCCATTTATCGAGAAAGGCTATAGGCCACATTTTATCACGCTAAAACTAATAGGAGCGAAGAAATAGAGGAAAATGTGGAAAAAACGGGGAAAATTATTTGAAAGGGCTTATTTCACGAACTACTACAGCGATTTTTCTGTTATTTGGGTCAGATAGGAAGTAGAGAACGTGAAGGATCATAGGCTATTTTTTGTGGACTAATTTGTCTCTGAAATATCTAATTTACGCGGGCGAAGCCGCGCGGAACGTCTAGTGTATGATAAAGAGGAAGAGTTTGTTTGTTTAACCGCGCTAATCTCAGGAAATACTGGTCCGATATGAACAATTCTTTCGTTATTAGATAGCTCATTTATCGAGGAAGGCTATAGGCTATAAATTATTACTGCGAGACCAATTTAAGCTAAGAAACAGAGGAAAATGTGGAAAAAACCGGGAAAATTATTTGAAGGCGCTTATCTCGCGAACTACTAGAGGACTTTTTAAGCAATTTGGCACAGATGTAGAGCAGACCACGTGGAGGGAGATAGGGTAATTTTTTTGGGGGAAAATGTACTTACGGTTTCCGTAAAATTCCTTATTCATGCGGGCGAAGGCGTGCGGGACGTCTAGTTATAGAATAATGTATTGTATCCGTACGACAAATGGATGTGTTTTTATTAAGGCGCTATAATGAAAGTAATTTTACCGCAAGGGCAATTTTATACTTAATTTGTATGACTATAAAGTCGTGAATACGCTGCGGCTAGTAGATATCGGCTCGCTCGGAAAACATGCGAAAAACGTAATTTTAATTATTTAAAAAATAACTAGGAACATTTAAGCGAAATGCTTCTATACGATTTTGAGTTGCAAAGGTGTCTATCAATTAGACTAATTTCCTACAATACATCTATTTTCGTTTAAAAATAATCTTCAAATTTCGTTTTTTTAAGAGGCCATTTCGACCGAGAAATGTATCGAGGCAAAATACATTAATCGTGTTTCTGGTTCTTCTTAAACCTAGATAAGGCTATGAAGATATGTATATTTCATTACCAGATTTGTAACATTTCTGAGGGTCCTATAGTATTACGTCAAAAAGACAGTTTTTTCAATATAGCGTCTTAACAGAAACGGAATCAAATACGTGTGTCTATCTGTCATGATATACATGCACGTTGCACGTGCAAGGTAAAAAAAGCAAACCTTTTACTGTAAACTCAGGAATCGCACAAGCGGCCAATCCAAACGTTAAAAACAATATTTACTGAGCAACCCCTGCATTTGAAATTTCAATTACGTTTTATTATTCCCATTCATACTCTAATAAAGATGAATAAGCCTTATTTTCTTTTATTTATTTTGTATAAAGATCTAAAAAATACCTTCTTTGTGCGCGGACAGATAAGAATTTGAAATATTTTGAGAGTGATAAGGTTTATATCGAGTTCACTCGAGTGAGTGTTCATTCGAATGAATGCTTCATTTCACTTTAAATAAATTCAGCAATTTCAGCACACACATTTTTGCAGTATATTTAACTAGATGACGCCCGCAACTTCGTTCACAATTCGTTTATCTGGCGTGAACCGTACATTTTTCCGGAACTCCAAGTATCTACATACCAAACAGCAAAATCGGTTCAGCGGTTTGTTCGTCAAGAGGCAATAGATAGACAGTCTGTCAATAATAATATGGATAGACAGTGTAAGGATTTAATATTTCGATTTGCTATGGAATATTTGCGAAGGAGGATATCCATAATATTTTAAGACCATCCTAAAATATTATGGATATCCTCCTTATAGAACAATCTATATTTTAGGACCACCAAATCGAAATACTAAATCCTTTCTATATTAGTGTTAGCTACCACTTTCGAGAATTTTCGCCGAGGAAATTGTTGTTCGTCTTAGTAGGGAACCTGGACTAAATGATGACAGATTTTAACAAATTTTTGATGATACCAAAAAGTCTACAATAGTTAATGACCAAACTTATAATGTTGAATCATAAATACGTAAAAATATTTTGTCTACTCAAGGTCAGGAACATAGCATGTCGTAATGTGAAGGACAACATAAAAAGTAAAATCAATAGAATACGCATTACAGAATTTATAAAAAGACTCCTTGTCAATTTGTATACGTTTTCACCTTTGTTTTAACAATGAATTTTATTGTAAATGCTTGCGTAGGAAACGCGTAGAGTACGCGCTGAAAACGCGCGCGTCCGAACGCGCCCTTAAGCCCGCTGTACACATTGGGTCAATGCATGGAGTCAGCACATTGGACCAACCTGTAGAGGCCTACTTGGCCATAAGTTGAATGTGACATTCCGTACTCTAGTGTGTTCCGCAACAGGTGTGCCGCGACACACTGGCGTACCGTAGTCAGTAGTTTGTGTGCCTCAAAAAGTTTTGTCGTGTAAAATATTCCTAGTTTATAAGAACCAAAAAAGGGAACATTTTAAGACGATCGACGAAGGGATGGGACCTAAGAGCACCCCTGTGCACGCTGATTAATTTGAGGTGTACCTTCAAAATTTCTATTTTTCTAGATGTACATTGAACACAAAAAGTTTGCGGAACACTGTTCTACACGATGGTTTGCTCAATACGTTAGCCCAATATGTACATCGGTCTTTAAAAAGGAAGTATTTGATCCTCTATATTAGTGACTATGGCTGACATTTTTTAAAACAAGAATCTTGACACTTACGATAATATTGATAATGATGATGATTAAATAATTTTGTAGCAAACGATTGTGGAAGTAATCAATTATTATTTTACGTTTCATTTAGCTGTAGGTAGGTAGTAATTACGTTTTGGCGCTGTTTCACACGACGATTTTAGGGAAATGATATAATTTCGTTATTAATTTTAGACGTTATTAATTATTCATATGTCCATAATATATTATATTATTTGGTAAATAATAATTTTAATTAATTACAATAATTAAACTATTTTAAGTTATTTTTAACACAGCTATCCCCAACCCGCGACCCGCGGGCCGCATGCGGCTCGCCGGGACTTTATAATATGTGGCCCGCGTGATGTTAAACCAATTTGAAATTCACGCCCACCGGCAAAATAATGTAAAATCGTTGTGAAAGACGTGATTTTTTTTCCACTTTTAATTATCGTTAATTTTCAAGAACGTTATTTTTTAACCCTAAAAAAAAATTGTTGCGGCCCGTGACACCAAGACCAAGAAACCCGTATGAAAAAAAGGTTGGGGACTACGGTTCTAACATCTTTGAAATTTGAAAGGCTCAAACGACGAACAAATTGCATTGAAAAAAATTCAGCTTGGTGAGTGGAGCGAGCCCTACTATAAAACTGCCACGCCTTTTGTTTTGTGCTTTAGCATAGTAATTTTAATTTATATGCAGATTTGTTATCATCAGTCAGTCAAGGTTGGGTTACAATAAAAAAAAAAAACTGCTATATCTAAAGATTACCACGCAGAAAAACGAAGCGAGCCCTCACAAAGTTCGGCTTTTAGCTAGTATAATTAAGCAACACAATGCACCTTATGTATCATTGTAATAATTATATTATTTACCTTTTACTGTGTGCGTATCTTCGTGTCTTGTTGCAAACTATAAAGTCAATCTTAGCAACAGTTACAATTGACTGAAATCACAATAAAACATTGTAATAACATTTATATAGCTGGATTTAATTCTATGTAAACGGTTTATTTCGAACGCTTTGATCTTTCCAGTTTATGCGAAAGTGCTAAATAAATATACTTTTATATGACTTTTAATATACTAAGGTCTCTCTTACAAAATATAAGTTGATACCTCGAAAAGCAGCAATTATGTTTTTTAAAAAGTAAATGATTTCAATTAAATCCCTACAAGTCAGACTGGCCTGCGGTGGCGTTAGAACGAGACAGATAGAAGACCTAAAGGGATTGGGGAAGGCCTTGTCCACAATAGAGATAGTATAGGCTCTTAAAAATAATTAAGTATATTTTACTCTAGTAAAACCGAGTCGTATATACCCTAGACTCTAGAATCTAGATGTGATACAATGTAATAAAATAAAAATTGTTATATTTCTGAGTAAATCTAAATCAAAGTTTTTCAGAATGTCTACATGTAGACCTACCACCAGTTTGGTAACTAGCTTCGCGAGAGGAACCGCTGTAAGAAACTCGCATTAGGCCACATTGTTACTAAAAAGTGGTAAAAAAACATAATTAAAATATATGAAATATTGATTAAAAGAAAACTGATTTTAAATAATATATGAATAAAGACAACACATAAAAACATCGTTAACAACCCTAAATTAATACGTTAGGGGTCTACGTAGCAGCTACGGCGTAGCGCGGCGTAGGGCGACGTAGCGTACCGTAGACGTATGATATAACGCAGCGCGGCGTAGCTTTGCGTAGCCCACGTATTCTTAATGTCGTTTTGCTCTTTTTGGCATTGACCTGTTCATTGCTCTGGGGGGTGTGCCAAAATGTTTTCGTTTTCGCTTCGTTATAGAATCGCCGATGAAAATGTATGGAATTGACATAAGCGTTGACGTTCGACTCGTCTTATGTCAATTCCATACATTTTGATCGGCGATTCTATAACGAAGCGGAAACGAAAAAGTTTCGGCTAAATGGCCAGGACTAGGCTGACTATGTTGCGAGAATGGCGTATGCGCTTGGGCAACCATACCATATTAAAATCATGTCCACTTACGTATTTGAAGAGTGTATTCGTTTTGAAAGTTCTGCATAAATCATACACAATGGAAGCAAAGGCTTTTTTTGCTCTTTATAGTTTAACGCTAGAAAATTAACACAAATGATTTTGAACCTATGAAAAAATATCTACCCAAATAATTAAATTATAGTCAATAAAAATAAAAATAATAAGAACCTACGAAAAAAAATTACGTGTGTAATGCGTAGTTTAGACCGAATTTCTTTCACTATACTCGGCGAAACATGGCGGTAGCGGTCATTGACTCCCTGTAAAAAACTTGTAATTTTCTATACAAAGCCGCGATTGACAACATCTGACACTTTACTGTCAATCGCGGTTTATATAGAAAATGTCAAGTTTTTGACAGGGAGTCAATGACTGCTACCGCCGTGTTTCGCCGAGTACGGTAATAATAATAGGTATAGGTGCTGCTATAATTCTTATGATAAAATCGTCGAACAAATCTACTGTATTACGGTCAACAAATTTCCTGCTATTACAAGAAATATAAATAATGCCTCATAATGTGGCAACATAGATATTATTTGTGTTTCAAGAAATATTGAAAAATGTTTTTCTCGACGGAAAAAACTTTCAACAAATTTAATGCAGCCATCGAATTTAATGATAGGTATATATAAATATTAGCTGTCCCGGCAAACGTTGCCTTGCCATATTATTTTATTGAAGTGACTAAATAAGTATGTCACCATGGCAACGTCGATCGCTATCCCGTCGCACAAACATTAATGGTCGCCGTCAGTCTCGGGTTGTAATCATTTACTATTATTTATTCAACAAATGCACTTATCAATATATAAAGTACCGAGTAGCCGATTCTCAGACCTATTGAATATGCATATAAAATTTGGTAAAAATCAGTAAAGCCGTTTCGGAGGAGTTCGCGGACTAACATTGTGACACGAGAATTTTATATATAAGATAGAAGATATCAGCCATTAGTCTAATGTCAAGCAAGGAATTTATAAAGTACTTCGGAACATGGAGACGAAGATATTATAATAAATATCTAGGAAGTATAAAATAAATTAGCGTTATTTTAAAGTGTTTCCTGCATTTCATTTTCTATTTATAATAATTAGTTATAGTTTTTCCTTGTAGTTTTCTTTAAGAAATCATTAATGTCTTTAGCGATGTCGTTAGCATCAACTATCAAGAGAATAATTTGGTTTATGTTATAAGTTACGTAGAGTCAAAATCTTTTGTTCTATTTATGTTGTAAGAATTATCATTAGGTTTAATTAATATTATCTAATGAAAAAAGTGCGACAAACTGTATTTTTTACAGTGAAATATGGATTTCCATCGACTATTAATACCCTAGTTTCTCAAATTATTTTGGACATAATTTATACCCATACCAACTTACTTTTTGGCCGAGTTAGTCTTACGATGTGAAAAACTTGTGGCGTTAAAAAAAAAAAAAAAACTGATTTCTTCTCAATCATGAATCATCAATTTTTTATATTTAGTTTCATGATTATTTCATCCACAGACATAGATCAATATGTCTGTGGATTCATCACTAAACTTACCTGTATCCTCATTTATTTGTCACACATTTCAACATTTCATGCAGAAATGTTCCCCATATTATCGCGATTTCAGCGATAGTTTTCCCTCGAATTTCCCCGTCAATTTTCCACGTTTTCCCGCGTCCCGTCAGTCTGTGTCGCGCGCCGGTGGAGGCCGGTCGCTCGCGCCCGCAACTTTCTCGCGATGTTGTGAACTGTGATATTGTGTGAATATGGATGATATCGAGAAAATTGAGGGTAAATATTGAAATTTTCATTGTTTTTGTGGATTGAAAAATACTAGTATATTATAATTATTTATATGTAAAAATACTTAAACGTGTTCCTATCTATGGGAATATTGACAACTGTTTTGAGGGTAAATAAAAAAAAAAGAAATAATTATTTATATTATATTAGACACACTAACATAACTTTAGTACGTAGCTATGAGAAGTGAGGATATTGAAAACTCTTGAGTGTTTTTTATTTATTATCATAATATCTTATAAATATCTAGATAATTGGGGGTAAAATATAAAATATATAATTATATTGATGGTGTTTATTAACAAATATGATGTACGGTATTAAAAGTTTTTATCTTAATTACAAAATTAGCTTGTCACAATGTTAGTCACAGAATACAAAATGTTAGTTATCGCACACGGCTTTACTGATTTTTACCTAATTTTATATGCATATTCAGTAGGTCTGAAAATCGGCTACTGGGTACTTTATATATTGACGAGCTTTTGCACGCGGCTTCGCTCGCGTTAAGAAGTATTATTATATACAAACTTACATCCCCTATTTTAACCCCTTGGGGTTGGAATTTATCAAAATCCTTTCTTAGCTGATGCCTGCGTCATAACATCTACCTGCATGCTAAATTTCAGCCCGATCCGTCCAGTGGTTTGGGCTGTGCGTTGATAGACCAACATGTCAGTCAGTCACCTTTGAGTTTTATATATATATATATATATATATAGATAAGTGCATTTGTTGAATAAATAATAGTAAATTATTACAACTCTAGACTGTAGCTTATACCCTATTTATATAAAATATTAGACATAATATTTTTATATATTTTCACTTTGTTACCATACTGTTTTTATTTATTTACTATAAGCGAATATTTTTATGAAAATTCAATTCTAACTTTAAATTAATTTTATTTCAAGGTCAACGCTTCAAAATAACAGCTATAAGTCACGAGATTTTATTAATACCGTATCCCTACGTACTTCGTACTGTCACATCACATGTAAAATCAATTAACAAGTGTAATGTCCCCATTTTTTTGTTTTTCTTCGTTTAAACTTAAACCTTCAAACTAGTAATAAAACTAATAGTATAAAATTATTGGAAAGTTTTAGACAAAGACATCCAGAATCTGTCTTTTTTTTCTCGCATTTTAGCGAGATGCAAGACTAAAATCGGTCCAGTAATTCTGTTTTGCCTTGTATTGAGTAAGTTCAAGCTTTTTTCATTAACCATACCTTTGAAACTTAGCTCTCAGCTTTAAGACAACGATACGTCTTGTTACTTTTAATATACATCTGGAAAATTTGTTCTTGCAGAAGTTCTGGTCTCTAGAGGCGTTTATAATATACCTACTATGGATGCTCAGAATACATAATAATTAATATTAATACTTAAGTAACATGTTAAGTATAAGGGAACGCTATTTGTAATTTGGCCTTTATGTCCTTGTGTATGTGTGTTTTTTTTTTGTAAAATAAGGGGGCAAATGAGCAAACGGGTCACCTGATGGAAATCAACTCCCGTCGCCCATGGATACTCGCAACATCAGAAGAGCTGCAGGTGCGTTGCCGGCCTTTTAAGGGGGAATAGGATAGTAAATAAATAATAATAAAAAGGTAGGGTAAGTACGGTGGTGTAACAAAACTAAGTGACAATACTTTAGGGCGAGTATGTGTCCCTTATATAAAGTTCACTGTGAAATTAGCAAATACATTGTTTTGGGTGATTTGTATGGCCAAGCGCCTCCACATCTTGAATTTTCCCATACAAGGGTGAAAAAAACATTTAGTTACTCTTTCAGCGCTGCTACTTTCACAACGAACTATTTATAGACGACCCTTACACACTCTTAAATAATATAATAATCCATCAATTAGTTTTTTTACACCCTGTATATATTTTTGTTTTGTTCTTGTCCAATATGTTAGAACGGTCTTGACAGATATTCTTGTGATATATTAAAAAACTATATATAACTATAACTAAACATTGTATTAACTGTTAATGTATGAAAATTTATTTTAATTTATTTTCATGTTTTCCTGTAAGTAGTAAAACTTTTTTTTACTTTTGAATACATTAATGATTACAGTAATGATTACAGAAAGAAATTGTGTGTTTATTTTGTACGTAATTTTAAAATATATTTCTCCTAGTGTAAAACGCATTTCTCTACTATCGCCTACTAAAAATCGAACGGTACTTAGCAATGATTCTTCATTCTACAGAATGAGAAGTGATAGGTTCGACATCTATCTTTGTTATCCTAACAAGACTTGTTTCTAGTTTAACTTGAAATAATGTTGACTTTCAGCTCACTGTGGGGTTAGCAGGAATATTTAAAAGCAGCCTAATCGTAACGTTAATGTTTAAATTATATGGGAGCTATATTATTTTTGTAAATTAACTTTTACCGATCGTTAGGTTATCCGATGGAATATCCTTGTGTATTGCGTACACTTTTGGGCACGATTAAATTGTCAGGTTTCAATGCGAGAATCGAAACCACGACGACTGCGTTTGTACCCAAGCACTAGACCACTAGATAACAAACGAAAAAAAATCTATATTTTTATCTCTGTGTGCTTTGTGGCCGTAGAGAAAGCTTAATTACACGTATTAAGTTGATAAGTACTTAATTAAATTTTCACTTAATTTTAAGTTGCTAATTGAAGACGTGAGTGGAAGAATTGAACAAGTAACATTTCGTAACATCCGGACAATAACTATTTTTTTCCCTAATTATTTTAATAAAACTTGTAACTTATCTACTTCATAACCTAGCTAATGTATCTGGCTACACATATTATCCATAGTTTTTCTATTTCAAATAATTTTTCCTGTCCTAAAGCCTCAATTTAAGCAAAAAAAAAAAAACGGGAAGTTTTTTCATGTTACTTACCTTATTCTTCCACTCACGTCTTGAATTGCATGTAAACATAAAATTAAGTAGCAAGTAGCAAGTTAAAATTTAGTAAGTACTAAACTAGATGACAATTAGAGTTTCGTTACTACTTATCTACTTAATACGTGTAAACCAACCCTTAGAGACTAGAGTATACGGTCCGTCTAGATTCTAGAGTCTTAAGGCGGGCAAAAACACCAATTCGTTATTCCGTGACTCCCAGTTTACCTAGTTCCAATATAATAACGAAATGTAAAAAATATGAGATATAAAGCACAATATTTAAGAGACTTTAAACCATAAACATTTTTATAAAACGTAATATTTGGCTGTAATTAATTTACAAACTCACCTCCGACAAAAATCTAATTCATCGAAATATAAGTTTAGTATTAACTAGGATAATTATACATTTTATTTGAATAAATTGTTAGTAAATCTATATTGAAATATTCTGAACCGAACAATTTTGTTTTTTAATATTTATTTCCAAAGATATTTAAAAAAAACATGAAAAATAGAGAAGATCCGCCCCTAGTGACTACACTCTACAGTTTTATGCTAAGCTAAAATGAATCTTATTGCGATGCTTATACGCTTGGTCTTTAGTTGTGTGCAAGGTTATCGTTTTGTATTGAGATTAATCCCTGCCTTAAGGCTTATTTCTTGTAACATCCACAAAGGAAAGGACATCTAAGAATATATTTTATTTTTATATCGGAACGGTTCCCGCGCGATAATTTGTCGCGACGGTATTGCAGGCTTCATCTGGTAACCTTTATACTTATTTAAAAAAAAAACGCCTCCGTGGTCTAGTGGTATAGAGCGCGGCTATTGACTCGGAGGTCGTGGGTTCGATTCCCGCGTTGGAAACATGATATATCCAAGTTTGGTTAGGACAATGCAGGCTGATCACCCGATTGTCTGACAAGTGACATGATCCATGCGTCGGATGGGCATGTAAAAAGTCGGTCCTGCGCCTGATCTCTCGCCAGTTGTGTCGGTTGTCCGTCCCACTGGGTTATGAGAGTAAAGGAATAGAGAGTGCTCTTGTGTACTGCGCATACACTTGGGCACTATAAAATTACTCCTGCGTAGCTGGCTTGGTTTCAATGAAACCGGCTACCGTCACCAAAACCGGTGTGGGAGCTATTATTTATACTTATAACAAACATAAGGATCATTGTTTTAGAATTTCTGGGATGAGAATATAATAGAGCAAATAGGACTACATTATATTATAATCCTTCTTGAGTGATGGGTTATATCATGACATCTTCATTATACATATATTATGTCAGTTATCCATGTTTGTATGAAAATATGTGTGTGGCTGACAACATGAGGATAATTTTAAAGTAATGGTTCCGTCAATAATAAAATATACTAAGAAATTGCAATTCAGTAATAAGCCTTTGTGTGCGTAATTTTATGTGCTTTCCTTTTATGTGTGATTCATTCATCAATTTTAAATTATCCTCAAGACATTGACCCTAGGGAACTACTATTCGTGGGATTTACATCGACAAAACGTAGATTTTTTAGAAATAAAATCAATTACGATTTACGGATATCCTACAAGATCTAATATAAGGCACGGAGGCAGAAACTAATTGAAAAATGGGGGAAAAATTGCTCTGTTTAAGATGTTGAAGTCATTAACTTCATAACTGATGATTTGAAAATATCAACTATTGTACTTATTCACAATAACTGTATGTCGGTCTAACTGTCTCTAAAATTAAATGCTTAAACCTGTGATATGATCTACGATGCAATATTATTGTATGGAGACACTTTGAACCCCGGGAAAAGACATACTCGTTAATCAAGTTAATCTGTCTGTAAATTATAACTCTTGTCAACAAGAATATAAAAATTGATATTCTCTGAGTTGTATTCATTTTGTCCCATCATATTTGACAAGCTGACATTCGAATATAGGCCAAGTTTAATGGCACGGAGGGAATAAATAGTATATAAAATAATAGAGGGAATAAAGTTTAAATTCCGACCGCGCAGTGCCAGGTGCCTACAATTATATTTGCCTACATATGCGCTCTCTTTCTATCGCGTAAGAGGTACCTTTTCTGAAGAAATCAAGATTGTCACCTTTTAGAAAATAAAATAATCTTGTTTTAATTACTATAGCTACTAATAGCAAACTTTTTTATAGTAATAATCAAATTTTAGTAACCCAACGTATATTTTATAATAGTTTTATATTCGATTATAGTGCAGGAGCTGGTCAGGAATTTTTTACAACTTAATACTTATTGGTTTATTTGCTATGTTTGTGTATTTTTTTATCTTTTTTTCTATTTTAAAGTCTTAAATTACTTTATTGAAATATTTCTTTGCCTTTTTTTTCAATTGTTCATATTTATCAGATTAATAACCATTCTGTAACAGCGGTTAAATCAGTACGTAGATATATGCGACGAAAAAATCTTGCGCGTGCGTGCGCCACCGCTCGCTTCTGAGACCCTAGTGATCTGCCCCTCTAGGGGGGTACTTACAGTTCGATACCTACACGCGCAAGCGGGACAGGCCTGGCTGCGGTTTGATATAACCCAACCAAGTAACGGAGGTCAGCCTATTAAACAATTTCTTATAGTTCTTCGTCGTCCTGTGTTTTAAAATCTTAGGGCCTGTTTCACCGCTTCCTGATAAGGTGCCGGATAGGCTTATTTGACAGATTCTCCATACTCCATCTGTCAAGTTAAGTGGTGGATAGCCTTATCAGGAAGCGGTGAAACAGGCCCTTAGCCTTTTACAGATCTTTCGTTTTCGAATTCTATAAAAGGATTGGGGACATGCAATATTACATGCCAAATTAACCACGGAAGATGCCACATTTCGTTACGTCAATTTAGACCATAACACCGCGTGTTAAGATACAAAATAGATAAACCAGATCCACTTGGCAGCCGGCCAGCGTATCTTGTGTTTTAACTATTTTTACCTTGAACACACTGTCGCGAGGTTAATGTCAAGACTAATGATCTTTCACGAGCCACGAGATGAGGCACCCAAGTAACGAATTGTTGCAAACTAAGCGTACAGTTCTGAATCGCACTATCGATGTTTTTGAGGATGACGCGTGAGTCGCGATATAAAACCTAATAAAAGTGGGCTTCAGCCTATCGAGCATAGCATTCTGCTCTGTACAAAGATCTTTCTTTTCATTTCATATTCCAAGGTGTCAAAATTTGTAAGAAAATTTTGACTCGTCTCGTGGCTTGGCCCATAGGACTGATAGGAGTTCCACAGATTAAGTTGTCAACTTTGGAGTGGCGTTAACAGGTGGTAGATAAGAAGTTTGGTAAATTAAAAATGTTTTCTTAAATCGGCCAAGTGCGTCGTGATAAATAGTTATCATTTTAAAGTATACAGTGCGGATTGGATTGATGATGAAAATATGGAAGAGTAAATTTTACTCGATTATGGCGGCGCCATGGCTAAATACGATCCCATTTTAACAATGGATGCCGTCGGTATATTTAAATACGTCTTGTAGTTATAATTTTTTTTTAACTTACCACCAACGAAATCTGTGCTTATTACTTGTAAGTGTTTTCTGTTTTATTATAATTATGCTATGTTTTTATTCATATTTTTTATTGCATAGTTTTTATTGCGTGGCGACCGAATCAAGAAATTTCGTAACGAAAAAAAGCTAACACCCGACTCCGACCAGCATTGCCAGGCTTCGGCACGGTATTTGGGTCTGTGTGACTAGACGTATGCGAATTATAATTGCATATTTAAGTTGATAAAAATGCTATGCAATAGCTTTACAGCGGCAGTCCCGGAGTGCCACAGGTATTTTTTATTTCTCCTCAGTAAAGCAGGTGTTAGGACTTAGGCAGTTTATTAAATACTCGACTGGTTCAATATTTTCAGTATGAAGATCTCACGTATGAAACTTGGAGTACACTGTTCGAAACATTTGCAGTGCGGTGTAACTTTGCCAATTAATGTACGAAACTCGCTTATATTACACGTAACACGACTAATGAAATAATCAGAACCTAATTATATGCAATTTTATTACGAATCAGCTTTTAGCCAAGACGTTTTCTTCATCGTTTCCTTATAAAATCGGCGATCAAAATGTATAATTGAGGATTTTATAAATGGGCGGCCTAATCAAGTCGACTAAAGTCTTAAGACAGAAGAATACACGATCTGACACTGACTGGGCAAAAAAATTGTTTAGTCGACCCTAATATGACAACCTTCATAATATTAGGGTCGACCAAACAATTTTTTGGTTGTACAAAAACTCGTTGTAGTTTGTGGAACCATTTTTTTGACCCAGTACTGCGGGGCTAAAATGGTCGCTTTGGAGAATCGTAATATAATTCATTTTTTTTAAATCCCAAAATGGTTACTCTGCTTGCAATTTATGTTTAGTAATTCTTACTAATGTGACATTCGTCAGTTTTACAGTTTTGACAATTCATTTGTTGAAATGATTGAGAGGAATTGCTAAATGTGACCATTTTAGCGCCGCTGTTCCATAGTAAGTCGATACTTTTAATTTTTTTATTCGACATCTGCAGCTCTCTCTTTCTTGTTTATCACGCAGGAACCGTACATTATTCCGGAACAAAAACTATCCTATGTACTTTCCCAGGGCTCAAAGAACCTCCGTCCCAAACGTCAGATCGGTTCAGCGACTTTAGCATGAAGAGGTAACAGACAGACAGACAAACTTTCGTATTTATAAGTATGGATTCAATGAGAGCTATGTGTCATCCCGGCGACAAAAGTATAGTTAATTAAGGAACGCCTTGACAGTAATTATTCGGTTTCATTAGCGGAGTGCGGGCCACTCGACGGGAAGGTCAATAACGGTTTAATTGTCCTAGGAAAATGCAATTCGTTTTAAAGTGTTTGCACGTGCAGCCGCAGGAGCTAATTCAGCATAAGGCTGCGTTTCCACTAGATATGTGTTGCGAGAAATGTGTTTTTGAGAACCAATAGAATCGCTTCATTGACGTGACCGCGCTCAGCGCAGCGATTCTATTGGATCTTAAAAACAATTGCTCGCGACACATCTCTGGTGGAAACGCAGCCTTATATTGAATACAGGCTACAGCGCTTTCTTAGTACTACAACTGAGTTACTATGGAGCTAACAGTAAAAGTGGCAGCGCTAAAAACTTTTGGCGTATCTATGCTAATATAAAGCTGAAGAGTTTGTTTCTTTGTTTGCTTGAACGCGGTAATCTCAGGAAGGTCCGATTTGAAAAAAACTTTTTTCAAATCTGACCTTCCTTACGATTAGATACCTATAAGCTCATTTATCGAGAAAGGTGGCTATAATTATTTGTATTATTACGATAAAACTAATACAAGCGAAGAAACAGAGTAAAATGTGGAACAAACAGGGAAAATTATTTGAAAGGGCTTATCTCACGAATTAATGGAACAATTTTAAATTTATTTGGCATAGATAAAAAGTAGACCACGTGAAGGATCATAGGCTATTTTGTCTGTGAAATTCCGAATTTACGCGGGCGAAGCAGGGTGGAACGTCTACTATGTTATATTTCATAAGAAAATAAATACTATCAGCATCACGTTGAATTTTCCCGTACAAAAATAGAAAAAATATATTGGACTACGACCAATATTAAGAAATTATTAAACACTCTTTTTACTACTGCGTTTGTTTATGTTATAAGAAAAATTCGTATGGAAAAAATCTCTTAAATAAAACCTAAGCCTTCAAGGTCTAGGAAAAAGGTTTATTTCGTCATAATTCCTACTTTACCAGTCCTAAGTCCTTAGCTTATCCTCAACCTCAGGCCCTGCTCTGATCTCGTCACGTAGTATAATATTTATGCAGTAACTTTCTTTATTAAAACAATAACAACGCGGTCACGTTTCTCATTTGGTAAATAGGAGTGCTTTTATTACTGTCCTTTTGTAACGGTGTCACAATATAACACGGTAGGGTAACTAAGCCGTTCTTGAAACTGCAACATAGAACCATAGTTAGTTTTACGTGCGACGCGTGACTTGATGCAGGCTGCAATTCTATCAATTGAATTCCTTATTTTTTCTTTTTAATTTTAACTCAATTTTAGAACATGGTATAAATTCATTGTTATTTCATGATACGTAACAAACGTATCATGATAATAATAATATTATATCTCATGTATTTTAATTTCTACCTCGTCTTTAAGTTTTTTGAAAGGAATTTATCGATCTAATAGCGTGGTTAATTGATTGAAGTTAATTTAAGACAATCAAAAGCGCTGTTACATATACATAATATAAGATTCAGTCCAAAAAATCTTAAACCAGGCAATCGTCCATCATGGACCTATGCGGTTGATAAAATTATACTTAAATGTATGCTGCTGTCGTTCTAGTTTAGTCTACTGTTTATTATTTGAAATGTGACAGTACCGTGTCGCGATTGTGATCTTTATTGAGGACTGTTGGAAAATTATGACCATTTCATCCTTTTAAAGTCTTTTGTGTATTGTGATTCTATTTTGTAGAAATAGTTCGGCTGCAAGTTAATTTTATCATTGTTATTGTTATATTTTTAGCGTTTAAAAGGACACTTACTGCAACAATAATAATTAATATTCTGTGACTATAATTACAAAATTAGTATCCGTAGAATTTATTATTATGAGTATTGATGTGGGAACAATAAGAAAAGAATAACTTAGTGACAAAACTTAAAAAGTTTAATAATAAAACCTAGCTGTATCGTTTCTTACATCTTTTCTTTTCTTTAAATATTTTTAATAATACATGTATTTTCCGTTAGTTGAGTTGTGAGAAATTTTATGTTGAAGATTGTCTCATTTAAGGCACCATAACCTCACCGCGAGCATTGCCGTGTAATGTTACATTTTAGATTCGAATTTGAGCATTCCATAGCAAGCTGATTTCACTGTCACGTAATATTGATGGTACAAGTTGTATCAATATATTAAAAATTGTATCATTACAAGGTTCGCATTGTAATGCTCGGTTCTCCTCCCTCACTCATTTAATGCTCGACTCTGTAACGTTACATTACAAGCGAATACTCCCGGTGACACAACACCTTTACAATATTGCTAGCCTTAAGCTCAGCTATAGCTATACCGAAGCATCCCTAAACACCCTTAGCATCCAATATAATAATATCTTCAGGATGATGCTGAAACTTCCCCGATTTTGTATGTTCCCCGAGTTTGTGCGTCTGAGATGTTTGCGCAAGCAAGAACGGACGGATTCCGGGCACTCATGCGCAAAAAAGCTACATCTCTCATAAATCGCGTAAGGGGAAGTGACAACAGCATCCTGAAGATTGTGACAGATATTGAGGAACTATATTGTGCGGATAATGAATAAAATTCTTAAGTTTGTAATTTTTAAGTTTGTAGTACTAACCGATGGACCGTAATATTCTAAAATTTGTATTTGTATTATTTACAAGAAACTTGGCTTAACAACTTTACGCAATAGAGATTTATCGCTTGTCATGTGACACACCGGATTATCTGGTGCACAGAGTAGGTCGGGATAATTGAAATCAATTGCCTTCTATAAAGGAATATTACTGGTGGATGCAATAAGAAGACTGGTTATTGAAGTGAACATTTCTATAAGTACTGTACTTTATTGGGTTGGGTAAAATAGTAAACAAGACAATATTATGTGACCTGATAGAAAATTCGTAAGATCGGCAGGGTAGAGTGTAGGAGAGGAATTTACCCGTCCTTTTCTGCCTAGCGAAAATGATATTTCGTCAGAGTGCAGTCTGTTATTTTTGTAATGTAAAATAGAATGTAGTATACACGTTGCAATTATTACATAAATATACAATTAAAAAAGTGAGGTACGTTTCTGATATTCAAATACCTCCAATAAACGCTCCCAAGTCCCAAAGTCCTCTTATATTGGTATATTATGATATTTATGTTCGTAATCTCAAAAGTCCTTTCGCCAGAGACCGTAATCCCGACCATCCTCTCTATTGTCTATTAAACTGAATAGCTGAGATGGTATTTGCGTTCAAAGTATTTTATTGAGAGTGATATGGGTGGAAATAATGGATTTCATGATTACTAGAGCTTGAATCTCGCCAAAACTTTCAGAACTTTCAGAAAATTTATTTATTTTACTAGATGAAGCCCGCAACTCTATTGCGCCAAAATCCGTTTACCGCGCGGGAACCGTACATTGTTTCGGGATAAAAAGTATCGTGTGTCCTTCCCCGGGTCTAAAAGTATCATCATACCAAATTTCATCAAAATCAAATCAGCGGTTTGTGCGTGAAGAGGTAATTTTAGTCTTGAATCGTTCGTGGAAGGTCAGGAAAGTTTTATACGATGAGAAAATTTGGGATTTAGGCGTGTAAGTGTCTAAACACATTATGCCGAATTTCCGCGGTGGAAGTTCGGGTTGATTCCGCCTGAAATGTATTTTAAATAACCGATGACACACCATGCCGAAATTCCGTCGCGTTTGTATATGTTTGACATTGCTGACGTAATCATGCGGAATTTTCGCCGCGGAACTTCGGCATGGTGATTGGTGTGTTTAAACACTAAGTGTAGGCGCACACTAGGCGACAGGTGACAGCGACAGCTCGACGACTAGACGCGACGACAGGCTATGGCCGAGAATCCATACTTCCATACTTATAACATTATAAATGCGAAAATGTGTCTGTCTGTCTGTCTGTCTGTTACCTCTTCACGCCCGAACCGCTGAACCGATTTTGCTGAAATTTGGTATGTAGATGCTTTGAGTGTCGGGAAAGGACATAGGATACATTTTATCCCGGAAAACCGTACGGTTCCCGCGCTATAAACGAATTCTGGCGCAACGGAGTTGCGGGCATCGTCTAGCTTTCATATATTTTGTTCGAAGCCCCCGCACACTTGGCGTCAGAGTCGCGGAGTCGCGACGACAAGCTAGGGGAGTCGAGCGCGCTCGCTACTAGTCGCTACGTCTGGTAGCGCTGCGCACGCGCACATACAACTGCAGTGGTGCGATAGCGGATCGTCAGTCTCGCTGTGAGCGCTAGGAAGGTGCACGTCTTTGTTAGTGTAGGCGCACACTAGGCGACACGCGTCTGCGACAGCTCGGCGACTAGACGCGACGGCAAGTCGCCCTGTCTGCTATGGCTCTAAAGCTACGAGTACTATTGAGTTACTGGTGCTAGTGCCGTATATTTCAGGACAATACAGGCGTCAAAGCAGTTTTAAGCCGGCGTATAACTTTATTACCCCCAAAATTGCCTGACAGTGCCTCACTTAATTGCTATCAGATTATTTATAGAGAGCCATTTTAAAACTTCCAATTTAAAACGCAATTTTTCGCTGTATTGGCACTATATTTTTTATTCAATTTCAAACAAAGCCGAAACCGAAATTCTTATTTTAAATTTCGGATTGTATCGTTTTTATTTTTTACTCGTCCAAAGCTTATCATGCAAAATTGATTTTATTCATTTACGGCATGTAAATGAGTGAAATCGGATTTGGGATTTAAATTAGAGCTCAAAATGTATTGAATTAATACATGAAAATAGTAATGAAATATATCAATGATAACTCAGTCTCAATTTCTATATACGTATAATTGTATACTAATAGCCGTATTCACAATACAAATTATATTACATTCTAAATTATTAGACACAAAGAAAGCGAACACAAAATACTTTACAAAGAACCAAAAAGCAATATTGAAGTAAATAATGTTGTCTATATTAAATTTATAACTTCGAGAAACACAATAAATAATATTTAAATTAGTTTACCTGGACCGGCTACATTTATTATTCAACGGTATCAACTTTGTATCGCTAATTCTTGTTAAATTGCTGTCTTGAAATTACAGCGAACACAGTTATAATAGAATTAATGTTTTGGATACGAATGAATTAAGAAAACTCTTAAATAATTTCATATTTTTGAACTTTGTTATAACAGTTTACAATTGCAGGATAGTATTCGTTTATTAAAGAGACTACCAGTCTCTTTCACTATATTATACAGAAACGATTCCATGCATATATCTTTTGAATTCGGAATCGGATACGGATTTGGATTCAGATTCGAATTCGGATTTAGATCCCGATTCATACAGATTATGATTTGGATTCGGATACGAATGCGGATTGGTTCCGGTTTGGTTCGGAGGATCTCAGCTTGGGAATGTTAATCACACGAACGATTCCGCGCCGAATATAGCAAGTCTATCATCATAAGTAATTAGTCAACTTATTATTAATATTTTTGGTTACAGAGGAGGAAGGCACGGAATTGGAGTTGGAGGCTCTATACCGGCGGTACTGCGTGCGGCTGAAGCACGCGCTGTTCGAGTCGGCGCTGTGCGTCACGTTGTTGTGCAGCGTGGTACTGCTGTGTGCGGTCTGCATACTGCACTCCAATGTAAGTGTCACGCTACCCTAGAGTTGCCAACCTTAAATTTAAAAATCCAGGATTTGGAGTTGGAAAAACAGTTTAAACACAGGACGCCTGACTGTCGCAGGAGTTATGTCTAAAAAATAATAAAGTCAATAATTTGACAATAGAATATCAATAGAAAAGCGTGAACATTTTTGAGAAGAGGCGCGTGAATTTTAAATTTTTAAAACCCAGGACAACCCAGCTGTTCCAGGACGCTGCTTAAAAACTATTCAGGACGTCCCAGGGCACTACAAAAACTAGGACATGTCCTGAAAAAACAGGACAGTTGGCAACCTATGTGAAACACTGTTAGAATAGTAATACCTTATTGTACCATATTTATGCAAATAAAAAATAAAAATAAAAAAACCCTACGCTACCCTTATCCTTTTTTATAAATGTGTAAGTATGGTTTACCATGAAAGCAGCATGAAAGAGCAATTCTTTCTGTCATTTGTATGGGCAAACACCCCAGCGTCATGAATTTACCCATAGAAACGTAAAAAAAGTTACTCCTTCAGCGCTGTGTCGCCGCTGTGAGTCACGTTGTTATGCAGCGTAATACTGCTGTGCGCGGTCTGCATATGCACTCCTATGTGAGTTACTCTTTCAGCGCTGTGTCGCCGCTGTGAGTCACGTTGTTATGCAGCGTAATACTGCTGTGCGCGGTCTGCATATGCACTCCTATGTAAGTTACTCTTTCAGCGCTGTGTCGCCGCTGTGAGTCACGTTGTTATGCAGCGTAATACTGCTGTGCGCGGTCTGCATATGCACTCCTATGTAAGTTACTCTTTCAGCGCTGTGTCGCCGCTGTGGGTCACGTTGTTATGCAGTGTAATACTGCTGTGCGCGGTCTGCATATGCACTCCTATGTAAGTTACTCTTTCAGCGCTGTGTCGCCGCTGTGAGTCACGTTGTTATGCAGCGTAATACTGCTGTGCGCGGTCTGCATATGCACTCCTATGTAAGTTACTCTTTCAGCGCTGTGTCGCCGCTGTGGGTCACGTTGTTATGCAGCGTAATACTGCTGTGCGCGGTCTGCATATGCACTCCTATGTAAGTTACTCTTTCAGCGCTGTGTCGCCGCTGTGGGTCACGTTGTTATGCAGTGTAATACTGCTGTGCGCGGTCTGCATATGCACTCCTATGTAAGTTACTCTTTCAGCGCTGTGTCGCCGCTGTGAGTCACGTTGTTATGCAGCGTAATACTGCTGTGCGCGGTCTGCATATGCACTCCTATGTAAGTTACTCTTTCAGCGCTGTGTCGCCGCTGTGGGTCACGTTGTTATGCAGCGTAATACTGCTATGCGCGGTCTGCATATGCACTCCTATGTAAGTTACTCTTTCAGCGCTGTGTCGCCGCTGTGAGTCACGTTGTTATGCAGCGTAATACTGCTGTGCGGGGTCTGCATATGCACTCCTATGTAAGTGTCACGGTTTCCCTTCCCTGTCATGCGGATCATCACCCGCGCGCGGATCGGGTCGCGTTGAAGTTGCCCACATCATTTACTGTCATATGCGGGCAACACACCTGCGGTTAGTAGCATATTGATGTGATATTTTGTCACCCGCATGCGTGCGCGGGTAATAAAACGTAGGAAAAGCAATGTGTTTCTAAAATACTAGAGTAGCAACGCAGAAAAGCGTAACCAATTGATAGTTCAAAAGACAATGTCAATTCATATTGGTTATTATGTCATTACTCATTATGTAGGTCAGATATGCCTGCAGGCATTTTCGAAGTGGCAACGCGTTGCTGCCGTAAACTGCCAATCTAGTTACGTTAGTAACATAGAATATCATTGAGGAAAAGCGCCGTTGTGTACAGTGTAAAAGATGCCAATGTGATCAAGAATTGGACTAGCACGCGTTGTTCTTGTCGGTGCTGTGACATTGCTGTGCAGCATGCTGCGTGATACTCCGGTGATACTGCTGTGTGCGGTGTGCATACTACACTCATAAAAAAGACTGGTTGCACTCCGGGAGTGCCGGCAGAAGTCAAAACTTGTTTATTAACGTTGTGCATTTTTTTAAACCATTTTTTATGATCGATCAAGTTGTTTCGATCAAGTTTCGATCAAGGTTTCGATCAAGTTTCGATCAAGTTGCGATCTAGTTTCGATCAAGTTTCGATCAAGTTTCGATCAAGTTTCGATCAAGTTTCGATCAAGTTTCGATCAAATTTCGATAAAGTTTCGATAAAGTTTCGATCAAGTTTCGATCAAGTTTCGATCAAGTTTCGATCAAGTTTCAATCAAGTTTCGATAAAGTTTCGATCAAGTTTCGGTTAAATTTCGATTAAGTTTCGATCAAGTTTCGATCAAGGTTTCGATCAAGTTTCGATCAAGGTTTCGATCAAGTTTCGATCAAGTTTCGATCAAGTTTCGATCAAGTTTCGATCAAGTTTCGATCAAGTTTCGATCAAGGTTTCGATCAAGGTTTCGATCAAGTTTCGATCAAGTTTCGATCAAGTTTCGATCAAGTTTCGATCAAGTTTCGATCAAGTTTCGATCAAGTTTCGATCAAGTTTCGATCAAATTTCGATCAAGTTTCGATCAAGTTTCGATCAAGTTTCGATCAAGTTTCGATCAAGTTTCAAATTGAGTTCGAGTTCGAGTTCGACACAAAACACTACTCTCCAACCGTCTTACGCATTTTGTATGATTTTTCGATCAACACGAAAATCTATAGCGAGTTTCACAGTTTTTACCCATCCCGCAAGTGCTCAACGCCGCTAAAGAAGTTTTCACTTCAAAAAAAGTGTGTCAGTTCCGATGCACGACTGGAGTTTACTCCTTAAGTACGAGTATCTAACCATACGCAAAAAGAGTTTATTCAACTGAAATTATTATTATTTTTAACAAAAAATTAAAACCGACTTCCAAGGTAAAAACAATAATAACATTAATATGAACTAAAAAGTATTAAATAATTTTTACTATCTAATGGTGCCTTTTTCCGAATTCGGCTAAACCTCAACTATTTCTGTATTCAATCTTCATTATTTTGAAGTCGGTACCAGATAGCTGAATCTTCAGTCCTCTGACAGAATATTTGAAACTTTTGGAACTGGCACCGACTTCAAAATTATGAAGATTGAATACAGAAATAGTTGAGGTTTAGCCGAATTCGGAAAAAGGCACCATTAGATAGTAAAAATTATTTAATACTTTTTAGTTCATATTAATGTTATTATTGTTTTTACCTTGGAAGTCGGTTTTAATTTTTTGTTAAAAATAATAATAATTTCACTCTTTTTAGTTACACTAGTAGGTAAACCTTCGCGTATATTTTACGTATCTTATTACAATTTGTCAAGAGTCACAACTCACACTCACAAAATCATATATTATCAGTGAAGTGAACATATTGTGCTAAGTAATTTAACAATTTTAATGCTTCAAGCCCCAAGCGGTCACCGGCGATTGAGATAACAATAGAAAGGCTATTGTGTCTCGTTTTTCCACGATCGAAGGATCTATCAGATAAAAAATTGTATAAACTTGTATAGGATGTAGCGTAGCTACTCATAATATTTAATATTATCATAATTATTGACAGCTCTGTTCTTGTAAAGCGCTTATTCCACTTATCCTAGCTAGGAAGTCCTAGCTAGGATCCTAGCTTTCTAAATGTTATTCCACTTGACTAAATTTTTTCCGATTTAGGATCCTAGCTAGGATCCTAGCTTCTAAATGTTATTCCACTTGACTAAATTTTTTAGGACCCTAGCTAGGACTTCCTAGCTAGGATAAGTGGAATAAGCGCTTAATCAAGAATTCAAATCGATACTTAGTGCGCCATCTATCGATTAATAAGTATAACTGATTAAAAAGACACTTAATGACTTTGTTTTGTGTAAATGCTCTTTTTGAAATAACTTTATTTTAATTCTATTTGTCTATTTAAATTTTATAAAGTAATTAGTAAAGTATTCGATCTGTTGTCTGCCGCCACGCGCCACGCGGCGCGGCGGCGCGGCGGCGCGGCGACGCCGTCGCCTCTGCGGCGCCGACCGCCATGTATTAAACAAACAGGTGTTGTTATACAGTACATAATTATTATTATTAGTATATCCATACCTATGCCTTGTACTATTATTAATTCTGTGCCATGAGACATTGGTGACCTTAATGATGATGATGACGATGATGATGATGATGATGATTATGATGATGAATATGAATTGCATAGTAGCATATGCTTTCTGTTCTTAAAACAACGCCGAAACTCCCGAACGTATATCTATAAGGAGTCAGGAGTTCTCTCAGTATCTTCGAAACCATGGTATACTTTGACCCAATATTTGACTTTTTGGTAGCATATTCTTAGTACGCTTCACATAAAACCAAAATCACCATATGTTTCCATATAAATTTCGAGGAGTTCCCTCGATTACTCATGGATCCCATCATCAGGTCACCACTTTTGTGAACATGGTACCAAATTGGAGTGAAACCTAATACAACAAAATAAAAATTTCGAAAATCGGTTCACAAACGGCGGAGTAATCGTTGAACATACAAAAATAAAAAAAAAAAAAAAATAAAAAAAAAAAAAAAAAATATCCACAGCCGAACATATAACCTCCTCGTTTTTTGGAAGTCGGTTAAAAATATTAATATCATATGAAATCAGATGTTCCGGCAATATTATCTACACCCCTTTCTGCCATAGTTATTTCAAAATACTTTTAGTTCACTTTAGCCAGTATAATGATAAAAATTATAACTTCACAATAACAATATTAATAATCGATATTTATAACAAAAATAGCAATATAAATACATCGACACTGATAGAAACAAACAAGCCCAATAACATATAGTATATAGGTATAGTCGCCTATACATCATACCATTTGTACGTTTTAATCATAAAGTTAATATACCTATCGGAATATAATATTATATAATTATATAATAATATAATATAATATTCCGATAGGTATATTACCTTTATGGTCTTAATACACTCACAGCCAAATTAGAAAGTTGCGCACTAAAGGTGCGCACCAAAAACGTTACACATTTTTTCGTTACTTGTTAGTAGGTTTTACCCCTCGGATTTTTCTCATACCGGGCGCCTTATATATGAAAATCGATTCTTAAGGAGTAAACTCCAAAATTATGTAAGTCACAGGTTACACGGTCAAATTTTCATCAACCTGATCCACCAATCCGGTAAAGATTGATTTGATCGTCTAACCTACGGATTGATGAACTTTTTATAACCATCAATATTCCGTCAATCAGATTGATGGATCAGATTGATGAAAATTTGACCGTGTAACCTGTGACTAAGTGTCACGCTGTCATATATAGAGTAAGAAATGTCAGTTTAACTAGGGAATGGACTGACAGATCGCGACTCGCGTGGTGGTTTAAGTAACTGCCACCATCTTTTGTTCTCAGTAATGGTCTGGATATTATTTCTTTTCCACCTGGTGGAGCTACGTAGCCGTAGTCTTTCGTATCAATTATATCGTGTCAAGTTTCGATCAAATTTCGATGAAGTTTCGATCAAGTTTCGATCAAGGTTTCGATCAAGGTTTCGATCAAGTTTCGATCAAGTTTCGATCAAGGTTTCGATCAAATTTCGATCAAATTTCGATCAAGTTTCGATCAAGTTTCGATCAAATTTCGATCAAGTTTCGATCAAGGTTTCGATCGAGTTTCGATCAAGTTTCGATCAAGTTTCGATCAAGTTTCGATCAAGTTTCGATAAAGTTTCGATAAAGTTTCAATCAAGTTTCTATCAAGTTTCGATCAAGTTTCGATCAAGTTTCGATCAAGTTTCGATAAAGTTTCGATCAAGTTTCGGTCAAATTTCGATTAAGTTTCGATCAAGTTTCGATCAAGGTTTCGATCAAGTTTCGATCAAGTTTCGATCAAGGTTTCGATCAAGTTTTGATCAAGTTTCAATCAAGTTTCGATCAAGTTTCGATCAAGTTTCGATCAAATTTCGATCAAGTTTCGATCAAGTTTCGATCAAGTTTCGATCAAGTTTCGATCAAGGTTTCGATCAAGATTTGATCAAGTTTCGATCAAGTTTCGATCAAGTTTCGATCAAGTTTCGATAAAGTTTCGATCAAGTTTGGATCAAGTTTCGATCAAGTTTCGATCAAGTTTCGATCAAGTTTCGATCAAGTTTCGATCAAGTTTCGATAAAGTTTCGATCACGTTTCGATCAAATTTCGATCAAGTTTCGATCAAGTTTCGATCAAGTTTCGATCAAGTTTCGATCAAGGTTTCGATCAAGATTTGATCAAGTTTCGATCAAGTTTCGATCAAGTTTCGATAAAGTTTCGATCAAGTTTCGATCAAGTTTCGATCAAGTTTCGATCAAGTTTCGATCAAGTTTCAAATTGAGTTCGAGTTCGAGTTCGACACAAAACACTACTCTCCAACCGTCTTACGCGTTTTGTATGGTTTTTCGATCAACACGAAAATCTATCGCGAGTTTTTCACAGTTTTTACCCATCCCACAAGTGCTCAACGTCGCTAAAGAAGTTTTCACTTCAAAAAAAGTGTGTCAGCTCCGACACACGACTGGAGTTTACTCCTTAAGTACGAGTATCTAACCATACGCAAAAAGAGTTTATTCAACTGAAAAAATATTAATATCATATGAAATCAGATGTTCCGGCAATATTATCTACACCCCTTTCTGCCATAGTTATTTCAAAATACTTTTAGTTCACTTTAGCCAGTATAATGATAAAAATTATAACTTCACAATAACAATATAAATTATTGATATTTATAACAAAAATAGCAATATAAATACATCGACACTGGTAGAAACAAACAAGCCCAATAACATATAGTATATAGGTATAGTCGCCTATACATCATACCATATATGTACGTTTTAATCATAAAGTTAATATACCTATCGGAATATAATATTATATAATAATATAATATAATATTCCGATAGGTATATTACCTTTATGGTCTTAATACACTCATAGCCAAATTAGAAAGTTGCGCACTAAAGGTGCGCACCAAAAACGTGACACATTTTTTCGTTACTTGTTAGTAGGTTTTACCCCTCGGATTTTTCTCATACCGGGCGCCTTATATATGAAAATCGATTCTTAAGGAGTAAACTCCAAAATTATGTAAGTCACAGGTTACACGGTCAAATTTTCATCAATCTGATCCACCAATCCGGTAAAGATTGATTTGATCGTCTAACCTACGGATTGATGAACTTTTTATAACCATCAATATTCCGTCAATCAGATTGATGGATCAGATTGATGAACATTTGACCGTGTAACCTGTGACTAAGTGTCACGCTGTCATATATAGAGTAAGAAATGTCAGTTTAACTAGGGAATGGACTGACAGATCGCGACTCGCGTGGTGGTTTAAGTAACTGCCACCATCTTTTGTTCTCAGTAATGGTCTGGATATTATTTCTTTTCCACCTGGTGGAGCTACGTAGCCGTAGTCTTTCGTATCAATTATATCGTGTCAAACAGCTATCACGATAAGTATGCTAAATGAATTAAAAACCTTTATTCAAAGTACTTGTGGAAATATCACCAAAAACTATAATATTAAATTATTCTATCAGAAGCAAACATTCAAACAAAAGTAACATAAACAAACTTCCCTGTCGAGTTAGTTTGCGATGTTTCTATTTTATTAGTTTACTCAGACCGGTGCTAGTCAGTGGCCTGGTACTGAATGACATCATAATATTATTTTCACTACTAGATGACGCCCGCAACTCCGTTGCGCCAAAACTCGTTTATCGCGCGGGAACCGTACATTTTTCCGGGACAAAAAGTATCCTATGTCCTTTCCCGGGACTTGAAGTATCTCCATGCCAAATTTCCGCAAAATTGGTTCAGCCGTTTGGGTGTGAAGAGGTAACAGACAGACAGACAGACGGACAGACAGACAGACACACTTTCGCATTTATAATATTAGTAAGTAAGTGAGTAAGTAAGTAAGTATGGAAGTATAGAAGTATGGATGGATAATATTATTATTGTATTAGATGATGACTGCAACTCCGTTGCGCAAAAATCGTATATCGCGCGGGAACCGTACATTTTTCCGGGATGAAAAGTATGTCCTTTCCCGGGACTCTAAAGTGTCTCCATATCAGATTTCAGTAAAATCCGTTCAGCGGTTTGGGCGTGAAGAGGTAACAGACGGACAGACACACTTTCGCATTTATAATTATATATTAGTATGGATTAGGTGAAGCCCGTAACTCCATTGCGCGGAAAGTCGTTCACCGTAAATTTTTTCCTAACAAAAACTATTGTATGCCATTTCCCGTCACTCAAAGTTTCTGTAGCTATTTTCATCTAAAACGGTTCAGCGGTAGCGGGAAGAAAAAACATCCATACATAGTACACATTGCACACTTTCCGATTTTAAGGATTACTATCCGCTTGATATCCATTTAAATATAAATTCTCTAAAAAATCACACAAAGTCGTGATTTTTACGAGCCTCCATACCCATAGATATACCAAAAACCGATTTTTCGAAAGTCCATTCTTCAAGTGGCTAAATAGGGTATCAAATTTTTTTTTGCTTAAATTTTGGTATTAATCCTTCGATGGGGAATTCTTGGAAATACTATTGAAGTCTTTTGTTGTCGCGATCACCGGTGCTCGAATGGGGCTTGAAGGATTAATTTAAATTGTTCGATTGTGTTGAATACCTCTATAGTCTATGTTCTTACTCCATATTGCCAGTATTAGAAAATATTTCTTGATAGATTTCTTTTATTGCGTTATCGATGGATGCCGCAAACATTTACTCGTCCTTTCCATTTTCAATTTTTTTTTCTATAGAAAAGCAATATTTTACTAAACGTAGATTTATTGCTTCGTTTAGAAAGGTTTCTGGTGTTAAGGTTTTTTTAAGATAATCGCAAAGTGTAGGTAACACTACTCAAATATCATGTCCTAAATCCTAAAAGGACTAACATCCTTTTTAACCAACTAGGTACTACAACCAACAACTCACAGAAGTTGATTCCTAGGCAGACCTACGTAGTTTGGTCGCGTTATGTCAAAACCAACCGACAGATCACAAACATTGAATTGATATGATCCGATCAAATCACGTTAGTCTGCCAACTGCCTAGGAATCAATTTCCTCGATGGTACGACAAATCCAAAATAAAAATTACGATTCAATTGTGGTACATTGTCGTCTTCTGTATTATTCATACTTATTATCATAAATGCGAGTGTGCCTACTTATTACCTATTCATGCTTAAGTTGCTAGCCGATTTCGATGAAATTTCGAATGAAAAAATATAGGATAATTATACTTAGACTACGTAAAAACATCATACGGAAAAATAACCTAAATTACCCGCGGTATCATTACTAATCTATTGATGTATCTTTTGTTAAAATCGGGCCAATAGTTTAGCTATTGTAAATCCATACTAATATTATAAATGCGAAAGTGTGTCTGTCTGTCTGTTACCTTCCAACTCAAACTGCTAAACCGATTTTGCCGAAAGGTATGGTCATACTTTGAGTCCCGGGAAAGGACATATAGGATACTTTTTATCCCGGAAAAATTTACGGTTCCCGCGCGATAAGCAAATTTTGGCGCAAGAGAGTTGCGGGCATCATCTTGTTACTGGACATACAATGTACATACATAAACTTCTTATAACATTACCCTTACTTTCGGCTTGGCCATATTCTGGTATAAGCAAAGCTATCGAATTTCAACTACAAGTATAACATCTCACGAATTTTATTTGTTTCAACAAATACCCACACGTCTAGTGGAAACCAATTGCTGTCACTACAGTAGCACCTCCGATATCAAACAGAACAATATATTGGTACCGCCATGACACATTGAGAGAGTGCGTTCGTAACAAGTAAATCCCACCAAAAACATAAAATATGTAAAAATTGAAAGCCAAGTTCCATACAAACATTATTCTTGTCTATGGACTTAGCCGTAAAAAGGATGGAGATCTAAATGAGCGCCAAGTTCCATGGAAAATCGAAATATGTATGTATAGGAACCAAATAACATTATGAACAAATAATAGAGTCTATTTCTTTGCTTTAACTAACTTAGCCAGTTTTCATAACATCAATCATTTCATAAAGTTATTGAACATTTTAATTCTGATGAAAACTAGCCAAGTAGAATCTAACCTAGTTTAAGATCTCAAATTATTTAAATAACATTAATTGTTATAGATATTCAATACAGCAAAGAAATAGACTATTATTTGTTCATAATGTTATTTGGTTCCTATACATACATATTTCGATTTTCCATGGAACTTGGCACTCATTTAGATCTCCATCCTTTTTACGGCTAAGTCCATAGACAAGAATAATGTTTGTATGGAACTTGGCTTTCAATTTTTACATATTTTATGTTTTTGGTGGGATATCATTACTTTTTGTAAAGAAAACTTTCCGAGCAAGGGTAGACAGTATAAGACATCTTAATCTTCCCAGTTCAAACATACATAATGTTCGACTATATTCAATCGCAACCTTAAGGTGTTATTTCACCACTTCCCGACGAGTATCGGATATGCTATCCGCAACTTATCTGGCAGATACTTCATCTATCAGATAAATAATTTATCTGATAGATGAAGTATCCACAATAATTGTGGATAGCCCATCTGAAACTTAACTGACAGATGCTTCATCTGTCAGATAAGTTGTGGATAGCCTATCTGAAACTAATCAGGAAGTGGGGAAATAGCCCCCAAGCCTTGTTGAGTATCAGACGAATAAAACAAAGAAAATTAAGCGAATGGAAAAAGCAGCTACCATCAGGAGGCATTGGAATAATACGGTATAACACAAGTGTATTTCCAACCATTAACTATAGGGTACAGCTTATTGTGCGGAAGTAAAGAAGCTATTATTATAGCTGTCTAACAGACAGACAGACGGACGGACGGACGGACAGACGGACGGACAGACGGACAGACGTATTAAAAGAATTCTATGTCTATTCCCGGGACTCAAACTATGTCTCCATACCAAATTTAAGAACAATCGGTACAAGCAATTTGGGCTTGAAGAGGCAACAGACAGACAGACATACTTCATAAAGTCACCTTCTATTAATTTCCTAAAGTTTTTTCGCTTCACAAATAAATATTTACAGAGAGGTCCCATACAATAAATGTGATTTTTTTGGCCTTTTTTGCTCAAAATCAATAATGACAGCCGGTTGATACTTGAAAATTTCAAAAAATCTTTAATTATATTTTTATTTTCATAATTTATAATAAAAGTAAAATAAAATCAATATTTAAGGGGGTCTCCATACAAAAAACACAATTTTTGCCTAGTTTGGCTCTGTCCGACTCGCACTTGACCGATTTTTTTTGTTTTCTGATTTTTCCTCACGCTTTCACACAATTGCCGAGCTGGATTCCAAATTTCAGCCTTCTAGGTCATCTGGAAGTGGGTTAGAATTTTGATCTATAGGTCAGTCAGTCAGTCAGTTAGTGATAAAAATGTAGATTTTCGGACGTTAATATCTTAATAACCGTTTGAGCTGTGCTTATGAAATTTAGAGCATGTAGTTATCTCGCAAGTCTCATTATAAGAGCCAAATTTGAAACGTTTATGTCAAATAGTTTCGGAATTATGAGAGGGTCAAAAGTACCTGCAAATGGTTCATGTAATATTACACACGGTGCTGCTCGCCATTCTGTTATGCTGGAACTTGGCTTGACACGCTACCGCGTGTCTAGATATGGAAGTAAGAAATATTGTGGTGAGAGAGAAAATATGCTAAGTTGCCGATAAAATATCCATGTGATAATAGACATTTACAAATAAAATATTTAAAGAGCCAATAACAAAGACAAGTTCTATATCTGGTAAAGTCGCATGACTAAGTAGAATTCATAAGTAAAATTACCGTACTTATAAATTCTATACGCCAGTATTATAATACTCTGTGGTTCTATTTAGTACCTATACACACAGAGTACTATAATACTGCTATACCGTACGTTTTATACGTGGGAGAGCCATGCTTCGGCACGAACGGGCCGGCTTGACCGGAAAAATACCACGTTCTCACAGAAAACCGGCGTGAAACAGCGCTTGCGCTGTATTTCGCCGAGTTAGTGAGCTTATCGGAGGCCCAATCCCCTATCCCATTCCCTTCCCTTCCCTCCCCTATTACCTTATTCCCTCTTAAAAGGCCGGCAACGCACCTGCAGCTCTTCTGATGCTGCGAGTGTCCATGGGCAACGGAAGTTACTTTCCATCAGGTGACCCGTTTGCTCGTTTGCCCCCTTATTTCATGAAAAAAACGTAACTTTCCTACGCGCACTCTAAAACTTTGGAACGAACTGTCACCAGCAGCTGTATTGGTCCGCCAATACGACCTGCAAACCTTCAAGAAGAGAGCGTATTCCCTCATAAAAGGCCGGCAATGCACCTGCAACTCTTCTGATATTACGAGTGTCCATGGACGATGGTAGTTGCTTTCCATCAGCTGACCCATGACCCGTTTGCTTATGTTTGCCCCATCATTTTATTAAAAAAAAAAACTGTTTCTAAAATGGCTTACCAGACGAGGTCAAATCTTAATACTTGTATTTTTGTGCGCATATTTTTATTAATGTGTAAAATAACCGTTTGAATTTATAAATTGAACGTTGTAATTTTCAATTAAATTGAAATTGTTAAAACAAAACAGTGCATATAAACGATTTAATTTGTTTGCGCGAAGTGTTTATTATGTCAACAGCAAACAAATTATTGTGTAGATAAATTACACTTCACTTGGTCCAATGTAAATTTGTCCTGTACACACTAATTTTCATAATTAACAAATTGTTATTTAAATTACCTTATCTTTAACCCATGTACGGCATTGAAAAAAATAAATATGGCACTCGGGGATTGCCGCGGTAAAGCTATTGCATAGCATTTTTATCAACTTATGCAATTATTTTGCATACGTCTAGACGCACGCACACAAACACCGTACCGGCAACGCCGTACCGACAGGCACAGCGGTGCGGCGTGAGCACCACACCGATCCCAAGTCTGCAAACAGAAACGACATTAGACGAATGTTATGTTTTTTTCGTTACGGAATTTTTTGATTTGGTCACCACGCTCAAAGCCCATGATAAAAGATATGCAATAGCTTAATATTAACACAGTCAAGGCCATTTAGCCGAAACTTTTTCGTTCTCGCTTCGTTATAGAATCGCCGATCAAAATGTATGGAATTGACATAAGACGGGTCGAACGTCAACGTCATAATATTAACGAACGCTTATGTCAATTCCATACATTTTCATTGGCGATTCTATAACGAAGCGAAAACGAAAACATTGAAAACATTTGGGAGTGTCCCAAGGGGTTAAAAATCAAATACCTACAGTAATAATTGTTATAGTACAAAGATGAACACTGACAGAAAATCGGAAAGATAGTAAAAGGTTCCGGTTATTCCGGGTTCCGTAGACACCTGTTTAACAACAACAACAACTGTGTTTGTGTGGGTAACAGACAGACAGTCAGACTGACAGTCACACTTTCACGTTCATAATATTAGTATGGATTTCATACTTTTCTCATTGATACTCGTATATTTCTCCGTTCGGGCAGCGGTCATTTTCATTTGTACTAAAATAACATTTTATATTTTTCATCTACTCGTGAAACTTATTGAGTCGTGTGAATGGATATTTACTTTGAAGATGTTGAAAATATTTTCAATTACATTTTAAAAAGTCTGTATGAAAACATACGTGAAAATATTTCCAAATAAAACATTTTTGTTAATGTTGATCATATCTTAAGGGTCCGTATACGATATTTACCGACTTCGCTGATTTTACAGACGTGATTTAACAGTTAAAATACAGTATTTCTATAAGTTTTAATGCACAACATGTAAGATCATTTCAATTATAATCTAGTGTTGGAGCTAGATTTTTTTAAATATTTTAAATAATCCAAGTCAAACCCGCGACAGTTTTGTGATTTTTGCTGTAAAAGGTTTAGAATATCACCTGTTTATGGATTGTATTGACGTCTTAACGGTATTAAAAAATACAATGTACTGTTGAGAAAGTCGTCTATAAAATGTTGGAATTACTTTTTACCACTTTAATACGAAATAGTTGAGTAAAAAAATATGTAACTCGGCAAAATTTTAGAGAAAATGGACAAAGAATTGCTGCTAATTTCGGCAACTTGGAGCTGTAATTCGTAAAAAGAAAATGACAGAAATAATCTATAGATAAAATTCTATCCAATTCGAGAAAAAAGAAAGCAAAAAAAAACATATTGTGCCAAAAAAACACGATTCAAAACAACCTAAATCTCACATTATATTTCTCGCCGCAAGTTTGAGTCGGCTTTCCGCGCTTAAATATATTTTAAATCTAATAATTAATAAATTTTTTTTGTCTAATAAGGGGAACAAACCTAATAATATTTCTGTAGCGTACCTTTGCAATTTCGGCAAAATCGGCAAAATTTCGTATACGGACTCTTAACATTAGAGATACTTTCGCACTGAAAATATTTGTACGGATGATACTGTTTTAGATTTAATGTGAATCAGATTAATCAAACAGAGATTAATCCTTCGATCGCGGATTCTTGGAAAAGCGATTGTATTATATTGTTGTCGCGATCACCGGTTCTCTTATGGGGCTTAAAGGATTAATATTTAATAGTAATTGGGGAGGGGAAGAGGGGATTTCGGGAGTAGCTCGAGCGTGTCAGATTAAGCTTGTATAGGCTTCCGACATGTGTCTAGTTATCATGGTAGAGAAATCAGATTTCTCACGTGGTGAGTTTTTTTTTTTTTTTTACATTGAAATGTCATTGGATCTATCAGATTAAGATAGGGGATGTTAAGTGTTCCCCAAAGAAGCTTCCATATAAAGCACGGACGATTCAAAGGTTAGGTAAAGCGTGTAGGGACATTTTAAAATATAAAAAATAACGCTTCATTTTTTCCTAACTAAGCTTCGCAGATATTTGATTTTGTACTAAACTAAATGATTTACTCCTTCTTGTCTAAAATACATTTATAGTTTACCTAAATAAGCAATTTTCTGTATATATTTTCTCTTTCAAAACTTAAAAATGGCTGCAGTTTCTGAACCCACCGCTAAAATAAAAAAAAACACTCTTATTATTTATCAGTTTTGCCTAATGTAAAAAACCTACTAGGTCTCCATGACACTCGAGTGACTACAAATACTAAATACTACTACAAATAGCACCCTCCCCTCCTCTACTATAAGGGATAATATACTTACGATAAAATGTTTTAATGAGCACGTTTTACATACCTAATTATAACTTTTATCGCGAAAATTTTAATTAGATGAATGATAAAAATAAACAATTGAGTAGGAGAATAACAGGGAAATACACTTTCTAGCAGGGTTTTTATAAACGACTAGATGATGCCCGCAACTCCGTTGCGCCAAAATTCGTTTAACGCGCGGGAACCGTACATTTTTGTGAGATAAAAATGTCTTTCTCAAAACTCAAAGTTTCTTCATATCAAATTTCAGCAAAATTGGTTCTACGGTTTGGGCGTGAAAAGGTAACAAACAAACAGACTGTACGTCACACTTTCGCGTTTATAATATTAGTATCACTGACCCTCTAAAACTCGTTAAAGCAAGCACCGATCTAGGGAAGTCAAAGGATAGAATTTCGCAAACATCTTTGAACACAAATATCAGATTTCCTTAAACCCGACGGAGTTTCCGTAATAGCTTGCAGTTCGAATACCAAATGTAGTCACATATCAGTTTGGTGTCAATTTGAGTAGTGTGCAGAAATGTCAGAGTTGGGTGGAGTCTAGCTAGTCTCTTTAAAATCTGAGTTATAACACGCTAAAGAAGGCAATAAAACTCATTTAACCACTTTACTTTTTCCCCCATTTGATCACTTTATTTTTATCATTTGACCACTTTAATTTTTTCCACCTTTTGAGAAAGACGAAAAATCTTCTAAGCGGTGTAATACATAATTATATTACATAGTGAACTGGTAGGCATTATCTCATTTGTAGATAATCCTTATTGGTATTATTAATCACAATTGCATTTTCTATACTTATTATAAAACAAAGTCGCTTTTTTTCCCTCATGTCCCTTTGTTCCTTTTAATCTTTAAAACTACGCAACGGATTTTGATGATTCTTTCAGTGTTAGATAGCCCATTTATCGTTATAGGCTATATTTTATACCCGCGAGACGCCGGGGCGGATCGCTAGTCATCGATAAATGTAAATGTCAACTAAGATTTTCCTTAAACTTTAGGCTGCTATATCATGTGTAATGTGTATTGCTCCTATCCTTTGAAAAGAGTAAACATTCTTTTATGATTTCTAGGGAAAATTAAGGACATACTAATAACTAGCGACCCGCCCCGGCGTCGCACAGGTATAAAATATATAGCCACTGAAAAAATGATTAAAATCGATAGCCTATGATCCTTCACGTTCACCTACTTCTTATCTGTGCCAAATAATATAAAAATTGATCCAGTAGTTCGCGAGATAAGCCCTTTCAAATAATTTCCCCTGTTTTTTCCACATTCTCCTATTAGTCTTAGCTTGATAAAATATAGCCTATAGCCTTCCTCAATAAATGGGCTATCTAACACTGAAATAATTTTTCAAATCGGTCCAGTAGTTCTTGAGATTAGCGCATTCAAGTTAGCCCTTTCAAATAATTTTATTCGTTTTTTCAACATTTTCCTCTATTTTTTTCGCTCCTATTAGTCATAAAATATAGCCTATAAGCCTTCCTCGATGAATTGGCTATCTAACACTGAAAGAATCATCAGAATCCGCTGCGTAGCTTTCAAGATTAAAGGGAACAAAGGGATATGAGGAAAAAAAGCAACTTTGTTTTATAATATGTATATAGAATATAAATTTGAGCCATAGACAGAGAAAGCACAGATATCTGTATAAAGCATAGAAATCTGTTGGTTTAGTATTAATAACCAAAAATTTATATAATAATTATTTTTAACAAAAAATTAAAACCGACTTCCAAGGTAAAAACAATATTAATAGCATCCTTATAATATGAACTAAAAAGTATTAAATAATTTTTCCTATCTAATATGTAGTGCCTTTTCCCGAATTCGGCTAAACTTCAACTATTTCTGTACTCAATCTTCATCATTTTGAAGTCGGTACCAGATATAGCTGAATCTTTATTTCTTTGACAGAAAATTTGAAACTTTTGGAACTGGCACCGACTTCAAAATTATGAAGATTGAGTACAGAAATAGTTGAAGTTTAGCCGAATTCGGGAAAAGGCACTACATATTAGATAGGAAAAATTATTTAATACTTTTTAGTTCATATTATAAGGATGCTATTAATATTGTTTTTACCTTGGAAGTCGGTTTTAATTTTTTGTTAAAAATAATAATTTCACTCTTTTTAGTTACCTAGTAGGTAAACTGTTAGTGCCAATTCAAATTGTATAAAAATAGTTTCATATTGTCTTCACTAGATGTCACTGAGGCGCTCCTGTGTCGCGCTATCGCTTGTACGTAGAAGTTTTATATAGGTAGTTGTAACTGTGTGTAATTGTGTGAGCAGTGAGCATTGAACTGACAAAATAAATCATAATATTGAGTGGTAATTGATCTCGTATAATTGTTATTAAAGGTGAACGCAGATTTGGCCGCACCGCACGCACCGCAGTCGCCGCATTCGCAATTCTTCATATTATTATGAAGTTGCGAAGACTGCGGCGCGGGTAGGTAGGTATGCGAGCTTGCCTATAACTTCATATAAAGAATTCCGAATGCGGCGACTGCGGTGCGTGCGGTGCGGCCAAATCTGCGTTCACCTTAAGTTGACCTCCGTCATAGTCCGCGAATTTATAAGTGGTCGTCGGTGGTACTGCGTATATTCTACGTATCTTATTACAATTTGTTAAGACTGATATGAGTCATACGGCATACCCCAAGGCCCAAATATCAGGTAGATAGATAAATTTAAACAATACATTTAAAAAGATCTAAGTGAACACGTGAACATGTCTATTGTGATGCCACGCTGCAAAATGCTCGCAGCGTGGCATCACAATAGACATAACTACCAGTACTTCGACTGCTATGAGACTGACGAGTATTAATATCTGTCGTTTCTTTCGTGTTTCGCCAGGATAAGGCAGACGCCGTTGCCTCTGCGGCGCCGACCGCCGTGTATATTAAACAGCCTATAATAATTGGTGTTGTTATGTACATAATTATTATTATTGTATCCATACCTATGCCTTGTACTATTATCTATTTTGTGCCATGAGACATTGGTGACCTTAACACGACGTGGTAATGACGATGATGATGATGATGAATTTGAATTGCATGGTAGCATATGCTTTCTGTTCTTAAAACAACGCCGAAACTCCCAAACGTGTATCTATAAAGAGTCAGGAGTTCTCTCAGCATCTTCGAAACCATGGTATACCTTGACCCAATATTTGACTTTTTGGTAGCATATTCTTAGTACACTTCACATAAAACCAAAATCACCATATGTTTCCATATAAATTTCGAGGAGTTCCCTCGATTACTCCTTGATCCCATCATCAGGTCACCACTTTTGTGAACATGGTACCAAATTGGAGTGAAACCTAATACAACAAAACAAAAATTTCGAAAATCGCTTCACAAACGGCGGAGTAATCGTTGAACATACAAAAAAAAAAAAAAAATATCCACAGCCGAACATATAACCTCCTCGTTTTTTGGAAGTCGGTTAAAAATGTTAAAATTATCACAAAGAGTCTTACTTAATAATTACATAATATTATATTAATATGCAAGCCATATTATATTGTAAAAAAAAGGAAATCTAATTACAAATACCATCATCTATTATGTCCCTTATTATTATCAATTTGATATTAATTAAAATTGTGTGACAATGCCTGACAATGCATTGTATGTGAATTAATTAAAAAGTTATATCAATTCAGTAGATAAAGTAGACTAACAAAGTTATTCTAAAGGCCCTATTAGTTTTCAAGACATTGGTTCTTCTTTTTACCCCATGGTACTTGTCTCCCAAGAACGTATTACATGGTCACCCCGGCTTAACCTACGGGCTAATCTTATAACAGCTAATAGAGTTTACTTGAGGCTGTCATCCCTAAACACGTATGTAGACTGGTATACATTATACACTCTGTATCGAGTGTGTACAGTGTAGTGTGTAAAGTCTATGTGCAATTGCCCCCAATAGAAGTTATATAACGTTATATGACATTTTTGTATAATATTTTGTAACAATTTATAACAAAATACACGTTTATTTTTTGACATGTTGTAGCGTATGTTACACGATGTTATAAAATGTTATCGTGTTGCACAATGTTATTTAACGTTATATAACTTCTGTATGGGAGCACCATTACGCATACACATATCGTATACCGTACAAGTTGACGCCCGCAACTTTATTGCGCCAAAATTCATTTATTGCGCATTTACATGTACATTTTTTGACGACCTCTGTGGCTCAGTGGTGAGCGCTTCGGTAGGACGACGGAACAAAAAGTTTTCTATGTTCCCGGGTCTGGATGTGTATTAAATATGTGTATGATATAATAAAAATCTTAAATATATGTATAGTATAAAAGTATTAAATATATTTCCATTGTCTGGTACCTATAACACAAGTCCTTTAGGTACTTAGCGCGGGGCCAGACTGACGTGGTGTGAAGCGTCCATATATATTATTTTTATTATTGTTATTATTCCGGGACAAAATGTACCCATGTCCCGACACTCAAATCATGTGTTAGTGGCCTAATTTTAAATTATAAGTAGTATAAAGTTATTTTAGAGATTAAAACAGATTTTATAAGTATGAAAAGTATGTTATTACAATATATTATATTCAATAATAACTTCCTTTTCAAACTTTAAAATCTATTAAAAACTAACGGAACGAAAACTAAAATGAAGTTTTCTAATGGAAATCTACAATTTATCTGAAACTAATGAAAATTACTAAAGTGGACTTTTAATTGAAATAGACCTTTTCATTTCAGAACTTGATCTCAAAAGGTTATATTATTTAAGCGCCACCAAATTTAAACCGAATGAAACTAAAACCATTCTAGTATTCATCTGAAATTTAAATTGAAATGATCTCTTAAATGATATTATTATTATGTCATTTTCTCGTCAGCACTTAGAGTGAATCAATGTTTATTTAACTTTAATTTAATAATCATTTTGGCATTTGATTCCTAACAATTATAGCTGTCAAACTATAAAATAAATAATTATCATAATTATAGAAATTTATTAAAACCAAGTACTCTATTTTTCTTCTAGGAAAATTATTATATTCCTAAGAATGATATGTAATATTATATTAAATAGTCTTCACTTATACTGTACTCGGCGAAACACGGCGGTAGCGGTCATTGACTCCCGTCAAAAACTTGTCATTTTCTATACAAAGCCGCGATTGACAATGAAGTGTCAGATGTTGTCTATTGCGGCTTTTTATAGAAAATGACAAGTGTTTGACAGGGAGTCAATGACCATTACCGCCATGTTTCGCCAAGTACAGTATAGTTAATTAATATTATCATAATATCGGTGGCTCGCAAGCTGCATGCCTCGAGCATAGTTGAGATACCTTGCGTGCCATCATAGTATCTCTAACTATAATATACATCAGAAGTTTTGCTTAACCGGATGATCCGGAGCATTACTGAATGGAAGTCCAGGGAAGGTTTATATTAAGAGGAATCTGGACTTCCTATAATATTTGAAGATTAAAATCAGCCAATTTGAGTCTGCCATTTTCGAGTTATAGTAAGGGCTACCGCACACCTGAGACACGACTGTCTTAAGACAGACTATCGCATAATAAAATGCACTAGATGCGCACATTTGAGACAAAACATCTCATAGACAAAGTTGTCTAATGCGCCCCGCGAAAAACCTAACGACTGTCGGCTTCCCTTTGAAGTGTATGCGAGCGCGCACACAAAAACAAAAACAAATTTGACGTATTATGACAAAAATCGCTAGGGTTTTTAACTTGTCACCACGAACTTAAAATTATGACAATATATTACAGGCATTAGGGTTTCCTATTACTGTATTTCTCTGGGATGTTAAACATGTTAAACACGTTAAAAACGGGTTGTGAAACACGTCAATTTGAAATAATTTATATTTTAAACAACTTCTAGGTATTTCAAATAACAAGTTGTATATTAATAAAATTAAAACCGAGTGCATTTTGCGTCTATTGCGAGCAGTTCTGAAAGATTTTATAGATATAAGTAGATAGAAAAGTTCTCATTCGGATAAAAATAAGTTCAAAAATAAACGGGAAAGACTCGACGGGAAAGATAGTACTTGGATCGCTGGACGTGTTTCTAATTTTTGTCGTATTATTGTTTATATTTTGGCACATGTGATTAAAATTGTCAGAATCTAATTTTGAAATCTATAGTCGGGACATTTTAATAGGCCGCATTTGACAGTTCATCAAAATTGTACCTGGTAACCTTGTAGCGACGTACATAAAAAATAAATATTTTCGTTTTGTTATAACTGCACAATTGATTAACTTTTTTCAATTACGATTACATACTTATTGTAAATATGACCGATATGAATTATTTAACGATTTGCTTTTACTGATAAACAATTCTAAACGTATTAAACAAATCCTGATCTTAATAATTGCACGTCGTTACAATGTTACGTCAGCCGACCTTTTTTCTTTTTAAATTCTAGGGAAGTTACCCTAAAAATCAAAAGCGAATAAATAGTATCGATGCATTGATTACTTGTAACGAAATATCCCCATAAATTAATAACCACGCTGTGAAAAGTAACACATATTTATGTGAAACGAATAATGATAATACTACATTTAACAGTTTTTATAATTCAAGCGAATAAATGCATATTTTTTTTGTAAATTATGTACTTTTATTATTTTGCTCCTTGAAGTTGCAAAAGAAAAAGTAATAATGGGACAGGAGTTTGTTTCAAACGTATAAAATTATAAATATTCAAATATAAATATTCGTTTTGGTCGATGTTTTTACGCAGTTCACTTCACTATGGAGATTAATCTGACAGATGTCAAATGTGGCCTATTAAAATGCCCCGACTGTATAAGTATTTAAAATTAAATTATATCAGCCATCGCGAGGCACATTCCATTCGTAATCTTAGTGAAATCCGACGAATTTGACATATTATATTGAAACCTGTCCATCTCTTTGCAGTCGAAGTCCAGAGCTCAGAACCGGTACTTTTTTAACCAGGTTAAAACGCTCTTTAACCAGGTTTTCAGATAAGTGCTCGTTCAGAGCGAAATAGAGATGCGAGCGGTGTTGCTTCTGAAATTAACCTGGTTAATTTCTTGGGGAAAGTAACTCTCGAAACCGGTATTTTTTTAAACAGGTTAAAACTCTCTATAACCAGGTTTTTGGATAAGTGTTCGTTAGGAGCGAAATAGAGATGCGAATGGTATTACTTCTGAAATTAACCTGTTTAATTTCTCGCGGAAATAACTCTCGGAACCAGTATTATTTTAACCAGGTTAAAACGCTCTATGACCAGGTTTTTGGATAACGTCGCCTCCGTGCTTATTTGTAATGTCTACCATTGGTAACTTTTACAGGAGACACGTTTTTTTCTGTATTTTCAAAAAGAAGCCATAATTTTATTATTTGAAAGTATTTCATAATATATCGGTAACTCTTAAATATATTTTTATAATTATCATCTATGGCTAGTGATTAAATAAACCTTATTTTTCGATTTTTATTTGGAGTTGTAACAAACATGCACAAATATAATTACGAAAGTGGAGTTATGACATTACCTCTTTAGAGATAGACCAAAATGACTGTTCCATTTTTACTTGCATATTTGTTCTATATGCCAAACTCATATACAGGGTGCATAATTTTTTCGCATTCTCATCAGAAGTAGTACAGGTTCCCTAGAACATTTTTTTTATTTCTATCAAGCAAATTTTTCGTGGGTAGCTTCATTTTGATAAGGCGAACAATAATTTCCGCTGCGAAAATTCTCGAAAGTGGTAGCTAACAGAGATAGAAGGGATTTAATATTTCGATTTGATGGTCCTAAAATATGGATTGTTCTATTTGTAAGACAATGTTACCCTTAAATTATATAACTACTAGCTGTCTCGGCAAACATTGTTTTGCGATAATTTGTTATTTCGCCCATATATTTTTATTGAAGTGATTAAATAAGATATGGCACCATGGCAACGTCCATCGCTATCCCGTCCGCACAAACAATGGTCGCCGTCAGTTTCGAGCTGTAATAATTTAATATTACCTATTTTCTGCATAGATAAAGTACTGAGTAGTGAGTTATTTAATAGCGTGTATAACAATCGAAAGAATCGAAAAACTCAACTTAACATTGTACAGAAAGACGTATGGGTAAGCGCTAGCGCGATGTAGGCGACTCTTAGCGCCATCTGTTATGAATTTTTGGAACTAACTTAACTTGAACAAATTTACGCATAAACGCCCTTTTATCCAGTTAAAAATTAGCCTATGTCCTTTCTCAGGCTTTAGCCTATCTGTGTAAAAAAATTAATTACAATAGGTTCAGTAGGTTTGGCGTGAAAGCGAGACAGACAGACAGACAGAGATACTTTCGCATTTATAATAATATTAGTATTAGTGTAATTAGTTTATTAGTATAGTATAGTATATATTAATATATTAGTATTAGTATTAGTGTAGAGTAAAGATGACGAGGTTGTGTATTTGAGGAGTGTACTGTGTACCTATGGCCGCCTTCCGGCTCATCATCAGACCTTGGACATCACATAGGACTATAGTTCTTGTCAAGGCAAATCCGATGAGCCCAAACACGACGACGCGACGTTTCGGGCCGCGCCAACCCTTGGAATGAATCGGCGTGTCGTGTCATTTCGCGGCATCGTGGTATCGAAATAAAGTAACATGTCATTGAAATAAGATTCCAAATAGCTTGATAAAACAAGCTGTACCATGCCGGCCCTTATTTTCCGAAAAAACTAATGCACTGGGATCATAATTACAGTAACACTCTGAACATTCTGAGTAAAGAAATATGTAATTTTCTGAATATAACAAAACGGAAAACAATCATAAACCTTCTGCGTCTAGGATGACGCCTTTTTTTTTAAATATGAAACAGCCTGTTTCAAATTCATAACGAAATCGAGTGTAAATTAAAAAGTACTCACTGCTCAGTGTCCGGCTGCGTCTTCTTGTATTTAGTTTTGCGGCCAGTTACAGACATACTTTATAACTTGTTAGAAATAATGCAGGCACAAATACACTACGATTTAATCTTATTTATTGTTTTTTCCGAGAGCAACGATGTGGTACCCGTGACGTCTCTGACACAATTATAAATCAAACAAAATGGCGGACGTGGCGTCACTGACTGTGATTGGTCAATTGAGTGGACATATAACACTCAAGCACTTAACTTCTGTTGCGAAGTTGGATATCAAACAAACATTGGACATATAACAAATAAGCACAGAATTTTCATTTCGGTGTCGTGTCTTAAATAATATTTAGAAGGTTTTTTTTGTTGTTTTAAAAGCAAAAACTTATAGGTCTTTCTTCGTCAACACAATCGAAATTTAAGTCTTAACAAAACTGCATTTAAAGTTAATTTTCGGAAATTTGGTCGATATAACAAATAAGCACTGAGACGACGACAAGTGTTCGTTCGGAGCGAAATAGAGATGCGAGCGTTATTGCTTCTGAAATTACCTGGTTACTTTCTCGCGGAAAGTAACTAGTGGAGTAATATCTTCTATCCCTTTCTAGTGCACCATCTTATAGCCAATAGGCCATAACTTGTTTATGTGTGGACAATGGGTGATGGTCGTGGTGTGTGTGAGTGGGCGGGGCGAACATAACCACGAACGGTTCTAACCGGTATTTTGAGCAGTGAGCAATTTAATTTTGCTCTTAGAACAAAACCAGAAATAATTTCGGTCCGTTCAGAGCGGAGTCGAAATGAAAACGCTCTTTTGGAAATGTGTGGCGTTTCTAACGAACAGGATCGCGAAGATTAACCAGGTTTCCGAGCCCTGAGTCGAACTACTGGTATTTATGTCTATTGTGGCGAGACAGTTTTGTTCTAGATGTGCGCGCTCGCATACACTTCAAAGGGAAGCCGACTGTCGTTAGTCAGACTTGTCGCGGGGCGCATTAGACAACTTTGTCTAATAGAGGTTTTGTCTCAAATGTGCGCATCTAGTGCATTTTATTATGCGATAGTATGTCTTAAGACAGTCGTGTCTCAGGTGTGCGGTAGCTCTTAGACTAATACAATTGAAAATACATTTTTATTTTTATAGATTGACTAGATGTCCCGCGCGGCTTCGCCCGCGTAAATTAGGAATTTTACGAAAACCGTACATTTTCCCGCAAAAAAAGCTTATATCTTATTACTAGCGACCCGCCCCGGCGTCGCACGGGTATTTAAAATATATAGCCACTGAAAAAATGATTAAAATCGATACTTCACGTGGTCTACTTCTTATCTGTGCCAAATAACATACAAAATGCTCCAGTAGTTCGCGAAATAAGTCCTTTAAATAATTTCTCCCGTTTTTTCCACATTCTCCTATTAGTCTTAGCGTGATAAAATATAGCCCATAGCCTTCCTCAATAAATGGGCTATCTAACACTGAAAGATTTTTCCAAATCGGACCAGTAGTTCCTGAGATTAGCGCGTTCAAGTTAGCCCCTTCAAATAATTTCCCCCGTTTTTTCCACATTTTCCTCTATTTCGTCGCTCCTATTAGTCTTAGCGTGATAAAATATAGCCTATAGCCCTCCTCGATAAATGGGCTATCTAACACTGAAAGAATCATCAAAATCCGTTGCGTGGTTTTAAAGATTAAAGGGAACAAAGGGACACTAGGGAAAAAAAGCGACTTTGTTTTATAATAATATGTGTAGATAAACATGCTATCCATACTAATATTATAAATGCGAAATTGTGTTTGTCTGTCTGTCTGTTACCCCTTCACGCTCCAACCACTGAGCCGATTTTGCTGAAATTTGGCATGGAGATACTTTGAGTCCCGGGAAAGTACATAGGATACTTTTTATCGCGGAAAAGCGTACGGTTCCCGCGCGATAAGCGAATTTTGGCGCAACGGAGTTGCGGGCGTCATCTAGTATTTTATAAAATTAGTCTCAACATACCTTGTTTTAACATAACAAAATATATTACACATTATATCCTCAACATTCACGTCCAGAGCGAACCCCGCGGCAATATACAACATACAAGATATGTCTTGTTCCGTAAACAACGGTATTTCAGAACAGCATATATTTCTTCCTGAGTAAAATATAATATCTTTATATATAAAACTCAAAGGTGACTGACTGACATGTTGATCTATCAACGCACAGCCCAAACCACTGGGCCGATTGGGCTGAAATTTGGCATGCAGGTAGATGTTGTGACGTAGGCATCCGCTAAGAAAGGATTTTGGTCAATTCTACCTCCAAGGGGTGAAAATAGGGGATCAAAGCCGCGGGCAAAAGCTCGTGCAAGATAAAGTATAACTAAGATAATGTGCGAGCTATTACTAACTATTACTAACTTGTATCTGTGAACCCGGATTGATGTCCGTGACGTCACCTGTCGGCCCAGCGGAAGATCAGCGCTGGTTGCTTGCAGTCAGCATATTCTGAGCTGTGTCGGCTTGTGCTCGAAAACATTTTATGATGTATTATTTATTGTTACTAAGCTATGTATATTTCCTTGCACAAGAAAAGCTTTTCTTTCTTTCTTTCTATTAGTGAAGCCCGTAAATATTTTTCTCAGAAATTCGTTAACTAAGCGGAAACCGTACATTTTTGCGCAACAAAACTATTCTATGTTCTTTTCCGTCTCTCAAAATATCTTTATACCAAATTTCATGTATATTGGATCTGCGGTTGAAGCGTGAAGAGGTAGCAAAATTCCATTCATACATACACTCACATTGTTAACATTAGTAAGTATTATTGTTCGCGCCAAACCCTAGCGCGACGTTTGCAACACCGCAGCGCGTGAGTTTGCTCTGTGGTGTCGACGTCATACGCTGGACACGCGAGTGACATACAAGACTTTTTCGCCTTGAACCGTGAACGGAGCGCGCTCATTAAACATACGAAAATCTCATTTCCCCGTGCCTTATTCCGGGTCATGATCAGCTCAGTGAATACAGTGAAATAAACTAATAGACCACAGTGACATTGTGACTATCAGCTCGTCTCATCTCAGCGCAGCCGCCAGCATATATCATCAACAGGTACCCATTTTTGTCTTCCTTCATTATATATCCTTTCTACAATCGTCGTAGGGCATCGCCCCTACAATTATATTAATAAATATTTAACGAATTATTAATAACTAGATGATTCCCGTAACTTGAACGTTACGCTTAAACTGGTTTGTAGCGTGGGAACCATACATTTCCGGTATTCTATGTCCTTTCCTGGAACTCAAAATATTTCCATAACATATACTAAAATCGGTTCAGCGGTTTGGGGTTGAAGAGGTAACAGACAGACACTTTCACATTTTTAGGGTTCCGTACCCAAAGGGTAAAAACGAGACCCTATTACTAAGACTTCGATGTCTGTCCGTCTGTCTCCAGGGTGTATCTTAAAAACCGCTATACTAGACTATACTGATTTCTGAAATTTTCACAGATTGTGTATTTCTTCTGCCGCTTTACAAGTAACAAAACATACTAAAAATTAAATAAAGTTAATATTTAAGGGGTACAAGAAACGTAATTTTTTTGGCCTTTTTTGCCCGTAACACCAGGTAGGTAGGCACTTGAAATTTTCACAAAATCCTTAATTTTATTTGTAATTTAATAATAAATAAAATAAAAAATAAAATACAAAAAACACAATTTTTGCCTACTTTCGTTCTATAGCGGTACGGAACCCTTCGTGCGCGAGTCCGACTCGCACTTGGCCGATTATTAATAATATTAGTATGGATGTCAAGTTAGGAAGTCTTTTAAAGCTACCGCGCACCTGAGACACGACTGTCTTAAGACAGACTATCGCATAATAAACACTAGATGCGCACATTTGAGACAAAACGTCTATTATGGCAGCTGTACACTCGTCTCGCCTCGAGCTCTCGTTCTCGTCTCGGTCGCTCTCGGTGGCTTGTCGGTTTTTGGGCCCGAGTTCAAAGGGTCTCGTTGGCTCTCGCGAGGTAAACTAGAGTGGCCATGTACATTGTACACACTCGTTCAAACAGCGAGCAACTAGCTCGCTGACAGTATTTATGAACAGACGTGATTTATAATGTGGTCCGACACAATATATTCTTTTTCTTCATACCTTACAAATTACTTTTAATGGTAAATGTTTCAAAAAATGTAATAGCTTGCCGCACAAAAAACTGCGGCAGCAATTTCCACGTCCATAGTCTCGTGAGTCTTCAGTTCAAATGTCAGAACGAGTATTAGTATAACGAGTGTACAGGCATGCTCTCGACGAGAGCAGTCTCGGCCGAGGGTCTCGGCGAGAGGCTCTCGTCGAGTGTGTACAGCCGCCATTAGACAAAGTTGTCTAATGCGCCCCGCGGCAAGTCTGACTAACGACAGTCGGCTTCCCTTTGAAGTGTATGCGAGCGCGCACATCTACGATAAAACTGTCTAGCCAGAATAGACATAACTACCAGCAGTTCGACTCAGGGCTCGGAAACCTGGTTAATCTTCGTGATACTGTTCGTTAGAAACGCCATACATTTCCAAAAGAGCGTTTTCATTTCGATTCCGCTCTGAACGGACCGAAATTATTTCTGGTTTTGTTCTAAGAGCAAAATTAAATTGCTCACTGCTCAAAATACCGGTTAGAACCGTTCTCGGTTATGTTCACCCCGCCCACTCACACACATCACGACCATCACGCACTGTCCACACATAAACAAGTTATGGCCTATTGGCTATTAGATGGTGCGTTAGAAAGGGATAGAAGATATCACTCCACTAGTTACTTTCCGCGAGAAATTAACCAGGTAATTTCAGAAGCAATACCGCTCGCATCTCTATTTCGCTCCGAACGAACACTTATCCAAAAACCTGGTTATAAAGCGTTTAACCTGGTTAAAATAATACCGGTTCCGAGAGTTACTTTCCGCGAGAAATTAACCAGGTTAATTTCAGAAGTAATACCGCTCGCATCTCTATTTCGCTCCGAACGAACACTTATCCAAAAACCTGGTTATAGAGCGTTTTAACCTGTTTAAAAAAATACCGGTTCCGAGAGTTACTTTCCGCGAGAAATTAACCAGGTTAATTTCAAAAGCAATACCGCTCGCATCTCTATTTCGCTCTGACGAGCACTTATTCGAAAACCTGGGGGGTGTGCCAAAATGTTTTCGTTTTCGCTTCGTTATCGCGCGCCGTATCGGACGCGCGTCGTAAAAAAACCACGGCACGGTGCCGTACGGCGTCGTACGACGTCGTGCCGTAGAAACTCATCTTGAATTTCTACGTGAGTTTCTACAGCACGACGTCGTACGACGGCGCACGGCGCCGTGCCGCGGTTTTTTACTACGCGCTTCCGATACGGCGCCGGTACGGCGTACGACGCCGTACGACGTCGTGCCGTGTTTTTGTGTCCCGGCTCAGTCGGCATACTCTATAATTCTGTCTACTCTGTCCGGGCGTTCTCTACGGTTTAATATTATACAATTGTATGCGTTGCGTCATCGTAGTCAAGACAGTTTTGACTTGGTGTGCGCCACATGATAGACACAACTGTTTTAATTGTGTCGTAAGACTGACTTGTCTATGTGAAACAAGACTGTCTAACTACAGTCGTGTCTCCGATGTGCGGTCGCACTTACTCTGAGCTTTATTAAGGCTCTCAAGCTCAGACGCTCTTCAGTATTATTGGCGTAGCGCGTCTACGGCGTAGCACCGTAGCTCGTAGCGCTACGAGAGACTATTGTCTACGTGTTTGCTACGTAACTTGAGACGTAAAGTATGGTTTTCACAGAGCCAGTACTGGCTGCCAATAAGACTGGCAGCCAGTATTAGCTCGGTATATGCTGCGTGTGAACAGTTTGGCCTGGCTTGAAAATCTGTTCACACGCGGCATATATCAAGCCAATACTGGCTGCCAGTCTTATTGGCAGCCAGTACTGGCTCTGTGAAAATTATACTTGAGGGTGGTAAATGGTAATACAATGTGACTGTAGATCCATACTTCCATATTATCCATCCACACTTCCATACTAATATTATAAATACGAAAGTGTGTCTGTCTGTCTGTTACCTCTTCACTTCTTTCCAAACTGCTGAACCGATTTTGCTGAAATTTGGCATGGTCTTTGAGTCCCGGGAAGGACATGAGATATTTTTTATCCCGAAAAAATGAACGGTTCCCGCGCGATAAACAAGTTTTGACGCAATGGAGTTGCGGGCGCTATCTAGTAATAAATAAATGATATTATAACAAAAAATTTAAACTTAAAATTTCCTTAAATATTCGTAGTTATAGTTTTTTTTATTACTTAACTCGTATTATTTTTACTAGAAGTAATATTATGATGTTTATGATTTTGTACTTATTTGAGATTTTTGGCGCATAATTTATACACGATAAAATAGATAGATAAAAGTTAATATTATATAAAGAAAAATGTGTTTGTCTGTTACAGAATAAAAATAGTACTTGTGCCTGTTCTAGATGTCATGAACATTTAAAACATAATAACGCTGTCCAATGTGCCCACAGCCTAACCGTTATGAATCTGTAGTCGACAGCTGCGGGTTGTAGATTTGGCGACGAAATTACTTTTTGTATTATATTGGTTCGCGTTAAATCGCGCGTCATCTACATCGAGCTAATAATGGCGATAAATGGAAAAGATTAAGTAAAAAAGTTGAATAAAATTGCATTATTTTGTATACTGCTGTACAAAAGGTCCGAAATAACTGATATTATTATTATTGAACTAGATGGCGCCCGCAACTCCGTTGCGCCAAAATTCGTTTATCGCGTTGGAAACGTACATTTTTCGGAATAAAAAGTATCCTTTGTCTTTATTTCCTGGGACTGAACGTGTCTCCAAAAAAGTTTTATCAACATCGGTTCAGTGGTTTGGGCGAGAAAAGGCAATAGAATAACAGACAGACAGACATATAACGAAATTACGAGAGTTCAGTTTTTTTTTGGCTAAAAAGGCATTTCACTTTTCTTAGTTATCTAGCTAGGAAGATAAAGTCTTGAAAGTTTTGAAAAAGGAATACAGAAATAATATAACTCTTTCCTTATCAAAAACTTGACAACTTTGATCCTAGCTTAACTTTTAATTGACAATCTTCAAGTCAACTTTAATTAATGTTTTTATTTAACTTTGTTGTTATCTTTTAACTAAGAATCTATATATCTATATATATAAATATAATAATGCTACAGTATATCCGTCTGTCTTTCTGTCTGTGTGTACTTATGCCAATGAATAGTGTGACAAATTAAGAGGCCGGGCTACCCTCGAAATTCTCATACATACGTAATACCAAAATCATTTTCTCATACGAAAATATTTAAGATGTTTGAGTTATTTTTCAGCTTAAAATAGTAATTACCTAGGTTCCTGTACAAAAATTAACTTAAAAATATTTAAACACAAAAAAAAACATTTTTATGTATACATTTTTTTTACTAAATTTACTACTTAATATTTAAACACTAAAAAATAGAGTAAACACAAAAAAAAAAATTATAAAGAAATTACTACAAAATATTTAAATACAAAAAAATATTTTTTAGTTTTTAAATATATATTTATTATTTAGTGTTTCAATATTTTGAAGTTAATTTTTGTGCAGGAACCTAGGTAATTAGTATTTTAAGCTGAAAAATAACTCAAACATGTTAAATATTTTCGTATGAGAAAATGATTTTGGTATTACGTATGTATGAGAATTTCGAGGGCAACCCGGCCCCTTAACGTGCGGTATTGTAAACAAATAGATTAGTCGATTTTGATTAAACTCTTTCGTTCAAAAGATGATATAATCTAGATCGTTTTACCTTTAAACATTACTAAGCTTAGGCTTTGTCCACATCTGTATCATGATCGCGTATCGGATCTCCGTCACGTGGCATCGAAGCATATCATGATCACTAGAAATGTACGCGATGATCGCAATCATTTTGCGTCCACACTAGCGACCATATGATACGCTTCGATGGAGATCTGATACGCGATCATGATACAGGTGTGGACAAAGCCTAATGCTGTATCCACACATGCCGCCGGTTTCGGTGGCAAGGCAGGCCGAAAGCCGGTGGCAAACCAGGCGGTATAAGCCGGCGGCATGTGTGGATGCGCCATAAGGCTCTTTACCATTGCTTAAACTGATAGTAAAAGCGCCTTTGGTTTTTGTTACCTTGCGACCTTTGCTTGGCAAAGGGTTGCCTACTGCTGTTCTACAATGTATTAGAATTTAAAAGACTGGTTAAATTCTCACAATGAAATCCTAATTGAACTATTTATCTACTCAAGCATCGCAGAGGCTTCTTTGATACTTTATCTAACTTTCCACAAAAGCAGTTTTAATTAATTTCGTCATCTAATTGTAAATAGTCACTATTCACTGCACAATAATTTAAAGTCCACTTGGGTTGTACTCGGTTAAAGATGATCAAGGAATTTATAATCCATACTAATATTGTCTGACTGTCTGTTACCTCTTCAAGCCCAAATTGGAGCTACTTCAGTCCCGGGAAAGGACATAGAATACTTTTTATTCTGAAAAAATATACGGTTCCCGTGCGGTAAATTCATGTCATGTCCGTTTAGTTCTGTGCTAAGTGTTTGAAAGACTTGCGTTTTTACATATAATATATACATGTCGCAGTCATCTGGTTCAATCTGCGATTCGATTGAATGACTAGCGTGTTCATTGAATGACAGCATTCAATTGAATGACTGGACCGAACGTCGATTGAACGATCGTCCCTCAACGTTCAACTAGTTAGCGATTTGTAGCATAGCGTTTTGAAGATAGCGGACATGAAATCAGTCAGGTAATTGAACGTATTTCATTTTCTTCCTACTGCGGCGCTACTAGTCACTAAAACAAATATGGCGTCAAACAGCTCGCACAGCTGATAGCACTGTGTTGATATTTTATCGATTACATTTACATTAAAGTGCTTTATTTATTTGTAATAACTAAATAATATGAAAGCGTAGATTTACCGTCAACGGCTGCTTGAAAAAAAATAGCATCTCATTTAACGATTTCGCTATAATATGACGTTTAGTCAAGACGTTAAACGTTACAGTCAACGTCTTGGCGAGTTGTCCTTTAGCCATTCAATTGCATGGTGTCATTCAATCGAATCACAAATTAAACCAGATGACTGCGACATATATATATATATATATATATATATATATATATATATATATATATATATATATATATATATATATATATATATGTATATATGTATATATATATATATATTGTTACATCTTCAGGATTCGAACGCTTACAGCTTGAGTGTGACGCAGTCGTCTACTGATTCACAGGGACTAGGCAAATAGACATTGACAAACGTATCAATAATCTGACAAAACCTGGCACGAGCCAATTTGTACAGGCCCATATTAAATTTTGCTACATAACATGCAATCCAAGGGATATCATCATAACCCAGGGTTAACTTTAACCTCGATTTATATAACTTGGCTTTAATAAATTAAATAATTTTAGGCCTATCATCCGAGGTTTTTAATATCTGGGTCCGGGACAATCGGGCTTAAGCTTGTGCGATAAGGCTTCAGCGCAAATTGTTTCAAAGAGGCAAATAAGGATAATGAATGGAACCAGAATTGAGCCTATTTCGGGTAGGATGTTAGTTTCGGTCGCTTTACGGGGTTTATAACCGAAGTTTTGACGTCGAAATGTTGTTGGCAGAGGAGATTAGAAATCAAATGGCTAACTAGTATAATGAATGGAAGATAGTTTTGTCATAAAGTTTATGACTTATTGTCATGAGTCGATGATGAAGTTTTAGTACCAAGTAGCAAATAAAATTTTGAACGAGTACGGTAAGTGTATCTATCAATCTGTGTTCTTAATGCTTTTTTGGGTCTCATATTATACATAAGTCATTACGTAAGCTAAATCTATTTTAATGAAATTTTGCAAATATTAAGTCTTGAGAAAGGATATAGGATAGTTTCTGATCATAAAAAATTGAGGGAAAACAATGTTGCGAGCATCATCTCATCTGAATATTATGTATCAGTATAATTATGTACAGTGTACATATCCATACTAATATTATAAATGCGAAAGTGTGTCTGTCTGTCATCTGTTTTTCTGTCTGTTATCTCTTCACGCCTAAACCACTGAACCGATTTTGCTAAAATTTGGTATATACATACTTTGAGTCCCGGGAAAGGACATAGGATAATTTTTATCCAGGAAAAAATGTACGGTTCCTGCGCGGTAAATGAATTTTGGCACAACTGAGTTGCGGGGGTCATCTAGTTATGTGTTAGACGTGCTTGTCTGCGTATGATCTGTGTTTATAATGGTATTGAAGCTGCAAGTAAATGCTGCAACTAGCTGAGGCACCATTTTCTAATGTTGCTTATTTGACTTGTCAATCTGTCTGTCTGTACATCTATCGTTAGTTATGAAGCTAACCAAAAAGTCGCGTTATCACTTAGACTGGCCATAGACGGACCGCAAGTTGCAGACGGGACCAAATACTCTAGAGCGGTCGCGTTGAAATTTGCACCGACCGCTCAAGAACTGCTCGAGCGGTCCGTGTATTGCGGATATGAATTTAGTATGAAAACTGCAGATCGCCGTGCGGCACCCGCATTTTGCAGTCGGTTTCCACTGCAAGATGCGGTCCGTATATGGCCAACCGGGTCAATTCAGACAGCAACACGACACATAAATGCATTTCTAAAGTATTGAATTAACAGACTTCAATTGCGTGTGACGTCATTATATTAAGTCTGTCAAATTCACACGTCTTTAGAAATACGCGGCGCGTTGCGGTGAACTGACCCTTATTTTCTATATCTCTCTTCTTCCAGGAGCTGTCCTCTCAAGCCACCTCCATCTCAACGCTATCCATCATCATCGTGGTGCTAACCCTGGTGCTGTGCCTGGCGCTGCTGCCAGCGGCAGCGGAGTGGGAGGCTTTGGCGTTAGCGGGTTCTCTCCTGGTGACGGTGACCCTCGGAGCCGGGACTCTGATGGCAACACACCATGCGCCGTTGCCGCTGTTCGCGCTTATATTGGTAAGTGGAAATACGTTGGTTTAAATGAAATTCAAATCAATATACATACTAATAAAATAAAAATGCGAAAGTATCTCTGTCTGTCTCGCTTACATGTCAAAACTACTGATCTACTACGCTACATTTTATCCCGACAATCTTACGGAAACGGAAACCACCGCACGTTATAAGCTGAAGTCTACGCGGACGAAGTCGTGGGCAGCAGCTAACTACTGCTACTATTGCTACTATTACAGAGCTCCCAAAGTGATAATGCGCATGGCATTTTTCGAAATTTTTCGGCTACGGTCGTATTTCCAGAGCGACGCGACGGTAGACGATATTGCATTTTCTAATTGCATTGCGTTTAAGATATAGGGTGAATTTCAACATGTCCATATTTTTTTTCATTTCGGTGAACTTTTTTGTTTCTATGTTTTTTTGAGTTTTTACCGAAGTTTCCTCTCAATTTTAATGTTTTATGACTACGAAACTAATGACATAAAAATTAAATAATAAACAAACGTAGCACACACGTTTACATTTTAGATGTCACCGAGATGAAAAAGTCAGTCACCGAGATGAAAACAAAATTCACCGAAATGTAAATTCACCGAAATAGTATACAGCGTGATTGTAAAACAAGCGAAATAATGTATTTTTATGGAAAAATTTTGACACTTTGGGTTACACTTTTGCGATTTTCGATATTATCTCTAATATTTTTCAGAATAAAACATAGCCTATATCCATCACAAAAAATCCATCACGAAATCAGCTATAATTGCACAACTCTTTTGCCTCCGTGACGTACCGATAAAAAGAAACGTGTCCATTATTAAGGCCAATGTTTCTATTTGAATTTCTACAGATCAATACGGCCATTTTAGGCATTGAGGCATTTTTCAAATTCCGATTTACGTCCGATTCCGATAGCAGACTAAAGAACAGACTTTGGAAAGACGAGCATTGCTCGTCGTTTGGGAACGCGATATTTCACGCGAAGTATATACACATGCAGTATCTATCTTGATCTATGTCTGTGGATAGACCAATGTATTTTATTTAAAAAAAAAATCATGTTACAAACGATTTTAATTACAAATAACAAAATATATTAATACTGGGAAATAATTGACACATTTGCTTTGAATAAAAATTACCACGTACCAACGTCGCGAAAAGGTATCTTCTAGTGCTTAGTTAAAATTTTTCGTAATAAAAATATACTTAAGTTAAACAGATAAAGTAAAAATTGAGTAACTATTATTCTAACATTATTATAACCAAAACTACATTTTGATAGGATTCATTAAATTCTAATATTAAATAATCATATTATATTATCTCGTACTGTTTTTGCTAATCAACAAAACACTAATAAACAAAATCAACAAAAGTCAATATTTTAGGAAATCCTAATAAACTACATGAGGTCAAAATATCAGTTCTGAGTTTCTTATTCATAAAATGAAAGGTAAATATTGTGTCCTTATAAATAATAAAAGTTAAAAAAAAACAAATATTGACTGAAACGACGTTAGATGAATGTTAGGTGTTTTTCGTTACGGAATTTCTTGATAAACGCGATCAACGCTATACAATAGCTCAAATAAATGAAACATTAAGAAGCACCATATTTCTTTTTTATTTATTAATAAAATTTTTTACGATTTCGCAGATTATTATTCATGCTGTATAAAACAACTTTAAAAATCATCGAGATGAAAATGCATTCACGGATATGAAAACTATTGTCACCAAAGGTCACCGAAAGTCACCGAGTCACCATTTCCGTGATATTTTTTCATTTCGGTGTTTTTTTTTCATTTCGGTGACATACAGATACTTTGAGTCCCGAGAAAGGACATAGGATAGTTTTTATCCCGGAAAAATGTACGGTTCCCGCGCGATAAACGGAGTTGCGGGCATCATCTAGTTCCCTATATAAAATATCTATGATTGCAACAATCATTTTGCAAGATATTCTAAGTATGCAGCACTCTTGATGTCAATTATAATAGGTAAACTAGACGTTTCGCGCGGCTTCGCCCGCGTAAATTAGACATTTCACAGACAAATTAGCCCACAAAAATAGCCTATAATCCTTTACGTGGTCTACTTCTTATCTGACCCAAATAACAGAAAAATTGCTCTAGTAGTTCGTGAGATAAGCCCTTTCAAATAACTTCCCCCGTTTTTTTCCACATTTTCCTCTATTTCTTCGCTTCTATTAGTCTCAGCATGATAAAATATAGCCTATAGCCTTCCTCGATAAATGGGCTATTTAACACTGAAATATATTTTCAAATCGGACCAGTAGTTCCTGAGATTAGCGCGTTCAAACAAACAAACTAACAAACTCTTCCGCTTTATAGTATTATTAAGTATAGATAAATGAGAAACTGTATAGTCTTGTCTTTGTATGTAAAGCGACTTTTCTACCGTATCAAACAACATTGTTTGACTATAAGACAGTTAATAGTGCGCATCTTTTATTAGCACGACTACTATTACAATAGAAAGAATCGATTTTACCAGGAAACGAAGTAAAATACTTTTTATTTTAAAACGGTTTTAAACGGTTTTTCCCGTTTCCTCGATCAAAAGTTAAATATTTAACAAAAACTATTATTTTTCGGGCATTCGTTTGCAGTATCACGGTGAGGCAATAATCGGCCAAGTGCGAGTCGGACTCGCTCATGGAGGGTTCCGTACCGTTACAGAGCAAAATAAGGTCAATAATTGTGTTTTTTGTATGGGATTAATTTTATTAATTTTTTATTAGTTTTACTAATTAATAAAGAACTCATATAGTCAAGGACTCTATGAAAATTTCAAGAGCCTACCTATTATCGTTATTGATATCGAGCAAAAAAGGCCAAAAAATTACGGTTGTTGTATGGGAGCCCCCCTTAAATATGAAATATATCTTGTTTTTTAGTATTTGTTGTTATGTATATGTTACTCTTAAATTCACTTTCAATTTTTAACTTCCGTTTATTTTCTCAATTTTAAAAAGACACATACATGACGTGTATTTACTATTAACTAAGGACTAGACTCGACTTCTCCTAAGTATACTGAGTCAACTAACAAATTTTCCAAATTACACTTTTTGGTATATTTACAGTAATTAGATCATATTCTACCTGCTGGCTTTAAAAAAAAGTTTGTATCTTTATTAATACCGGAAATAAAATGACGTATACAGAGTCAAGTGCATGACTTACTTATTTTTGCACATGGAACACTGAGTCAAGTTGTATTCTACCTTTGTATTTTGTATTTTGGTTGAAATTGAAAGTTGACTCAGTATGCATTTGGTCACCGCGGAGTGAAAAGACCAAATTACCACTTATTTAAGGTAGTTAGGGAGCCCAAAGTGCTATTTATGAAGTTAGTCAGCTGTTTTGTAGGCCTCGTAGGTTCTGTAGATTAGGTATAACGGATAAAAAAATAATATGAGCGTTTTTATCCTAGCGTTGAGTTCAGAGGCTACAGCCGATTTCAAGTTATGAAAATATTGAAAAAAAATATTTTTATAGGTAATTCAGTATAAGATTTTAGTTGAAAAGGACTAAATCATTTAATTAAGTGCGGCATAAACCATCTGTAAAGATAATTTTCTTTAAAAATAAGTTTTGTGTTTTGAAATCTTAAAATGTCCCTGCAGGCTTACTTTACCTTTAAATCTATATGAGCAGCTTCTTTAGAGTATACTTAACATTCTTTGTTTTAATCTCACAGTTTCACAACATTTCAATACTTTTAATCTGACTTCTCAAGCATGGCTCAAAATCTCCTCTTGGGCTCCTCTATTAAAGAATCCATACCCAAATGGTAAAACGAAACCTTATAACAGGAACTTCAGTATTTGTCTGTCTGACCATTTGTCTGTCAGCAAGCTGTATCTCGATAATCACTGTAGCTAGACAGTTGAAATTTTCACAAATTATGTTTTTCTTTTGCCACTTGCTGCTACAACAACAAATATTAAAAACAAAATACCTAAATTAAATATTTAAGGGAGTCTTGGGAGACCATAAACATAATTTTTCCCCTTTTGGTTCGGTTTCAATGTGCCCATGCCCAGAATAAATAAAAATTAGACATGCTTAAGTAAATTTTCAAGACTGAGACTGTTCTAAAATGATTGCTATTAAGTAATTAATACATTTTTTTTTTATACTTAGCAAGAAATGTGCAATAGACAATAAAATATTTTCCGTTTTGTTATTTGAAACCCAAGCCTTAGCTACAAAGATTTAACTTGGTTAATTTTATGAAAATAAAGAATTCTCAATAACAAATATATTTTAATCTATATGTAGTTGATTATTTTAATTCAAAATGTAAGAAATAAAATATTTTTTTAATTATTTAACTTACATTGTCACACTTGACTCACCAACAAAAATAGGACGCTCTTATTTTATATCCATGTATAATGAGTCAACTGCCAAGATTTATACAAAAAGAACTATGAGAGCAAAATGGTGAACCTTATGATAGAAAACTCTAAATTAAAAATAGTTTTACCATATTTTAGATTTAGAACTGTCAAAATACGTAAATTCAATGATAGGACGTATAAAAATATAAGTGGTAGTTGATCCAATTTCAACTTACGGATAGTAGACGTATACTAGTATATCTACATTATCTCAGTAAATAATGAAATATATTTTTTATTTTGCTGGGTTGAAGGACCTTTTTATAGGTAATTATCTATGACCATTTATTTTTTCCTAATTTTCATGACATTAAAAATATAACGTTTCGTTCTTTCTGACGCTCTCCTGTAAAGTTTGCAATTTGTTAGTTGACTCAGTATACTTAGGGGCAGTCGTAGTGACGCCCGTACATTTTTTCGGGATAAAAAGTATCCTAATATGTTCGTTCCCGAGCCTCAAAAGTATCTTCATACTCAGTAAACCAGTTGAGTTGTTTGGGTGTGAAGAGGTAAGAGATAGACAAAAACACCTTCGCATTTATAAGATTATATTAGAAAACGTATTGACACGTTTTGCTACAATATTTGCATCCCATATTTAAAGCAGCAATTTGAAGCAGAGAATGCTTCAAATTTTAAAAAATCGTTTACATAACAAATTACTTTTGTGTGTCTATTGATTTCTAGGGCTTTTTTATTTAAAAAATTCACCCCCGAGACGGGGTTGCATTCACCCCCAGGGTAAAAGCGCAAGTAGGTAGTATGCCACTTTTATTTCTTAAGTTATCCCTTTATACTCACCAAAGAAAATCGATTGAGGTTCAACAAAATCGGCGGTGAAAACCTTTACTGGCTACCTTATATCCCGCTGTGTGGACTTAACCATTTTATTTCGGTTTTCAAAACGTTCTCAAATACGTTTTTGTTCCCAAAAACGTTATTGCAATGAACCGTTCCGAACGAATCAAAACCGTTATTAAAAATAACGTTTTCGAGCCCTGGTTTGAAGTGCGTTGTCTTGCGCGGTAGGCTAGTTATGATTAGTTGACCAACAAATCTTGGTAATATTAGTGACTTAGCTGAAATATTACGTGTACTGTGATTGATTGAATACTTACTACATACAAACTCTTTCATAAGGATGTGACTACACACATTGAAACAGTCATTTGAAGGAGCGCGCCATGTTATCGTAGTTGATCTCTACCAGACAACGGAAATATATTTAATACTTTTATACTATGCATATATTTCAGATTTTTATTATATCATACACATATTTAATACACATCCAGACCCAGGAACATTGAAAACTTTTTGTTCCGTCGGCGGGACTCGAACCCGCTACCCCCGGCTTGAGCTACCAACGCGCTCACCACTGAGCCACAGAGGTCGTCAAACATATATTTTTTTACCGAGACTGCATTGAAACCACAAAAAAGCTGTATTGATAATGTTGGAATATACAGCAGAATCGAAGCAGTGGCCACAAGGCATCAGAAATTCCGCAGGTGTACACGCAATTATGCAGTCTGTTGCAAACACAAAAGGTAGAACGAACCAGTAGGCCTACTTCAAACAAGGCTACAAGCTGACAAATCGGCGCATTGTATCACGTGGTACCGCTGCAAGCATGCTATGAGCGGCTCAACAATGCATATGTCGCAGCTAAAAGAAGATATCAGGGATATCCCGAAATCCCTAGGGATATCACGAAATCGCGGAAGATACCGAATATTCTTGTTTCTTACGTCTTCTTACTAAACAAATCTAGTGATATGTCATTTCACTAAACTAAATCTAGTGAAATGTCAGTAAAGCGGATACCGCCGAATAAAAATCGAGCTACGCATTTCTCTCGCTCGCTCTAGTACCCACACGGGCACTAGTGGAAGTGAAACAAATGCGTCGCTCGAGCTGGCGCGGCTCGTGTGATTTTAGTCGTCGAATTATTACGCTACAGGTAGCACGCGCGCACGTCGCATCGCATGCCCGTTTCATATAGAATATTTTGTTGACTATTTTGCGTTTATTAGTATACAAGGTGACTGTGACAATGAATGAAGAAGAATTTGTACTCAGCACCAGTAGAGAAACACGTTCAGAGCAGAAAAAAGAGTTCGTTTGTAAAGAAGATTTTGATCGGGAGATTCAAAAATTTTCGGAAGGAAAAAAAGAGAGACATAAGCCATTGTGGAGTGCAAAAAGGATTGAAAATGTAATTAAATTAGTAGAAGAATAGAATTCGCGCTAATTTTGAATAACTCATGCAATAGGCATCAATATTATCAAATCAAAATCCCGATCAAAATCTTCTTTACAAACGAACTCTTTTTTCTGCTCTGAACGTGTTTCTCTACTGGTGCTGGGTACAAATTCTTCTTCATTCATTGTCACAGTCACCTTGTATACTAATAAACGCAAAATAGTCAACAAAATATTCTATATGAAACGGGCATGCGATACGACGTGCGCGCGTGCTACCTGCAGCGTAATAATTCGACGACTAAAATCACACGAGCTGCGCCAGCTCGAGCGACGCATTTGTTTCACTTCCACTAGTGCCCGTGTGGGTACTAGAGCGAGCGAGAGAAATGCGTAGCTCGATTTTTATTCGGCGGTATCCGCTTTACTGACATTTCACTAGATTTAGTTTAGTGAAATGACATATCACGAGATTTGTTTAGTAAGAAGACGTAAGAAACAAGAATATTCGGTATCTTCCGCGATTTCGTGATATCCCTAGAGATTTTGGGATATCCCTGATGTCTTCTTTTCCCTGCGACACATACAACTGAGTTACCTACGATTTTGATTTACGAGTCTGATTAATTCCAAATTGACGACCTCCGTGGCGCAGTGGTGAGCGCATTGGTAGCTCAACTTTATAAAGTTCCTGGGTCATGGATGTATATTAAATATGAATATCATAATATATAAAAATCTTAAATATATGTATCGTATAAAAGTATTAAATATATTTCCGTTGTCTGGTACCTTGTGTTACAGTCCTTCAGGGACTTACCACGGGGCCAGACTGACGTGGTGTGAAGCGTCGATAGAAAATAAAATAAAATTGAGCCGCAGTACGATCGTGCGCTAGTATAGCTGTTAGCTGGAGTGGCAATAAGCGTTGAGATCAAATTAGTTCCAAATTGAGCCGCAGCACGATTTTGCGCTAGTACATATGTCGGAAGTAGCAAAAGCTGTTGAGATCGAGCTGATTCGATTCTGATTTTGTCGGGGTGCGCCGGTTAATATGACATACTACGTCAAACGTATCGAGAACACTTCTCGTCCTACTGGTTCGTTCTGTCTATTGTTCAATTATGCCGTCTGTTACAAAGTCTTATTTATAAGGCCTTTACACGCACCGACGCCTAAAGCCGGGTTTACACGTGCTCACCTGTCATACTAATAATTATTATCCCTGATGCTTGTCACACGCGATGTCTGGCAATGTACACAAAGGATAATTAATACGAATTGTCACATGAAACATTTTGGTAGAACTCCCTTATTCATAACTCCTAACTTATTCTTATTTTAGGTTAAGCAATATCTATCTATCCTTACTAATAAACATAAATGTGTGTATGTGTAGTACCTCTCTTGAAGCTTATGAAAGACTCGATATTTTTTACGATTACGCAGCAATGAAGTTGCTGGCAACATTTAAAACTTAAGAAATATAATTTAAAATGATATTATGTTGCGACTTCTAGCCCTAGAACAATTTTTTTTATTACTATCAAGCTAATTTTTGTGAGTAGCTTCATTTTGATAAGACAAAAAACATTTTTATTTGCGAAAAATCTCGAAAGTGGTAGCTAACAGAAATAGAAAGGATTTCATACTTTGATGATTTGATGATCCTAAAATATGATGATTTGATGGTCCTAAAATATGGATTGTGGATTGTTCTATTTGAAGGACAATGTTACTTTTAAATTATATAACTATGTATTAACCTATCAATATACAAAAAATCTGCTGGTTAGGGTTCCCTTTTAGGGTTCTGCAATCAACAAAACTTGGTTGACTACGGAGCCCTAAAACTTTATTATCAAAAAATACGTTTTGAAATATAAAATATATTCTTGCACGTTTATTGACTTCAGTATGTTAAATATTTGATTTTGTCTTTAAATTAATAATTATAATAAATTGTTTAATCTGAATTAAAATTAAACAGAACTCAGATTTAAATTTAAACAACTTAATGATATTTAATGTAAATTCAGAATATTCTAGGATTGTCTTGAACATATTTATGTTAGTTTCGGCTAACACAAAGCAAGCTTACTGTGAAAATATTTTTGAATGAGGCTTTTTGAGAGTCTGATTGGATTTAAAATTATTCAAGAATTTACAAATAGTTGAATACATTATGTACTTTTTTTCCATTCCTAGAATTAGATTTTTCACATAGTTAATTCTTTTATGTCAATAATTCTTAACTTTTATGACATCTTACTAAAAAAATACTGTGTTTTAAACGTAAACTTCATAATAGTTTATAATATTTTTATGGTTGTCTTCCTACCCACTCTTCTCGTATCAGACAAAAATAATATTGTTTAACTATTGCGTTTCTACTGCAGCGTGAATCTTTTTATGACTAAAATAACTTTTTTACTAAAATGTATACTACTGTAAAATAATTTAATTTAATATGAGTAGGTAACTGACAGGTACTTATTCTAATGTTGATTCACGAATGAAGTAAAAACTATGAGTCCAAAATAGTGACATAAAAACTAGAAATTATATCCCAGCAGTAACAAAACAAATCGAGGGGTCAAAGAACGTAACAATATCGTTTTGCAATTTCAATCCCAGAGCGATGTATCGCTGTCCATCACAAAGTGGTCCTATCCGGCGCGTGACGTATGAGGCACATTGATTGGGCATAGAGAAATTCAACCCTATTTGGCTAATGGTGCTGGTTTTTTTGTGACGTGAAAAAGATTGCTAGCGAATATATTATCATTGCCAAAGCAAAATAATTGTATAGCTGTAGCTGTTTCTTGTAATTTGGTTGATAGCAAGATAGATACGAAAATTAGGACCCTGGTCATTTTGCCAACTGCCTATGCCAAATATAAAGAACAAGACGTTATTATGACAAATCCGCTAGATCATATTTTAGGTTTAGGTTTAAAGATTCTTTATTTCTCAAGAGATTACAATCGCTTACGAGAAATAAATTTTGTGACTTAAAACTAATTAAAAAACTACATGTGCATATTTTCACGGAAAAAGACTGACAAACATGCCTAAAGTTTATCTTTATCAAAAGACGTAACAACTCATCAAGCCCCGTAAGGCCCATATGGGCCGCGATGACAAAAGATTTCCAGGAATTGGCGATCGAAGGAATAATTGATATTCCTCAATTTTTAGACCACCTCTCGTGTGTCTTCAAAACGTTCGAACGCGTGACTTATATAGCGGGCTCCATACTCGCGACGCGAAAGCCCGCGAAGGAGTGTGGAGGGTTTCGCGGCTTCGCGTTCGCGCTTCGCGGCTTTCCCCGTCCGGTGTCGTTTTTTGGGCCCGCGACAAAGGGTTTGCGAAGCGCGAACGCGGACATCATCTACACTCGCTTTTATTCGCTGTCGCACACAATGTCAGAGCAGCAGCAAAAGTGACTACAACGTCCATTTTAAGCCGGCTCCACACTCGCAGCGCGAAAGCCCGCGAAGGCCGCGAACCGCGAGTGTGGAGGGTTTCGCGGCTTCGTATTTGCGCTTTGCGGCTTCGTATTCGTTCGAATCGTGTTCACGGCGTGAATCGCGGCCGCAATTCGCGCCGCGAGTGTAGAGCCTGCATTACTCGAATGCGCAAACGTAAATGCGAAGATTGCGAGTGTAGAGGGCTGTATTTGTTCGCGTCGTGTTCACAGCTCGTTGCATCCGTGAATCGCGTCCGCAATCGCGCTGCGAGTGTGGAGCCCGCATTTTATATTAATGACATCCGACTGACATATCGCACATAAATTTCACAATCACGTATGCATTTTCACAGGAATCCACTCGGAAATTTGTTATTTGTCAGGGATTTCCCGATAATTCTTGTATTAGGAGCAAACGAGCAGAGTAAAAAACCTGATGAAAAGTCAAATATTTATATTAGTATGTCGGTTCAAAAACTATTCCGATCTAAAATGGGACCGGCATAAGAGACTTTCGGGGTCTTTTTTTTACAAAAAGACTCTTTTGAAACAATGTCAATAATATGACTAACTAAAACTTTATGGATTGTTAAGTAAAACTAAACAAATATCCTTTGTGTCGCCAAGTTAATTGTATCATTATTTCTTTCATGTGTACAAAAAAGTGTTAAATAAAAAATAATCTCTTATTTTGTCATAATCGTCGTTCCAAATATCTAATTATGTAAGTTTTCATTAATATAACCAAGTACCAACCCCAACTAAGGAATACTTAAACAAAAGCTTGTAATAATAAAGTAAATTTCTTCTAAATAAATTTACAGATAAATTGAGTCCACTAAATTAAAGATCACTTCCCAGTTCAAATATTTTGTTTAATAATTCCATGGTTGAATGTAGATTAAACGGAAACCCTAGCGCGGCGAATACCTCTCGAGCCTCGATTGAAAAGTTGGACTTTATTGATAGCATAACTACGCGCGGTACCTACTCCCAAATTAATGTAATTCGAATAGGGTATTTGACAGATTTTTAATTTCTATGTTGAATTACTTGTTTGCGATTAAGAAGTTTGGAAAAATCTCCAATAGTGACTACTAAGTAAAACTGCTCTGGTCTTCTTGATAACTTTATTCCAACTCAAAAAAAGCCGGCGAGTTGGACTCGCCCATGAAGGGTTCCGCAGCAGCAATAAGAATTATTTCTATGAAATTATAAGGTTTTTGATTTATTTTTATATTTCATTTTTGATATAATGAAAGCTAAATTAAGGTTTATCATTTATATGACGTATAAAAAAACTACTGGCTAGATCTCGTTTAAACCAATTTTTGTTGGTAGTTTTTATAGTAATGTACATCATATATTTTTTTTTAGAATTATCTTTATATATACTTTAGAAGTTAGAGGGGGGGGACATACATTTTGCCACTTTGGAAGAGTCTCTCTCGCAAAGTTTTCAGGTTAGAAAAAAATGATACTAGAAACCTCAATATGATTTTTGAAGACCTATCCATAGATACCCCACACGCATAGGCCAGATGAAAAAAATTTTTTTTTGTTTCATTTGTACCTATTTTTTAATAATTTTTCAATTTTTGTATCAAAATCTTACATCTACTTATCAAGTTTCAATAGTATAGCTCTTATAGTTTCAGAGAAAAGTGGCTATGACATACGGACGGACAGACAGACAGACAGACAGACAGACAGACATGACGAATCTATAAGGGTTCCGTTTTTTGCCATTTTGGCTACGGAACCCTAAAAATGATACAACTGAAATCGGCTTATAAAGTCCGTCATACCGTCAAAGCTAAGAACATGACAAATTTTGAATTTAAATATTGACATTATTAGCTCTTAAACTAATGTGCCAGTATTAGAATTTAATTAAAAATAAGGTTACACTACTACTAACCAAATGAACGGTTTAGATATGGTTTAGATCATAATAACTGAATACAAAATTGTACAAGTTCATCTTCAATTTTATTTCGATGTTGCATCTGAGAGACTTCCATGTAACTCTAACCATGTAGTCCGATTTACGACCCACAACATCGCCACACGATTTTTAGATAAGTATTTAAAAATAATTAAAAACTACTCGTTCACTCACTCGCCGCTCGACCGATCCCGAACCCCCGCTCGGCTTCATTCGTTTTTCGTGTGCGACATCGTCAACACGTTATACTTTTTAAATTAATTTCTACAGTGTTAAAGTGTTATAATTACTGCAAATCGCCGAATAACATGGGAAAAAGGAAAAATAAGGATGATTACGAACATATTCGCCGCAAAATATGGCGATTGGAAAGTAAATTACGCCGCAACAAAGGAAAAGGTACCAAACTACCCACATTCATTTTTAAAAATATTATGATTTTTTTCTTTGTTCTCAGCTATGATATACGATTATGATATGTTACAAAATTGCTATCTTAACGTGTTAATACGTGATATTAACCAGATAGTCAACTATTTGTACCTTAATGTGGTAATACGCGATATTACTCTGGTTACAAACCGAGTTCTTTCTTAACGTGATGATACGTGATATCATCCTGAAAGTAACTTTATGCTTTTGTTTATTCACACCGGAAAAGATCCGATCGTCAGCTGCGCGATGTAAACATCGACGCGCGTGAGGCTGAACCTCGCTGGGGAACTCCATAAGTCCATAACCTTTAGCCGACGTCGAAGACATGGATTATGTGGAATCGCCCGTGCCTGCACCGGCGTCGTTGCAGGCCGCACCGCCGATATCAGTGCCGCTGATCCAACCAGAAGCCACCGTGCCGGTAGATTCTAATCAAGAATGTTACCACTTGACATACTAAATATTCTTGACGAGGCCTTTAAAACAGTGAAAGCCCTAAGCAAATGCATTCCCACTGAACTCTCTGAACATTGGGGTAAAATCCTGGTGATCGGTTTGGCTAAGGAATACAAGGAGTCGCTTGTGGCGAAGATTCTTATACCGACTAAGTACTAGCTTTTGGCTGACACAAGCGCCTAAACTCGATCAAGAGGTAGCCGCAGTTTTACAGGAGGCTGCAAAAAACCGGTTAGTAACATAATACCGAAACCGACCGACTTAATAAAGTACGTAATCAATGTTTTAAAATGAAAGCTATTAGCACTGCTATAAAATTAATCTCTCCAAATGCTTATAATATGGATTATAGTCTCAATCGATCTCAAGGAAGCATACTTACTTACTTTTTCACACATACACACATCACATAATTTATTTATTTTTTCGAGATTTCGATTTCATAATAATCTTTATAAATTTAATTGCCTTCCGTACGGCTTAAGTTCTGCGCCATTTGTATTTAAGTATAAAGTTTCTAAAGCCTCTTTCTCACATGGTTAAGAAAGCAGGGCTATCTCATCATCAGCACTGGCTTCTTTATAAAGGTAAAGATTATGCTACGTGTAACAACACGATGCATATTTTTAGGTCAGAATTGGAACAATTAGGTTTTATTATCATCTTTGAGAAAAGTAGTATGCCTAATAAGGGTAACAGAATATAATATGTCTCTCGTAAACAAGACCCAGGTGCAAAGGCATACGAATATCGAAGGATATCAATGCTTTTACAATTTCATGGCACGATTTTTTCTATGCCTTTCCGTCATTCGCGCTCATACTGAAGAGTCTTAGGAAAATTGTCCCGTACTGGCCGTCTCGGCCGTGGTTTCCACTGTTTCTATTCCTACTCAAATCCAACGAGATTTATTTTAGGCCAGATAAAAACTTTCTCCTGTCCCCTTCCAGGGAATGCCATCCGCTGTGGCCCAGTCTTACCCTGGCGTACGCAGTATTGTGCGGCAAGCCTACCTAAGACGTCAAATACCGGAGGCGGCTATTGACATCATACTAAAATCGTTATCGGGAAATACGATTAATCAGCATGATACTGAATTAAATCATTGGTTTAATTTTTGTCAAATTAATAATATTTATTTGTATGAATATAATATTATTCTTAACAGAAAATTATTGAAAATATTATGCAAGTTGCGGAACGTCAAATTGTTATAGATCTGGTTCGTCTCTAATAATTTATATTGGTAAATCCCGTTGCAATGACAATTACTGTATCCTAAGATCTTTTCGAAAACCGAGAATAATTAAATAAACTGATTTCATATTGATCGACGGCATGACAACATACATTAGATGATATTTTAGTTTCTGGTAAATCGTTAAATACTAATTTGGATTGTTTTAAATTTGGAATTTCGAAGTTTAAATCTTTTAAAAATGTCGGGCCATTCCACCATAGAGACGAGGAAATAAGCGCGGGTAAACTTTGGCCTCGTGAGACTAAGTCGGACGGATTGTCTTTGCCCGCTACGTGATGCCAGGCATGTTCCTTAGTCAACTCATGGATCTCTGCCGCCCTGTTTTGAACATAAGGTTTTAACAAATTGATAGGCATACCTAAACAATCTAAAACGATAGTAGAATCCGTCCAAAACACAACTTTATCAAAAGAAGAACGCAGCGATTCCTTTAATTTGCGATATAATCGCGCTCCTAGCAAAGCACCGCACATCTCTAAGCGAGGTATAGTTGTGGGCTTAGTAGGCGCGACCTTGCCCTTGGAACATAACATGCGCACAGTGGCATCAGCTGATCCACAGCTTATAGTCCGAACGTACGCGCAGGCACCGTATGCGATTTGCGACGCGTCTGAAAAGATGTGTAACTCCGTGCGCGTAGGTTCAATACACATTACATAACGCGGAATGCGTAAACAATCTAAATGAGATAACCCATCAATAAATTTATTCCATACTTGTGAAATATCATCGGGAACCGGTTCGTCCCATTCTAATTTTAATAACCAACACTTTTGCAATAAAGTTTTAGCGACTGTAATGACCGGACTCAGTAATCCTAGCGGATCGTATATCTGAGCCGCGGATGATAATGTAAGACGCTTAGTTATTAAATTATCGTTATCTTGACCGCCACGAACCTGGGACAAATAATAAATTTTATCAGTGATACTATTCCAACCGACACCTAAAGTTTTATTTTGAACGTTTTTATCAAACAACGATAACTGTTGCGCATTATTATTGTCCGTGCAAACTAACGAGCCTAGACTGTCACGATCATAGTTGTAAACCCATTTGCGCAAATTAATAGAGGCTGTACTTAAAATATTACTTATGCCTTCACAAATACGGTCTAATTCTATTGTAGAATTAGAAGAAACTACTAAATCGTCCACGTAGAACGAATCGTTAATAGTGGATGCTATGTGCGGATCCTTACAATAATTTTGCGCTAAGTCTTTTAAGCACCTACAACTAAGATAAGGCGCCGACGCCGTACCGTACGAAACGGTATTCAGTCGGTACACTTTTAGCTGCTCTGAGGGACAATCCCGCCATAGGATAAGCTGAAGGTCGCGATCCTCTTCAGCTAGATCGATTTGCCGGTAGAATTTTTCGATGTCGGCTGAAGCGACATATCTATGTTCGCGAAACCTTAATAAAATCGAAATTAAATCGCCCTGTATTGCAGGTCCGATCATTTGTAAATCGTTTAAAGATATGCTAGTACTGGATGGCATACTAGCATCGACATCATATTATTATCAGCTGATGATTGCGATAGTAAATTACAATTAATATGTTTCACTTTTTGTTTACGCGGAGTAGACTGAACGACACCAGAAACTATCCAGCCTAGTTTCGTATTTTGAATGTACGAACCATTGTCAAGGCGAATTTTACCATCGATCAATAGATCCCAAAACAAATCTGCACCTAACAAAAAATCGATATCTTGGCGTTCATGGAAAGTAGGATCTGCTAAAAAAAAATTATGAGGAACATTAAAATCGTAATCGTAGGTAGCTTGGAAGTTATTTGCGGCAACACTAAACATTGAACCCGGGCATTAAAGCTCCCGTCGCGCGATTTTAATTCAATGTTACACGATTGCGAACAATGCGTAATAGAATTACCTACACCGTGAATATGCTGAGTGGACTGTAATATGCGTATTTTTAATTTATTGCATAACGATTGTGAGATAAAGGAACGCTCGCTGTCGCTATCTAAAACTGCACGAGCTCGGTAATATTCACCCGATTGTCCGCATACCTCGACCATAGCCGTTGACAACATGACGAGTTGATCAGAGTGAAATATCGCATTTCCCTTATCATATAAATCGCCGTGTGCGTGCATAATATTAGTGTGTGGCTGCAATTGCCAACAGCTGTTCACACTGGGATCGCTAACTGAAACGGGAGGAAGAAGTTTACTTATACCGTATCCATACGTACTCGTAGTTAAAGTTACAGTATTATTTTTCGACTGAACAGCATCACAAATCAAACTGTTATGTTTTTGATCGAATTTCCTACATGGCCCAAAGAGACAAGTTTCCACTGAATGGCCGAAACGCATACAATTAATGCACAATTTTTTATCTTTAATAAAATAAAATTTATCTTGTGCACTAAGATCGAGAAATTTTTGACATGAGTACAAAGGATGCTGCGCGTTACAGAAAAGACACAATTTAACAAACTGCGAGCGTACTTTTTTGTTTTACGATTTACTATTTGCGTTATTATTTTCAGCTGTAAGTTTGCAATTAACTTTAGATGCGTTATGATTATAGTTAGATTTTTTATTAAAGTTAGAATAACTAATTTTACTCGAGTGGCTAACAGTAAGTGTAGTTAATAAGTCAGCCTTCTCCTTAAGAAAATCTAGTAAGTCTTTTAAATGTATTTTAGCCCCTGTATTTAATTTATAAAATGTATTTTTATACTGTTCCCACTCACGTTCTGAGGCGGGATCCAGCTTTTACACGACAATGAAAATAATCAAATCGTCTCAGTGCTCAGTCGCTTCGCCTAAAATCTTGAGAGCACGAATATTTTTTAAGATAGTGTCAATTAATTTATTAAATTGAGCAGAAGACTCCTTTGTTATAGGTGGAATAGAAAAAATAGATTTAATGTGACTTTGTATAATCAACCTGGTATTGTTAAATCTTAAACGAAAAGCGAAAGTAACGGTAAAAACGCGTGGTTCGGGTTTCGCGTGATTTGCCGCAATCTGCTACGTGAAGTAAAAAAATATTTTTAATTGGTTAAATATTAATATTAAGGAACAAAAAAAGTTGGATACTAAGTAGACATATCAATAAACAATAATCCGTTAACAAAAATAAATTATCACAATTTGTTTAATTGTTATGCTTTTGTTAATTTGTTAATAGTCACCATTTTAATGTTAACATAAAAACGCTGATTCAAATCAAGTCATTCATGAATTTTTCATGTAAATAGAAGATGAAGAAGATGTCTACTTAGTACCCATTTTTTTATTATATTAATATTTAATCAGTTAAAATATATTTTTAGTTCACGTGGCAGATTGCGGCGATTCACGCCAAACCCGAACTACGCGTTTTTACCGTTACTTTCGCCGCTGAATTAAAGATATAGGGATTGTTGATAAGGTTCCAGGATCTAGTAATTTTTTTAGGAAATTTCCTGCTCTTTAAGGATATATTTTCAAATTTCGATTATCTGAAATAGTTTCTGAAATATTAAAAAAAAAACCAAACCATTCTTTTTATGTTTACTTAATTGTTTATAACTTTTGCATTTTTTTTCAGCCCCTCTTGTAATTTTGATAGAATGTTCTAGATGCTATTCCAAATCGAATGAGACCAAAATCATAATTTTCGGTGTATGATATCGGGTTTCGAGGAAAATGGCACTTGTGGATCAGACTATATGTCAAAGTTTTAAATTCGCAGGTAACAACTTAACAAGTCAACAACCCTAGCGACGATTTTCGTCATAATACGTCAATTTTAAAAATTTCAACATCAGTTCTAAGTCGGCATACTCTATAATTATGTCTACTCTGGCAATACGGCGTCGCGCATTCTAAGTGACGTAACTAGCGTCACGCTAGTAGCGTCTGGTAGCGTGTAAGCCTGTTGTCAAATTAAAAATTGTTTGTTGTTTTTTTTATTAAATCTGAAATAGTCAATACTTTAAGCGGGGAGCCAAAAGAAGAAGACAATTAAATTTAAAGTAAAAAGGCAAGCAAAGATAACTAAATAGTTATATTATGAGTTATGACTTATCAAAACATCCTTGCTTGTAGCCCACAATCAGGTGATCAATCGCTCGTTTGTCCTTCTTAAATACTGAGAGCACCAGACGATGGAGAAAATATTTTTTTCCAATATAAAACTTATAAATTGCCTTCATATAAGTTCCTGACGTATAAAATTCTTCACGCGTCCCCAACATTATAAAGTTTATGTGGGATAAATAGGTTACTTCAATTTGGTTGGCGCTTCTTTTAGTTGTAAAAAATATTGTTTTAGTGAAAATACAAAATGACGTTCGAGGTAGAAAAGAAACATCGAATCAAAATATTTATTATTTACTGAACATAATGATTCCAATGGTAAGGAAGAGTCTAATCGAACATTTCGATAATGTTATTGAATAAAAGAAAACTGACCTTATGTAGTAAAAATAAGTATCTTTTAATTTCGATCTGCCCGTACTTTTGTTTGTACTTCCTTGATAATTTATTAATAATTTTTAGTGATGGGCCGAATGTGGTTTGAACCGAATACGAACTTCGGCCGAACATTCGGTAAAAATGAAAAATTCGGCCGAAGATCGGCCGAACTTCGGTTTAATTTCGCCGCGCTTTTTCGTGTTGTGACTTGTTTAATATGCACTTGCTGCAAATATTGCTAAGGTGCCCCGCCCGCACTCCGCGCTTCCCCGCGGGGCCGTTAGCCAGCTAGTCATTTGTAAAGTAAAAGTAAAGTCAATTTTTTTGATTAAGTAAGAGAGATTTCTTAGGCTTGTTGAGAAGAGCAGTAAAATTTTGTTTTTGATTTAGTAAGAAAGATTTCTAAGGCTGGTAAACACAAAATTAAACCGCTCTTCTTACTAACCAATAGTAAGAAGAGCGGTTTAATCCTTCAGGCCCCGCGCGAGCACCGGTGATCGCGACAACAATAGAATACAATAGCAATTCCTGGAAATTCCGACTGAAGTATTTTTGTGTTTTGTTTGTTTAAGTAACCAAATATTTTTGAGACTGGTCGTTAAAAAAAAACCAATTTAAGTTTTTTGTTTATCGTATGATTACTTTTTCTAATTCAAATAAGTAAATGACTACGAATGAGTATAGATCTTGTATCAGACTTATTTTAGTTCACTGTTACTATAGATATGTTTTTTTTAATTAATTTCTATTATGATAGTGCAAGTATATTTAGTGCCGAATGTTTGGCATTTTAACCGAAATTCGGCCGAATGACGAAGTTCGGTTCAAGTTGCCGAAGTTCGGTTAAACCGAATGTAAAACGAATTTCGGCCCACCCCTAATAATTTTCCTTTCAAAGGAATATTGTGCTAGGTAGCAACTAATAATTTACAAAAAACATCTCTAGATAGGAACTCTCCTAGTGCTTGCAGTTATAAAATTTTATAATATTATCAAAGCTAAAGTGGGATTAATTTTAAAAGATTTGTTACTAAACAGTTCTATCATTACGTTTAGACAGGGCCTGTCCTTGTTACCAAAATGCTTAAACTTTATTTAAATGTTTGTTAAAAAATGCAGTAACTGTGAAATTGCAACTAGAACAATATTTTCAAGTACATACTAAAATTGGAGAGAGTTTACAAAAAACGTTTACGGTTTTGTACACAATTTACAAAGCCAATCGACTAGGGCTTAGGCCGTTTGTTCACTGTTGCCTACAAAGGGGACGTCACCGATAAAAATTCAAATAAAATGCTACTTTATGACCTAGGCCAGGTGTCACAAGATGGTGGACCGCGGTCCGCACCCGGACTGCCGACCCACTGTGCAAATTTTCGAAGATGGACGTTATCACTTATCAGTGAGATAATAATTAGCTGCAAAAATTTTCACTTTTCTCATTGATATAATATAAATATGTTTGTAAATTTCGTATTTACTTTTGTTGAATTTTTTTAATGTGTGGATCGCGAAGGTCATCTTATTTCTTAATATGGACCCCGAGCGAAACTAATTAGTGACCCCTGACCTAAGCTATAAAGCTATAATAGTTTTCATTTTCTACCAACATTCGTCTAGCGACCAAATTTTGGTCGATAGAAAACTAAAAAAGTTGCTGCTTTATAGTGGCGTAGCGTAAAATGAAATCTACAACCTAGGTCAGGAATGGCGAACCTTTTCGTATCAGTGTACCCTTTTTCTGAAGAAATCAATTTTAAGAAGTTATTATTAAAGTCCCATTCAATTTGGTTTTTGTATTTCGGCGCATTATTTCGTTTGCCTAATTTGGTGCTCCAGCGGTTATTAACCTTCATTGTTGGTAAAATAATTGAAGATGATAGTGAAGGAATCGAACAAGTAACATTTTGTAACATTCGGACAATAACTAATTTTTTCTCTAATTATTTTAATAAAACTTGTAACTTATCTACTCCATAACCTAGTTAATATATCTGGCTACACATATAATCCATAGTTTTTCTATTTCAAATAATTTTTCCGGCTCTAAAGCCTCCATTTAAGCAAAAAAACGGGAGGTTTTTTCATGTTACTTACCTTATTCTTCCACTCACGTCTTGAATTATTTCGATACTAGTTTTGTGAGTATCCAGTAGCTTGCTTCAAATTTTATGTCACGTGCCTATGGTGGCACGCATGCCATTGGTTCGCAATAACTGGCCTAGGTCATAAAGTGACATTTTAGTGGAATTTTTGTCAGTGACGTGCCGGTGACGATAGCGGTGGACTCAGCGTTAGCCCACACGTAAATAAACGAATATCTAACCGCGCGCTCTATATTTTAACAGGTTTTCGCCTCACCGCGCACAACCTATATTCCTGTTGTAGATCTAGGAAAATCTAGATATGGTTTTACCAAACCTTCACTAAAACTTATCCGAAAGTTTTAAAGAAGGGCCGGACAAACTAGCCAATTTAGCCGACAAACTGGACGTGAACTTAGCCGAAAATTTGAAAAGAAAGGCCTGACAAATCAGAACTTAGCTGAAAAGGAAAGAAAGGCCCAACAAACTAGTCGACACAGCCGAACATTTGAATTCAAAGACCGGACATCATAATGTTGAGTCCTTCCTTCCATTCTCATCATCCTTTAATGATGTTTTGGTTCGTTGCTAAAGTTATAACAAGCACTAAAGTTACAATAATAATTATTATAGCCGTAAAAGAACGGCAAATAATTAAATATTAAAAATTACATGCTAATAAACATTTAGACAGCTGACTTTGAGTAGTTATTACTACTACCACAGAATACCAAATAGTTACTACAGTACCCGGCAATAAATATTGCACATCGACCTTTGGAAAATGACAGTCGGCTAATTTCGGTTTTGTAGAGCGTTATCTCTTACGCACGAAATACAAAAAGTCCGGTATATATTAGGAGCTGTTAAAACAATTAAGGTTTGCTTCTTTTGACAATTTTATTATTCTTTGTATAAAATACACCAAATTTTCTATAAGTTATGTCTTAATATTCGGGTAAAATAAAATAAAAAAGGTTGTTCAAATTATGTTTACGTATTTAAAATTCTTTTGGAAAATTACAGCTGTAGCAAATTTAGGGGTGTTAACAACTCTAGATATATATTTTGAACTGGACGCGACTGCACTCTATTGAATTTGAACAACGACTGACATAATGTCAAATAGGTGTGTGCTACAAAGATAACGCTCTATGAAACCGAAATTAGCCGAATGTCTCTTTCCAAAGGTAGATGTGCAATATTTATTGCCGGGTATTGTACGTTAAGAATACGTTGCGTAATATATTTTGTTAGTAAGGCTTTATTCCTGAGTCAACAAAATAAATAAATAAACATTAATAATTTGACCAAATGGGACATTAAACTACAATGTGGCAGAAATTTTAATATCAACGATTAGCAGAACGCAAACATTAAAAATAACAAAAATAATCATCATTTTTTTACATTTGACCCTGTGCTAAAAATTTTTTTACACGTGTTTGAATTTTTCGAATAAAATATTTTAATCCGCATGTGTATTAATGTAATATTATTCAGCACACGATCGCAAAGTCAAATTGGGGTATTATATTGTATGACACATTTTACTGAATGTTAAAATATTAATTTAGGAATCGTTGTACTTACAATTTTTAGGATAAGGCATCACGATCAAAAACATTATTTAAAATACTAGAATTTAAAGGAAAGACAAAGTTAATTAAGAATGTACGTATTTTGACCAGTCGCAAAGTGACATGGCGCTTGCTCATTCTCATGTGAATCATAAACATTTTTGATACGTTTCTTAGCTATAAAAATTATCGACACCAAGGTCGTCCATCAGGTCAGGTCAGCATCATGCAGATCTGCAAGTCCTCCTTCACCAGTGAGGAGATTTGCAAGGGGAAGCAGCTGCTGTATGAGACGCTCGGCCAGAGCGCGAACATGCCGTCGCGACGAAGAGACGGAACGGAAAGAAGCGTGCAGGACATCATCTCCCTGCTGAAGCAGACGGATCCGGATGTGGTGCCGGCTTTTGTGGCAAAGGAGCTGCACAAGCTTCAAACAGCTTGGACCCCTTGGAATTACTCCGAGATGTAGCATCACTCTGCATCCTCTATCGGTTGTATCACGGGGAGTGCTCTGAGAAATTGTTCGGAATCATACCACCTGCAACTTTTCGCCATCGTCCCACGCGAAAAACATACCATCCTCATCACCTTGATTAGTGGCAGTCTTCCAATGTGCGTTTTTCGCGTAACTTTCTGCCGCGCACTGTAAAACTCTGGAACGAACTGTCACCAACAGTATTTCCGGACCTATACGACCTGCAAACCTTCAAGAAAAGAGCGTATTCCCTCTTAAAAGGCCGGCAACGCACCTGCAGCTCTTCTGATGTTGCCAGTGTCCATGGGCGACGGTAGTTGCTTACCATCAGGTGACCCGTTTGCTCGTTTGCCCCCTTATTTATTAAAAAAAAAAAAAAGCTGCCGCCCGTCACGCTGGACCACGTCGACGTCGTCAGCCTACTGAAGGACATCAGGTTCCTGAAGGAGGAGCTGGCCGGTGTCAGGGGTAGACTGCAGGCGTCAGAATCCATCATTAGTGATCTACGTAGTGAATTATCACAACTAAAAAGTAATAATTCATTATGCATGCATTCGTCACCCGCCGCAGAGGCGCGCAGACGGCCACGTAACCCGTCAGCATTATCGGACGGGTCAACGAACACCGCCACTACGTCCCCCGCCCGCGCTCCCCTCCCGGTTGCGCTGACGCCGAGTCCACAGGCGACTCAGCAAAACTACGCAACTATTGCTGGTCGCCCCGCTCGTCCCCCGCGGGCGAATAAAAATGGAGAAAATGAGAGCCGTAAGGCTTCGGAGAGTCGCAAGACTATGGAAGCCTGTAAGGCTACGAAGAGTCGCAAGGTCAAGTCTTCTCGACCTGGCAAGAACGAGAGCAGGGGGTGCGATGAGGAGGGCTTCATTCTGGTGGAGAAGAGGAAGAAGAAGCCCGCCGCCCGCAACCATCGCGGCACCGCGCCCTATGTACCTGAGCTGCGTCTGCGGAGCGAGGTCCCCGCGACGCCCCTGTACACATCCCGCCTGCACTGGTCCATGTAGGTCGAGGACGTCGTGGACTACATCAGTAAGAAGACATCCCTCCGCCTGAGGGTCGAACGTCTGCAGTCTCTTAACTTCAGTTCCTTTGTGGTGAGAGTACCGACGCATCTTCTGTCAACCTTTGAAGCGGAGCAATTCTGGCCGACTGATGTGGTATACCGAAGGTTCCGGGGAAGACTCCGGAATGAAGCGCGCGTCATGTCGCCGTTAATTCGTGATAGAGTGTAGTTATTAAGATTATAATTGCATATCAATTTAATATTTTAGACATTAAGATATATATTGTATGGGCCTACGTAGCCTGATTTAAATAAATAAATAAATAAAAAATAGAAGTTGTCTAAGTACCTCACAGATTCTGCACAACCCAAAAGAAGAAAAAGAGTTTTTGTCGGGAATGTGAAAGAGTGCGGTTGTGTCTAAAATTATGTTAACTCGGTTTTTAATGTGTAATATTGGTAGAATATTAACCACTAGATGTTCCGTGCGGCTTCGCCCGTGTAATTTAGGAATTTCACAGAAACCGTACATTTTTCCGTAAAAAATAGCCTATTTCCTTTCACATGATCTATTCTTCATGTGTGCCATATTCATAACATGAAAATTGCTCTAGTAGTTCAGATAATAAGCAATTTCAAATAATTTCAACCATTTTTTCCACATTTTCCTTTATTTCTTCGCCCTTATTAGTCTTAGCGTAATAAAATATAGCCTATAGCCTTCCTTGATAAATGAGCTATCTAACACTGAAAGAATTTTTAAAATCGGACGGAGTAGTTCCTGAGATTAGCGTGTTCAAACAAACAAACTCTTCCGCTTTATAATATTAATTATTAAGTATAGATTAGCTGATATTGGTTATCGTGCACAAGTGTAGCCAAATGCTGCAACTTTCAGAAACGTGCTTTTTTGTGTTCCCTCCAAAACTCCGTCAAAGTTTCAGTAAAGCGTCTTACTTTACTGAATCGACCGACTTGACTTCTTGACTGTATTGACTTTAATTCAGACTTTGACTAGACTTTTGTCCTGACAATAAAGAGAAACGATGCTGAAAATTGTACATAAGAATATCGTTTTCCCGCCATTGATACTTGACACTGGCTATGGTTACGTAGCCGAAGTGCCATAATAAAAAAAAAGAAGCAATATAATCTAAATTCGCCATAGACCACCTCTTTCTCTTCCCCTCTCTATGGGTGGTACACTGTATTCTGAGGCAATTAAGAGAGCATTCTAGTTGAGGGGGTCGGAAGTGAGGGATTCGTGATTATTTACCTGTACTGAATATCAGAGGAGTAATCTTTGTTGAGCATTTTGGAAGACAAGCCTTTAAGCCCTCTTCTCGTTAGATTGTGATACCCTAGGCTACGCAAAATTTAAAAATCGCTCCTATAAGATCCTTCACTTTGACTCGTGATGTTTATAACTTATAAGCCGCGCACATCATTATGATCGTTTAGGAATAATGAAAGGAAAGTTGTAGGAAGAAGCGGAGCATGCATGGAACGGATCGTTAAATAAGATCGAGATCGGAATAATATTGTGACATGCTACTGAAAACTGTACGTTATTGGTAAATATTCTAAAATGCGACATCTTTAATTTTTGCGCGACCTACGAATGATAAATATTAAATAGTTTTTAATTTTTATTATTCGTAGTGCGCGGCCAATATTATAGAACCTATAAGGATACCGGGGAAAAGTAAAATAGAATATTCTATCGCTATATTTAAGACATGAAAATATAGTCAAAATTAAAGCAAATTCCAATTAGCAAACTTTGCATCTATTGCGCTCCAAATAGAAATTGGTCTACTATTTCTATGTCATGCCATGCCTTTGTTTAAAACTGTGTTTGTCAGTTCAAACGGCGGCATGAATAAAAGATTAGATGTTCTTTTGTTTCTGTACCGTTTGATACAACTCGTAGCTACATGATAAAATTGACGGACGGATAGTACAAAAGAATTTTAATTGTGTACGATATTATTACAATTATTCTTCCTAAGGGAATTTATCACGATTCACGCGGTAAGCTTGTATTTTTGTTACAAAAATGGGGCAAATGCCCAGGAACTCAATGTATATTATAAATAAACTCAAAGCATTAGTTCACTACGCATTTTTGTAAGTTTCTTTAGCACCATAAAATATTTGAAGGGGATTCTCAACCTTTGTCTTTCGACAGATAGACAGATTTCACACACACCGAGAGATAGACACATGCCTTTATAAAACGGGTATAGATGCCCGGCCGCACACTATCCGAATTACTGATCAGTAAAATTCGGACGCCCCGCCCCGATCATACATTTTGACAAGTCAGAATTCTGATATTATGCGGGGTCCACAACAAAATGTAATGAACAGAGTGCGTTCCGGGCTCCGGCGGGCTTCCGAATTTTTCTGATCAGAAATTTCGGATAATGTTCTGCCGGGCTAAAACGGAAGTGGTACATCGCATAGTATGTATTACTATAGCCCAATTTCACCAACGTCTGTTATCAGCTTGTTAAAATGACATGTCTTATATTTCATTCGTATGAAAAACGAAAGAGGTAACGAAAATTTATGTCGTTGGTAAAATTGAACCTTAAGATCATCTTACGTCTACTATACGAGTATGCACCAATTCCTTTTCAGATGGTGCACACAATGATGCCTATAGCGCGGCCCATTGCACTCAGCATGGCCGGTGCCCTCACTCTGGCCTACATGGCCCTAGCCATCGGTTTGGGCCCCCAGGGACAGGAGGGGCAGTTCTATCAGCAGGTAAGAAGTAAGTTGTATGTGGAATGAGTGATCTATATGAGCGAGGAATAATAGGACAATTTTGTCAGCGTGGGCTGTGTGTAATGTGTTGGATGGATTTAATGTGCTAGGGGCAAAGTTGAGATAGTTCTAAAGTGTAAACCTGTAGGTATGTATAGCAAAATTTAGGTAAACGTGGGATAGATATAAGGTTCTAGACTCTATGGTCTATAATCTAATAAAACAAAATAATCGGCCAAGTGCGAGTCGGACTCGCGCACGAAGGGTTCCGTACCGTTAGAGAGCAAAAATAGGCCAAAAATTGTGTTTTTTGTATGGGAGCCCCCCTTAATTTTTTATTTGATTTAAATATTATTATTAATTATTAAAGTACAATTATATTTCAGGCCTTCGTGAAAGTTTCAAGTGCATACCTCTTATCATTATTGATTACGAGCAAAAAAGGCCAAAAAAATCAAGTTTGTTGTATGGGAGCCCCCCTAAATATTATTTTTATTTTTATTTTAGTATTTGTTGTTATAGCGGCACCGGAAATACACAATCTGTGAAAATTTCAGAATTCTAGCTATAGCGGTTCTTGAGATACAGCCTGGAGACAGAGAGACGGACAGACAGACGGACAGACAGATATCGAAGTCTCATGAATAGAGTCCCGTTTTTACCCTTAGGGTACGGAACCCTAAAAAGTAGTATTTTTAACATATTTTTATAGTCCTCAATATTTTTTTGTTTATGATAATTTGTTTAAGGTTATTTCTCAACAAGTAAACATAATTTCAATTTGCTTGAATAAACATAAAATGCTTTTAATCAGCCGAAAAGTCATAAAATAAACGATAAACTGAAATTAGCTTATAAATTACAGGTAACCTACATCTTGATTATTAGTCATTAACATTAGAATTAAACGATTATGTACTCAGTGATAAAGTACTTTATTTTACTCCTTATAATATTATGATCTTTATACCAACAAAATAAGTATTATTTTATAGAAACTTAGAGGTAGAATTAATCTGAATGAAATAAGAAATTATTTCAAGTTATTTTACACCTAACATAATCTTTATTGTAACTAAAGTAGGACTATTTTCGTAGAAGCTCCGAGGTAGAAATAATCCGAATGGAGTACGAAATATTTGATAGCGCCTGTAAATTTTCGGCATGCAATCCTAGTAGCAATTTTGTTTGTTGAATAAAACAGGCGCCTGCCTTGGCTCCTGCAGTTTATTAGCGTGCTTTATTTACTAGATGTTACAGCTTTGTTTATTGCGCGGGAACCGTACATTTTACGGTATGGAAACTATCGTGTCCTTTCCTGGGATTCAAAGTATCTTCGCACTAAGTACTATCGGCTTGGTTTTTTAACGAAATAAGGGGGCAAACGAGCAAACGGGTCACCTGATGGAAAGCAACTTCCGTCGCCCATGCGCAGCATCAGAAGAGCTGCACTCACTCGGCGAAACACAACGCAAGCGCTGTTTCACGCCGATTTTCTGTGAGAACGTGGTGTTTCTCCGGTCGAGCCGGCCCATTCGTGCCGAAGCATGGCTCTCCCACGTATGTTAAATTAGGTGTCGTAGAGAGTCACTTTTTAAAATTATTTAAAATTCTTTAAATACGTGATTCGTAAAACGTGGATGGATATTGGATATTGGACTCAAGTAAAATTTGAAGTGATCAGCGCGGATATAAAATGTGTAGCGCACTTCGCCGCCTATTTTGACTGACAAGTTCAAGTAGAACTTCCCTTTTTAAAACAAATTTTGCTTGCCATCTTACCTCTACATAGATATTACGATAGATCTTTTCACCCAATGTTACTGTATCTAATGCCATCTATTTCCTTCCAGCTAATGTGCGAGCTGGCGCTGCTCGTCTCATCCAGCGGCATCGGCCTATACTACCGGGCTTTAACAGAGCGGGCGCACAGGAACACGTTCGCCGGGACCCGCACCTGCCTGGAGCAGAGAGTCAAGCTGGAGTGCGAGAGAGAGCAGCAGGAGAGCCTGTTGCTGTCTGTCATACCCGCGTATATCGCTGCTGAGGTGAGTGGACTAGTTTGTATACGCAGCGTGGATATATTTTAGTAGAGTACAGCATAGCAGAAAGATCATATCGGTGTACAGTGCACAGCGAGTATAATAGGGCTTGTCCAGCTTAAAATGACGCGCCCTTCCCTCGTATTCACAGTACAACATTTTTTTGTTTATATCAACTAGTGAAGTAGTGGGGCGCGTCATTTAAAGCTAGACAAGCTCTACCGTTGTATAGTGTACCTATACCGATATCTTCAATATGATTATTATGAGTCATTTTTCTTATTATTTGCTTGACTTCAACGGAGTCAAAAAGAGTGATTTACGTTGCCGAACAAACATACAAAGATGGGTACAATTTGACCTTTGAACAAGCAGGGGTTCAATAATGTCATGTATGGAGCTGGGAGCACATGTCAACATCATCATTAAATTAGGGAGCTGCTTATTTTTTACAAGGTGCCTTGTTGATCAACTAGGTCATTAAAAAACTACTAACACAATTTGAAACATAGTTGGAGAGTAGATAATCCCGACTTGCTTATTAGCATACTTATCTGCCTAAAGTCACGAGATTTCCGCCCTAGATTTTACAATGACAACAAAGTCTATTTATTAAGGACTTTCGAAAACACCGGTTTAAGTATAATATTCGTCGTTCGTTTTTAATTTAATTTTTTGATCTCAAAATGTTCTATTAGTTGACTTACACAAAAATGGCAAAGCACAGGCTTTTATACTCGACATTTTATTATGTGAATTTTTGTACCTCGATTCGCTACTTGGAATTTTTTTCCCCTGTAGGTTAAATTCATTGTTATAGCTCAACGGAATATTTGATATTGTTAATAATATTTGTATAACATTCTACAGTTACCTTTTGTAGGTTTCTGTCCCTTGTAGCCTGTAGGTTATAAAGTAGACATCATCAAAATTTCCTAATCACCTGTTTTATTACTGGGCCAATTAAACAAGTAAAATATACGATCGCCATAACATATTTACTTATTTGAGCCAATATTAAACCTGTAATATATAAAAATCTCGTGTCACGGTGTGCGTAATTAAACTCCTCTAAAACGGCTCGACCGATTTTCGTGAATCTTTATGAGCATATCGGCTAGGGTAGAGAATCGGACAACATCTACTTTGCATTTGTTGAATAAATAATAGTAAATTATTACAACTCGAGACTGACGGCGGCCATTGTTTGTGGCGGGATAGCGATAGACGTTGCCATGGTGACATACTTATTTAGTCACTTGAATAAAATAATATGGACGAAAATCGAAATACTTTATACGCCAAAACAACATTTGCCGGGACAGCTAGTACTATATATTATTATAATTTTGAACATTATAACATTCCAATTACGTGTAAATAATTAAAGACATGGATCCGTGGATGACGTGGGTAACTACTAACAAACAGTTTACAATATAAGCGCAATTACTCACTTTTTTCCTTATAATTTGAATAAACCTTGTTACCTACTATCATCTGGCTATATTACCTAGCTATAAACTACCTATAAACTGGCTATAAACTATAAAATATAGAATCCTCATTTTTTTCGGTTTTCGGTTTCGAATCATTTTCCCGGTCCTAAAGCCTGTATTCATATGCAAAAAACGACAGTTTTCAAAACCTTAGTTATCCATTTCATCCACCCACGTCTTTAATTAACTATGTAATATATCTCCAGTCATACAGTCATATCGTTTGACATATTAATATGGCAAGTTGTGTACTCAAGTCTCGACATACGGCGAACTTTCATACAATATTCACAGCCCTTCGCTTGCGACAGAACTCGTTATTGCAACAAACTCAAACCTACATAGGTTACCTAATTTTAGTGCTTATAGCTGACTAGATGACGCCCGCAACTTCGTTGCGCCAAAATTCGTTTATCGCGCGGGAATCGTACATTTTTTCGGAATAAAAAGTATCCTATGTCCTTTCCCGGGACTCAAAGTATCTCCATGTCTTTCAGCGAAATCGGTTCAGCGGTTTGATCGTGAAGAGGTAACAGATAGACATACAGACAGACAGACAGACAGACACACTTTTGCATTTATAATATTAGTATGGATTTATTTACTAACTTAAATGTAGAGCAAAAAGCATGTATTTGTCAAAAGACAGCTTATCTTATGTATTTCGGCATATCGGCCTTGAAGTTTTAGCATAGTGTTGGTCAATAGGGATATTGGCAAGGTTAGATCAGGATTTGAAATAAAATAGAGACGTGGAAATTAAGTAACATTTTGTTTTACGCCTTTTAGGGCCTTCCCTACGGAGATTCCGTAATTTACCGTATAACGTATTTAGAGCCTTATAAACTCATAATTTGAAAACTACAAAGTTATAATAAAAATACAGCAATAATCTCCAGTATATTATCAACATTCCTTTCCCCGTTTTAAATTTTCTTTTTTTGTTTATTATACTCATGATATCGGCTTCCAAAGTAAAACCAATTTATTAAAATTCAAGCATACATTCAGCATCTCCAGTATTTACAAATTACTTTTATTTGAAACACACGCCAATAGATCGACAATAATTATCATAAACTACGTATTCCACGTTTTAATTTTTTTAGGTCAATTTTGAACTAAGATAAGTAAAAAAAACTGGCCAAGTGCGAGTTGGAGTCGCCCATGAAGGGTTCCGCAGCAGTAATAAGGTTTATTTCTATAACATTAAAAGGTTTTTAATTTATTTTTATATTTTAGTTGATTTGATGAAATTAAGGTTTACCATTTATGACGTATAAAAAAACTACTTGTTAGATCTCGTTCAAACCAATTTTTGTTGGTAGTTTTTATAATAATGTACATCATATATTTTTTTAGAATTATCATGCCCCAACTTTAGAAGTTAGAGGCGGGGGACACACATTTTACCACTTCCAGAGTCTCTCTCGCAAACTATTCAGATTAGAAAAAAATGATATTAGAAACCTCAATATGATTTTTGAAGACCTATCCATAGATACCCTATACGCATAGGTTAGACGAAAATATTTTTTTTTTGTTTCAGTTGTACCTTTGGGGACCCATAAAATTTTTAATAATTTTTCCATTTTTGCATCAAAATCTTAATGCAGTTCACATACTACATCTACTTACCAAGTTTCAATAGTATAGCTCTTTTAGTTTCGGAGAAAAGTGGCTGTGATATACGGACGGACAGACAGACAGACAGGCATTCCCTCTTAAAAGGCCGGCATCGCACCTGCAGCTCTTCTGATGTTGCGAGTGTCCATGGGCGACGGTAGTTGCTTACCATCAGGTGACCCGTTTGCTCGTTTGCCCCCTTATTTAATAAAAAAATGACAGACAGACAGACAGACATGACGAATCTATAAGGGTTCCGTTTTTTGCCATTTTGGCTACGGAACCCTAAAAATTGGGTTTTGGTGCGATCTCGGCAACGCGGCTAATTTATGGTCAAGGTCGTTTGCTCGGTGGACGGCCTTAAACATCATAATTCATGCATCATGCGACACAGCTATTTGAAATCAGAATTTGATTTCAAGTTACAGCCAGTCACCGATTTCCATACGTCAATACAAATTCGAAAGTGTGTCTGTCTGTCTGTTTGTTACCTCGTCACGTCCAAACCGCTGAACCGATTTTGCTGAAATTCAGTATGGAGATTCTTTAAGCTTCGGGAAAGGACACAGGATACTTTTTATTCCGGAAAAATGTAAAGTTCCCGCACGATAAACGAGTTTCGGCGCAATGAAGCTGCGGGCGTCATCTAGTGATTCACAATTCGTTCTCATGCACAATATTCTGTGACGGTAAAGATCCTTGCAGGAATGTTAGAATAAACATGTTTGACAAATTAGCACCATGATTTTCTTCCACGACTTTTCTACTTTCCCCAACCTGACCTGGTCACCTACATACCCTGATTGACTCTGCAAACACATCACAAAGTGACAAAGGTATGTATGGTATGTGTCATTAATAGATGCGTCACCTGTTTCAGACTTTTAAACGTTTTTCTTTTGTCATTTGTAATTTGTTCAGTAAAGTATGCGCAAAGGCCAAATATTGTTACAGAAAAGGTTGGTTATTTTTATTACGGTTAAATATTTTTTTTATGGATTATGTTAAGGTGACGCCACGTTAAAGTAAGAAACCGTGTTGGATATGTTTTAGATTGCTTGTTTTCTATGAGAGGCCGGGCCGGCCTCTCATAGAAAACAAGCAATGGAACAGCAAAAAATGGAAAGGGCGTTAGCGGCAAAATGGTTTTTGTCGCGTAATTTAAAAACCATAAATACATTTCATATAAGCTATGCACATATTAAAGTGTATGCTTCAACCAATTTATGTACAAATTTTGGAACCTTAAATCACTCTCTTCTGTTGGAAAAATAGGAATCCCTTTTTTTACAGAGGTCTTTTCGATTGATAATTCTGTGTTATAAAAGTTGTCCAATCGTGTTATGCTATGGGCAATTCAAAGACAAAGACATGATGAATACTGACAATGAACTTTAGTTTCTTAGCTTTAGTCATTGCTGAGAAAAATCGGCATCGCTACAGCCAAATTATCAAGACGTCGCCTTAACTCGGCGTTTTGCCGCTTCTTAATTTTTAGGGTTCCATACGTAATGACTAATGAGGAAAATACGAAATCCTTGGATCATAATATTGTTATATTATGTCTATCTAATTGTATGTCTGCAAACGCTCTTTGTTTTGGGAATACATGGAGATATCAAATTAAAATAAATAAAAAATTGTATCTACGATTAGTTTATAATAATAATTGTACGAAACCTTATGTCCTCGATTCTGACACTCATTTTAGGGCGACTAACCCTAAATTGTCGTTTTTATAATTCCATTTATGCTTGAAAATAAGCCCCGAATTATTTTATTTTTTAAACATAGATACTACGTTATATTTCCGAGGATCCGACCAAGCGAAAACATGACATCTTAAAAAAAAATCCATAGAAAAAAAATCACGAAGATGCATCTAATTTTCACGAATTTTTCATATATTGTCAAAACAGTGCATTAAACTAAGTTAATATTTTAACACATTGTATAAGCTTCTATCATTGAGAAACTGACCTAGAGGATTTTTAAAATGTTGAATATTTATCGAGTTATTGAGAAAAAACTAATTTGGCGATGAATCCGCGTCGTCCTTTTTCACCTGGCATATGAAAGACGGGCGTGAGTGTGAAGAGAGAAGGACGATGTATGATTTTTTGCGTTAGTCGCTCTCTTAACTGGTTTAGATAATCATTTTTAAATATTTTATAGAATTAAACTCAACAATATCTTAGTATAATTTCAGTGAGTGGTTAGAGGAGCGGGGTCTTAAATATTTAATGTTATGAAGACTGCTTTGTGAATTATAATGTCGGTGCCTGTTACCGCTGTCTGGTCCATACGAGAACGTTGCTATTGTAATGTTAAGTTCAGACATTCCTTGTAGTTTAATTTTATTAGAGACGTTGTTTAAATTCATAAGATTTTATTGTAATAAGTCATATTTTAATAAAGCGTTTTCATATTATATTCACATGAGGTTTCCCATTAATGCGTAGAGAAATCGAACATTTTCTGTATTTAAAACTTTACAGAATCCCTTCGTCTATGTCAAATTTTATTAAAATTTATCCAGCCAGATTGATAGACATTAGAATTTATAATAATTAGACGATAGTTTATAAGTTTTATGTGGGTCTGTTTCTGGTGGCATAGCTCTTAAGGAAATTAGCCAATTCTGATATGTTTTTCAAATTAGATTCGTTTTTGGTCGTGAGAGTGAAGAGAATAGAATAATCAGTCTTCTACCTCTCTGCGCAAATTTGAAAAAAAGAAGGTTTAATACACGTGTAAAAACCAAGAAAAACAATAAACCTTTTTGAACACGGTAGCCGTGTCATCTATTTCTATGGCATATGACACGGTTAACGTGCCACGAGAAAATTGTATGCCGCCACTACTGAAAGTTTTTAAAAATGTGCACCGCATTGAATCGGTGAAAAAGTACAGTTACCGAGCAATTCTCTTTACCATAGGGCTCATTATAAAATAAGTCCTCTGGTAGAGATCAACTACGATAACATGGCGCGCCCCTCCAAATGACTGTTTCAATGTGTGTAGTCACATCCTAATGAAAGAGTTTGTATGTAATAAGTATTCAACCAATCACAGTACAGTAACAACATTTCAGTTAATGTCACTTATTACCAAGATTTGTTTGTCAACTAATCTTATCTAGCCTACCGCGCAAGACAACGTACTTCAAACGTTTTGAATTTTGGAGGGGCGCGCCATGTTATCGTAGTTGATCTCTACTTAATTTTTCCTATACTCTATCGTGAGTCGTGACGTTTTACAATGGAAACACTATACCGTACTCAGCACGTCAAACAAAACGGTGACAAAGCCATCACTCATACGGCCATACTGCTATAGTAACCTACATCTAGACAGGACAATACCTAGGCCACGCCACTGATAGCGCAAAAATGTACTCTATTACGAATGTATAAAGAGTCTTATTTTCTGTACTTATGCGCAAAAATGAAATAGTTATTTTTTCGTAACGTAATAATTTCAAAGGATTGTTGCAAGTATTTGAAAATAGAATATTAGATTTTCAATTACTTATACATGACTTATACTTAAACATACTTTAGTCACTTTCTTTAGTTACGTTTATAGATTTTTATTAGCCCATCAAGCTCCATAAGATCACCGGTGATCGCGACAACAATAGAATAACAATATATTTCCAAGAAACCGCGATCGAAGGATTAACAACTATGTAGATGACCTAATGAACTTCGTACTTCCTTCTAATATAAACCTTTCCTGGACTTCCATATTTCACGAGTCAAGACTAAAATTAGTCAAATCGATTCAGCCGTTCTCGAATTTAACGGAGGCTAACAAAAAAATATATTTTTATTTACATATATTTTTCATTACTAATTTTATGGGACATGCTAGAATGAATTTTAAAGTAAAATTTTGTAAAAAGTATGTATAAACATAACGTAGAAACTTATAATCTGAAAATCATTATGAAGCAATCATTTTTCGATTATCTCTAAATCTCTTTTCATATTAAACTAGATGTTCCGCGCGGCTTTGCCCGCGTAATTTAGGAATATCACGGAAATCGTACATTTTTCCGCAAAAACCTATGTCCTTTCACGTGGTCTATTCTTCATGTTTGCCAAATAACATAAAAATTGCTCCATTACGTTCAAATTAGGCCTTTTGTAATAATTTCCCCCGTTTTTTTCCACACTTTCCTCTATTTCTTCGCTCCTATTAGTCTTTGCGTGATAAAATATAGCCTATAGCCTTTCTTGATAAATAGGCTATCTAACACTGAAATATATTTTCAAATCGGACCAGTAGTTCCTGAGATTAGCGCATTCAAATAAGCCATTTCAAATAATTTTGCCCGTTTTTTTACACTTTCCTTTATTTCTTCGCTTTTATTAGCCTTAGCGCAATAAAAAATTGCTCCATTACGTTCAAATTAGGCCCTTTCAAATAATTTCCCCCGTTTTTTCCATACTTTTCTCTATTTCTTCGCTCCTATTAGTCTTTGCGTGATAAAATATAGCCTATAGCCTTTCTCGATAAATTGGCTATCTAACACTGAAATAATTTTTCAAATCGGACCAGTAGTTCCTGAGATTAGCGCGTTCAAATAAGCCCTTTCAAATAATTTCCCCTCGTTTTTTCCACATTTTCCTATATTTTTTCGCTCCTATTAGTTCTAGCGAGATAAAATATAGCCTATAGCCTTTCTCGATAAGTGGGCTATCTAACACTGAAAGAATTTTTCAAATCGGACCAGTAGTTCCTGAGATTAGCGCGTTTAAACAAACAAACAAACAAACTCTTCCCAATTATAATATTAGTATAGATGTGAAAATAAGCTTGAATAAGTAATTCTGACATGTTTTTTCTTTATTAGATTGCCATTAATAAATTATAATAAAAGCTTTCACACTAATTTTTTTATTTTTTATTAAATAAGGGGGCAAACGAGCAAACGGGCCACCTGATGGTAAGCAACTACTGTCGCTCATGGACACTCGCAACATCAAAAGAGCTGCAAGTGCGTTTCCGGCCTTTTAAGAGGGAATACGCTCTTTTCTTGAAGGTTTGCAGGTCGTATAGGTCCGGAAATACTGCTGGTGACAGTTCGTTCCAGAGTTTTACAGTGCGCGGCAGAAAGTTACGCGAAAAACGCACTGTGGAAGACTGCCACTCATATGTATAACCAATAGAATAGTACATTACGCACCTAGGGCAGGAAAATAAGAAATGTCTCAGATCACATGTAATGTGATCTGAGGCTTTCTTATTTACTGCCCATTGTGCGTATACTGTTTTTCTCATCTCATCGATCATCATCGTCAATATGTGGGAGAGCCATGCTTCGGCACGAATGGGCCGGCTCGACCGGAGAAATACCACGTTCTCACAGAAAACCGGCGTGAAACAGCGCTTGCGCTGTAGATTAGGAGGTCACGACATTTTTGGTAACGATATCCAAAATGACTTATTTTAGATTGACCAGATAAAGAGCAACTCTCTGATGCCAAATATGTCGGTCTGCCTGCGTAAAGTAGTTGCGTTCTCTGTATAGGGCGCCTGAAAATCCAGATATCATGACCAAAAAAAAAATGATAAGGTAAATGGCTGAGTAAGTTATATTCATAGTTATCGGCGACCTATGTCTGAACGTATATTCTTTTAAAAGTATTTTACTAGTAAATTGCTTGGTTTAAAAACGAAAAACACACGCTTTTATGACCGGTGAGGAAACTTTTCATCGATGATTAAAATATCTAATCGCTAAAAAAATCTGAAATCTCACCCTGCTCCGTCATCAGACTCTCACCACCAAGTGTAGCGAATTAGGTCATCAGTAGAAAAAAAAATGAGCCCAAGCTCAAGAAGTTTCGCAACAGCCATGAAAGAGTTATATTATTGCCCACCACGACACCATCATATCAGAATATACGTTCAGACATAGATCGCCGATAACTATGAATTGCAACCAAATATTTGGTCAGTTTTGGTGCCAATAAGCTAGTACGTACTGACAGTTTACGATTTGTAATTTTCAGCCATTTACCTGATCATTTTTTTTTTGGTCAAAATATTAAGTCACGTTTGAACGCTCGTTGCTTCATAACGCAACCGAATATTTGGTCAGTTTTTACGCTACTGATATGAGAACAACTAGTACTTACCTAATATAACTTACTCAGCCATTTACCTTATCATTTTTTTTAGTCATGATAACCCGGTTTTCAGGCGCCCTATACAGAGAACGCAACTACTTTACGTAGGCAGACCGACATATTTGGCATCAGAGAGTTGCTCTTTATATTGTCAATGCAATGAAAGTCATTTTGGATATCGTTACCAGAAATGTCGTGACCTCCCGTAATACTGTGTTTCGTTGAATGAGTGAGTTTACCGGAGGCCCAATCCCCTACCCTATTCCCTTCCCTACCCTCCCCTATTCCCTTCCCTTCCCATCCCTACCCTCCCCTATTACCCTATTCCCTCTTAAAAGGCCGGCAACGCATCTGCAGCTCTTCTGATGCTGCGAGCGTCCATGGGCGACGGAAGTTGCTTTCCATCCTGGTGACTCGTTTGCTCGTTTGCCTCCTTATTTTATAAAAAAAACGACGGAGGCACAAAACGGCAACATCGGTTAGCGCAGCGGGAAGAAAGTTGACGTTTTCCGCCCGGAGGTGAGAAAATAATTTTTGAGTGCCTTTGTTTGTGTTATCTCTTTACGTCCAAACCTCTAAATCGATTTTAGTGCAATTTGGTATGGTAATACTTTGAGTCCCGGGAAAAAACGTACTATTATAATACTTTTATCCCGGGAAAATGTACGGTTCTCGCTCGATAAACGAATTTTGATGAAATATAGTTGCAGGCGTCATCTATTTTATTTAAAAATATTTTTATTACTTAATAAGGGTTAAGTAAAATCATTACTACCCCTTCCTTCAATCTCTTAGATATTAATATACTAAGCCTTACTCTAATAGTAAGAGTCCACTAATTGGCGTATAAGTGTGGTGTAAGTGGCAGTTACCCGATTGGGTCAGCGTCGCAATTACCGGTAAGTGGCATTTTAATGCCCTTTCAAGGGAATAAGGAGCCTATTTTAACAATAGCCTTCAAAATGAACTTAAGACCTGATTAAATTATTTAACGATGAATTAATGTTCAGATAATACGACCGTTTTCTGAGATATTTAATGCTAATTAACTTTAATGAAGAAAAGACTTTTAAATTTTTACTCAATTGCAACCAAAGCGCTCTCTCTCCTTTATCTATACTTACTAATATTATAAAGCGGAAGAGATAGTTAGTTAGTGTGTTTGTTTTTTGTTTGTTTGTTTGTTTGTTTGTTTGTTTGAACGTGCTAATCTCAGGAACTACTGGTCCGATTTGAAAAATTTTTTCATTGTTAGATATCCCATTTATCGGTAAGGCTATAGGTTACATTTTATCACGATAAGACTAATAGGAGCGAAGAAATAGAGGAAAATGTGGAAAAAAACGGGGGAAAATTATTTGAAAGGGCTTATTTGAACGCGCTAATCTCAGGAACTACTGGTCTGATTTGAAAAATTCTTTCAGTGATAGATAGCCCATTTATCGAGGAAGGCTATAAGCTATATTTTATCACGCTATAAATAATAGGAGCGAAGAAATTGAGGAAAATGTGGAAATAACGGGAGAAATTATATGAAAGGGTTTATTTGAACGCGCTAATCTCAGGAACTACTGGCCCGATTTGGAAAATTCTTTCAGTTTTAGACAGCCCATTTATCAAGAAGGTTATAAGCTATATTTTATCACGCTACAAATAAAAGAAGCGAAGAAATAGAGGAAAATGTGAAAAAAACGGGGGAAATTATATGAAAGGGCTTATTTGAACGCGCTAATCTCAAGAACTACTGGTCCGATTTGAAAAATTCTTTCAGTTTTACATAGCCCATATATCAAGAAAGGCTATAGGCTATATTTTATTACGCTAAGAATACCAGGAGCGAAAAAATGGAGGAAAACGGGGGAAATTATATGAAATTGCTGATTATCTTAACTGCTGGAGCTATTTTTATGTTATTTGGCAAACTTGAAGAATAGACCACGTGAAGGGACATAGGCTATTTTTGCGGAAAAATGTACGGTTGTGTGAAATTCCTAAATAACGCGGGCGAAGCCGCGCGGAACAGCTAGTTTTTAATAAAATTTGTTATTTATTACGTATGTGAGTTATGCTTCAAAATAAGACACAAAAACCCTTTTGACATATTATTAGAGGTTTGTCTGCAACTTTGTGGCAAATAACTCTTATCGCTGGGAAACTTAAAATGTTAGTGGGACAAAAAATTTCAGAGCTCAAAGTGTATCCATGTGTAATTTAAAATTTTATTAAAATCGGTTGGGCAGCTTAAACGTCAAGAGGTCACAGATAGATAGATAGACACAATAATTTTTGTCATACAACTTCGGTATACCAATCTCCATGACAACCATAGGAGTCATTCTTATGATAGGTATTCTACAAGGTTGACTTCGTGACAAAATTTAATCAAAACTGGTTTAGCACCGCATTAAACTTGTTTACATATTTAACGTTACGATTTTAACAACTATAATGCGATTTTGAGAGATTTATACGTGACTAGATTTAACCAGTAAGGGTTATTTAAGTTCTAGATAGAGATCAAAAGACTTGCGTAAAATAGTTTACACAGAGACAAAAGCGAGTAGAAGGGTTCCATTTATCCGATTTATTGGTCTCAAAATTTTGTAGTGATTGAAGTACCTAACTTATTGCATAAAAATATATTTTCGTAACATCTCCCAGCGATAACTAAATTTCAAATTTTTTTCAAAGTTTGAAGCTAAGGTCAAAATTGCTTTCTATAAGATTCTAATTTATTTAACTTTATCGTAGTATTACGTTAACAATAATATAAATGTTTAATGTATACTGTACTACTTAGACTACGATAATTCGACCATGAACATCAATGTAACTCACGCGTAGGTACTGATATGTATGCTTATGCCATACAGTATTGTAACTTTTAAGGCGCTATATCGAAGGTAATTTTACCGCAAGGGCAATATTATACTTAATTTGTATGACTATAAAGTCGTCAATACGCTGCGGCCAGAAGCTATCGGCTCGCTCAGAAAACATGCAAAAAAACGTAATTATAATCATTTAAAAAATAACTAGGAGCATTTAAGCAAAATGCTTCTATACGATTTTGAGTTGCAAAGGTGTCTATCAATCAGACTAATTTCCTACAAAACATCTATTTTTGTTTAAAAATAATCTTCAAATTTCGTATTTTTAAGAGGTCATTTCAAAAATTAAATGTATCGAGGCAAAATACATTAATCGTGTTTCTGGTTCTTCTCAAACCTAGATAAGGCTATGAAGATATATGTATATCTCATTACCAGATTTGTAACATTTCTGAGGGCCCTATTTCCGTATTACGTCAAAAAGGACAGTTTTTTCAATATAGCGCCTTAAGTTGTTACTGAGTGTTTTTTATATAAAATTAAAGAGCAAACGAGCAAACGGGTCACCTGATAGGAAGCAACTACTGTCGCCCAGGGACACTCGCAACATCAATAGAGTTCCACAACTCTGATCTTTCTCAACGCCTGCGTGCGTTGATGGCCTTTTAATCCTTCGATCGCGGATTCTTGGAAATCTATTGTTATTCTATTGTTGTCGCCATCACCGGTGCTCATATGGGGCTTTATAGGTTAACAGGTAATGACAATAGAAACGCGTTTGATTAGGAAGGAGCTGATTATGATATTCGTGATATTCGCAACTTTGTGCACATACAAGAAAATCCTGCAGGTACATAGTATCAATAAAATATCAATAGTCAATAGTAAAAAACTATTTATTTCATTATTTGCACATAATAAAATTTGGACATGTCAAGATCACAAAATTATAAAATGAATTATGTAAGTAAACAAAAAATTTAAATTTTAGAAAATACTATAACAAAAATGTCAAATAATTTAAATATAATATTATATAACATCAGGTCCATTTCCTAAATAAACAAATAAAAGTACATCAATTCGTTATCATAAAAAAATAAAACATGTCAAAGTTTATATTCCAACCATTTTTGTCCTGCACATAATCTGAAATTTTATAATAGGCTTTTCCTTGAAGATCCTAAGTAGCTGTTTATATCTGTGTATTATAATATAATTGGTTCATTATTTTTGAAGCCTGACTTCTATACAGACAAACAGTCAAATAACATTTCACATTGCACAAGAGCAACAATCGCGGTTAGTTTCTGCAGTCCATGACACCACTAACACTGAGCAGTTTAAATATTATTAAGTGCAGCCGGCAAGATGGTATTATATTTTATTATATTTTTAGGGTTCCGTACCCAAAGGGTAAAAACGGGACCCTATTACTGAGACTTCGATGTCTGTCTGTCCGTCTGTCTGTCGCCAGGCTGTATCTCAACTCTCAAGAACCGCTATAGCTAGATTTCTGAAATTTTCAAAGATTGTGTATTTCCGTTGCCGCTTTATCAAAAAATACTAAAATCAAAATAAAATTAATAATAATTAAGGGGGGCTCCCATATGGCAAACGTGATTTTTTGCCCTTTTTTGCTCGTAATCAATAATGTCAGCAGCTAGACACTTTAAATTTTCACCAAATCTTTAATTATATTTTCACATAAATAATTAGTAATACTTAAAAATTAAAATAAAATGTTTAAGTGGAGCTCCAATACAAAAAACACATTTTTTTCATCTCTTTACGGAATCCTTCGTGAGCGAGTCCAACTCGCACTTAGCCGATTTTTTCTTCTCATGTTATTTTTATTTTTTATTACAGACCTTTAAATAATATTAGTAAAACGTGTGCAAAAAAATGTATTGACGTGTAGGAAATTTTTGGCGTTTTTAAAGGTCATTACCGTGCACAAACGCAGAAACCTTTCAACTTATTTATAATATTATTTACTGGCTGTCCCGGCAAACGTTGTTTTGCCCATATTATTTTATTGAATTGACTAAAATATAAGTATGGTGTCCATAGTCATCCGACCTGGCTCTCTTAGGCGTTTTTAAATTTTTTATTTAATAATTATGCTAATACGACAGTTGAATGAAAGAAGATGACGAAAATTGAAGATGAAAGTGCACAGTTTGGACTGTGGACACTGGACATAGCTATATAGATCTAAACTCCCCTCTCGGCTCTCGCACGCGCACCCCCGCCTTGATGATGCCCACTTCGCAGCCGCGGGCCGTGCAGTAGAAATCGTAATGTTTTAATTTCGCCATAACTTCAAAACCAAACGTCCAATTTTAGTCATTCAAAGACCAAATATTATCTACATAAACTGTACTTACTGACAAAAGAATTTATTTTGATAAGAATTAATAGCATGAGTAAAATAAACGCGTTTAAATGTACACCGAAAAAATTCAAGATTTTTTTGAAATAAAAAAATGGTTGGTGTGCCTCACTCGACAGATAGGTATAGTGTGTCGCGGACTTTTTTGTAGATATTTATAAGATCTACAAGTAATTGAAACATTTTATGGTTCTATCTTTTATAGTTTAGACAGCGTAGGCAAAATAAGTAACTTTTTAATATTTTTTTCCGAAAAACTCAAATATCTTACGAAAATCAATTTTTTCCAAAATAAAATGTAGCCTATGTTACTCGTGGATAATGTAGCTTTTGAATGGTGAAAGAATTTTTAAAATCGGTCCAGTAGTTTTTGAGCCTATTCATTACAATTATACAAACAAAGTTTACCTCTTTATAATATTAGTATAGATAATTATTAAGGTGTGTTTATATCAAGAATTTTTAAGTGGTTCTCGAATGTAAAACGTAAATGTAGTTATTTTACGTTTACGTTTACAAAACTGTTATACTTACGTCTTACACATAATATGCTTTCTTAAATTCTTTAAAAAAATTATGCTTTCTTAAAATCAAAGCGCACGGAGTGCGCTGGCCAAGTTCCAGCAGGTCACGCGCTTGCCGTGCACTATTTACACGAATCGTTTAGACGCACTTTTGACCCGCCTGTAGCTCAGTGTCTATTGCGAGTACAAAGTGAAATTATTCCTAGGTAATTATATACTAGTACTTAAGCAGTATACCCAACTTCATGGATATAGGTTGGGTAGATATTGAAAAAAAAAGCTGTAAAAATAGCTAATTTTGGCACTCACTCACTGACCAGATATCAAAACCTCTAGGCCACTTCCAATAATGTCCTAGCGTTATGAAATTTGGCACACAGGTCATGTGTTATATGCAAATTAATGAAAAATTAAGAAATTGAAGAAATCGGTCAATCGTGAGGCGGCTCATCTACGAACTTTAGATAAAAATTCCAGTGATACAATGAGAAACGATGAGGAGGGTGGGAGGACCAGGGGCAGTATAAAATATTGTCATGTATAATATACACTGTATAGCTTAGTAAATAAATAAATGTGTATGATTTCTTGAAAAAAATAATTGAAATCCCACCAAAAACTTACCTATAAAGCAAAAATAAGAATAATTTCTTGAAAAAAAGTATTGAAATCCCACCAAAAACACATACCTGTTAAAATGGGGCCAAGTTCCTATCAGCAAATTTTTGGCCTAAAATTTGCTGATAGGAACTTGGCCCTATTTTTAACGGACTTCAAAAAAAGGAGGTTATCAATTCGACGCGTATACGTATGTAATATTTCCAGAACTGCCCAGTTTTTGTATGTTAGTCTATATCAGCGTCTGAACAAATGTGCCAAATTTCAAAAGTGTATGTATGTATGTATGTTTTTATGTTTGTGTTCGCATATATTCTTTAAAGATCCAACTTTAGTTTTTTTTCGACAGAAACAGTATTTACTCTCGGCAAAGATATTCTTCGTGGTCTCTGAACATGAGTTGTGGCAGAAAGTTTCTGGAGTTGAGACAACAACACGTATGACTTGAGTTTGAAATCAAAATATATAATGTTATATACACGGACTTAAAAAAAAACGGACGTAATCTTGTCTAATCCCGAGTGAAACATAGTAATGGCCGCCCGTGTAGGATGTGTGCATGTCATTGGCGCCGTCACTCTATGTACAATGACAGCGGGTTGTAGTACCTAGTTGCGTGTGTGAGTGTCGGTCACGTGTACAATAAACGAAATTGTGACGAAATTGTCGTACCTTGCATGCTTCACCTCTTTATAGTGTAATGCTCCATCCGTATTTTTTTTACATCCGTGGTTATATACTATGTTTAAATCTTTTAAACTACACAACATACTTTATTGCAGTTTGCTTTAATAAATAGAGTGATGTTATAGTATGTATTTGAAAATGATATAACGGACTTCAAAATAATTGTACGTAACTGAGAATTAAAATTCCCTATCTCAAAAATTGAAACTTGCAGTACTCCCTAAGTTGAACAATACCTAGTAAGTACAACAAAAAAAGAATCACTTAAATTGGACTGGTAGTTGCGGAGATATGCGAACACAAGCATAAAAACATACATACACGCATACATAGCATAATATACACTTTTGAAAAGCACATTAATTGTTCAGAAACTGATAAGTATAGGCAAACATATACGAAAACTGGGCAGTTCTGAAAATATTACATACATACGGGTCGAATTGACAACCTTTTTTTAAATCGGTTAATAATAATTGGAAGGATATAGGCTACTTTTTTAACCGATTTCCAAAAAACGAGGAGGTTATATGTTTGGCTATGGATATTTTTTTTATTTTTTATTTTTGTATGTTCAACGATTACTCCGCCGTTTGTGAACCGATTTTAGAAATTTTTGTTTTGTTGTATTAGGTTTCACTCCAATTTAGTACCATGTTCACAAAAGTGGTGACCTGATGATGGGATCCATGAGTAATCGAGTGTACCATGTGAGTGTGCCATGAGTAATGAGTAATCGAAATTTATATGGAAACATATGGTGATTTTAGTTTTATGAGAAGCATCTTAAGCATATGCTACCAAAACGCAAGATTTTGCACCGAGGTATAATATGGTTACTAAGAGAACTCCGAATTCCTTATAAATACAAGTTTGGGAGTTTAGGCACTGTTTTAAGAACTGAAAGCATATGCTACTATGCAAATTACATTCATCATCATCATCATCATTAACACGTGAGGGTCACCAATGTCACCAAATTCAACCTTATCTCCAGAGCATAAAGCACACATTTGACATTACTTCTGAGAAGTTAAAGTTGCTTCGATAATGTAAGTAACATTCTGTCTCACTTCACCGAGATATTCTGGAAAACAACCTAATTTCAACCTTTTGCATTGCGTTTAGCATTCATGGTACAATAACACTTCAATCTGCCAGGGCTGTCAAGCGAGCGGCGCGGCGGCGGCGCGGGCCGGGTAGACCGTGTTGTGCGCTGCGTGTGCGACAAGTCGAGCTACTTAGCACGTCACGTCACGTATTCACTTCGATTTTTTTTAATGTATTGTTTAAAATTATCTGCAGGCTGCAGCTGATATTATATTTTGTGAGTGTGACTGTAATAAGATACGCAGAATAATATTATACAGGTGTATTATTCTACTTATAGTACGCGATGGTTTACTCTGGTAACTAAAAAGAGTGAAATTATTATTTTTAACAAAAAATTAAAACCGACTTCCATGGTAAAAACAATAATAACATCCTTATAATATTAACTAAAAAGTATTAAATAATTATTCCTATCTTATAGTGCATTTTTCCGAATTCGGCTAAAACTCAACTATTTCTGTACTCAATTTTCATAATTTTGAAGTCGGTGCCAGTTCCAAAAGTTTCAAATATTCTGTCAGAGAACTGAAGATTCAGCCGTATCTGGTACCGACTTCAAAATGATGAAGATTGAGTACAGAAATAGTTGAGTTTTAGCCGAATTCGGAAAAAGGCACTAATACATAGGAATAATTATTTATTACTTTTTAGTTAATATTATAAGGATGTTATTATTGTTTTTACCATGGAAGTCGGTTTTAATTTTTTGTTAAAAATAATAATTAAGTGAAGAAGATGGTAGCTGAAATAATGTAGGTATGTACGATCACATTATAATGTTGCGGCTTGCGAGTGTCCATGGGCGACGATAGTTACTTTCCATCAGGTGATCCGTTTGCTCGTTTGTCCCCTTATTTTATAAAAAAGAACATGGGTGAAACCGTACGGGTCAACTAGTATTGTATAATATTGTCGGATACAGTAATCGTAATTTCGTAATAACGGGTATTTAATGTTAAATTGTTGTTAACCTTAGATTTATTTTTACATTGAGGTCAACATCTGCTTTTAGTAACAGGAAACGAAATATTTGACCTCTACTGGGGTTCTCTCGATTACAGCTGTGTTCGAGGTCTTTTGATGGCTTATGTCTTATACCTGAAATAAGCAAGTTGCTCGTACGCGCTTGAACCGTACATTTTTCTAATATGTCCTGTTGATCCTGGCGACACAGGATATACAGTGGTGGAAATGTGTGGTGGGCCAAAACCCATTTAAAAATATCCTATGTCCTTTCCGGAACTCATTCCTGCACAAAAAATGACATAATCGGATTAGAAGTTTATAAAGTTTAAAGTAGCTAACAGAAACATTTTTTTCGCATTTTAATATTATTCATCAATACTTTAAAGAGTGTATGTGCACTGTGCAATGTGTAGTTCACTGTAAAATAAGTAACGCTGAAAGAGCAAAATTTTTATAGCGCGGAGCACCCCAGCGACATAAATTTGGCCATACAAAAATAAAAAAAAGTTATTCTTTCACCTGCAACTTTTACAGTAAACTCTATACAGGACATTTATACACAACCCAAAGTGTTATCACTTTGTTTTGTTATCTTTTAGATACCGCAAAGATCTAAAATGCACTTGTAACTTCGAGTGTCCTTATTTTTAACCGACTTCCAAAAAGGAGGAGGTTTTCTAAAAGTAAATCGTTCTGTTTGGGAAATTTGTTTAAATGAAACATAACTTTAGTACAGATTCGTTTATTTAAATTTAAATGGACTTATCACAATATGCTATCAGTCATTTTATATTGTAACACAATTTGGAATGTTCACGCAGAAATTATGACTGTTGACAATCACACATACAAAATAAAGACACATAATGTTAGATCTCACAAGCATAGAATAAATGAAAATCTGGGCCTGATTTTCATGCTACGAATCTCGGTATGTCTCTATCACACGTCTGATAGCTCCGAATTAGGCAATCTGCGGTCGAAGGGAGGTTCTAGTTAAGAGAATCAAACCGATGGCACAGGGCATTTTGTTTAAGACATTGATGAATTGACGGAACGGCTGTTTAGTTGACTTGATGAAATACAAACATGGCTGACTTCCATCCAAAATGAACACACATAAGTTTTTTTTCTCCAAAGCAACAGCACTCCTTTTGGCCATTTTATTAAATTAACGTACCTTCAATGCAGACCTTATTTAATTGTTATAATGCCCAAGTTTTAGATTTCAAGCTACCATATTTATAACTTGAAATAATATAAAACATTATTTTCTACTTTTAGATTTCTCACAATCCTGACCTTCTCCTTTTTATTTACATTTAAACACAACATGGAATGAAATTCTACATTGTGAAGTATTCTATTATAATTCATAACACGTCGAATTTAACTCGGCACCTAATTCTTCCATAGAGCTTCCTAACAAGGTGCCTATGTAACTTCTGCGTGTTTTTACCCGACTGCCGGGAGGGTTATTATTTACTATTTTAACGCCCTGAACTATGACGTACATAATTATATTATTTAAGTATACTATGATAACCCTATCAAAGTTTACACTGACCAACAAGAGCAATGATAAACTTTACATTGTAGAGACTGCTATATTACAATTTGTCACTATGACAGATATAATCGACGTGCCAGAGTATTTATGTATATTTCATTGATATCTTAAATTTAACTCCGTAAAGGCTTCTAAGTTAGGTTGTGACGGATACCATGATTGTAAAGCTGTCAATGCAGATTATGGCCAATCATAGATGATCGCTTGTATACAGGGTGTAACAAAACTAAGTGATAATATTTTAGGGTGTATATGTGTTCCTGTAGCCCTAGCACCAGTAGAAATGCGAAAGTATGGACAAGCTGTGGACATAAACTTAAGGTGCCGTTCCGATCTTTACTGCGGCTAATCGCGACCGACAAAAATTCAATTAAAATACCACTTTATGACAGACTATAGTATATTTCATAAAGTAGGATATTATTTGAATTTTCAGGACTATAGTCTGCCATAAAGTGGTATTTTAATTGAATTTTCGGAACGAAAAAAGATCGGAACGGCACCTTAAGTTTATCTCCACAGTTTGTGACTATAGTCTGTCATAAAGTGGCATTTTAATTGAATTTTTTGGAACGAATAAAGATCGGAACGGCACCTTAAGTTTATCTCCACAGTTTGTCTATACTTTCGCATTTCCACTGGTGGCCATGCTAGCCCGGCTGGTAGAGAGTTCACTGTGAAAGTAGCAGCACTGAAAGTCCAAACATTTTTTTCACTTTTGAATGGGCAAGCGCCGTTACGAGTTTTCCCATACAAAAATGAAAAAAAAAATTGGTCTTTCAGCGCTGTTACTTTCACAGTAAACTCTCTACGAGGAACACGTAGACACCTCAAAGTTAGTTTTGTACACCCTGTATTAGTAAAAGTATAATACTGATACAGTTATTGTTGTTATAACTTCTAAGTCTATATAGTCTATATGATCAAGACAATACATTATATTAAAATGTAAAAGATATATTATTTGCAAAAAATAGGTAAAGAAAAGTAGTTAAGACGAGCATTTTCAAACTGAAAAACTTAATTTAATAAGCTCTTTAGAAGTTTTCAATTGAAAATGCCTTAGGTCAAATTTAAAATTATAATATTAGAACATGGTCATATTAACTTGACGCATCGAAATATATATAATGACGACATCAAACCGTGCGTCTAGTTAATTTGACCGTGTTATAATATATCTTAGAAACTAATCTGGCCTTTCTGGATTCAGGATCAAAATACTTGTGAAATTATATATTATTCTCTCTCTTTCATTCACAACAGAGATCATTCAAACATTTATGACTATTTCATAGGAACTAATATTATATTTACAATGTGTTAAAATATAATTATTACGATAATATGTAAAGCTACATGTTATTTAAAATACATGGCATCGAGCACTGTAACCAAAGCATCTAGTTTTTTTAATAATTTGAATTGACTAGTATATTCAAATAAAAATTATTATGTTGCTGTACTTAGCTATTTTAATCAGAAAATTTGATTCATAGACAAATTGCGGACCAACGTTATTTGGTCGGGTTATGTCTAGCCGATGTTAGTCGTCATTTTATCGACTGGAGTTCAGATTATCCGACCCATTTACGTAGCTCTACCATCTACCTATGAATCAATTTCATTAGCAGTACTACTATCTTGAAAATTGCTAGGAATACATCTATCCAAATAAATTCCATAGATAATGATCATATTGCTTTGGCTATTGTCAGTTATAACTACAATCCACTTTAAAATATTACGTGGCTCAATTTCATTTATTAAGTAATACTTCGTAACATAATATCAATACAGTAGAGTAACTCGTCAGTGTCCTTGAAATCAAACTCACTCACACAGACAAGTTTTACGCGCACAACGCGATCTCTGAAGTTATCTGAAATCACGCTTATGTGTGCGTGCCGTTTCGCTCGATTTTCAAGTCTAGTTGAATTGTGGTAGATGCCCTATTTCGTTACCTATCAGCTGGACCTAAAGCTACGTGTATTGTGATGGACTCATCGCTGTTAGCTTCTAAAATACTATCTGTCCACTGCGCCTCGGCTTTCTTACTGTATATCCCGTTCTCTATTACCAATGCTGATTTCGAACAGACCTTCTTACTTTGGAACTCCACTAGGGCGCAATACTCACTTTTCACTGGCTCAATCTTCCCAGCGGAGTATCCTAGCTTTCTCCTCATAATTTCTACTTTAACATGGTAGTTATATATCGACACTTTGATGATGAAAGCACTTTTGTCGTGTAAGAGCACTATCTTGTATTTGGTTCGACATGACGCTGTCTTCTTGAGTTTCGTCTCGAAGTTTTCTATGAGTATCCTTATCTTCTGCGAGTAGACTGCTGTGACATTGTGCTTGGACTGGAGATGGGAGGAGATCTCGTCGAAGAGTACTGTTGAGCAGTTGGCTGAGATGGGGCAACTCATGCCGTCGAACTTGCATGCCTCCTCGTGGGAGACACGATTTGACGCTGTCAGGAGATCCGTGCAGCCGCGTCTGTGGACAAATTTGATCATGTAGTACTGATATTATACTGTAGAATATTGGCATTAAACCACGGTAGATGTTTGATCATTTGACTAAAGAATTATATTCCAATAGAATATAATAGAATATATTGTGACTAAAGAATTATTATTTCGGGTCATTTCTGATCAAAAACGGTAAAAATAACTTCCATATTAATTGACCTGCAGATTTAGCATAATCACATAATGCAAGAAAACTGTTAGACTTTAAAGAGAAAAAGACTGATTTCCTTTGACAATCTGCAAATTTTTCCCGCTGATAGAAACCCTTTTTATTTATGATGTTCGTACAGCTAAGTTTGTTAAAGTTATGCTGGAAGTTGAATCATGAATGATACTAGATATATTACATTAGACGATGTTGAAATCGATTTTTTTTACTTCTGCTGATGGCAGAGTGGTATATTAATGTGATTCAATTTTGAAATTTCAGATATATCGTTGATATGGTGACATACCAACCCTTACACAATGATTGGCAATCTGGCCGTGAGAATTTTTATTACATATACATATTCAGTGTTTTTCCATTATATCTTACTTCTATTCTATTTCTTCTATTATATTCTACAAAATTACATGGGCGGCGGCGTCCGCCGCGCGGTAGACGCTACCGCTTCGCAGTCGCTTTGGTCGCGTAGGTTTATGCAATCCTTTACGACCTAAAATGTCGTAGATCCGCAATCTGACTATAAATCAACTTCTCTGACAGTACTGTATAATATTATTAGGAGAGTCTAAACGGCTTGTCGGAATTTTAACTTGAGTGATTAATGGACTCATCTCAGTCTGGAGAGAAATGGTGTAAGCACTAACCAGTGAAGTTTTCAATTATCTCGAAAACTTTTTCGGTAAGCGCCTTGCACCGGTCCGTCTATTTTTTGTTGTTAATGTTGTGATACTCCATTTACGGCGGTTTGTTAATTAGCGTGTAACGGCAGTCCGCACACACACACACACTGGCCGACCTTGACCAATATATTATCGTTATGATTACATCCTTATTTATTTATTAATGTGTTTACTATTTACATACTTAGTCTGGCCATAAATACTGTTACTAGTTAAAATAAACAAAATATTACACTTGAATTTGGATTCTGTAATTTTTATATGATTGTTTATTGTGTTTTCTCGTTTTGGCGCCAATGTATTTTACAATATTTTGCGATACTGAAATGGAGTGGGGTGATCACAAGAACCAAATCGCTGTGATCGCATCACACAAAGTAGGTATGGAGTCCAATGTCATTTTTAAAACTCTCCATACGCTTAGTATTAGTAAAATGTTTATGTACCGGGCCATTAATAGGTACAATAATCCTTTGCATAGAATGTGTAATATGTATAATAAATTGTGCCATGATAAATATATTTTTAATTGTAGTCTGATAGCATTTAAACGTGATCTAGCCAAGGATCTTAAGAGCCCGGGTTACCCTCGAAATTCTCATACATACGTAATACCAAAATCATTTTCTCATACGAAAATATTTAACATGTTTGAGTTATTTTTCAGCTTAAAATAGTAATTACCTAGATTCCTGAACAAAAATTAACTTCAAAATATTTAAACACTAAAAAAAAATTTTGTGTGTAAGTATAATTTTTTTTTACTAAATTTACTACTAAATATTTAAACACTAAAAAATAGAGTAAAACACTAAAAAATATATAAAAAAATAGTAAATTAACTACAAAATATTTAAATACTTAAAAATATTTTTTAGAGTTGAAATATTTTGTAGTAAATTTAATATGTATATGTATATATTTTTTAGTGTTTTACTCTATTTTTTAGTGTTTAAATATTTAGTAGTAAAGTTAATAAAAAAGATTATACACAAAAAAAAAATTTAGTGTATAAATATTTTGAAGTTAATTTTTGTACAGGAACCTAGGTAATTACTATTTTAAGCTGAAAAATAACTCAAACATGTTAAATATTTTCGTATGAGAAAATGATTTTGGTATTGCGAGGGTAACCCGGGCTCTTAAGATCTAAATGTATGGCAATAATACTATGTATATTATTGAGTCTTTGAGTTTTTACTATGCTTCTAGATATTATCATTAATGTAGGTAATATTAATTAGAATAGTATTACATATACTTTCTTTATGAGTCTATTGATAGTTAATTTTTGTGGCGTGTGTATGTCTAATTTAAGTTTCTTTTTTAGTTTTATTTGTTTTTGTGTTTCCTTGTCTTTCACTAATTACACCCATAATATGTTAATATGGTTACTTTCAATGCTGGTGTAGTTATAATTGGACCTCAGTCTAATTGCTGTGTGTTGTTAATGTTTTTGTTACTGTATGTTGTTATTCTGTGGTATGTAACTGTACCCTAATAAATAAATAAATAAATAAATAAATGAAACCTCCTCTGCTTGTGGCAGAAAAAATTCTGACCGTCCACGCGGTGTTCGTACGAAAAAGGTGGTTAAAGCAGTAAGGGAAAGAATTTGAAAAAAATCGGTTCGAAAGTAAAAAAAAATTATCTCACGAGATAAATATGGCACCTAGAACTATGTCGCGTATTTTTAATGATAACTTAGGACTTTCAGCCTACAAGGGACGTACTGGTTATTTTCTAACTGATAATTAAAAAAAGAAAGGGTGGTAAAATTAAAACAACTACTGAAGCGGTACGCAAAGGGAGGTCACAAAAAATGTTTGTTCATCGATGAGAATTTTTTTTTACAATTAAGCAACATCTTAACAAACAAAATGGTTTTATTTATGCTTGAAGTTCTAAGGTTCAACATCAAGTTCAATAACCAAGAATGGTCCTTCCAACAAGGCTCGGCGCCGGTTCATAAAGCTTAGTCGGTTTGGTCTTGGTTGGAAACGAACGTTTCGGACTTCATCAGAGCTGAAGACTGGTCGTCGTCTAGCCCCGATCTTAATCCACTGGATTATGATTATTGGTCAGTTTTAGAGAGTCTGGCTTGCTGTAAATGCCGTGATAATTTGGAGTCTCTACGACAATCCATACGACTGGCAGTGAAGAAATTTCCCATGGAAAGAGTCCTTGTTTCTAATGATAACTGGCCACAATGTTTAAAAGACGTGATTATAGCCAATGAAGGCAAATTTAAATAAGTTTTTAATATTTTAAATTGTTTTATATTTATGTATTAAACTAATACACTGTAAAAGTAATAAAATTTATTTGCAACAGAAAAAAAAAATGTTTTTCTTTGTAACATTATTTATGGCAAGATAAATATATAATATATAATAAAAGTGATAATGCGCATAGAAGTTTTCGAAATTTGTCGGCAACGGTCGTATTTCCCGAGCGACGGTAGACGATATTGCATTTTCTATTTGCATTGCGTTTAAGATACATGTATCAGTCAAAGTTCGTCGTGATATTCCTGTAGCTTTTGTAACACGGTCATTATTCACGGTCACTCATGCGCATTATTAATTTTGGAGTACTGTACCTAGGTATTATGTATTTGAATTTCTGATAGTTAACTCAAAATACCAAATATTTATAATCGAAAAAAATTTAATGGTTTTCAAACCAAATAAAGCTTTTTTGTGCGACCTTTTTATGAGTACACCTTCTCTTGTTCTGTTCTTCTTGAACCTTAGGTATTTTTCTAGTTCTTTGTATAAACTATAAATCTCATTAGACGAAATTCCATTTCTGTCCCTTAATTGTTATTAACTAAATTTCTGTATAATATTTTTCTGATCTTATTGTATAATTCTACACATTTCATGTTCATTTTCTCATCATGCTAACTTTCACTAGCCAAAGGATCTGGCACGAGTCAAAGGACCTCACGCCTAACGCGTGCGTGGCGTGTAGGTACATGGCAAGACAGAGAGTTAGGGCCTGTTTCACCGTTTCCTGATAAGGTGCCCGATAGGCTTATTTGACAGATTCTCCATACTCTATGTGTCAAGTTAAGTGGTGGATAGCCTTATCAAAATCGTGGTGAAACAGGCCCTTAATCTGGTATTTAAGGCGCTATATTGAAAAAACTGTCCTTTTTGACGTAATACTATAGGACCCTCAGAAATGTTACAAATCTGGTAATGAGATATACATATAGCCTTATCTAGGTTTGAGAAGAATCAGAAACACGAATAATGTATTTTGCCTCGATACATTTCTCGATCGAAATGACCTCTTAAAAATACGAAATTTGAAGATTATTTTTAAACGAAAATAGATGTATTGTAGGAAATTAGTCTAATTGATAGACACCTTTACAACTGAAAATCGTATACTTAGAAGCATTTTGCTTAAATGCTCCTAGTTATTTTTTAAATAATTAAAATTACGTTTTTCGCATGTTTTCCGAGCGAGCCGATAGCTTCTGGCCGCAGCGTATTCACGACTTTGTAGTCATACAAATTAAGTATAAAATTGCCCTTGCGGTAAAATTACTTTCAATATAGCGCCTTAAACACCTTTAACGCTACTGATATAACATAAAGACCATGCTATTTTGACCAATCTGTACCTAATCTTTTAATAACAAATAAATAAACTGTCACCAGCAGTATTTCTAGACCAATACGACCTGCAAACCTTCAAGAACTTGCAGGTCTTCTAAGTTTGTAAGTGTGTGGGCGACAGTAGTTGTTTTTCATCAGGTGACCCGTTCGATCGTTTTCACTTTGCCCCCTTATTTTATAATAAAAAAAAAACACATACCTATAATTCCGACAAGGCAGCATCAGTTCGCTGACGAGGCGTTGTAACGCGACGCACGGGGCGGCGGGCGCGCGCAGCGAGGTGCGGCACCACGCACACCGCGACATCCGCCGGGAGCAGCGGTCGCACCACATACCGCCGCAGACGGGGCACACACAGGGGCCACGACACTAAGGACAGGATGGGACATAAATATGTGCAATAAAACAATTAGATTATCATAATATTATGTACGAAGAATGTTAAAAAATCCTGGATTGGTTGGAGACAAAAGACAGTATTGAGAAAAATTGGAATGGGATACAAAGCATAAAATCAGAATAGATCAATTTTTGTGGTAGTATAAAATAAAAACGATTATAAAATTATTAAAGAAGAGGAAAATGGGAATATGACAACAGCAAGAATATTCGATGGATTTCTAACAAGAAATATTTTTAACAAAATAAGAGGAATAGGTTATGGAAGATACGAGAAAAACAGTAGTAAGAAAAATTGTAATGGGATACAAAGTCTTCAGTCTATAGATCGATTTTTGTGTTAGTAAAAGAACAAAAACGATTATACAATAAAAAATAGGAAAATGGCGTATGACAACAGCAAGAATTTTTGATGGATTTCTAACAAGAAATATTACATTATTTTTAACAAAATAACAGGTATGGAAGATTAGAGTGAAAATATGATGGATAACAATTACTGACGATATTCTGAATATAAATTAGGCTATGGAAATTATGTCTACAATATCTCAACAAAATGAGATTGGGGATTTGGTACTCACTTGTAGGGGTTCTAAACATATACTGCATTCGGCGAATCTGGACAGCACATCATCACAGTTGGGACAGCCACACTGCGCCGCGTGGCCGATCTCTGATGACTCTAGCGGCGGTTCCACTAGTGGCAGAGATTTGTCTGCAATGAAAGATTTAATGTTAATTTTATTGTTTCCATTATCTATGAATGGTATATCATCTTCAATTGGTTTTTCTTTATTCGAACATTTATCACCATAACGATTACGTATTCCACCGTCGTCATCATCTGCGTTTCAAAACTAGTCGTTTATAGAAACCTCCTCCTTTTTGTAATTCGGTTGATAAAAATAAAATCAACAGCTACTGGAAGATTTTAACGGTTTTATAGATGTGGCTTTCATTGTCCTTTAAAAGGCTGTTTCAACGTATAAGACAAAGACAAGAACATTAGTTAGTTCTGTTTTATTCTTCATTTGTTAGTAATGCCAAAAGAATTGGTACCGATACAAATGCACAGATTTCTGTTCTACTATATTCTAATTGGTTTCGTTAATTTGTGTGTTTTATAATGGTTTTATTTGTTAGTTAATTTTACCGATTTTGTGGGAGAAATGGTGAAAGTTTTTAACTTGTGTATCCGTTCTTTTAAAGTATAAACACCCCAAAAACGGTATTAGCACTTAAGTTTAAGCATCCCAAATACGGTATCAGAGTAACTGTGGTATTTCCAGCTTTGGCACACTTTTAAATAATTTAACATCTGTAGGTAACGAGTAATATGAATTACTATTGTATGAAGCTAATATGTCTAGCTATAGGCAATATCTCTTTACGCGACTCAAAGATGTAACCAAATTTTAACTAAAGTGATTGAGCAGCAGCAGCAGTGCATTTTATTTCCTATTTTTCACACTAATTAGTTAAAAAATAAAGACGAGTGAAAATAACCCATGTACCCAATTTCCTCGCTGAGTGACCTTTTAAGTTCAATATCGCAATGAGAATACAAAATCAACATAATTTCATGTAATATCCTCATAAAGTTACCTTGCAAGATTTTCATATTATAAAGTACCTTTTTCACTAACGGAATCGCAACGCAGTGAATAAAATGTTTATTTAATTTTTAAGTACTCTCTTAAGTTATGCAAATATAATAATGTTATGATTAATTAACTATTACTTTTAATTGAATAGAAAATTAATGCCCGTTTTTACCAGCATCACCTAAAATTTAGGTGTCCCTTAAGCCAATATAAGGAGCACCTAACGTCAGTTTTGTTTTCACCGACGTTTAAGTGACACCTAAACCATTATAATTTAGGGGGTGGATAGCGAACTCCCATAAATATACATATTTATCACATTCTATATCATATCTATTAAAGAAAACCGCAATTAAAGGGAACAAATGGGACATGAGGACAGAAAAAGCGACTTTGTTTTATACTATGTAGTGATATACGTCACCTAAGACTTACGGGGTTATCAATTCATTCCCTAAATTATAATGGTTTAGGTGTCACTCAAACGTTGGTGAAAACTGAACACAAAACTTGCGTTAGGTGCCCCTTATATTGGCTTAAGGGACACCAACATTTTAGGTGTTGTTGGTGAAAACGGGCATTATTGTGGTAATTGCAATACTGCTAAAATATTATAATATCATCTAAGTCATAATTTTAATAAACAAATAATATTATTATTTATTACAATCAAATCATAAAGTCAGATTTAAATAATTATTTGTCTTACTCTACAAGCTTATTGCTTTCCTCATTTTTCTTTAATAATAATTATAAAACATTGATGTAATATGATTTATAGTAAATATTATTATAATACATTTGTAATCCGCGCGATTCTACATCTAGTGTAAAGTATTCTTTACCCCATTGTCACATATTGTACAACCTGCGGTCATGACTCATGAGTTGTGAGGTCGGTGTAAAGCGATCTGTCTGCCTGTTTGTCATTGTAGGCTTTATTATATTTCGCGAAAGGTCTCCCTACATAGTACTCGAAGGTCCATACTAATATTATTATTTATAACGAATGCGAAAGTGTGTCTGTCTGTCTCTTTTCACGCCCAAACCACTGAACTTTTCATAAGCCACAAAATCGCTAATATAATATTATGTAAATGTCTACTCCATCTGTTACTTCTTCACGCCTAAACCACTAAACAGATTTTGATAAGGCATACACAAATTACGTGAGGTGTTTATAGGGGGGAGGGATCGAGTCAAATCTCATCTAATCTCACGTTAGAGAGAGGGGGGGTCTCGGCAAATCTCACGTAATTTTTTTCTCAACAAAATAATACTATTTTGGTCCGTTTCATCCAGATTGTACGTATGCTTAAGATTTAATTGTAAGCGTAATCGTTATACGATTAAGATCATTTACAAATTCGTCCGAAAGAAAATCTGTTGACTGTCAAACCAAACGCTTACGTAAGAAACCCACATTTTGAAAAATCTTACGTGAGATTTGGGGGAGGGGAGGGTTGAATAAAATTTCACGAAATCTCACCAGGGGGGGGGGGGGGGGGGGGGGTCAAAAAATTCAAAAAACACCTCAAGTAATTTGTGGACACCTCTAAGCTATGATGGGTTTTATTGCCATTGCGCTGTCGTCGTCGCACACGCTTAATAATATAGAGTATTATAGAGCTCTCTCTTGCTCTCATAATTACTAAATTAAGCGACAATTAACATAATATTTAAAGCTTTTCGGCTACAAAGTGATTAATGATTATATTTACGTGTTTCTGTTTACCATGACTTATGACTTATTCTACCACGCGACCTGTAAACCTGACCTTGTCGAGCAAAAGTAGCCTTTATTGCATCTGTATTAAATACTATTTCATACGAAGGCAGGCGCTTAATTATTATGACATAAAGACTTTTTATGCGACGAGTTCACAAAATATACAAAAAAATCTTTATAATATTATAAATGCGAAGTGTGTCTGTCTGTCTTTTGCCTCTTCACGCTTAAGCGGCTGAACCGATTTTGCAGTTTGGCATGGAGATACCTTGAGTCCCGGGAAAGGACATATAATAGTTTTTATCCCGGAAAAATGTACGGTTCCGGTTAACAACTTTTGGCGCAACGGAGTTGCGGGCGTCCTCCAGTAATAAATAATTTTAAATTTTGTTAGTCTTGCTAAAGTGCTAGAACGTCTGAATCGATTTGGCTAATTTAAGTCTTGAAATATTTGTGGAAGAATATTTTGCGGTTTAAGCGTGAAGGTTTATTTTAGAAGGGAAGTAATACGAAGTTCACCAGTCTCCTAGAAGTAAGTAATATATTTCGTTGATGTTTTATGCTGACTGGACCTACCTTCGTTTGATTCTAGACTGATCATTATTGATTCTACATTGTGAATCAGCTCTAATAATAATACCAACTCCCACACCGGTTTCGGTAACGGTGGCAAATTTCATTGTTACCAAGGCCAGTTACTCAGGAGTAATTTTTATAGTGCCCAAGTGTGTGCGCAGTGTACACAAGAGCACTCTCTATTCCTTTTACTCTCATAACCCAGTGGGACGGACGACCGACACGACTGGCGAGAGATCAGGCTCAGGACCGACTTTTTATAATATGTACATGCCTATCCGACGCATGGATGATCTTACTTGTCAGACAATGTGATCAGCCTGCATTGTCCTAACCAAACTTGGAAATAACATGTTTCCAATGCGGGAATCGAACCCACGACCCCCGAGTCAAGAGCCGAGCTCTGAACCACTGGACTTCCAAAATCACACATTTTTTGCTCTAAAAGTAGCTTAAAAATACAGGATGTAACGAAAAATAATACTGGTGGCTGTAGTACGGTTACCCTATATCGAGTTCACTGTGAAAGTAGCAGTGCTGAAAGACTTCCTTTTACTTTTGTATGGGAAATTTCACATAACTGCGCTTGCCCAAACAAATCACAAAAAATGCTATTTCAGCGCTGCTACTTTCACAGTGATCTCTAATTAAGGGACACATACAAACCCTAAAGTAATAACACTTAGTTTTGTTACATCTTGCATATGTTTTAATTTATTATTCAATTTCGTGCCCTCTATTATACATAAATAATAATAATAATAATAATAATATCTATGGACGCTTCACACCACGTCAGTCTGGCCCCGTGCTAAGTACCTGATGGACTGTGTTACAGGTACCAGACAACGGAAATATATTTAATACTTTTATACTATACATATATTTAAGATTTTTATTTTATGATACACATATTTAATACACATCCATAACCCAGGAACTTTATAAACTTTTTGTTCCGTCAGCGTGACTCGAACCCGCGACCTCCGGCTTGAGCTACCAACGCGCTCACCACTGCGCCACGGAGGTCGTCGAATTAGATAAAACTTAGGAAGGTTAAAGGTTAAATTTAGTTTTTCTTACGGAAGTTATTATACAATCCGGGTTCCCTAGAACAATTTTTTTTTGATCGACAAAACTTGGTTGACTATGGAACCCTAAAACGGAACCCTAACCAACAGATTTTTTGTTTATTGATAGGTTATTTAATTTAAGAGTAACATTGTCCTACAAATAGAAAAATTGTTCTAGGGAACCCGGACTATTATTATGTTTGCGTATAAAAAGTGGTATATTGCACCCTCTATGAATGTTAAACCTATTTTGACCGAATTATTTACAAAAGCCGTATAAAAAGGTTTAAAGGTTTAAAGGTCCTTTCTTTAAAATATACTTTTTGGTGAGGGAGTGAAAAATGCTTTTAAGGGAACAAAGGGTTAGTCCCATATGACAATACACAAAGTAGTTTTGATGGAAAAGTTCATAAAATACAGAATACTACTAAAACAGTTTTAGGGTTCCATACCCAAAGGGTCAAAACGGGATCCTATTAGTAAGATTTCGATGTCTGTCTGTCCGTCTGTCTGTCCCAGGTTGTATCTCAAGAACGGCTATAGCTGGATTTCTTTTTTTTAACGGGCTTTGGCCCACCACACATTCCCACCACTGTATCTCCTGTGTCGCCAGGATCGACAGCGGTATCCAGCCACGAAAACCCTTTGATATGATCTCAGGGAGCCCGAGGGACATGCTAAACTGTCTTGGGACCCGCAACGAAATTAATCAGAAGAAAATAGGAGGAGTAGGAAGATTCCAATTTCCCTCCCCATAAAAGCGGGAGACAGCACAAAGTTGCAATGACCGAAAGTCAAAGAACTTAAGGGGGAGCACCACGGAAATAAGGTTAATAATTGTGACTCCTAAGCTAAAGCTAAGTTAATATTGGAGTTTATTGTGTTTGACTGTTGCCAATAATAATTGTGACAAAAACGCTTGAAGGCACGGAAGTTTCTAGCGCTGTCCACGAGATCACCGTAGTTTGCGACTCCAGATGTACAGAATAGGTTGTTTAGCATAGTAGTTCTTTCGTCCTGCCAGAGACTGCACTTCCAGAGAACATGATGCGCGGTTTGTTCAATCATGTTGCCTTCCGTCGAGCACTCGCACATGGGTGATGCTACTAGTTTAAATCCGTAAAGTTTGGCCTTAAAATTTCCATGACCGGTCAGGAATTGAGAAACGCAGTGATCAATATCCATCCAATGTTTGGATAGCCGTTCACGAATATTAGGGAAAAAATTATAAAGGTGTCGCCCTTTGGTGGAACAGTCCCATCGTGACTGCCATTCGGAGATTAAGCTTTGCACAGAGTTTTGTAAAGGTTCAAACAATCTTGCTATTTTAATTTTATCGCGAGCGCTTAAAAAGAACGGGTTGTCCATGTTTTTGTTATGATAGTACATTGTCGCTTGACGCTGAATCTCAAGGTCAACGGGTAAAACTCCGGCTAACACAGGTAAGGCTTCGGTGCTTGTGGTCCTGTAAGCTTTGCATAAGAATATAAGAGCAAGACGTTGGCTTTGTAGCAACTTGCGATGAGCCGCGCCGATTGTTGCTCTGTCGGCCCACACGGGGGCCCCGTAGCAAATGCTGCCTAGGTAAGTAGCAGTGTAAATTAATTTTAGGGTTTTGAAGGAGAGGCCCCATGTCGACGTAGATATTTTGGTAAAGGAGTAAAAATTGCGCTTCGCTTTCTCACCGGTTTGAATTATATGTTCCAAAAATGTAAATTTATTTTCCAAGTAAAAACCAAGATAACAGAGTGACTGTTTGCGTTTCACGTTAATATTGTCAAGTTTAATGCTAGGGGAAGATATAAGGGACCCTTTTAAAAGAATTTGGTAAGTTTTATGCGCGGCGAATTTCAGGCGATTACGTTTACCCCAGCTCGATATTAAATTAAGACTATCATTGGCTTTAGATTCAATTTCGGAACGTGAATTTGCTTGAACGATGAGAAACTCGTCATCGGCGTAGCCAACTAGTATGCACAGCGGTGGGAGGGGAAGACTTAATAAATCATCAAATCCGAAATTCCATAGTTTTGGCGAGATAACAGAGCCCTGAGGGCAGCCGCATGTTAAATCTTTGGCGTGTGTACAATGGCCAAGTCGAAGCTTAGTTTGACCGTTAAAAAAGTAAGAACGTATTATGGCATAAATGTTAGAGTAGCAACCTCGATTTTTTAGTTTTAATAATAACATCGGCCACCAAGCATGATCGAACGCGCCTGAGATATCTAATGAAATGGCGACCACGTATTTAGATTCCGAAAGATTTACTATTTTTCTAACTTCCATAGCCGCGTCAACAGTCGATTTCCCGGCGGTGAAACCGAACTGATGACTATGAAATTTAGGGCCACCGGGTAGCAGGCGAGGTACGATGAGACGTTCTAGTAATTTACCTAAGCAAGGCAGTAACGTTATCGGACGGTAAGATTTTGGGTCGTCAGGAGGTTTGTTTCCCGCTTTAGGTATTAATTTTAAGCAACCGGTGCGCCAAATTTTTGGAAATATACCTGCTGCGATACATCTGTTGTAAACATGTAGAATCGATGAACTGGCCGTTAAGCACGCTTGTTTTATCATAATATTCGATATTTTATCCTCGCCCGCAGATTTTTTTATAGGCAAAAGGTTTACTATTTTACTAAATTCTTCCGAAGTTGGTAAATCTGAGGCCGGTGTATGAATGGGGTCTAGCATTCTACTCCTAATGTCGCGGTGGTGTTCATCATCCAAGGAGGGCTCGTCGTCTGGGATGAGGACGTTTAGATATGCCTTCGCCGTTTCGTCTAAGCTACAAGTGTAAGAGTTGTTAATTTTAATATTTGAGAAAAAGCTTGGCTCATAACTACTACCGGGTTTAAGCTCGTGGTATAAAGAGGACCAAGGGCCCTCTTTATCCAGTCTATTCGCGGCATTCTTCAACATATTATTTTTCGCTAACGTAACGGCGGCGCGATAGCGTGACCTTGAAATGCGTAGGTTACTTAAACTAACTATGTAATTATCATCCGAACGATCGTGGCCAGATTTACGAAGATTATTGATTTTTCGCCTGGCCCTTCTAAATTCCCGACGAAGATTAAGAAGGTTATTGTTCCACCATTTACAGTTGTGATCTTTTTTAAGAGGTCTACGACCCAAGGCTACATCGGCACAGTAAACAAATGTGTTTGTCATAATTTCCGCGCACTCATCGACGTTTAAATCCGGCCGGGTGAAGTCTCCGGCATGAGCGGTAATGAGGGAGCGGAATAAATTCCAATCGCCGTTCTTTACGTTGTATTTATAGTCATTAGAATTGACTACGGTATCACTCGGGACCGCACGAGAAAACTCGTACACCAATAAGCGATGATCACTACATGACGCATCTGGAAGGACACGCCAATGCCTAATCTGGACGTACGCGCTGGATAGCGTGACGTCAATCGACGATTCGCCCGTTGGGCTACTATAGGTAGGTGGTGCATCTGGGGTGTTGTGAATTTGGAGGTTAAACTCCGCAATAAAGTCTTCTACAGCGGTACGACGGTCGCGGTCAGTGTACCTAAGCTGGCCGTGCCATAAGGGCGAGGATGCATTGACGTCGGCGCCAATAATAATTTTATTACCCGCGAGAGATTGTAATACGCGGCGGAGTTGATGTAAATGTGGGCCTACGGTATCCGCGTACTGAAAGTAGCAGCTTACCACGTATAGTCTAAACTGAGGACACGATACCTCGGCTACCGCACAATGCGACGTCGAAAGGTTAGTTAAGGCCGTGACTGAAAATCTAGACTGAGGTGTGTATATACACGCGCGAGCTAAGTTATTAATTTGTATTATTTTCGACCGAAACGACACGAGTTGATATTGTTCTTGAACAAGTACTAAGTCTAATTTGTGGTCAGAAACTAACTTTTCTAATTCTAAAGTCGCGTGCTTGTTATTATGGAGGTTTAACTGTCCTATGCTTAAACTATCCATACCTAGTAGTTAAAATAAGTTGCTCCATTTTGCTTTTATATGTTGGACAGTCTGGGGAGCCCGTGGGGTGGTCGGAGGGTTTTTTGTAACGTTGGCAACTACCACAAACTGGCTTAAAATTTTCTTTATCTTTGTTGGGGCACGACAACGAGCTGTGTTTTCCGGCACAGTGATAGCAGCAAGGATTAGGATCGCGACAGAATTTAGCGACGTGCCCAAACTGTTGGCAGTTGCCGCAGCGGACCAGCTCAACGTCGTCCACGAAGCGACACATCGCCCAATCGATAAACAGTTTTTCTTTTGAATTGATCAGGTGTTTACGCACAGCGGGGTCTAATTCGATACCTATCCATTTCCTGTTGTTGTAATCTTTATTTAAATTACGACGTCTTACTATTTTTGTTGAACGCAAAAATTGTTCTTGAGACATATTCATTTCCCCATTAATATTTTGATTAAAAAGTGCGAGAAGGAAATTATCATCCGTCATATGTTGCGGTACATCTTTTATGAGAATACGTGGGTTACGTCCTTTAGGCGACTCGAGTCGCAGACCGGCCGATTTAAGCGCTTCCACGGATTTAAGTTTATTAACTTGCGACTCGCTAGTTAGACGCAAGATCACACCCGAATTAGCAGTTTTTTTGACGCCGTGAAATTGAAAACCGTCGGCCGGGTTGATGACTTTCATCAGAGCTTGTTTTGTCTCCGACGAGGATTTTAATTCCCCCGATTTTTCTTGTGTCGGATAGGCAATAACGCAGGGAAGCGGTTTTCGGGTCTCGACTGGCGGCACTGACTTCGCAAGTCTTAGTTTAAGCGCGTCCGAGTAGGAGGTAGAAGGCGCGGCGGCAACTGTTTGTACGACGGGATTAGTTTTGGCAGCTAACAATTCGCGTTCCATATTAGCGACCTTGGTTTCCAAGGAGGAGTTCTTTATGGCGAGAAGTGAGACGATCGTAGTTATTTTTTGAGTCATACTCATAATCTCGGACTTGTTGGCAAAATTATTACGGCGAGACACGGTGTCGTTTGCGAACTCGTTTATTTTGGCTAAGTACGAGCTAGCTTCGCGGACGAGCTCGTAATAATTGCAAGCATCGTCGGATGCGCGGCTTGTGTCTAATAATGACGTAACGGGGGACAGCAGAGGCTCGTCCCTAGTGGGTTGGTGACGCTTCTCCACAGGTGACAAGGAGGAAGGAGATAATTCCGACAACAAACGTTTACTGGACGAGAATGTCGGAGAACGAGGAGTTTTATCGCTTCTATTAAACGGGTTTGTATCTTTATCTGGCGGCATATTATTTTGGCTCGACATTGTGAGTTAATATAAAATTGGTATGTACCAATTACACTTATTTAATTTAAATTAGAATGAAACAAAAGTTTAGCTTAATAATCAGTCAGCTGATCGCAAGGCCGGCCGGCGCCGCGCGAGCGGTACCGACACACACAATATTTTACCTACCTACAATTCCCTACTGATAAAAGTGAACAAAGAAATATACTTACCGAGTTAAATCCAATAAAGTACGAGCAAATGTGTTAAAAAACTTACAGTACACGTAGATTACACCGTTACCTAGCTAATTACACACACTCAGCACGAATTTACCGATTTAAAACCACCGAAAATATTTTTTAATCCCGGAGCGCACGTCAGACGATGTTAACCGTACGGAGGCCGCGGGGGGAGGATTTCTCGGGGGGAGGGAGCTGGATTTCTTATATATAATTTAATGTAATGTGTATATCTGCTGCCGCTTTAACAAGAAATACTAAAAACAAAACAAATTAAATATTAATAAATCTCCCATACAACAAACGTATTTTTTTTTTGCTATTTTTTGCTCGATATCAATAATAGCAATAGCACTTGAAATGTTCACAAAATACTCTATAATATTATATTTAATGAATTATTATTCATTTGCGTTAATTAATATAATTTATTATACTAGATGACTTCCTCAACTCCATTGCGCCAAAAATCCGTTCTTTCTTTCCCGAGACTCATAGTATCTCCATATCAAAGTTCAGCAGAATCGGTTCAGCGGTTTAGGTGTGAAGAGGTAACAGACAGACAGATAGGCAGTAAACACAATTTCGCGTAATTTATAATATGAGTAATGATTATTATTATTGATAAGAAGGTTTTATAAATATAAGAGATGTCTACCTGATGCAGCTATTTTTAGCAATTGTGGGTTTTTGCATATTTAATATTATGCTATTGTATTCAGTAATAAAATTTAAAATTTATTAAGTATTGTTAAATAATCTTCAATGTAAAATAACCAGCCCTGAATTTTATGACATAAAAATTAACTAACTACTACGGCCTCGTAAAAATCGGTTAAATCACATTTGGCAAGAGTGATACGGAAAGTAACACGTCAGTGGTTAAGGGTTAAATAGATAGCTCCTCAGGTATCACAAACGTATAGCAAATATCTCGTGACTAGATGGCCATGATCTTAGGTCTCTATGTAGATTTCATCGAAAGTCTGCGCCTAATTTTGTGAATGTCCTTAACATTTGACTTTGGAGGCGGAGCTCCATTCACTAAGTGTTATCTTAAAAAATATTCTGAATTGCGTGCAAATTCGTAGTTTGTACATTGACCGCTAGTTGGCTTTATCACTTCGTACAAAATTGTTAGTGCTCTCTATATGTTTTCAAAAAAAAAAAAACTGGCCTGTGGTTACGCTTTGTATTGTGGGCTAGTAGAGGATACAAATAGTGATGGGATAATATATGAATTTCTTCGTGTTCCGCCGAACACAACTGTTACAGACCTACAAAGATGTTTTGGCGCGATGTCATCGGGGTCTGGGAGTGAAACAGCTATATACCATAGCTTGTGTTAATTTTGTTTACATGAAAAAAATATTTGGATGATATTTTCAGAAATATGAAGCACCTATTTCCAAGTGACATTTAACAATACTTTAAGGGATTTAGGTCTAATTCTAGCCATAGTTAAAGCCTATCATTTACGATAGTTATTAAAATATATATATATATATATATATATATATATATATATATATATATATAAACAGACGAACCTTTTTGAAAGTGGGTTAAAAAACAACAATAATTATGATAAAAATGACACGAAAAAATCCATGACGTTCCTAACTGCGTAACAAACAAAGTTATCTAACAGACATTTTAACTAATCAGCCATGAATCAGATAATGATGTCATCTAGATAAATGTTCTCAATGAAATTCCTGTAATATGTGTAACGGGAAAACTATAGGTCTCATTCGCTGATTCATTCAGTAAATATTGAAATTCACTGATAGTAATGACGTCTCCGTGTATAGTTTACGGCCGCACTTAGAAAAATTTAAATACTACTTAAATTTGATGAAAATTACGACACACGTCGACGGCAGTTGACGGCAGGACAAGACGTGTCGACAGCTGCCGTCGACAAGTACCATTCGTCTGTAAGAGAGTTTTAGCGATGCTTTTTGTCATATTTTTTGATACACTTTGCTATCGTTTTTATTGCTTTGCTACATCGTCACCTGAATTATTAGGGCAACATTTAGTAAAAATGATAATATTTTGCTGAACAAAGAATGTGCTTGTAAAATATGAACAGTTTTCGACTTAACTTAAAACTGGAGATGAATATCACCCAAACAAGTTTAATACTTGACAATGAACGCCTTTAGTCTAATAAAACTTGAGCCCAATTTTCTAGTTTCATTATATCAAAACTGCTTCGACCTATATCTAAACAATTTAATAATGTTGTAAGATTATGTACCAGGATGAAGATTGAGTCACGACTCACGAGAATTAGCCCCTGGCGCTTATGCTGTAAAAAATTCAAAGCCTACCTTTGATGTCCGACTAACATAATAGTGGCCTAAATAAATAAAATGACGCTACGAGATGAGCGAGAATGAGTAATTAGATTTCATGAGAATTCTTGAGTAAATAACTTGAAATTAGCAATTTCTTTTCCTCAAGACATCGGAAAATACTTATTATCTTTGTATTAAGGATTCTCTCTTAAACATTTTATATTTGGGTAAAATTGTTGAGTTTTACCTTTCCTATTACTAAGGAGCAAAAGTCAAAGAAAATAAAGCAGATTTGTAATCAACATAAGTATATGTATCAGACTTTGTAGTTATTATTATGATGAGTATAATAATACAATATAGTACATTTAGAAGCAATAATGATAATTATTATTAATATACTCTATGTTACTACTTATAAGGGAACGCACCCAAACTACATCTCATGGTATAACTACCGTACCGTATACTACGTATTAGGGATAACTCCCTAATACGTTATTATTATGTCGAAAACCTTAACATAATAATATTATTGTTGACCATGTGACAAAAACCTTAGTCTCCCAGGTCACAAAGTCTAGTACTTTGTGGCTTTTATCCTAAACTTATTATTACAATATTATATTTGAGTATGTTTAGCTATCTTAATAATTATATGTACTTATATTAATACGCGAGCGAAATACTTTGGATCCCTTTTGACGAAAAATGCGGAAACGTAGGTGAATGAAATTTTGCACAGTTATATTATGTAGTTTATATGGTGAAGGAGTGAATCAAGCTAATATTATTTTGAAATTATGCTTTTATCATACATTTTTTAACAAATATAACATTACACACACTACAATGTGCACACTACCATCTTTTAGAATGACAATCCTATACATACGAATACTCTTTTGTTTATGGTTGAAGTCTGTTGTCAAATTAAAAATGGATTGATGTTTTTTGTTAAATCTGAAATTTAATTTATAGAAAACTTTAAACGGGGAGCCAAAAGAAGAAGATAGTTAAAAAGGTCGAATTTCGACCATTGGGCGATCTCTAGTTCAAATAAATATAAACATATAGCTGGACAATCTTTGAAAACATTCAAATCGAAAAATCTTTTGCGCATTAGCTAATAAAATATTATCTGTTCACAACATTTTGTTTACTGTCTAGATATAATAAAATATTATACAATGTCATTAGTACAAAGACACATTTGTCTGATTATGAAAAGGACAATGAAAAATAATATGTTTAAAAGTTTATTATATATTTATGTGAGGTTGTGTTCATAATTAAAGACGTGACGAAGAGCACGATAGCTAACAGTAAAAAAAAAATGGCGTTTTTTTTTAGTTTTAGTTTTTCTTTAGTTCCCGAAAAATAATTTGAAATTAAAATAATGTGCGTTTTTACAACTTAACGTAAACTTTGAATACACGCTTTCAGATACGGTAAAAGTATTTTTACCGTATCTCTGATCCCTTAAAGTTTTGTAAATCTTTTAGCTAAAAATCTAAAAAACAGATACGTTAAGAGTTTCTCTAGGTACGATCACACAATAAGATAATTTGGGATGGATTGATTTCATCTGTATAGCAAATCAAATAATAACAGCGCACTTGCGATTTGAAACGATAATTTTTAAAAATTATTTCTACCATTTTAAATTAAATTTTAAAAATAAATTCAATAACTTAAAATAATAATATACATGTTGATACGGAAGCCAAGACTCTCCCATATAAAGAAGAAGTTATGACATCTTTATGCGTCTTCCGCGTTGAAGACGAGTCGTAATTGTTGGATACACGATATTATAAAAAATTGTATGTTTACAATTTACAGAAATAACAGGTCTTATTTTTAAGACGTAGACTGTAGATACTGTATCTACAAATATTTAATAAAAACAAAAGAGTGTTCGTAAAGGATCCGACAACCAATATTATATACGTACGATGTACGTACGTACGTAGTCTGTCTTACTGTCTGTACCTCTACATGCCCAAACCGGTGAACCAATTTTGCTGTTTGGTATATTTTGAGATACTTTGAGTCCTGTAAAGGACACAGGATATTTCTTATCCCGGAATTAAAAAAGATAAAACCGACTTCAAAATTGTACGTAATTGAGAACTGAAATTGCCTATCCCAAAAACTACTGAACTGATTTTGATGAAACTTGTAGTGTTCCCTGAGTTGAACAATACCTAGTACAACAAAAAAAGAATTACTTAAATCGGACATGTAGTTCCAGAGATATACGAACACAAACATAAAAACGTACATACATACATACTTACAATACATACATACATACACTTTTGAAACTTGACACATTTGTTCAGACACTGAAATAGACTAACATATACAAAAACTGGGCAGTTCTGGAAATATTACATACATACGCGTCGGATTGATAACCTCCTTTTTTTGAAGTCGGTTAATTAAAAATATAGGTGTGGTTCCCACGCGATTAATTAAATTTGGCGCAACGGAGTTACGAGCGTCATATTTTATTTTCATTGATGTTACATCGTGCCTAATTTTATCAAAATCGCCTTAGTTTCTTTGTGTAGGCGATAAGCTTTCGCAAAGTGCATCATGAACATGAAATCAATAACTGGTTGCTTTGAAATCTGAAACATTCTGATCAAGTTCATACGTGGGAGAGCCATGCTTCGGCACAAATGGGCCAGCTCGACTGGAGAAATACCACGTTCTCACAGAAAACCGGCGTGAAACAGCGCTTGCGCTGTGTTTCGCCGAGTGAGTGAGTTTCCCGGAGGCCCAATCCCCTACCCTATTCCCTTCCCTACCCTCTCCTATTCCCTCCCTTCCCGTCACTACCCTCCTCTATTACCCTATTCCCTCTAAAAAGGTCTGCAACGCACCTGCAGCTCTTCTGATGCTGCGGGTGTCCATGGGCAACGGAAGTTGCTTTCCATCAGGTGACCCGTTTGCTCGTTTGACCCCTTATTTCATAAAAAAAGTTCTGAGTACATTCCGAAGCTACTAACTCAATAGATTTCTATCAAAGGATCTAAGAATCTGCTCCAGATAAAGTATTATTGTAGCAGTTTTCTCTAGGAAATATAGTTTTTATATTTCTTTAGATTAACTCGCGGCTAAGCCATAACCTATAGTTATTATAGTATTCTACGGGAGCTCTGTCCTTTTTTTTTGCCGCTCGTCCATTTCTCCGTCTACTAAACTTGATCAAAATCCGATCACACCGTTTTTACGTGAGGAGTGAGGAAGTATTATAAACTTTGACATTAAGAAACTTAAAGTATCTCCATACAAAATTTCAGCCAAATCAATTCAGCCGTTTAGACGTGAAGACGTAACGGACAGACAGACATACAGACTTTCTTTCGCATTTATCATATTAGTAAAGATAAATTTACGAAAAGAAATACGACTAAAAACTAATAATAATTTTATAAAGAAACATACCTTCTATGTCAACTTTGACTCCTCCCGAAGTTTCAGAAGCATTATCTTCTATCTTCTTCTGCACTATTCCCGTGCTGTTCTCGCCACAGTGACTCCTCTTGTCTGTGACGTAATAGAACTGGAAAGAAAGAAAAAAAGTTAGAAAGACAGAAAAAAGCATCTGCTAGTTGAATAATTTCAATTTTCATAATTGCTATGATGTTAATTGGTCTGGAGACAATTGAAAGTAGAGATGTACCGTTTTCGAAAATATCGATAAACATTATCCTTAGGTACTAATATTTATTATTTATGCGTAAGTTTGCCTGTGTATATATTATTATATTGTGAGTTCTGACTATTTGTCAACCTGTCTATTGATTTTAAATAAATTTAAATAGAATGACACGTCTATATTTATTATGTCTCTTGGCCTGTTTGTGTTGAATCGATTTTTATGTTTTTCTTTTGTTTTTCCAAACTGCCTAGTAATTAAAAAGTTACCGTAATCAAATAGTTTTTAGAGCATTTATTTTTTCAAATGTCTATGAATTTTTTGTCCGTATCGTTACAAAATTGAATTATAATGTGAACAGTGTAGAAAGGTGACCTTGTGGTCAGTTGAGCGAAAAGAGAACGTTTGACGTATAACAAGACAATATATTTATAAACAAACAATGCAATTACTAGAACTTTTTTCTTCAAAGGTTCAAGGACTCAAAAAAAAAAGTTTTTGTTCCAAAAAACATTTCATTACAAATTAAAGTGATGTAGCGGCGCAAATTGTCAGTTGTAAGGTGTCGCTATTATTCTGTACCATATACTTAATATTTTATAAATGCGAAATATTATTATGTCTGAATCGATTTTGATTATTCTTGTTAAAATATATTATGTGTCAAGATATATATTTTAAGTGTAGACTGTGTAGGTCAAAATTCAAACTCAAACTCAAAATTTTTTATTCAGAATAAATTTTTGCAAATATTTTCTGAAAGTCTACATAATGCCTACCACCGGTTCGGGGACTAACCCGGCAGCGAGAAGAACCGGCGTAAGAAACTCGCACGGGGCCACTTTATTTACCAAAAATAGTGATAAAAAAAATAATCTTTTAAAATAAAGTTTACAATGCTGTAACTTAAGATTATACAATGTCAACATACATACATAATAATTGTAAGTCATAAAATAATCTAGAAGTAGCCTTGCAAGCAGCCACCCTAAAGGAAATAGGACAGTTTTATCCTCAAAAATGTTTGAATCACAAGTGATAAAATATTTTCTTCACAAAATTTTCGGCGGGTAACTTAATATTTGAAAATTATAATAATAATATAATATCTATGGATGCTTCACACCACGTCAGTCTGGCCCCGTGGTAAGTACCTGAAGGACTTGTGTTACGTGTACCAGACAACGGAAATATATTTAATACTTCTATACTATAAATATATATATAAGATTTTTATTATATGATACACATATTTAATACACATCCATGACCCAGGAACTTTATAAACTTTTTGTTCCGTCGGCGGGACTCGAACCCGCGACCTCCGGCTTGAGCTACCAATGCGCTCACTACTGCGCCACGGAGGTCGTCAATTCATACAGTTATTAAAGGTTCTCGCTTTTCGTGCTGAAGCAATAGGGACAAGTTTGTAATACGTGAATAGATTATTGTGATGTGAATTGCACAAATGATCACATAATCACACAGCCTCATGAATATTAACATGACTATGATAAAGTATCCAAAATTATTTTAAGACATGAATGGATGAAAATATGGGTAACTTACATTTTATAACATAAAGACAATTAAGTAAGTACTCATTTTTTCTCTCATTATTTGAAAAAAAAAAAAAACATTGTAACTTACCTACTTCATCATCTGGCTAATATATCTGGTTAAACTATATACATAAAATCCACTTTCTATTTCAAATCTATGCAAATTCATTCAAAAGGCGTCAATTTTCAAATTGTTATTTACCCATTTCTTCCACTCATGTCTTCATTTATCCCTGATTAAAATTTTCTATTCATTACACGTATAATCCTTTACAGCTTAATTCTTAAATTATTATTTACATTTAAAAATATTTTATAAAAAACTTGGTAGTTGCATATAAAAACTTTAACATAAAACATAATAAATTGTTGAATTTTTATTACTGTTGTACTCAGTTATTTTTTATCACAACTTAACAATTATTATTATAAAATGTTATACAAGCAAAATTAATACTTTTGTTTATTTCATTACATATTACATTAAATACAATCAGATTTTAAATACGATAAAATAATTTTTGATACGAGTAGAATAGTAAATTTCAATTGAATTAAAATAAGTAAATAGCTGGCCAAACTACATAAACAATACTTCTTAATATTACTATAGTAGCTAATCTATAAATAATCCATACTATCGGTACTAATATTATAAATGCGAAAGTGTGTCTGTCTGTCTTTCTGTAACCTCTACACGCCTCCTTCGATCGGGGATTCTTGGAAATCTATTGTTATTCTATTGTTGTCGCGATCACCGGTGATCTTATGGGGCTTTAAAAGTTAAACCGCTGAACCAATTTTGCTGTAATTTGGTGTGAGACTTTGAATTTCAGGAAGGGGCATTTATAATACTTTTTATCCCGAAAAAATGTACGGTTTCCGCGAGGAAAATAAATTTTGGGGCAACAGAGTTTTGGGAGGCATCTCGTGCTCTATAAATAATATTATTATAAAATGTCATTCGCTCGCTCTAACCGGTTACGAGGGACTTGCCCGTAACAAAACGTAATCCTTGCATAACCCGTTAAAACCCGTAGTCTTGGTCTAACGTAACTCTAAAGACTGTATTGAGAATTGTCGATTGACTGCTACATTTATGAGAATTCTATAATTATTGTAAGACGTAGTTTTTGAATTATGAAAATATTAAATTCCTATGTTGATTCTTTTGCATCCTAAATGAATATTGTAAAAATAAAACGAAAATTGTTCTATTTTTTTACAAAAGTTGACTACAAGTTGTTGGAAAGTAAGCTAGTAAATTTTTCTTGGAAAAATGTAAGGTTCTCGCGTGATTTAAGCGTGTGTAGAAGAATCTCAGTTTATTGTAAAATTATCTCAGACTAGATATTTATAAGTATGGGAACACGACGTGTTTTATTAATTTCTTTAATAATGCTTATTAAAGAATGGAATATATATTGTGTGAATTACTGTTACAAAAATAATACGAAAAATGTTGTTAAAATGTTTTTGAATTTTGGTCGTATAATTCGTAAAAATATGAAACAGTTACAATTCTTGAAATTGATACAAGCATCAATTTCTTATAACAAAGAAAGGGAAATAATAATCAGCGTTTATGAAAAGTTAATCGATAAATTTAACATTACACATCCCTAATCTTTAAGCTTATTGTATTGTATCAAGCATGTGATAATATTATGTTTACAAGTTCTGTAGTCAACAAAGAAAATTGAGAGTTTCAGTATACATCTCCTTGTTTGTTGGAATACAAGACAATAGCCGTTAAATGACACGCAAAATGATCTTAAAAAAATTGAACGAAATTACGATTTACGACGAATTCAACGTTGTTCATTGAATTTGTCGGAATGTTGTAACGCAATAAACAAGAAAAAAATGTTTTTTTTTACAGTTTGCATCAATAGTGGTCTATAAAGTACTATCTTACCGGTTTTTTAAATATCATCATTTTGTATCTGCGCCTCAAATTCTGATATTCACAATCTTCATCTGAACTAGAATCCCACGTATTTCCAAACATTTCAACGACAAATCATCGATAGCTAATATCGATGTTTATCGAGTCTAAATGACAACACTAATTTATTTTTGATGACCAAATTTATTTGTTGTTAAGATAATTTATTTTCAATTTTATCGATAACGCGACAAACGCGTGTACGCTGCACTAGATACTTTGATGTACTGCAGTGTACGCGATAGAACAAACTAAGTCACTTTGTTTAGAGACAATGAGGTTCTTGGATTCTTGTCACGTATAATCGTTGATTCAAATAAAAAAATAGATTAGATATCGATAACCTAGTATTGTAAAAAGGTGTCTGGCTTAAGGTACGCTTATACGGGCAACTAAAATTTCTCAATTCCAGTCACTTTTTGTCAACTATGAGGTCACGAGTCACGATTACATCAAGCAATTTGCGGCAACAAGCAGCAATATTGCGCAATACAATTGCCTGGAATTTTCAAGCCCATCGGATATACGTCTGCGATTTTGACCGACATGAAATATCTGGAGCAATTAGAAGCAATGTCGCCGAAATAATTGCCGCAATTGAAATTGCTCCATATTGCTCCACTAATTGCTCCAGATCAGTCCATTCATGTCGCCGAGCAATTATTGCCGAAATGATTGCTCTTGTAAGCGCATCTTTACAGTTTTTCTGTGCTACATCCATAGTGTGTCTGTCCGTCTGTATGTATGTCTGTTACAATAGCTTTACCGCGGCAGTCCCCGAGTACCACATGCTTTTATAAAGCCTATACTGTCACATGGCTGGGCAATACTTCCCCCATAATATTGTGGTTAAAAATATCATACCAGTTTTGACGTTTTATAAAAATTATATATATATATATTGTCTCCTGGGTTGGACCATAAATAATAATAAATGTAAACCTTGTTATAATAATATTATATCGTCGTCAAACCGATAGTTTACCTACTGCATCCTTAGCCGTGTTACATCGGCCAAGTACGAGACATAATAAATAATTAATATATATAAAGGTAGTTCCGTAATTTTATATGCAGGTAAAGAAAATGTTTCTATATTCCTTATTCTAATATTAAAAAAAATATTGTGTCACAGTGTTTGTGATTGTGCGCGAACTCCTCCAAAACGGCTCAAGTCTCAACCGATTTTAATTAATCCATACTTCCATACTAATATTATAAATGCGAAAGTGTGTCTGTCTGTCTGTTACCTCTTCACGTCCAAACCGCTTAACCGATTTTGCTGAAATTTGGTACATAGGCTGCACTGAAAATATCGGGAATGGAATACTTCCACTATTCCTGTCATATTAAAATCTTTTTAATTGAAAACTCCTTGGTTTTAAAAATAGAACACCATTTATTTATTTAAAAAAAGATTCTCGGTCTTGTCACAAGGTCTTGTCAAACTTGTTTAGTCTTTGAGAAAATGGAATTGACTCGAGAAAATTCTAGAGCGATGATTTATTATGACTTTCGAAGTGGTTTAACACAAAAACAATGTGTTGATCGGATGATTTCTGCATTTGGTGATGAAGCCCCATCTAAAATCACAATTTATCGCTGGTTTGGTGAATTTCCTCGTGGACGTGTCAGGCTCAGTGATGATCCCCATCAAGGTCGTCCAAAAACTGCAGTCACCCAAGAAAACGTTGATGCTGTGCGTAAGCTGGTTGAGGAAGATCGACATGTGACATACCGCGAAATTCAGGCAACTTTAGACATTGGCATGAGTCAAATATAAATAATATTGCATGAACAATTAGGTTTAAAAAAGTTGTTTTCCCGATGGATACCGCATTTGCTCTGTGAAGAGCAAAAAGCGGCTCGCGTTACTTGGTGCGTCAGAACTCTCGAAAGATTCCACGCAGGATCCTCAAATGTTGTATACGACATCGTATCAGGTGACGAACCCTGGATATACGCGTACGAAGCCGAAACTAAAAACCAGTCACGAGTTTGGGTGTTCGAAAATGAGTTAAAGCCAACAAAAATTGTTCGTTCACGGAGTGTTGCAAAAAAAATGGTGGCCACGTTTGTCTCCAAAACCGGCCATATTGTGACTATTCCTCTTGAGGGACAAAGAACGGTTAATGCAGAATGGTATGCTAGCATTTGTTTGCCACAGGTCGTTTCTGAACTCCGTAAAGAGAACTGCAACCGCCGAATCATCCTCCATCACGACAATGCGTGTTCTCACACCGCGCACAGAACAAAAGAGTTTTTAGAGCAAGAAAACATAGAATTATTAGACCATCCGCCGTACAGCACCGATTTAAGCCCTGATGATTTCTACACTTTCCCTAAAATAAAGAATAAATTGCGTGGTCAGAGATTTTCATCACCTGAAGAAGCTGTGGACGCCTACAAAACGGCCATTTTGGAGACCCCAACTTTCGAATGGAATGGTTGCTTCAATGATTGGTTCCATCGTATAGAAAAATGTGTCAAATTTCGCGGAGAATACTTCGAAAAGCAATAAACACATTTTTAAATAGTACTGTTGTGTCACCTCCTTGATTCCCGAAATTTTCAGTGCCGCCCTCATATGTGGATACCCGGGATAGGCTATAGGATACTTTTCATCCCGGAAAAATGTACGGTTCCCGCGCAGTAAACGAACGGTTTTGGCGCAACGGAGTTGCGGGTATCATCTAGTTTTTTATATTATGTACATTCGTTAGGAATAGGTTTTTATCTACTTTTTATATTGATACTAGAAATAATTTACAAGGCAAAACAACGTTTGCCGGGTCAGCCAGGTATGATAATATATTTTTAATTATTTATACTTAAAATGTTAGATATCTTTATAAGCAATTCAATTAAATTCAAGAATTCTTGAAGTCACATTAAAAAAAATCCAGAGTCAAAGGGAATTGCAAGAGAATCATGGAAACTTATATCACCATATAGGGACCAAAGCATACCAGTATCTTACCCAATCACGTGTAGTCACTCACGTGAGTATTGGCGCATTGTAAAACGTGACTTTCGAGTATCGCTATTATGTTAATAGTGTTTTAAGGCTCGTTGAAATGTGAGCGATTTGCAGGCATTGATATTGCCTCGTAAAAATTGGAAGAAAAACAACAAAAAATGCTGAAGACAAATCTAAAAGAAATTGCTATTAATATATTACCGAATAACGATATTAACAAAATATTTTATTTCATACTAAGTTCCACAAAAAAATTTGACACTGACCACTATTTCCATACTTTCAAATGACATTTCTATGACGCTAGGAACTGCTGACAACACTTAATAATCATTACTCTACTACTGCTACTATTACTACTAAGTATATTGCACTATTTTTTATCTTAAATAACAATGCTAATATTGTTAATACTTTAGAATAAATCATAACTATAACTTTTATAATTTCTTACACATAAACTGAAGTTTGACGTCGAGTTGTAATTTTTTTTCCATTCCAATCCAAAGGTGTGGTGTAACTGACCCTTTACTCATGACTTCACTACAGATTGTTGAACACAGAAATATGTGTAGTGTTTATAAACAAACGTGTTATCATTAAGACGAGTCGGTTTAAATCTATTATAATCTTGGTGATTATCTATCTACTTAAAGAGCTCTCGAATAAATTGTATTGTAATAAGAGTTTGTAGCAAATGAACCCAAATATTGCTGGACTGATTTTGATATAGCTTGTGACAAATACTAGGAAGCATTATTTTAACGAAATTTGCAGACGCATAGACTTGACGACCTCCGTGGCGCAGTGATGAGCGCGTTGGTAGCTCAAGCGGATTCGAATCCCGCCGACGGAACCAAAAGTTTATAAAGTTTCTGGGTCATGGATGTGTATTAAATATGTGTATCATATAATAAAAATCTTAAATATGTTTATAGTATAAAAGTATTAAATATATTTCCGTTGTCTGGTCCTTCAAGTACTTAGCACGGGGCCAGACTGACGTGGTGTGAAGCGTCCATAGATATTATAGACTCTATCTACTACATTGTGCATTGTAAAGTGTAATCATAAGGACATAGGTTGATGATTAATTCGGGAAATGTACGGTTCCCGCAAGAATTTTTGTGTCTTAACTGTCGGTAAACATCAAAGATTTAAGTACAAACTAAAACTAAGACGTTTTAAAATAGACAGAAAATGTTGAATTCTTCGCTATATTTGTATTATTTTCTAACTGAGATCAAAGACCTTACTGTAACGCTAAAATATGTAGTTTTATTGTATTTCACAAACAGACTTCGAGCAACTGTGAGTATAATATTACGTTGAAATCTTATTATAATTTCAAAAAACAGAATATAAAACGTAGTATTTTTGCGTCGTTACGACAATATCATATTTATTTTTTGACGACCTCTGTGACTTAGTTGGTGGGCTGTTGGTAGCTCAAATCGGGGGTCGCGGGTTCGAATCCCGCCGACGGAACAAAAACAATTCAAAGTTCCTGGGTCATGGATGTGTATTAAATATGTGTATCATATAATAAAAATCTTAAATATATATAGTATAAAAGTACTATCCATACTCATATTATAAATGCGAAAGTGTGTCTGTGTGTCTGTCCGTCTGTCTGTCCGTCCGTCCGTCCGTCCGTCCGTCCGTCTGTCTGTCTGTCTGTCTGTCTGTCTGTTACCTCTTCACGCTTAAACCACTGAACCGATTTTGCTGAAATTTGGTATGAAGATACTTTGAGTCCCCGAAAGGATACAGGATACTTTTTATCCCGGAGACGTGTACGGTTCCCGCGCGGTAAACGAATTTTGGCGTAGCAAAGTTGCGAGCGTCATCTAGCTAGTATTTTAAATATAAAATTGCTTATCAGATGATCAATCAGCACGTTTGTGCCAAAATAAACTTGTCAGGTATGAACTAAATCAGGTTTATTTATTTTCACATGTAGGTTATCTTCCTGATAAAGGTAAATTTTATTACCTAAAGTGATGATAAGAATATTTCGCACACTAATATTTTAGATGTTGGAGTGTCTACGATAATCCAACGTACTTACTATTAACTTGATGACGCCCGCAACTCCGTTGCGCCAAATTTCGTTTATCACGGGGAAACCGTACATTTTTGCGGGGTAAAAAGTATCCTATGTCCTTTCCCGGGACTCAAAGTATCTCCATGCCAAATTTCAGCAAAATTGGTTCAGGGGTTTGAGCGTGAAGAGGTATATAACGAGGTAAAATAACTTACTATTATACATTAATAAGTTATTATTATAACAGAAACACAAAACACTCATGTAGGTAATTGGCAGAAAATTAATAATTTTGTTCAAAAAATAAGAAACAATTATTTTATTTTGTTGCAAATACACAAAAAAGATTGCTAAACTTAGCATATAATAATGTGTTAATAAAATCGCCAGGTAAATATGACCTACATTTTGTCCTTCTTATGACAGCGAGACAGTCTTTCGTCATTTTATAAAAGCTAAAAGTTTTCCTGTATGATATCTATTATAGAGTTAAACAACCAGCAACCGCGGTTATTTTAGGGCTCAAACTACAGAACAAACAGTTTGTTCTGTATTCTGAGTTTTAGGGGGCATCTAGTTTCTATAATACAGTTGCTTCCTACTGCCAGACACCCCTAAAGTATTAAAAGAGGTGTTCTGGCAAAAGGCAAGGTGATCGTTTTCATTTAAAACTGCCGAAAATAGAAAATGCAATGTGACTTATTGATTATCTCCTACGACCTCTGTGGCTCAGTGGATTAGCAAGTTGATAGCTCAAGCCGGGGGTCGCGCGTTCGAATCCCGCCAACGGATCAAAAAGTTTTCAAAGTTCCTGGGTGATGAATGTGTATTAAATATTTTTATCTATGTAATAAAAATATTAAATATAATGTACAGTATAAAAGTAGTAAAAGAACGTTGGTGTACTAAAGCTTATTATATAAAACCGACTTCCAAGGTAAAAACAATAAGTATTAATATGAACTAAAAAGTATTAAATAATTCTTACTCTTTAATAGTGCCTCTTTCAGAATTCGTCTAAATCTCAACTACTTCTGTGCATGCTATAGCTTTATTATTTTGAAGAGTAAGAATTATTTAATACTTTTTAGTTCATATTAATACTTATTGTTTTTACCTTGGAAGTCGGTTTTATTTTTTTGTTAAAAATAATAATTTCACTCTTTTTAGTTATTTATCGGTAAACATAAGCTGTCAGTTGATATATAGGATTTAGGTATGAAACTATCACAACTACTATGCTCAGGCAGTTTTCAAAAAAGTTTTATGCTATGTTTCAAAAGCCATGAGCCATACCCTACTATAAATATACAGACCTGTCATGAAATACATGAAATAGCTACTATAACACGTCGTTATTTATTACTTATTTACTATAATAATATTATTACTGAATTATCATGAATAGAATTTGCATAATAGCATACTTTCAGTTCTTAAAACAACGATGAAACCCCCAAACTTTCATATGAAAACTTATTATCTGAGTTCACTACCACTTTAGAATTTCTTAAAGAACTCCAAGCATATATCCTTGTGCTAAGTACTCACATACAGTTTTGCTCGATAGTTTTACTCGACGTCGAGCAAAAACCACTGTGTGGACCTCAAAACTCACTCGAAGGCTCGCATCGAGCCAGTTTGAAGGCTCGAATTGAGCCAGCTTGAATATTTTTTTGACACTAGTTTTCATTATTCGTAGAGACTAATTTCCTTCGATTTGGAGTAAAGCTGTCGAGCAATGCTGAATGTGTGGACGAAAGCCCGAGCCGTGGTTTTTACTCTACGTGATTGCTCGACCCAGCAAAACCATATGTGAGTACTTATACGAGTTCATCAAGCAATGCTGAAATGTTCAAACGCCTATCTCTGAAGGCTCTAGAGTTCTGGTTCAGTGACTTTCGTTGTATGGGTCTAAACACATTAGGCTGAATTATGCCGGCGTAAATTCCGCCGCGTTTAAATTGCATACAAAATACGAGCCGAACGCGAGGGGTGACACACTATTATGTCGTATTTTGTATGCGTTTGACATTTGCGGCGGAAACTACGCCGGCGTAATTCAGCCTAGTAAACTTCCGCATGTAAACTCATCAGCTCAACATAATAAAATATTATGCTTTAACTACTTTAAGCTACAATAATAATATCTATATATTTTATCCCAATCAAGGAGTTTCCTAGATCAAATTACCAACTTGGTAACCACAACAACAAGTTTAAATCATTTACTTTGTAACAACATTGATACAATTTTCAAAATCACTCGACAAATTCGAGTCTCGATCGAAAATACTATGAAAAGTACCAATAATAGGGTCGTAACTCATGACGATGCATCATGTGATGGTACTGATAATTATGATGATGATGATGATGATGAATGTAATTTGCATAGTAACATATGCTTTCAGTTCTTAAAACATCGCCGAAAGTCTCAAACCTGTATCTCTAAGGAATCCGGAGTTCTCTTAGTATCTTCGGAACCATAGCATGCCTTGGTGTAAAATCTTACTTTTTGGTAGCATATGCCTAGGTTCCTTCACATAAAATCAAAATCACTACATGTTTTTATATAAATTTTGAGGAGTTCCCTCGATTACTCATGGATCCCTTCATCAGGTCACCACTTTTGTGAACATGGTACCAAATTGGAGTTGAACCCTATACAACAAAAGAAAAAATTTGAAAATCGGTTCTCAAACGGCGGAGTAATCATTGAACATACACAAATAAAAATAAAAAAAAATCCACAGCCGAACATATAACCTCCTCCTTTTTTTGGAAGTCGGTTAAAAATCAATGATTTCATCGACGCCAACACACCTTGGGAATAGGGTGGTTCTTACAGGATACTAGAATATTTTTTATAATTCCTATTGTAAATAGCTCTAAGTCATAATATTGTTATATCGGGTTAGTTCCCGAACCGGTGGTAGGCACCTTAGTCAACCTTAGTTTCGGCGTTCAGAAATATTTTTGTAAAAAATTACCCTGAATAAAAAAAATGATTTTGATTTTTGATTTTGATTAAATAATATGTATTTCCGTTGTACGGTTGTACAACATTATTTATTCGTTGTACGGTTACCACGTAACACAAAACATACACTCGATGTTATCACGGTGATAAGATAGCCCTAACCTATTATAGCTGTTTTATCGATGTCAAAGAACTCATTTAGTTTATTTGTGATTAAATCTAAAATCTATACTAATATTATAAAGAAAGTGTGTCTGTTTGTCTGTAATATGTGTGTGTGTATAATATAATACAGGTACATGCCATTACATTGCATTATTTACGTTGCCGTTTTAAAAAAAAACGGCAACCCACTGCATCTCTTCTGATGTTGCGAGTGTCCATGGGCGTTGGTAGTTGCTTTCAATCAGGTGACCCATTTGCTCTTTGCGCCCTTATTTTATAAAAAAAATTACAATGCCAAATATGATCGAAATCCGATGAGTACTTTGAGCGTTAAGAAGTAACAAACATTTACGAAGATTTGCTTCTACAGCATAAGCCACAACTTCACCATCAATCTCTTAGAAATTATTAAGATTTAATTTTAATTCTAATAATAGATTAAGTTTTAAGTAAAAAATATCAGGTTGAATACATAAAAAAACGTACAATTTACTACATTATAATTAAACTTTAAGTGCATTTAAAATTAAATGCATAACTGATATTTAATGACGTTTTTAAGCAAAAACATCGCAAATTGGGTGTTCAACTACAAAATTAACTTTTAGTGACGTCAATGGTATTAAAAAATTAAAGCAATATAACGCAAATTTTGTGTTACTACAATAATTAAAAAAATATTTTAAACATGTTAATGCCCGCAACTCCGTTGCGCGAAAATTCGTTTATCGCGGGGTAAACGTTTTTTAGAACGAAAGGTATCCTATGTCTTTTCCCGGGACACAACGTATAATAATTATCCATACCAAACAGCAAAATCGCTGCGGTCTGGGCATGAAGAGGTAACAGACAGACAGACACACATTGGCTATTATAATATTAAATACTAGATGAAGGCCGCAACTGCGTTGCGCCAAAATTCGTTTATCGCGCGGGAACCGTACGTTTTTCCGGGATAAAAATTATCCTATATCCTTTCCCGGGACTCAAAGTATCTCCATACCAAACAGCAAAATCGTTTCAGCAGTTTAGGCCTGAAGGGGTGGCAGACAGACACACACTGGCAATTATAATATTAGTATGGATGTATAATGTCATTTTTTTTCTAATTCCTGACATAAAACTGTAAAATGCTCTTTGCATTTATTCACACAATAGCAATTTTATTATTAGTATTTATACGTGTTATGAATGAATTATGTCATTTTTTCTAATTCCTGACATAAAACTGCTAAGTGCTCTTTACAAATTATTTTCCTCAATTCTTTTCCTTATGAAAACTAGCGGGAAATCGCGACTTGTGCAAAAGCTATGTCCACACTGTGCACTTTCATCTTCAATTTTCGTCATCTTCTTTCAATCAACTTTCGTATTGGCGCATTCAATAATTGAATGCGTCAACGAACGCAACGCCAACATTTTCATTTTTGTTCAGTTGCAGTGTCTGTCAACCTTAATTGTATCATGTGCAACGAGAACATTTAACTGGGTGGAATATGTGCGTCTTATTTGGTCACAAAAAATTCCAGGAAAAAAAAAACAAAGCGAAAGTTTTCGATACGGTCAGATGGCATACGTTCTGGGCATGCCTCACGTGCGCTGTGCCTGCGCCATGATGGATGCCCTTAATGAACAAAAAAGGCACAGTGTGGACATAGCCATTTAGCTACATCATATTAATTTTCCTACATCCTGGATACCAATACCATCAAACATAAAAGTAAATATTTTTATGGGTACAAAGAAAAAAAGGTAATGTACAAAATTTAAAGTTAGTCGTAAAAATTTTTGAGTTGTTTACTACAACGCCATAACAACCTGTTATAAGCCAACCCAGCCAAAATATAGCAGAAAAGCACAATAATGCTAGTAATTTCATGCCAAAAGTGTATTTGTCGTTAAAAAGTAGCTACAATTTGTACAAAGTATTAGTTTCTAACTGTCGTACGTTTGATAAACATTAGAAACGACGGGTGACGCATACAGGGTTATTCACATCCAGAAATACGCGACGCATCGTCTGCGCTCGCGCATTCCCGACATCTACGCACAATGTACAAACAGAGAAGTTGATTCAGGCAGTTGACTGACCAACGTCATTTGGTCGGATCGTATCAATTCAATGTTATTTGTGATCTGTCGGCTGGGTTTGACGTAACGCCACCAAACTACGTAGGTCTGCCTAAGAATCAACTTCTCTGATAGTACAAACAGAGAAGTTGATTCATAGATAGATGGCGGACCTAGATAATTTGGTCAGATTTCGTCAAGCATAATCAGTGGATCAGCATTAACATTTACTTGTACCGTCTAAGGGTTGATTCAGACCGCAACGCGACGCGTATATGCATTTCTAAATTTGTACTGAATTGATAGATTGGTATGTCGCCTCGCCCAATTGAAATCTGTGAAATCCATACAAATTTATGCTGCGCCTCGCCTCGCCTCGCTTCGTCGCGTTGCGGTCTAAATTGACCCTAAGAAGTTGATTCATAAATGTTTGACGGATCTACGTCAATTGGCACGTGGCATGTCAAACCCACGACAATCACGACTTTTAATGAATTGACTAAGCTCGACCAAATGACTTAGGTCCGTCAACTGCCGGTCCGTCAACTACCAATGTCACCGGTTACACGTCAAATTTTCATCAATCTGATCCATCAATCCAGTACCGATTGACAAAAATTTGATCGTGTACGCCACGGATTGATGGATTGATCTAAGAATCAACTTCTCGACAATACTATTGATTATTTTTGGAAGAAAATTAGGAAAATTGATTTATAGGCAGGTGGCGAAACTACGTATTCAATATGAGTTTGTCTCACCCAGCTAACATCATCATTATTTCAATCATCGTTTAATTCACGAAAAGAATTATTTTTCATTGTTTACTTTACTATCATAAAAAAATCAGTCATAATAACAAACATAAATTGTAATCTACTGACTTTTTGAATAAAGGAAGAAGGTGAAATTTATCTATGTTATTACTGTGTCGCAGTGTTCTATTCTTTTTTAGGGTTCCGTACCCAAAGGGTAAAAACGGGACCCTATTACTGAGACTTCGATGTCTGTCCGTCTGTCTGTCTCCAGGCTGTATCTCAAGAACGACAATAGCTAGACTTCTGAAATTTTCACAGATTGTGTATATCTGTTGCCGCTATAATAACAAATACTAAAAATAAAATAAAGTTAATATTTAAGGGGGGCCCCGATACAAGGAACGTGAATTTTTTGGCCTTTTTTGCTCGTGATCAATAATAGTAGCAGCTAGGCACTAGACATTTTCACAAAATCCTTGAATATATTTGTACTTTAATAATTAATAATAAAATTAAAATATAGTAAATATTTAAGGGGGCTCCCATACAAAAACACAATTTTTTGTCTACTTTCGCTCTATACCGGTACGGAACCTTTCGTGCGCGAGTCCGACTCGCACTTGGCCGATTATTTCTGTGCTATTCAAGCAGAGAACGTGATTTCTTCCTCAAAATATATTGGACATTAGACTAATATTCTGGTCTTTCAGGGTTGTTACACGTAATTCAAGTTTAAATTAGTTAACTATCATTAGCATATTATAGTTATTACCTAACTTCTCAACAATTATCTTATAGTTCTACTGACGTCATTGGAACTATTTTTATAAATAAATATTCTAATTATTATTATTATTCTAGCATTTTGATAAAATCACTTGGTACTAAAACAAACTTAATAGTTAAAATAAATTTTATAGCATTTTGAAACATGTTGGCCTTATATCCTATAACGCTAGGAAAACTTGTATTTTAGTATGTTATTTTAGATTTTATAATTTTTAATCTATAGTTTATTATAAAAAAATTAAAGATCCTACGCGCAGTATTCTTGAAAAATAAGTTTATAATATTTTAGTTTTCGTAATAATATAATCTAATATGTGGGTTGGCCCTTAGGGCAGCCATTCTCAAAGTGTGCTCTGTGGAGCCCCAATGCATCACAAAGGCCTTATATTCGCTAGGATAATGGAGAAAATTCGTCCAAGACAATGTAAAGTGGAGTTTGACCAACAAAAAAGTTTGAGGGCCGCGGTCTAGGGCCACTTTGAAGATACATTTTAATGTATAGTGTTATTTATGAAATAATAATTATTAATTTTGTAGCTAATTACACATACGTTGTTTTTATTATAATTACATTATCATCTCATTTCCGACGAGTTCGTCCGTCGAACCCAGTTATGTCGTCCAAGGTGATCGAGTCAACCTCTCTCCCGGGGTGTGATCGTGTTATGGCAATCGATTGCATATCGATATTATTACATATAAATTTTTTGAGAGTGCATAGTATTAGGATAATTAATAAGATATTATATTTTAGGATTACGACTGCAAATTGATGGCTTTTTGACGCTAAATGTTCGGATACATAAAATGTTTAATTTCGAAATTATAAATGTATAATTTAGACACTATAAATTGATAAAAACTGTATAAGTAGTACTTATATTAAAAAAGCAAATCTTTGAAGTACATTAATTTGTTACATTTTCAATCAAAAACTAATAAGGATATTTTAGTATATTTTGGTAACGTCAGGATTTTCCGTGTAATTACTAAAGACATTTTATAATGTACCAACAAATATTAATATTATACTTATCATGATATCGATACTCTCCCGTCACTATCGAGTGAGCACCTGGTCATCTCCCGCAGGAAGTCAATAATTGGTTTCTATTCCACCGCGCAACACCCTGTATACGGCTTCGTTTTGTGTCAATCAACAGACTAGTTTTGATGGATTCCTGTACTTTTTTATGCATATCTGCGTGTATTTTTATCTTCACTAATAACACCATGTATCACATGCATAATGGTAAATGTACGTTTATGACGATCTTAAGATTATAGTTAAGATCAAGATACTAAAGAATTCACTGTCTAAGTGCTAGTTTAAAAAAACATAGAAAATAATAATATAATACAGTGTGTCACAAAAATAAGTGATAATACTTTAGGGTGTGTACGTGTTCCTTGTAGGGAGTTCACTGTGAAAGTAGCAGCTCTGAAAGACGAATTTTTTTCTTCACTTTTGTATGGGCAAGGGCCTGAGCGTCACGAGTTTCCCCATACAAAAGTGAAAAAAATTGGTCTTTCAGCGCTGCTATTTTCACAGTGAACTCTCTACAAGGAACACGTACACACCTTAAAGTATTATCACTTATTTTTGTTACACCCTGTATACTTACTTGTTATGGTACAAGTTGGAAGCCGGCTACATTAAGTTGCAACTGCGCTGCAAATACTGCTGCTACTGCTTCAAATACCCTGCGCTGCTAGCGACTCTTTCATAGAAATACATAGAAACGGTAGTGTCGCGACGACACGTCGTCTGCTGCCGCTACATGTCGCCCGCTGCCAACCGGCACCTTTTTTGTATTTTGTAACTTTACCAAATTAAAAAATATATATTTATCTTTTAGAATTAGTAGCATCACGTTAAATAAATAAATCTGCCAAATCTAAATTTATATCTACCTAAGCCAAGTTGGCTAGATTTTATGAGCTTGTTTGTCAGCTGTTGCAAAACCACCATGTATGTGGATGGCTTTGTGTCACTCAACTGCAGCCTGCGGGGTGATAGCTTTCGATCAACGTCAATGGTTTTTGAAATTTCATATTGGCGTGTTTTGAGTTCGCCGTACATCAAAGGTTTTATTTTGTATGATTTCCGTCTAAAGGGAAAAATTAATTTCTAGAGATTGAAGTTAGAAACTGACTTTTTTAGAATAAATACTCTCCAATGATACTCATTATTGTAGAGTATTCCAATATTTAACCTAAACGCTGGTTCGGGCACTAAACCGACTTTTAACGACTAAAACACTTATTAGTAATACAGTGAGTAGTGACTGCTGAGCAAAATCTCAGTAGATTTCGCTGTCTGTCTGTCAGCCACCACATCTTACTGTTATGACAAATACATTTTTAACGTCCGTAATTCGTAGTATTCAAATTGATATCATAACTTCTGTTTCCATTGTGTAACACCAGGACTCAGGAGTCTAAAATTAGTTAGCATAGAGCAAACAAAACGTAAACATATTATCAAGTAATCGTATATCAAATTTTATTGCTATGTTTACAAAATGCGACGGTATGTGTATATACATAATGGTTCACAATCTTGAAATATACTTTATACATAATATTAATAACATGATATTTACATCGAATTAAGGGTTTTTGCTTCTAACGCTATTAATTTTTCGAATTTCGATTGTACATAGAGAAATAAAGATAAAAACCATAGGTCTTAAAAAATTATAAAGTTAATTTTACGTAGAGACATATAAGCAAAAATCATGTAAATAGTAGAATTTGATTTCGCTTAGACTTTAAAAGATAACCTCATAATAATTATTATAGTCATATTTTATTTGTTATCTTAATAGAACTAACAATCAAACAACGAGATGAACAAACTACTGAATAGAAATAAAATAAGACTTTTCTGATTCTCGCAAAGGAGTGGCGGAAGACTTCCGCCAATCCTTGGGAAAATAATAAAAGGTATAATTACAGTATTGCTTGTTGTGCTCGACACTTCTACTAGTTAGTAATGTTAGTAACTACTGTCATTCTTAACATAGCTCATTTTAAAACAAGGAGATTGATTCTGATCACGTATCCTTCAATGCAAATATCTCAGGATATGGCACAATATAACAGAAAAACCATGTATTCTTTCCCTATCCTTCTTACGAATTTTTGATTATATCCAATGTCCTGAGGATTTTTTAAAGATTTTTTACTCATCCGAAAAAGTAAACAATCACGCAAACATGTAAGGACAAAAAAGTAAGTTAAATATTAATTTAAAAATAATAATTTGTTTGTTGCTCGTTTGATACATGTTTATGTATTATATATATTATATATATGTATTCTTATTCTTATTCTTAATACGTGCTATGACGTCTAAAACATTACGATATCAAAACAAAATAACTTTAAAATTTTGCGCATTTGGAAAACTTGTCCATTAATCATCTTTTTTTGGGTAAAAAATATTTGCGACTGACGCGGTCGCGAATAGAACTCTCTATAGAATTCTCTAGAATTACTCCGAATAAGGGTGTTTACATTTAAAAAAAAAAAGTGATTTTTAAGTACATAGAATTAATATTTTGTTGTTACTTTTATTTTCCTTTAATTTTTTGTACTCTTCATATTTGGTTGTTACTTAATTATTTTTTTTTCATTTTTTGTATTGTTCATATTTTGTTGTTTAGCTTAATTACTTTTCTTCAATTTTTTGTGCTGTTTTCTTCGGCATTCGATATTTCGGACAATATTTGCCCCAGTTTATCGAGGTTGGATGTCCTTAATTTTTATAATGCTCGAATGTAAATGAACTTTTACTCTTACCAGTTCAAGGTCTATCTTGTTGTCATGACGTAACTCGATTTCGTCCTCAATTTATGTATGTGGTAACATTATAATAAAATATTTATCAGAAAAAAACATTACGCATACCTTTGCATTATAAATAAAAACTTAAAACAAAAACAAAGTAAGTTATCCCATTCCTCACCTATGCTAATAATATGTGATAGCGTGTCTGTCTGTCTGTCTGTCTGTTACCTCTTCACGGCCGATTTTGTTGGATTTTTGGTATGAAGATACTTTGAGTCCCGGGAAAGGCAATAGTATACTTTTTATCCCGAAAAAACGTACGGTTAACATTAATTTCATTCACCTACGTTCCCGCATTTTTCGTCGAAAGGGGGTCCAAAGTTTTTCGTTTGGGTATTAATAGGTATTAATTATAATCTGGGGGCACGGCAGTGCCCCAGCCAAGCTTTTTAGCAAAGGCACGGCCGTACCATACTTTTCTCGAAGCGGTTCGCGGCTATTTCACATCCTCCTTATCTTCGATGTTAACAAAGCTAAAAATTTAGAATTTCGATGACTAGGAGCAAGTATTAAAACTAGCTTAACCTCCAAATTACATTATATTCTAATTAATAGTTTACTACTAGTTACGGATGGTCAAAGTTACTACGTTTTGTCACTGACTGACAGATCATCAAAATTCTAAGGTACTTCTAGCAGACTTAGAACCTTGAAATTTGGTACCCGGATAGGTCTTCATTCACAATGAAAGGAACAATTATGAAACTGGCCAAGTTCAAGTCGGACTGGCGTAGACAGGGTTCTGTACCGTAAATTTGTATGAGAGCCCCCCTTATATAAAAGGTTTATTTAATTTTTATTATTTATTATCAAAGTTGAAATACAATTGAGTATTTTCTGAAATTTCCAAAAACCCTTCTGTTATCATTATGATACCATATTAGAAACGATATGACGTAAAATAACATTAATAACAGCGCGCCTTGTACGGTGGCGGTTACGACGCTCGCCGCGTCCATGATAGGGCGAAATAGGAGAAAAAACCTTTTTAAGGCTTAATATAATACATATTTCAAAAAAGTAAAAAAAAACAAGTTATCAACTTATGTATTGCAAAGCAGTAGATATTTTTTATATATTCTTTTAATAAATAATGAAGGAGTAAAGTGGTTTCATTCAACGATTTGGAGGTGATTTGGTTTTTTATTTCTTTATTATGTGATACCGATAGAAAAAATATGGCAAAACCAAATTACGTATCATATCATGTATTACTAATTATTTTTTTCAGATATAATTTCTCTGTTAATGCCGATGAAAAGTGGTTTCATCTGCACGCTATTTTCGCGAGAGGAGCCTTAAGCGGTTTGGCCGTGAAGAGGTAACAGACAGACAGACAGACACGCTATCACATATTATTGGCATAGGTGAGGAATGGGATAACTTACTAACAGTGATAGATGCATGTTTTAAGTTTTTATTTATCATGCAAAAGTGTGCGTAATATTAGTTTATATGGTGAAGAAGTGCGTCTAGCTAATATTATTTTGAAATTATGCTTTTATCATACATTTTTTTAACAAATAAAACATTACACACACACACTAGGATTGTACTCTTTTATATTTTATGGTTCAAATTTGTTGTCAAATTGAAAATAGACTTAGTTTCTTTATTGAATCTTAAATACTGTTAGACAATTACTACACTGCCAGTATGTCATCATTAGACTATTAATCTGAGACTGTTGCTAAATAAATGTTATGTCTAAATAATCGGCCAAGTGCGAGTCGGACTCGCGCACGAAGGGTTCCGTACTGTTATAGAGCAAAAATAGGCCAAAAATTGTGTTTTTTGTTTGGGAGCCCCCCCTTAATTTTTTATTTTATTTAAATATTATTTATTAGGGATTTTTTTTTAAACGGTCTTTGGCCCACCACACATTCCCACCACTGTATCTCCTGTGTCGCCAGGATCGACAGCGGTATCCAACCACGAAAACCCTTTGATATGATCTCAGGGAGCCCGAGGGACATACTAAAACTTTCTTGGGACCCGCAACGAAATTAATCAGAAGAAAATAGGAGGAGTAGGAAGATTCCAATAGCCCGGCTAGCTCAGTCGGTAGAGCATGAGACTCTTATTAGGGATTTGAATTGATACCGCTCAAATACATACCCCATATAATATGTATCTGTGGTATACTTTTTGTCCACTTTTGAACGCATTAAACCAGTTCCCGGATCCGTACCGGAAATTACGGTGGCTATCCCACGCTCCCACGGTGGTAAAAAACCAATTCCGATATAGTGGTACATAACACCGCCGATAGAATCCCTAAGTATCAAGTGTCAATCAAATTAAGGGATGGGATGTACAATTCACTGTTTATAAAGTTTAGGTTGTTACTAATTATATTATGTATTCTGTGGTTTAGGTACTGTAAGGTACTAATTATGTATTCTGTGGCTTAGGCAAAAAAAATACGTGTGGTACTCGGAGACTGCTGCTGTAAAGCTATTGCAAAGTATTTTTTATCAATTTTTTCAATTATAATTCGCATGCGTCCAGTCGTACGCACACAAATACCGTGCCGAAGTCTGGGAGCGCTGCACTGCACTGACAGTGTTAGGTTTTTTCGTTACGGATTTTTTTTATTCAATCGCCGCGCTCAAAGCGGTATAAAAGCTATGCAATAGCTAAAAAAATTCGCAGTCATCTAGCTAGCATATTATCTTTTAGTTAAAATAGATTAACCTGTGAGATAAATTGCGAATTAACCGATCATTTATAATACTTCGATCTAGTCCGGATCATATTGAACAAACATGGTATTCTCGTTTACGTCAACAAACGTTTCACGTTTGAGTTATAACTTATAACTGTATGGCAATTTAAAGTGGCCTCGTGCCGCTATAATCTATACGTGGGAGAGCCATGCCTTGGCACGAATGGGTCGGCTCGACCGGAGAAATACCACATTCTCACAGAAAGCCGGCGTGAAACAGCGCTTGCGCTGTGTTTCGTCGAGTGAGTGAGTTTACCAGAGGCCCAATCCCCTATCCTATTCCCTTCCCTACCCTCCCCTATTCCCTTCCCTTCCCTCCCCTATTCCCTTCCCTTCCCTACCCTCCCCTATTACCCTGTTCCCTCTTAAAAAGCCGGCCACGCACTTGCAGCTCTTCTGATGCTGCGAGTGTCCATGGGCGTCGGAAGTTGCTTTCTATCAGGTGACCCGTTTGCTCGTTTGCCCCCTTATTTCATAAAAAAAAATACTTATTATAAAACAAAGTCGCTTTTTTCCCTCATGTCCCTTTGTTCCCTTTAATCTTTAAAACTACGCAACATATTTTGATGATTCTTTCAATGTTAGATAGCCCATTTATCGAGGATGGTTATAGGCTATATTTTATCACGCTAAGACTAATAGGAACGAAGAAATAGAGGAAAATGTGGAAAAAACGGGGAAAATTATTTGAAAGGGCTAACTTGAGCGCACTAATCTCAGGAACTACTGGTCCGATTTGAAAAAAAAATTCAGTGTTAGATAGCCCATTAATTTATCGAGGAAGCCTATAGGCTATATTTTATCACGCTAAGACTAATTATAGGAGAATGTGAAAAAAACGGGGGAAATTATTTGAAAGGGCTTATCTCGCGAACTACTGGAGCAATTTTTATGTTATTTGGCACAGATAATAAGTAGACTACGTGAAGGATCATAGGATATCCATTTTAAACATTTTTTCAGTGGCTACTTATATATTTTATACCCGTGCGACGCCGGGGCGGGTCGCTAGTATTATAATATTTTTCAACCCTTTTTAGGGTTCCGTACCCAAAGGGTGAAAACGGGACCCTATTCATGAGACTTCGATGTCTGTCTGTCCGTCTGTCTGTCTGTCCGTCTGTCTGTCTCCAGGCTGTAACTCAAGAACCGCTATAGCTAGACTTCTGAAATTTTCACAGATTGTGTATATTGGTTGCCGCTATAACAACAAATACTAAAAACAAAATAAAATTAATATTTAAGGGTGGCTCCCATACAACAAACGTGATTTTTTCTGCCTTTTTTGCACTATATCAGTAAAGGCAACAGGCAGGCACACGATATTTTCACGAACGCCCTTATTGTATGTCTACGTCAATAATTAATAATAATATTATTAAAATAAAATAAAAAATTAAGGGGGGCTCCCATACAAAAAACACAATTTTGGCCTATTTTTGTTCTCTAACGGTACGGAACCCTTCGTGCGCGAGTCCGACTCGCACTTCGCCGATTATTTTCTTCTCGTTTGTTACAAAACATTTTGGTGATTCATTTAACACAGTCTCTATAGTGAGACATCAAAAAGTTTACATGTAAAAAAAATATAAATCTTTTTCACAACTTTGTTCAAAGTTAAACCGCAACAATTCAAATTTACCCAAAATGAGCGTAGCTATTTTGATTTTAATTTTCTATAATTTGGAAAACGAATTCGATTTTTAATTAGTAAGATATTGGTATACTTATTTTAATGGTCCCTCCTACACATAATTTTATAATGAATGACATTAATTAATTATTGGCTTATAATATTTTTAAAGTCATTCGTGGCTGGGGGTTCTTATCCTATAGACTTCACTCAATACCTCCTTCATATAGAAGACCGTCATGCAATTATAAATGATCCATGACTCAATATGCATAATTTATAATTATATATACTTACTATTTAGACAAGCAAACCTCTTAGAAGCTGTCCGAAATTTGTTCATTGTGCAAGAACTGTATATTTTTCTGTATACTGCTTAGATAAATATTCTATAGAAATTATCCTATCTGAGTAAATTTGTTTACGCGTAGAAAATTAATGTTATTGTACTTATTCACATGGTTTAATAACCACAACTTAAACTCTTAACCTTTAGAACACGTAGCTTCAGACATTACACGAAAAAATGAGTCACATAAAATATCATGTCATAATTTCTTAGAATAAAAGTTAGACTGCAATTCAGGTTAAACAGTTAAAGCACAGGAAAATATCGTTATTTTTCGAAATTAATTTTATTATGATGAGCAATAAGTTAATTACAATTAAGTAATTTATTGGCACGGTAAAAGCATTATTAAATATACTAGAAAACTCCATTGGCAGTTTGTTTATCGCGCGGGAGCCGTACATTCCTCCGGGACAAAAAGTTTCATCATAATCGGTTTAGCGGTTTGAGCGTGAAGAAGTAACAGACAAGACACTATCGCATTTAATTTCAGTATATTAGTATAGATGACTACAAATGCACGTCTGTCGACAGTTATTGACTTTTAATTTATACAATTATACATCTTTGAACGATAATGATGAAATTCTTAATTCGGTATTCAACCTTGAGTGAGGGACACATACCGTAGGTTTTTTTATAGCTAGTTTTCTTCCAGCAAAACGTACGGTTCCTTGTGTGATACAAGCAATTTCGAGTGAACGAAGTTTCTAGTAAAATATGGTTGTTAAATAAAGTTTATTTTAATTTTATAGGCTACGACATTAGTTTCAATGTTACCGTCTGTAATTACTATTTAGTAAAATCAAGGTGAGCATTACGCGTTTTCAAGTTTTGTACTTGCTATACATGGGATATTAGGTTTGTTTAAGCCTTGTATATAGTATACAGTCATTATTTACTCGATTACCTTTGCTAAAAGTCTAAAACCTTATTTATGAATCTGTACCATGTACTTCTTAGTTTTAAGAGTTGAAAAGATACTAATATGTAGAGTAATTAAAATTTTAAACATCTATAGAATCAATTTAACAAATTTTGTCTTTAATAGAAAATTTAATGAAGGGTCGAGTATAGAAGAAATGAAGTGAAGTGAAATGAAATGAAGAAAATATAGTAGAAGTAATGAATCATCGAGTAATTAGTACTTAACTAGCAAAAACTACCTGCTAAAAAAAACAAAGTAAAGACTATAAGATTTCGTTTCAAAGTTTCTTAGCCCCTTGGTCCTCTTTTCAATTACTGACTTAGTTGGGGGTCTTCATAAAGTATTCACAAATGACCATTCTACCTGTGTTTTATAACTCATTGACAAGAATCACTAAAAGTCAGTGCACCCAAAGTGCGTCAGAGGAAGCAAACTTATATTTTATTTTTCTCCACAATTTAAGTACACCATAATTAACAAAAACATCCATAGTAGTTAATGCAGAAGTGTGTCCGTCTGTCTGTTACCTTTTACGCTCAAATAGCTTAATTTATTTTTATGAAATTTGGTAATTTTGAATCCCGTGGATAATATTATATCCATATCCTTGGGATTCAAAATATGACCCGACTATCGAATTTTTGACAAAATTAGGTACCTAGTTAATGTTTGTAGAGCTTAACTGTAGTGTATCGTGTCATCTAAACTCATAGAACTTCTGACATGACCGATGCACTTATACAGTTCCATGATAGAAGTTCTTAAACCTTTTAACCGATACGCTAGAACAAAATCTAGCTGGCATGACCTGAAATTTAATTGTACCATCGAGGAAATTGATTCCTAGGCAGTTGACATACCAACGCCATTTGGTCGGATCATGTCAATTCAATGTTAATTGTGATCTGTCGGCTAGGTTTAACTTAACGCAACCGAATTACGTAGGTCCCCCATCTGCCTAGGAATCAAATTCTCTGATAGTACAATGTAGGGATAAAAGAAAATAATTGTGTTATTAGAAAATAGTTTAAGTTCGGGTTTTTTAAATTCTATTTTTGCTGTGAGTTTTAGTGCTTTGAGTTAATCTGTGAAATGACTTACCGGATAATAACGCTACAATTTAAATAATAACACACTTTAGTCGTTCTCTAACCACGTAATAACAAAAGTGCTTCGAACAGTCTTACAAAATCTTACATTTAGTATTTCATTAGATTATCAGTTTTATGAGTTATATTAAAATAATATATTTGGTAGGCTTAGATTCGAAAAAATACATACTTTTTTGTATTTATAAGATCTTGTTTGATTGATTAAAACCTAAAGTAATCTAACTGATTTCTCTAGTAAAGTTTATTTTGCTTTTCTGATGTTAATGCGGACGCTGAACTTTAATTTTTTTATTCCTGCTACTTTTGACTATTATTTGTTTCGATTTTTGACTAAAAGTTAAATAGCATATTTCATTAATAAAAAATGTACAAACAAAAAGAAAATAAATTTTCCTTCTCTTTTAACATAAAATAGTAATTGAAATAGCATTTCCTATATTTATTTGTTTATTAACTGTCTCATATTAATAAAAAATAATCTTCATAGCAAATACTGTCATAAAAAATAATTTTAGACACCAAAAATTAGTTCTAACACCGCTCTCATTTATCCCCCATTCATGAACTTACCAGCCCCTGAATCCTAGGCAACATTTTCACAGTTCACTTCACTCACATAACACTGTCACTGCGCACGCGTCGACTGACGACTACGGCTGTACGTGAGTTGAGTGGACGCGTGACTCAGTGACGCGTAGGGGGGATCGCCTTTATCGCAATTTTGGTTATACTACGTCATGTGCGAATATGGGCTTGTCGGTTCAGCACGTAGTCACTAGTCATAGTGAGAGTTTAGTACGATAGACCAGGTGTTTGATTGATTGGAAAATGTCGCTTTGTCCGTAAAACCGTCAGTGTTTCCAGTGCCGGTTTTACCACTACCAGCGCCCTGGCCCCTGGGCGAGAATTCTTCTGCGCCTAGGATGCTGACGCTGCGCCCCTTTGGTTTGCCTTTAGTGCCCCTTTTTATCCGGCGTCCTAGGCTATCGCCTAGCGTCAAAGACTTGAGAGTTTGATTAGAAATAAAAATTAGAGATAGAGAAAAAGTATAAACACTAAGATTTATAGTTTACAATATGATTTTTTAAAATTCATTAAATATAATCGCCGATTTATCTACAGGGTTTAACATAAATAAGTGATAATACTCTAGGGTGTGTACGTGTTCCTTGTAGAGAGTTCACTGTGAAAGTAGCAGCGCTGAAGGACCAAATTTTTTTGTCACTTTTTTATGGGGAAACTCGTGACGCTCGCTCGGGCCCTTGCCCATAAAAAAGTGAAAAAAAATCATCTTTTAGCGCTGCTACTTTCACAGTGAACTCTCTACAAGGAGCACGTACACACCCTAAAGTATTATCACTTATTTTTGTTACACACTGTATACTACCTTAAACAAAACGGACGAATAGTAATTTCTAAATAAGAAATCAAATTTTGGGCTACAAATTGCTTTTTTTACCAATAAGTGTTCAATCAATTAAAAAAGCATCAGATATGTATTATGTATATAAAAATCTATGTTAGTAAAAAGTAATAACTAATAAAATATAAAACCCGATAAAAGAAGGCCACTTGTAACTGATTTGCTGTAAATCACCGCCAAGCTGATCTTAGTCACGTATTAGTTTTGTATTAACATAACTAGGCTTAGAATATCTTGAAGATAATGTACGTTTTATCTCCTTTTATCGAGACATAATAATTATTATTATGACGTAGATTTAGAGACACTGCATACAGAATAACAAGTGAATAGTTATGACTTATCACAAGGCTCACAATTAGGATTACGAGTAAGATCGGACTCAGAAAACTTCAATAAGTATTTTGGAAATTTCTGTAAAAGTGGTACGTTATGTACGTACCACTTTTACAGAAATTTTGTAACTGATTTGCTGTAAATCACCGCCAAGCTGATCTTAGTCACGTATTAATTTTGTAATAACATAACTAGGCTTAGAATATCTTGAAGATAATGTACGTTTTATCTCCTTTTATCGAGACATAATAATTATTATTATGACGTAGATTTAGAGACACACTGCATACAGAATAACAAGTGAATAGTTATGACTTATCACAAGGCTCACAATTAGGATTACGAGTAAGATCGGACTCAGAAAACTTCAATAAGTATTTTGGAAATTTCTGTAAAAGTGGTACGTTATGTACGTACCACTTTTACAGAAATTTTGTAACTGATTTGCTGTAAATCACCGCCAAGCTGATCTTAGTCACGTATTAATTTTGTAATAACATAACTAGGCTTAGAATATCTTGAAGATAATGTACGTTTTATCTCGTTTTATCGAGACATAATAATTATTATTATGACGTACATTTAGAGACACACTGCATACAGAATAACGAGTGGATAGAACTTATGACTTATCACAAGGCTCACAATTAGGATTACGAGTAAGATCGGACTCAGAAAACGTCAGTAAGTATTTTGAAAATTTCTGTAAAAGTAGTACGTACATAAATAGAGATCAACTACGATAACATGGCGCGCCCCTCCAAATGACTGTTTCAATGTGTGTAGTCACATCCTTATGAAAGAGTTTGTATGTAGTAAGTATTCAACCAATCACAGTACACGTAATATTTCAGTTAATCTCACTTATTACCAAGATTTGTTGGTCAACTAATCATAACTACCTAACTAGCAAAATTTGGTTCTGATTAAGTCAGATTTGCGTTTTCGTGAAGACTTATGGTGTATTGAAGTATACTTAGAACAGTCACATATACTACTTTAAAACCGCGTTTGGGCACAAATTCAGGATCTTTGGTTTTGAATTTGTTTTGTACAGATCAGGAAAAATGCTAATTACTCTTAATTTGATCTTCAAAACGCACTATATCGTGCTACATATCTTCAGTACTGCTAAACTAGAATCGTTATGAGACTAATAGATTTGCACAAAACTCCGTGTGTGCGTCACGTGTGTTTGTCAATTTATAATAAATTATATTAAAAGCAATATATAACGCCATTAAAATAATAGTGATTTGGCCTGACTGCGACCTTATGCGCGCAGCTTGTGCGAAGGAAATTTTTTCCGTTGATATATGGTGTATTTTCAATGCCCCCTTGTTATTTTTACTTTCAATTTTAATTAAATATATTTTTTTATATACAAACTGATACAAAACTATTGTAAGATGTGACTAAAGTCCGACGTTATGCTATTGTAGGACTTATGCTCCGATTTAGAGTGTGACAGTTTGAAACCATGTTAAATTGGGGTTCCTTGCAAATGTTATCAAAAAACCGTTTAAGATTAAAATAAATATTAGCTTAGGTTACTAGTCTGACTTTGTCATAAGTTCATAATTTTAATGGATTATTTGTTTCAGATAGGCAATGAAGACCTTGCGAACACTACTTATGCTTAAAATTATTGTTGTTGCCATATTTATAAATAAAACTATAAAAATAATGTACAATAAATTATTTTTTAATAAACCTTAAGTAACATTGCAGCATTACTTCTATCTACAGTTTTAAAAATATTCATTAACAGTATGAGAGACAGGATCTGTTCTAGAAAATGTACGGAACCACTAGATTGTTCACTGCACTTTTCTTGGTTTATAATATTTGTACTTGTCGTTTTGTGCAAATTTTTATATTTAGCCGTAACTTTTTTTCTGAATCCACCGCATCGCTTTAGTTGTGTCCATTTTTTTAATCCATAATGCGTTTATACAAGATTTTAAAAACGCAACATACAAGACTTTATCAGGATTAATTATCATTTATGGGAGCATGGGACCAATCCAATGTTTTTAATGCTGTAACAGCCACGATACTTGCTACTTCAGTAATTCTAGCATCGCTTGTAGCAAGTAGCGTACCCAAGACTACAAGGCTTGTACGCATCCTCACAACGCATTTTTGTAGAGACTAGATGAAAACCCGGCTTCGCTCGGGTAAAATTGTAACTCAATAAGTCAACACATCTAGGTACAAAATGTAGGTAAATATATTTTGTGTAGTCATCTTTTCTCAAGAAATATTAAAGTAAGCAAGACATAGATAGGTTTATTAGGTACGTATAGCTTAGTTCAGGGGTCACCAATTAGTTTCGTTTGGGGTCCATATTAAAAGAAATGCAATGACCTTCGCGGTCCACGCATTAAAAAAAATCAAGCAAGGATAATTATTACGGAATTTACAAAGGTTTATCAATGAGAAAAGTGTATTTTTTTATTTTTGTAGGCTCTAATTATTATTATAATATATCTGAAGTTTGGAGTGAAATATTGGTGCAAGCTATTGACATTAAATCCTGGAGATGACCATCAGTACGTCGAGACCGAAATTTATTTTTAACGAAGTTCATCTTCGATAATGCTTGGTTCGCACACAATGGGTCGGCGCGGTCGCGCGGCGGTCCGGATGCGGATCGCGGTCCGCCATTTGGTGACCCCTGGTGTACGCGATCATCGCATTTAGAGTAACCATAAACGGTTATCACTTTTTTTTACGGGCAAAACACAAAGGTATCAAGACGTCTTCCGGCTGTGTCAACTGGCAACACAGAAGCACTGGCAATACCGGATATATCTTCACTTCACAGACGACTTCACTTTACATCCGTTCCCTAGCCAGGGAACGCATCATCCATTCTTCTACAAACGTAATAATTTTATCTTATTTTTATAATTACATCTAACAGTCCACGAGTTTAAAGTAAATGACACAAACACCTGGCTTACCTAGTTCATTATTAATTATTATAATATTATTTAAAAAATTTAGGTAAATAAAACTGCAAAAGTTTTATTTTTTACATTTAAAACATTTTTATTTCAAATCAACATTATCTAAGGTTATAATTTCTCTTGCATTCAGTCTTTTTCTCTACATTGGCAGGTAGGTAAGTACTTACTAATTTTTAAAACAAATAGCTTGGTCTCGCGCGCGCGCTTCGACGCCGTACCGCCGCGCGCGAAGACCAATGATTAATCTATGCAAATTGCAAATAGTATAGTATTTTTAACCGACTTTAAAAAATGAGGTTATTTAATTCGAACCCCGTTGCACAACCCGACAGTCGCGTTTAAATTTCTTAAAAGCATTACTATAATGTATACAACCAACTTTTAACTGTGTGGTGGTAGTCCTGCAGGCGTTATAGAATTTAGGAACTCTACAGGATAATAATTTAAAACATCATTATAATCGTCCTCAACTACAGCGTAAGAAACCTCAATACTCATAGTGGTACTAGGAACTACATAAAAAAAGGGTGCGCTACTGCTGGCAGGTAGAAAATCAGAACTCACTGCTTTTTTAAGTTGGCAACTCTGTCTTTACGTCAATGACATACGTGACACGTGGCATGTATCAGTTTACAGCAAGATGGCGCGTGAAGTTTGTTTAGAATTCAGTGTCAGTGCCATTACATTTTAACGAAATACTCCAAAATCCGAATTTTGCGGATATAAGTTGTCGACTCGAAATCAATATTTTTTTATTCCCGGGAAACATCGAAACTTTTTGTTCCGTCGGGATTCGAACCTGCAATCCCAGGCTTGACTCTTGACACACTCAACCAATTGAGCCACAGAGGTCGTCAGGAACCTATGGTCTAGTATAATTATCGTTTATCATAATCACTGATCATCTATTTTAATTGCGCCTTTTAAAATACGACACAGACATAATAATATTATGGAATGTAGCGTGTCTGACTTTAAAACGTAGTTGCAAGTCTTTGTTTAAGCATCCTTATTTGTTTACGCGATTATTACCTACTCAGTTCTTTATCGCGTTTTTCATAAATATTATGAAAAATCCCCTGAATTTCCTTGTACTTTACAGGAACTGTGATTCAGAAGGATAATATTCATTGTGACTGCGTGCTTCTTATATAAAAGGCCCTATTGTTTAAAGGACCAATTAAATAAATGATTTGCTAATGTAGAGAAAATAACGTACCGTCCTTCTCATTTGAACCAAGTATGATACAGCACTCAATATTGTACACCATACACCACATCACACCTGATACTGTTACTCATAGGAAAGACTGTGACAAACTGACAGACACACGTATAAAAGTGAAAAGGTAAAAGTAAGTTGCATACTGCATACTTCTAGAAAATAAAACCAATGCGAAACTACCTGCCCTTCAACAAAAGAAGATGCCTCAAAAGTCAAAAGCTGTTTTAAGCGTCTATTACACGTTTCTGCAGAAAGTCATCAAAGAAGCCGCGTGGGCGCGTAAATATGGGCTTTAATAACGGTAGAAAAGGTACTTAAATGCCATTAAGAACGGGATTATAAATTCTTAGAATACTTACACACAAAATTCTAGACGTCTAGAATGGTATCAGATTAATCTGAAAAAAGTATGCATTAGTAGATTATAATCTCTTATACACAAATATTATAATATATAACAAATTATGGGCTTAAGTCTTAAGAGTATGTACCTCTATATAGGTAGATGTTTATTTATTTATTTTATTAAGTACATACATCTAAAGTTTATAATTCTGACAAAATATTACCTTTAAGCCGTAACCGAGTTGTGTAGACAATATATAACGCATTAATATTTATTTTAGAGTGTACTTGTTCAGTCGGTAATAAGATGAAATCAAAAACTCTACATTCATGTCCGTCGAATATATTCTTTCTCTTTCTGCCTTCCATTCAATAGTGAAGAAAACATATTTTTCAACTTTTTTCCAACAAGGGAACAAAATTGGACTTCATAAGGTTGCCATAAAAATATTTCTCGCCTAAACGAATCAATGCCACGGCCCCCGTGAATAGAATACGTAATAATAGAGAGTGGAAACGGTCAACTCCCTGAGAATACTAAACAGGGTAAGTATATAGATTAGGTTAATTATGTAAGGAAAGTTGATGTTGCTTACATTAGTCACCAACCTTCGGATTGACTTTGAGTGTGACTCTGAAAACGGAGCTGTCATGGCTTCGATTTCTGCAATAAAAAGTATTTTACGTTAATTTATCCTGCGACAAAAACCGCAAGAATAATATATTATGCACAAGCAAAAGTGCGATTGAACCGATTTGAATATAGCATTTAAAGTTATGGGAAAGGATAAAAGATGGATGGGTGTATATTTTGTAGCACGACAAAAGTTTCGGGCATTTAGTATGCTATAATAATTTAATGTGTGTGTAGCTCTTAAACTGAAAAACATAGTATCAAATAAAATAGGCAAAGTGCGAATCGGACTCGCGTACGAAGGGTTCCGTACCGTTATTGAGCGGAAGTTGGCAAAAAATTGTGTAATTTGTATGGGAGCCCCCCTTAAATATTTATTTTATTTTAATTTTATCATTTATTATTAAATTACAAATATAATTAAGAATTTTGTGAGTATTTCAAGTGACTAGCTGCTAGTTGCTACCATTATTGATTGCGAGCAAAAAAGGCGAAAAAAAATCACATTTGTTGTTATATATTTATTTTATTTTGTTTTTAGCACACTTAGAGCGGCAACAAAAATACACAATCTGTGAAAATTTAAGTTGTCTAGCTATAATAGGTGATTAATGAGTTACAGCCTGGAGACAAATAGACAGACGGACAGACGGACAAACATCGAAGTGTCAGTAATAGGGTTTCAAGGAACCCTAAAAACAATGATAATAATGAAAATGAAAATATTTATTTCTAAATAACAAAGTTAACACTTTTACCGGTGGTAGGCCTCAATTGTAGACGTAATAATATTTTTGATCTTATCTTTTAATGCATCAAAAATATTATTTTAAAATTATAGAAAATGTGTCAGCCGTTTTGTGGTTTAGTTAATGGAAACAAAACTACTTCTTACTTAGGAACCATTTAACAGAGTCAATTAACAAATATGAAATAACTCAATAACATTATCGACTAATACCAAAATCAATAGTAATGAAACAACAAACAATAGATAGGTACCTGGTACTAAAGTGTATTTAAATAATAAAAATACCCCTTTTTATTAAAGTATTTCTGTACAAGTTTGACTTAACTTTTGTACACTATCAAGGGAGACTTTAATGTTTTTAGAACCAAAAATGTTTTTGTACCAACATATTTAAAACAAACATAGTGTATAATGTATATTTTGAAGTTTAAACTGCTGAACCGATTTTGATGAAATTTGGTACCCAAACATATTTTTGTCTGAAAAAAAGTACGGTTCCCGCGCGATAAAAGAATATTGGCGCAACGGTATTGTATTATCTTGTATGAAATAAATGTGATTGAACTGTATCATTTTTCCGGTCACTGCCATGCTAATTGCTAATTAATATTACATTTAATGCAACATAACATGACAAAAATACTTTGTTTCATACACAATGGGACATCTTTCAACACATCTTTGTTAGAGTGAGACAAAGAAGACGTTGCAACATACAGGGTTACGACGTTTCAGATACAAGGCTTGGTTACATTATACACTATTTGAAGAATAGATTTGTTTTTAATATTATAACATAATTTATATTCGGCAAGCTCAAGTAGGAGCGATGGAGTGCAGCATTTTGGGAGAAGATTAAGAGCATACGCTAAGACAATTTTTCCATACAAACGTATTCCCTAATTTACTCCCTGGACAACGCGTCTAGACAAATGATTTTTATATACAATATTGGGATCTGTGAAAGCTATGCCTCCACGTTCGATATTTTTTAAATTTACTAATAAATAAATAAATATGACCCTTCGAAATTCACAAAAAATGACTGCCCCATACCCCCCGCCAATCGACCGATCATAAAACAAATTTCAAATATATTTAAGAAAAAATGAAAACGTACAGGCATAGAGGCACTCTTCCTTTAGATATTTGATGAAAAAATAATTAGATAGGCTCAATTTTGAAGGAGGAATCTGAGGAATACGGGACCTCGATTTACCCTCTCCAAATATACAACACTGCTAAAAAATCTTTACAAGCGGGAATTGCTTTGGATGACATTGTTTATTTACACAATAATTAATACGTACGAAGAAAACAACTTGTCAGTAAAACAATAAAAATAATTAGCCCACTCCGTATCGACATAATAAACAAATACATAAAGCAATTATTGATAACAAAGCCTGATCTTTAGTGCAGTGTTAATGCACTCAACTCGTAAGTGCGTGATGTAACATTTCCGAAGGTTGTATTTGTACTGGTCGGCCTTCTAGCCTTCCTACTGTACAGTTGCTCGTAATTGTATTGATAAAAACGGCAATCCTAAAATTATAAATCCCTGGTTTTTGAGGGTTTTTGACAGGTTACCTTTTAATAGCGTAGCGTAAGCGACTAGAGCCAAATTAATATTGAACATACAAAAAATACAGATGAACATAATATTATAGCCTCCTCCGTTTAGAAGTCGGTTAAAATGGTGGAATATAATAAAGATTATGGAATATAATTTCCTGTCATAATACTTTAGAAACTATAGGCATTAGTCATGTTAGAGTTTGTTCAAGTTGACTGTTGAAATAAAAAAAAAAATGGTTTAAATAATATTTTTAGTTGAAGTAGCGTTTTCTATTGTGTGTTGCTTCAATATATTTTGCTTTTCTTTATCTCGAATTTGTTTAACTTGTAGTGCCCACATAGTAATATCACAATGTTTAAGATTTCTTACGCAATAGTTTGACAACACCTAGAGCAAACATTTCTATGACTTCTGGAAACAAGTAATAATATTATCATTTGAAATAAGTGCTACCTGATGACGATAATTCTGTAGCTAGGAAGTGACCACAGCACTGTTATGAAATATACACCTTATGGCTTATATTATCATGCAGACTATACACGTTCAAATAGCGAAATATTTTTAAGGGACACGAAACTGAATTGCGATTCTGTTGGCGAAAATTAAAAAGGAAAAAGTTGCAGGACGTTATTTCCTTCCACCAAAGCCTTTGATTAGCTTATGCCAAAATGTTAATCAATCAACATCGGTATTAAAAAGATAAACTGCTGTCAAAAAACCCTCAGAAAATAAGAACAAATCCAGGTAAAAGCGAAGTGAAATAAAATCACATTTTATTTTTAGGGGAGTTTAAAGCAATTGCTTAAGGGCCTTCCCCTACGAAGATTCCGTAATTTACAGTATTTAGAGCCTTGTAAACTCATAATTTGAAAGCTACAAAGTTATAATAAAAATACAGCAATAATCTTCAGTATAATAATATCAACATTACTTTTCCCATTATACATTTTCTATTTTTGTTTATTATACTCATGATATTAGCTTCCAAAGTAATATCAATTAATAAAATTGAAGCATACTTTAAGTATCTCCCTAGTATTTACAAATTACGTTTATTTGAAACACATGACAATAGATAGACAATTTCATTCATACTCCCTGTTTCATCAAATTTAAACTAAGATAAGTAAAAAAAATAGGATTTTTGTGCGATCTCGGCAACGCGTCCAATGTATGGTCAAGGTCGTTTGCTCGGGGGATGGCCTTAAGTCAAATATATACGTCTTGGACCAGTTGAATTCTTTGACTATGTCGATGATGTTTGAACGTGTCCCAGCTATTACTTCAATACTCAGACACTCAGCAACGTTCCCTGATACTCGCAATCTGTGTTACGCATTCAGGTTATAACTGATAAGATGATAAGATAGTGTCGTAAGATAATTGCTTTTTTACATCGTTCTTTATCCACTGTTTATTTAACAAATATTTTTTTATGCGTACTAACTGATAGCGTTGTAAAATCTATACGTCTTTGTAATATAAGTAAAAAGTTGTGGCTCCTGTTTATGATTAGGACCCTTAGGGATGTTTTTCAAGGTGATCTGAACACCGATTTTAGTGATGGAGGTTGGTTTCACAGAAACCTGGCTACGGTCCGAGTGTGTACACTAAAGAACTTTGTGCACATTCAAAGATCTTGATTCATGATTCATTTACTCTATATGTAATAACCTAGTGGGACAGACGGCCGACACGATTGGCGAGAGATCAGTCGCAGGATCAAATTTTAACTTGTCCATCTGATACATGAATCATCTTTCTTGACAGTCTTAACTAAACTTGAAAACAATTTTCGTTGTAACCCTACGCGGGAATCGAACCTTTGGCTTAGTTCATCGACCACGTCTCGAGCGGTTGGCTTGACTCTTGAGACGTGATCTAAGCTACGGAGACGTACCATCGGAGAATTGATTCATACGCAGTTGAAGGACCTACGGGCTACGTCATTTGGTCGGATTAATTTTATTCAATGCTAGTTGTGATCTGTCGGCTAGGTTTGACATAATGTAATCACTAATCAAATAATGTAGGTGTGCCACGTGCGTATGAATCAACTTCTCTGATAGTACCATAGAAAGTATGACATTTAGATAATAATTAAATGTTATTAAAGTGTATTTATAAAGGTAGAAACAACAAAGATATCAAATCGGGACTTTCCTTCATAATACCTGTTTACCTACTAGTTATAATTTCTACTTATACCGATACTACTATAGTATATTATTATCTATGGTCATTGTCAATATTCATCTACAATATTTATCTACAAACTTTATTGCATCCTTTAAAATACCCATTTAATATAAATCTTGTTTATATTTTAATGGGTTCACAATAATATTATTATATAAAAGTTAAGATAAATAAAAGAGCAGTTTACAAAATTTTTTGTACGTTTTTGCTATGAAATTGATGTAGGCGCTTAATATAATAAAACATATTATTTATTTATGCGTACGGAAAATACATTGTGATTTGTGATTACTTTATTTTTATCAATGTTATTATTGGATATTTCGCTTATTTTCTGAATATTTTCAATATTGTCTGGAAAATGTTTCTTGATCAACTGATATTGGCTTGTGTATTTGTATTTACGTGTATTTTCCAATCATGCAAGAACTTTTTATCGATTACGCTAAAGTGCGTTTCATCGCATAGTTCCTTTGCCGTCATGTTGGCATTCCTGTCAGTCAATAATGTAAGCAAGGTTGACATGCTCTGCGAGTTTTCATAATTTTACTGTGATTTCGTGAGAAAATCATGCCGAAAACATTAAAGAATGGTGAAAGAATGATGGCGCTAAGAGTGAAAGAGTCTTGTGAACGTGAAAAACGTAACTAGGCCCCAATAATTCCATTAAACTCGGGTTGCCGCCATTACGGATTAGTGAAAAAGGGTTACCAGCGTCAGTTTAATCGCCCTTAAACACAGTAAAACTTATGAATACATGCAGAGCGTGTCTACCGTGCTTACGTTATTAACAGAGAATGCCAACATGATGGCAAAGGAACTATTTGATGAAACGCACTTTTAGTAACGAAAACTATATACACGCGAACGAAGGCGCGGGCAAAAGGTAGTACAATGATATTATCAGGGTGAGCGAAGCGAGCCCTAGTATTTCTTACAATCTGTACATTTTGTGGTACACTTTACGGACAAACTATCACGCCTATTGATTTGTGCTTTCCAATAGTATTTGCATGTAAATGTGTTATCACCAGTCAGTGAAGGTGTGATGACGCGAGCCCTCACAAAGCTCGGCTTTTAGCTAGTAAATGCGAAAGTGACTTTGCTGGTTACGCCTTCACACATAAAGTACTAAGCGGATCATCATAAAATTTTCATAGGTACACGTTGTCTGGAACTCTGGAGCATGGAGAAGGACATAGGGTACCTTTTATCCCGGGAAAAAGAACGGTCGCCGAGGGATAGACGTTAACGTAGGCAGACCGCGGGCGAAAGCTGTTAGAATTATGTACAATTTTCTTTAAGTGCATTTTGTGATAACATATTATCTCCCCTAATTTAAGGTAGCACAGTAAGGGTAATGTGGCAACATTAATTTGCATTAGTGCCAACATGACGGCAAAGGAACTATTTGATGAAACGCACTATACCTAGTTTTTCTGCGTGGTAATAATCAGGCAGTTTTTTTTTTAAATTTTAATAGTAACCAAATCTTGGCTGACCGACGATAACACATCTACATACAAATAAAAATTACTATGTTAACCCTCAAGCGGGCGCGCGCTCTTTTGTAACGGCAGTGGTCGCGCGTAACCTAAAAGACGTCGTAGGTGAATTCGGGAAACACTTTTCATTCAACTTTATTTATTTTTTCATAAATTTAATTATTAATCCTTTTAAAAGTAATCAGTTCATCCAGAAATTTTAATGTATTTTTAGTAAAAACTTAGTTATAAAATCCGGTGACCCACAGTAACTTATTCTTGTGTGAACAAGGGCAGAAAAAGTGATCGGAATTTTCTTATCCTAGTTCAAATTTTTTCTTCATCTAGCAATAATACTCGATGTTATCGGTCAAAGACTACTTAGTTTTGTGAATAAATATAGAATTTACCTCAATTATATGAAAACTACATAATATAAAATTATAATAGAGGCGCGCGGAGTCTTTTCGACGCCGGCGCCGAGACCAAAACAATTGAGCTCTTTGCTTCAAAGAGAGTGCGGAGAATATAAGTGTGAGCTATTTGTTTGGTAGATAGATAAATTATGAAAAGCTACTGAGAGAATGATACGGATTCAACGAGAAATATCGATAATATCAACGAAAATGTATTCAGGGGAGTCGATTCGACGTCGCGCGACCGCTTGAAGCACACATCAATAGGCGTGATAGTTTTTCCGTAAAGTGTACCACAAATTAAGCACTCAAGTTGTGGGATATACTAAACTAGACTGCACCAAGAGCGTTTTGTTCTCTAATGTATAACTGACACACTCTACCAGCCTCTCGTCAGCTTTGAGCTTGAATGAGGCACTGCGCACTTGTATAGGTGACAGTTGTTTATGCGCACACTAGGGCATAGATGACACGCGTCTTTAGTCTCGAAATCAGTACGAGCGGCACGCGGCGTACGAGACGGCTTGTCCATATAAAACTATAATATATTGTCGCGCGCCGCTCCCGGCCCGCTGCCCGCTGATTTGACCGCAGGCTTCTGACTGAAGCCTGTTACCCTAGGTAACTATTACAAATTAAATTATTTATGGCATAGGTATTTTTCATTTTGTTACAGGTGAAGCGCTCCATAATGCTCAAGATGGCCGACGCGTGCGCAGACAGTTCCAAACAGACGCGCTTCCATGAGATGCACGTACAACGTCACAATAATGTCAGCATCCTCTACGCTGACATCGTCAACTTCACGCCATTATCAGAACGTCTATCCGCCTCTGATTTGGTGAAGACTTTGAATGAGTTGTTTGGAAGATTCGACCAAATAGCCCAGGTACGTAATGATAACGTTACCATGTCAGCATTCTTTACGCTGACATCGTCAACTTCACGCCACTGTCAGAACGTCTATCCGTCTCTGATTTGGTGAAGACTTTGAATGAGCTGTTCGGAAGATTCGACCAAATAGCCCAGGCCCAGGTGCGTAATGATAACGTTACCATGTCAGCATTCTTTACGCTGACATTGTCAACTTCACGCCACTGTCAGAACGTCTATCCGCCTCTGATTTGGTGAAGCTTTTGAATAAGTTGTTTGGAAGATTCAACCAAATAGCTCAAGTAAGTGTTCTATTGTTAGTACAATATCAGCATGCTCTACGCTGGCATTCTCGATATTACAGATAATCTCTATTCCTCCTGATTTGGTGAATACTTTGAAGCTACTTGGAAGACTCGACCACATATCAAATTGACTGTTTGTTTGCGCTCATACGTTTTGTTGATAGTCAACGTAGCCAACTTAATCCTATCACTTTGTCTTACGACTCACAGCTTTTTACCACAAAAATGTTATTACCTTATTCCCTTGAGATTTTACTCGAAAATTTCGAACAAAAGCGAGTTATTATCGTTATCATTGAACCTAACTCATACTTATAATCCCAAGTTGTACTGATAAATATTTGCTGGACGCTGTTTGTCCATATATAACTTGTAATAAACCCGTTCCAACTACTAAGTACTAAGTCTTGTAACTTGACTAAGTTTTGAATACGACATTGTATTGGCAGAAATAGCTGTAGACAGTATTATATTGCCTGTTAGTATAGTTTCTAAAATCATTTTAAAGGCTTGCACAATAGAAATTATCCACGACTTAAACGATGTCGCATTCATTTTAGAATTTGTAATGAGACTTTCGAAAAAATCGGACTTTTAGCCTAGAGTCGAAATTCAATGGAAACAATCTTTTCCTCTTTATAATAATATTAACCTTCAGTTCTAGATTCCCAATACGGGTTAGGAATTTTACTGATCGGCAACATTTAATAACGTTAAAAGTAGCGATTTAAAATTCTATTACTTAGTGGGTTAGTTAAGTGTCACTGGTAAAGAACAATTACTTAGCAGAACAAGGCAATAAATAACTGCCCATTATACTTTACTGCCGATAAATTCCGCAAATTCCGTGATTTTATGTCAGTCACATTTAGGACAGTAAGGGTCAGTGCACACTGAAACGAGATGAGACGAGGTGACCAATAAAAATCTGGAAATATGGCAGACAACGTCACCGACCACCGTCCTTCGATCGTTTTGGTATGAACTGGCTCTAACAAAATTAAAATCCAAAAAAAAGATAATTACAACAAATGGATTCTTAAAATTACTTCAAAAATTAAAGTGCTATTACTTAAGAGTTAGGTAAGACTTATTTTTATATTGCAGGTTTTAAGGGTAGGTTGAAGATGGAAATGAAAAAATGCACTTATGACTCTATCGGTAATGTAAGCCTCTATCTATCCAAGTCCTAGTTGTTATTTTACTATTGCTAGTTGCTATTTTACTATTATATTATAACTAACATTATAATAATTTACACGTATTAAGTAGATAAGTAGTTAACTAAATTTTAACTTAATTTTAAGTTGATAATTACATGTAAACACAAAATTTAGTAGCAAGTAGCAAGTTATAATTTAGTAAGTACTAAACTAGATGACAATTAGAATTTAGTTACTACTTATCTACTTACTACGTGTAAATTATTATAATATTAGTTACAATATAATAGTAAAATAGCAAGGGACAGGCAATGCAAACTTTTTTTTACTAAACGTTTATATTCTTGTTATATAAATCTTTTAAAATAACTAATAGATATTATGTCATTCATCATCGGTTTGATAATGATGATGATGACAGAAAAAAATGTTTCCAGAGAATCAAACAAAGCCGGCAATAATTAGATGTCAAGCAATTTTGATCGCAAATAAAATATAAAGCCAACGAAATTGGGATCAAAGTGATGGCGGAAAATTACTGAAAACAACAAAGAATTCGTGGAATTACATTATATTATGTAAAATGAACAAAACATGACTTATCTTAACTTCTGTTGTTCCATGTCAGATGTACAAAGCTTTATTATATCCCTGCCGGTTTCTCGATATTAACTTTTATTTATTTATTTGATATACCAACAACACATTGCGGCAACATTTATAATTAAAATCTACTACAGTTATGATAAGATCTAACGCAATAGTCTATTACTATATACAGCTGAAATAAAGATTCTCCATATTTAAGATTTTAAAATAAAATGAGTAAATGCATAAAAATTAAGCCTATTAATACGCCTACTTAACTTACATATTAATCAGATTACATAATGATAATAACAAATGGTCAATGATAAAAGCTAATTCTGATGAAAAGTGATACGATAAAAATAAGTTTTAGGGCTGGTTTACGTGTAAAAATTTAGTTAATTACTTATCTACTTAATACGTGTATTAAGTAGATAAGTAATTAACTAAATTTTAACTTAATTTTAAGTTGTTAATTGCTTGTAAATGTTACGCCCAAAGACCGAAATCGCTCAATGAGCGAAAAAAAGGCTCACAACGCGTTGTGGTCACAGTGAAACAGCCACGACACGGAATTCGCGTCGTGGCTCTAATGAAAACGGCCACGACGCGTTCTGGCAATCGCAAAAAGTCCATAACGCGAAATTCGTGTCGTGGCTGATATGCTATTCGTTTTTCTTGATTTGTTCTTATTCAATCATCCATATAGGTATGGAAAATTATACTTGAATTACCACGCGTACTACAAAATATTTTTTCTTTTACTAAATCACTGCAAACCAAGTTTTTCATTATTATTTGTAAAATATCCATAGTTCCATAATATCCGTACTAATTTTATTACTGTCTGTCTGTCTGGCGCAAAGTGCCATTGTTTGTTATTGTTTTTTTTTTTAATATAAGGTAATCTGATCTTAATAAATAATAAGTATTTAGTTTTATTTTTATTTATATATAATTTAAATATTTAGTTAGTTAGTACACTACAAGTTGATGCCCGCAACTATGTTGCGCCAGACAAACAGACAGTAATTATAATAGTACGGATAGTATGGAAGTATGGGTATTTTATAAATAATAATGATATAATTTACACGTTATTTGTGTACACAGTGATTTAGTAAAAGAAAAAAATATCTTGTACCTAGTACACGTGGTAATTCAAATATAATCTTCCATACCTATGGACAATTAATCAATCAAGAACAGATCAAGAAAAACAAATAGCATATCAGCCACGACACGAATTTCGCGTTATGGACTTTTTGCGATTACCAGAACGCGTCGTGGCCGTTTTCATTAGAGCCACGACGCGAATTTCGCGTCGTGGCTATTTCACTGTGACCACAACGCGTTGTGAGCCTTTTTTTCGCTCATTGAGCGATTTCGGTCTTTGAGCGTAACATAAACACAAAAGACAAACACCCAAAAAAGCCCAAGCTCCGGCGCAAAAGTAAGGTATCTCAGTTTTTGTATATTTTATTAGTAAAAGAAATTTATATGTACCATTGCCGCAAAAAGTGGAATAAGCAAAAAAAATGCTATTTTATTATTTTCAGGCGTACCTAACAATTTTAGTTTTAATTACTTTTATGGACTGTAATAAACGTTCTATATTATCTTGGTTGGGCCCGTCCGTCATAACAATGAAATAGAGCACCCTGCAGCCTATTTGGACGAAGTATTGACACAGAATATAATATATAATAATAATAATTAGTAGTACCAAGTATTGATGGATATCGAGTTGTAACCAAATAAAATGATTAGTGGTAAAATATTAATAGTTTTATTTTTTAATCATGTGCGTCTAAGCAGAAAGTTACGAAACACACTTTTATATACTTACTAGCTGTTGCCCGCGACTTCGTCCGCGTGGACTTCAGTGTACTTACAGCGCGCGGTGTCAACAAAATTGGTGTTAAATTTTAAAGATTTTTAAAACCCTGGTACCCGTTAAATCAAAATAGCCAAAAACAGCTGTGCAGTGTGCACTGTGCACATAATATTTCATAACTTTAGCTTTACCCATAAACTATTTATCATAGATTTGGTAGGTTTAAGGTTACGTCACTCATCACTACATAGATGAAGTACTGAGTAATGAGTTATACATTATCAACGTGTATAACAATCGAAAGTATCGAAAAGCATAATATGACATGGTACCACGTCTTATAGAAAGACTTATGAGCAAGCGATAGCGCGATGTAGGAGACGCACGGCGCCATCTATTATGAATTTTTGGAACTAACTTAATTTGAACAAATTTACGCATTTTCACCCCCTTACAACCCCTTTTTCCAGTTAAAAAGTAGCCTATGTCCTTTCTCAGGCTTTAGACTATCTGTGTACAAAATTTCATTACAATCGGTTCAGTAGTTTTGGCGTGAAAGCGAGACAGACAGACAGACAGACAGACAGACAGAGATACTTTCGCATTTATAATATTAGTATAGATTTCACTAAATCTTGTCATTCTGTTTATTTTCCCTATGTATGTATAAAAAATATCGGTTTAATAATATAATAATAAAACACAAGTAATCGTGGGAGAGCCATGCTTCGGCACGAATGGGCCGGCTCGACCGGAGAAATACCACAGGCTCGCAGAAAACCGGCGTAAAACAGCGCTTGCGCTGTGTTTCGCCGAGTGAGTGAGTTTACAGGAGGCCCAATCTCCTACCCTTTTCCCTTCCCTACTCTCTCCTATTCCTTCCCTACCCTCCCCTATTACCTTCCCTACCCTCTCCTATTACCCTATTCCCTCTTAAAAGGCCGGCAACGCACCTGCAGCTCTTCTGATGCTGCGAGTGTCCATGTGCGACGGAAGTTGCTTTCCATCAGGTGACCCGTTTGCTCGTTTTCCCCCTTATTTCATTTAAAAAAAAAAAAAAAACTTTACTAAAGGCGATGCTTCATATTAGTTGTATTGTATATTGTGATTTTATTGAGAAATAAAGATTTTTAAATATTTATTATTATTATTTATTATTATTATTAAAAATATTATAGAAACATAATTCATTACCATTTTATAACATTTTGGAGTCGATATGTTCAACGAAAAGTAATTTTCAATTAGAGCCTGAAAAAATCTAAAAGCATTTTTTTTATATCTTAGCCACATCCTGCGGCAAACACGCCTATCAAAAAATGTTACACTTAAAATACACAAATGACTCAGATACATCTCTTCTGCGCTGGGCCTTGGGTAATTTTCTATGGAGTTTGGGTGTTCTCTTTTAGTAGCAAGTAGCAAGTTAAAATTTAGTAAGTCCTAAGCTAGATGACAATTAGAATTTAGTTACTACTTACTACTTAATACGTGTAAACCAGCCATAACATGTCAGCAAATAAATTATATCAAGTCAAATTACATTAAATCAAATGAAATTAAATTAAACACATTATTGGGATAGTCAAATGTTACAGTTATCAGATGAAATCTTACATTTAACATTATTATTACTAAACTTTACAACTAAGTACAACTTTACAAATACTTTTTGGCAACTGTACGCTTTTTGGGATCAAAATATAGGGAATGGTCCCTGGTAGTACATCCAGGCCAAATTTCATCAAAATCGGTTCAGCAAGTTTAGCAAATAGCAATGTTAGTAGGTATTGATTTGGTTAAAATTTATCCAAAATTTAATTGAACTAAAAAACAATATACTTACTTAGTACGGGAGCCCCAGAACTAATTTTTTGTGACTACTAACAAGCAAATTTTTTGTGAGTAGCTACATTTCGTTAAGACGAACAACATTTTTATTTTCGAAAAATCTCGAAAGTGGTAGCTAACAGAGATAGAAAGGATTGCATACTTTGACTCAACGGTTCTAAAATATGGATTGTTTTATTTGTAGGACAAGGGTACTCTTAAATTATATAACTATTAACCTACAAATATACAAAAAATCAGCTGGTTAGGGTTCTGTAATGAACAAAACTTGGTTGACTACTGTACCTTAAAACGGAACCCTAACCAGCTGATTGTTTGTATATTTGTAGGTTAATAATTATATAATTTAAGAGTACCCTTGTCCTACAAATAAAACAATCCATATTTTAGAACCGTCGAGTCAAAGTATGAAATGATTTCTATCTCTGTTAGCTACCACTTTCGAGATTTTTCGAAAATAAAAATGTTGTTCGTCTTATCGAAATGTAGCTGCTCACAAAAAAATTAGCCTGTTAGTAGTCACAAAAAAATTAGTTCTAGGGCTCCCGTACTAATATATTTATGTTTTAATAAAATATATTCTGGTAATAAAATTTTCATTTCTCAACACAAAATTCAAATGAAGTTTCAAAATTACAGAGTAAGGTAAGCAAGGCCGGAAATGACGACAACAAAAGGTTTAATTCACTTTAAAATTTCAGAAATTCGGACTTCCAAGTTAAAAGATCAAGCTGACTTTACGTTTGATGTTTAAAAATGTTAATTCTGAAGAAAGTTTTGAATGTTTGATACCTGATAGGTCTATTCTATTTTATCCAACTACGGAAAAGCCAAAACTCAAAAGGAAGTGATTTGGCAGTGTATGTGTGTGCCCTGATAGCGGCTAAACTTCTGTTCCGTTTTTAACCAATACTAGATTAGTCTAGTCTAGATTAGTAGGGTGAAGTTTTTTTTACTTCCTGGCAGTACCAACAATAATTATTTATTAGCCTCACAATCCTGCATCGCGCTATCGAAGTTTCGAAGAACGGTTGAAATGGCTTCAGTGGGCTTCGGCCTGACGGAGCATGCTTAGATCTCGCTCGGTCGGAAGATCTACCTTTTCGGCTGCCACTTACAACTATTATCAATATTATGCCTTTCTTGAGGTAAATTTTAAATCTTTCTGATTTTCAAAACGGACTAGATTTGTACTTGAGCTGTGCGTCCACTGCATTGTTGACATTGACTTACTGAACTTGTTGAACAAAATGCATTGCTTTTCAACCATGGTGCTTTCTGTCGTGTCGTGTCGATGTCGTGCGAAACTCCGAGGAGAACTCGACAACTACTTTTCATCTCCGAGTTCACGCACGACATTCGTCATATCAGCGGAAAAAATAACATCGTCGCCGACACATTCAGCCGCATAGAAACAATCAACACGCCGTCAGCAGTTTAGAGGACCGGTTGGTCTCTCTAAGAGTTCACTAGACGAACAAGCATCACTAGCCGACAAGATCATCGAGCAGTCAACTGGAAATAATGTACATAACATCTCATCCAGTCACCGTGTAAATATCTCCGCATATGAGGAATCTGACAGCCGGCAGTTTCAACAGCTGCTGTCGGACATGTAATTGGGAGACCAAAAACCGTCGCAACTTCTCCGACGTATGCGAAACCTGGCTCGCAACAAGGTCCCCGATTCCACCCTACAGCTCATGTGGGCCAATCTCCTCCCGGCAAACATTCGCTCCGTCCTGGCTATCAGCGAAACTTTCCAGTCGAAGACCACACACGACGTATTCAAAGACGGCGGGCGTTCCTTTCGGAGCGCGTTGTATTCTCTTTTTCAATCGCCGAACGAACGTGTAGGTACTGCTACAGAATGTTCTATAGCTATTTAGTTCTTCTGTTTTGTGTTTTACTTATTATCGTTGTCGACAGGAGAACCAGTGCATGCGCATCAAGATACTGGGTGACTGTTACTACTGCGTGTCCGGTCTGCCGGTGTCACGGCCGAACCACGCGTACAACTGCGTAAACATGGGCCTGCAGATGATTGACGCGATCCGGTGAGTGAACTAAACGATTTTGAAAAAGCTGCCATATTCAACTAAATTCTATATAAATGTGTTCAGTTGCTTAAGCGTTATGTAGGGGTCAATTCAGGCCGCAAGTCGCAACGCGACGCGTCTACAGATGCATTTCTTTTGTACGGAATATGGATTTGACAGATTTGCAAGACGTCTCTCGCAATTGAAATATGTCAATTCAGTACAAATTTAGAATCTACGCATCGCATTGCAGTCTGAATTGTTTTCAAGAAGTGACAGTCAGACAAATATATCTTTCTATATTTACTTCACACCTTTAGAATCAAATATCTTATTTAGAAAAATATATTATAATTGCGACAGCTTGTCTGTCTGTCCGCCTGTCTGACTGTCTGTGTGTTAACTGTTTACGCTCAAACCGCTGAACCAATTTTGCTGGGTACGGAGATACAATGAGTCCCGGGAAAGGACTTAGGATACTTTTTATGCCGGAACAATTTATAATTCCCGCGCAATAAACGAATTTTGACATATTAAGGACTTGCGTGCTTCATCTAGCAGTCTACTAGATGAAGCCCGCAAGCCTAAGTAGACAATAAGTTGGCAAACTTTTTTCTAAACGTAGACAAAATATTTGTGCTGCTGATCTTAGGCCACACGACGTCGACTTTTTTGTCGCTTCTTCGTGCTATGCGTTAAAAATTATAATATTTTATCACTTGCTTACGAATAACGACGCAAATATAATAATTAATTAAGATATACAATGGCACATTATTTAATTTTCTATACAGACTAAAGACTTGAACAGGTAACATCACTGCAACGTTCGTAAATGCATAGCAGGAAAAACCAATCAAATAACAATGGGTGACTTAAAAGGGTTAGGGAAAGCCACAAGAGATGATTATTGTCAGTCACAGTATGAGGTTTGTGACAATAAAGGCTATCGCGATTCAAGTAAAGTTGGCTTGTGTTTCGATTCACCGTTAGGACTTTAAAACCGCACTTTACTTAGTGTCTAAACACACCATGCCGAAGTTCCGCGGCGGAAGTTCGGCTTGAATCCGCCTGCAATGTATTTTAAATTACCGATGACACACCATGCCGAAATTCTGTCGCGTTATATTGTATGCGTTTTAAATTGCTGACGTAATCATGCCGAATTTCGGCCGCGAACTTCGTCATGGTGTGCTTAGATACTAATGAATCATTTTCTCTTGTAATTTAACTCAACATTTTTAGTAATTACTAGATGACGACCGCAATTCTGTTGCGCCAAAATTCGTTTATCGCGTGGAAACTGTAAATTTTTCCGGGATAAAATGGATCCTATGTCCTTTCTCGAGATAAGACCCGTAAGTATATCTATACCTTTAAGAAAAATCCGTTTAGTGGTTTGGACAGACAGACACACTTTCGCATTTATAATATTAGTATGGATTTTAAACATTACAATAAACTGAGAAAACAAATTTCCTTTACTAATCCAATATTTCTATACGAATAGCAATCAAAGGCTTATTCAGGGTGTATGAAAACTAGAGCTTAAACTAGCTATTGACGGCTTAACGAAGTTATACCAGGCTGAAAGCCGGAGTTAAAAACTAATCGTAGCTTAAGCCGAAGATAGGAGTATAGACTATAGAAGCAGAATCTGCACCACTGGTTTAAGTTTTGTTTTACATTATCGATATTATAGTATGCACTGCAGTATGCACTATGCATACTGTAGTCCATGTGCATTATGTATCCTTCTGATTTAATTTTTCAGTAAAAGTTGTTACAAGTACAAATGTTCTAGCGTCATTTACAGAAGATATTTCATCTTTATTAAAAAGAAAGTAAGAATTGTATTTAGTTAAATGTAACACATAATAAAAGTCAAAATCAATGCACGTAGGTACGTGATTATTTTTTGTGTTAAAATAGCGTTACCAACAACATAGCATAGCATGATGTTTGGTAACGTCATGATTTTTAAAACCACAATATAATATATTTGGTGGAATTTCATATGTTGTGGAATTTCATGTATTAAATTCTACCAAATTTGTGCCTCTCCGCATCAATTTATTAGCTTCAACAAGGCAGAAGTTCTCTCTTACCTTAACTATGGAGCCTCTTCTGTAACTATTCCAGTCTGTTCCTAACTTTTTATTCAGTGGCTCTAAGTGGGCTTGAAAATTTGAGTTGTACAATGTTTTATTTGCACCGCTGCATAAAAATAATGAACAAAAATAAGAGTAAAGGGTCAACGCTGGATGCAGTTGTAAATGAGCTATTCAAATTTTGGAACTGTTCTTTTAGTGTGACTTTTATAACTCTATTTTTGGTAGTACTTAAATAAATTTTAGTTTTGAATGGGTCTTTTAAAGATGCATCCAGCAACCTATATCCTATTGCATCGATGCGTCACGTTAAAGAATCATGGCCAAATTTGTATAGGAGCTGGACTCGACTTTTATTTTTGATGTCCCAAGATAAACTATAGTTAGATTTGGTTGTTCTTATGCTCTAAACATAATTCCGTTTGAGAATTATGTCTAAATAGCCACGATTTTTTATAATAATTCAAGACGTGAGTGGAAGTATAAGGTAAGTAAATTGAAAAAACTTCCCGTTTTTATGCTTAAATTTTTATTAATATTATATTGCTAAAATTAGGGCCGGAAAAATTATTTGAAATAGAAAAACTATGGATCATATGTGTAGCTAGATACATTAGTTAGGTTATGAAGAAGATAAGTTACAAGTTTTATTAAAATAATTAGGGAAAAAATAAGTTATTGTCCGAATGTTACGAAATGTTACTTGTTCGATTCTTCCACTCACGTCATCAATTATTAACGTTTACAACTATTTTGAGGTTAGACTTAAGAACTACTTTTTTTTTTGACTGCGGTGTAGCCTACAAGTGTATATTCAGCGATCTCGTTTCTAATTATTTCAGTTTTTCCTATAGTAATTACCCAAAAATAGAACGAATGCGAATGATCGCCGGCTGTCAGAACATATGAAAGACAACAACGAAACTAAAATATATTGATCTTTTTTTGTGGCTATTTATAGACACATTTCTTATGATTTTGATGCCTTAAAATATTAGGGAATTTTTGCTATCGGGACGCCACCGCCGCAATGGTACGATTTGGCCATTTTTCTTTAAAAAACGAGGAAAGCATTATTATTTTTTTAATGCAAATGCAAAGCATTTTCTTATTCGAATCAGAGACGAACATTAATTACTTAACTGTAACTAAATAAAGATTATGACGTAAGCCCCATACATTATCTATCAAACTCTTCATTTAATTATTATATAAGTAGTTAAGTAATTAATATTCGTCTCCGAGTGCGGTATTTAAAGGTGCTAATATTTAATAGGAGCTAGGAAAAAAATACTACTGCCAGCCGCCAGGTATCACTAACTCATTTTCTTTTTCAGATTCGTCCGCGAAGCAACAGGATTCAACGTTGACATGCGTATAGGCATTCATACTGGCAATGTGCTGTGTGGCGTGCTCGGGCTGCGAAAGTGGCAGTTCGATGTCTGGAGTGATGACGTGACGCTCGCTAACCACATGGAGAGTGGTGGCATCGCCGGGTAAGACCTCTATACAAGCAATCACCACGGTGAAGTGCTGACTTCCTGATGTACCATAACGACATATTCGGAATGTGGAGCGCGATACAAAGCATAGAGTGATAATGCGAAGCTTGTTAACCGTATGTAGAGTAGTAGCATAGAGCGGTGGCATCGCCGGGTAAGACTATCAATAATTGTAGCTGTTGTCATGGCACTGTGCTATATGGCGTGCTCGGGCGGCGAAAGTGGCAGTTCAATGTCTGGAGTGATGACGTGACGCTCGCCAACCAAAAAACCTTAAAAACTTTATGCAAGCAGTTACCATGGTGAAGTGCTGACTTCCTTGATGTACCGTAGCGATATATTCGGAATGTGGAGCGCGATGCAAAGCATGGAGTGATAATGCGACGCTTGCCAATCACATGGCAAATTTGGGTAAGACCATCAATACTGGTAGCTGTTATCATGCAAAGTGCTATGTGGCGTCCTTGGGCAGTTTGTCTGGAGCGATGACGTAGATGCTCGCCAACTACATAGAGAGCGGTGGCATCGCTGGGTAATACTTGCAATACCAGTTGTTGCCATAGCAGCGTGCTGTCTGGCATATGCTTGGGAAGCGCACTTGCACATGCTTGTATGCAACTTTTGCAGCGATGGGTTTATTAGATAACATCTTCTGTATTAATAGACCGCTACGCTAGAAGATGCTATGGTATGGTTGCCTAGCACCCAGCCAGTATCTCATTTTACAGTTCTTGAATAGTTGAATACAGTTCATCCGTGTGAGATCCTAACGATATATCTTGAAGAGGTGCTGCTCGATAACAAGTAGAACCTCTTTCTTTAGACGATTTGTAGCAGCCTATAAAATATGCAAATGAAGTTATCTCATTGAATGTGGAAAAAGTAGTTTCTTACACTTCTTCTGTGTCTCCTACAGTAGAAATGAGATAAAAATTCTTAAAACATAAATGTAATTTAAAAAATAAATAATAATTTATAAAATAACTTTCATACAAGACTATATTAATTCCACAAATAATTAATATTATATATTAAAGCTACTAAACATTTCTTTTAATATACTTAGTATAAAAAATGTGCCTGAAAAAAGCCTATTTCATTCAATACTTGTAAAATCATCTTATTTATTGTACCCCAGAATAACCATACACGGTTATTACTTTTTTAATGGGCAAAATGCAACGTATCAAGACGTCTTCCGGTCGCGTCATCTAGCAACACAGGACTGCTAGTAACACCGGAACTTCCCTTCACTTTACAACCGTCCTAGGCCTAGGACGCAACAACTATCTTTTAGAAACGTAATTATTTTATATTTTACTTTCATCTAACATCTAAATACAGTCCACAAGTTAAGTGATTAGTTTGAGTGAATAATGCACAAACACTTGTATTCTACTATAATTAGAAAATTAGAAATGTATCACTTCTATGAATAAGTCCGTCTATTATATCCTAGAATAATTCATTCCAAGACCGCGATCACAGTAAAAGGAGAGGAAGTAGGGTAAGTCCGGCCCAATCCGCGATTTAATTACCTACTGTCTTAGGGTTGTCAATTTTAGGCGGCGGCTGCGCGGCGCGGCGGCGTTGTGATGTGGGAGCGGCAAGCGGCTATCCGCGCTTCGTTCGCAACCGCATGAACAGCGGCAACGTCGCGGTCTTCCGACTTTTAATAATAATTATAAGTGACTCTTGATTGTCCATATTTCAGCCAATTTTCGTGCATATTTCGGCACTTGGATCGTGCTTATAATCCGATGTCTAAATAAAATTATAAATATACCCTTTAAAACAACATTAAATCTAACGCCTGTCTCTTATAGGTACCTACTATAAACAAATCTGTTGTTATGATTCGAACTTTGCTTTATGTGTACAATTAATATCTGATTTATCATTTACAACAATTAACACGCAGCAATATTTATTACTCCTGTGATTATGATCGGACATTTGTGATTCGTTTGGCGCGGCGTGGCGCGACGCGGGCGTGCAGCGTAAAGTGTTAGCCTCGACTGGTGTGGTCCGAAAACGGTCCGAGATTTTAATAAGTGTGCGTGCGGCGACGCATTGATACTATGGCGCACACATATAAGCCGCGCGCGGTGCCTTTGTATGAAGATAACTTACTTCCCCTCCTTATACTATGCCACGATTGCCCTTTTAATGAGGGTGTTTAAAATTGTATTTGTCACCAGGTGCCGCTATGTAGTCTTATTAGGGTCTATCATGTCAAATAGGCATATTACGTGACACAATATAACAGCTATTTTGTGACATATGACAGCAGTTTGGCTACATAGTGGCATCTGTGGCAAATAGAATTTCAAACACTCTCATTACTTGTTTCCCATACTTTTCTTTCGTATGAATTTTTGCATTGTAGTGGGGTTGTCACTTGTCGGTTACTGCAAGCCGTACACATAAAATAAAATCTATCCTTTGTATTTTCCCATGATTCAAAGTTTTTCTGTACATAATACTATATTCAAGTCGGTTCAACGGTTAATGATTGAAGAATTAACTTAAAGATACAATTTTCATTCAAAATTTAGCATAGATAGTTAGACCACCATAATTCTAAGATCAGATATTCTGCTAAGAAGCTGTAATAGTATAGAGCAAAACTATCCCATAGGTTATGTCAGCTTAATTTTTTAATTTAAATACTATACTAGGACCTAGGATTCTGTAGTAAATATTTATATTTAATATATATTATAATAAATTACTCATAAAATGCCAATAATTGCGTGTAAGTTCGGACACAGGGTGAGTCTGGATAGTTCAAGTTGACGCTAAATATTATTAAACTATAGTAATTACTAATAATTATGGTACGGTATTACAGTTTGCGGTTGCAGTGCAGAATAAAATGCCCGTAGCACCAGGCAAAAAAAAACACTGACTAATTTAGTGATTAGTTGAAATATCTGTACTTAGCCTGTGTCTGAACTCTGAACTTACCCTGATTAGCCTTATACTATTTTTACAAAAGGCACTTTTGTTACTTAAGGTCAGGGATCGTATCAAATGAGCGATATTCGTGGCGTTAAGAGGGCGAACACGGTGATCGATATCGAATCTAGTTTGCCCCGAAAACAGATTGACTGATAATGTACGCTCCTAGATTACGGTCAAATTGGGGTTTAGGAAAATTGTGGCTTGTAGTATCATCGTCTCATTTGCAACTTGTCGCATTTGTTTAATGTTGAATGTTTTATTCCTTTGTTTGAACTGATTTTTACATATTGAAAGTTTTATAATACTGGTATTATTTTCTTTAATTAATACCGTTTGTATGTAATCACATTTTATGAAGAAAATCTGTAGGCAACTGAAATAAACTACGATTTTTCGTACTGAAAAAACACTTTGTGAAAGGGATCTTATAATTTATTATTACGTGCCATCCATTTGAAATGTTTGAAATCCACGTACTCTAAATAAAACAGCGTTTTTAACTATTCTTTTGATGGCCTGCTCTAGCGTATGTTCCCACCGGACCTGAGCTAAGTTGCTAGGAATATATTTTTAAGATCCAATAGATCTTAAAAATACATTCTTTACTAGCGAGGTCAGGCGAACGAAGTGATTCTATTGTTTTTACAAATCACAGAACTTGCAACGCAGCTTTGCTCAGCTCCGATAGAAACACACCCTTAAGGTAAGCGTCCACATATTATTATCGGCATCACACGTATCGGATGCATCGCATACAACGGACTTTAGTATGCCTTGTATAAGAACTCATACAACAGCGTCCACTAAATCGCACCGCATGCAATCTGGGCAAAAATATATATATTAATAGTTCGAGGTGTCAAAAAGCAGTGAGATCTCATGTAGAGCCAAGTTTCAAGCCTTACACACTCAGCCCTAAATCTAAAAACCTTAATTTTACACATAAATCGCGGCAAAATACTTAATATAATGTGTCAGCCGCATGAGAAGAATCTAAAAACTCTACACATTAGTCAAAATGGGTGGCTTGGCCATGTTGTTATTGGTCATGCTATGAACTTTGAACTACTCTTCTGTTGTACTTAATAACTTTTGTATAAACCGCAACAAAATGGCCAGGCCACCGATTTAGACTATGTAATGTGTAGAGTTTTTAGATTCTTCTCGTGCGGCTGACACATTATATCAAGTATTTTGCCGCGATTTATGTGTAAAATTAAGGTTTTTAGATTTAGGACTGAGTGTGTAAGGTTTGAAACTTGGCTCTATATGAGATCTCACTACTTTTTGACACTTCGAACTATTATGTTCTCATCTTGGCAGCATTTTTAGATGAAAATGTTTTTAGGTGGGATGGGTTTTAGTATGAGGCATACAGCATACTCCGTTGCGTGCGTTCGATGCGTCCGATACTGATGAGTTTTTTTGAAGTGAAAACTTCTTTAGCGGCGTTGAGCACTTTTGTGGGATGGGTAAAAACTGTGAAACTCGCGTCAGATTTTCGTGTTGATCGAAAAACCATAGAAAAAGCGTAAGATGTAAGACGGTTGGAAAGTTTGTGGAAAGTAGTGTTTTGTGTCGAACTCGAACTCGAACGAAATGTACAGTCGGGGAAAATTGTGCTAAGCAGAAATGTACAGTCGGGGAAATGAGTTGTTTAGCAGAAATGTACAGTCGGGGAAAATTGTGCTAAGCAGAAATGTACAGTCGGGAAATGAGTAGTTTAGCAGAAATGTACAGTCGGGGAAATGAGTTGCTTAGCAGAAATGTACAGTCGGGGAAACGAGTTGTTTAGCAGAAATGTACAGTCGGGGAAAATTGTGCTAAGCAGAAATGTACAGTCGGGGAAATGACTTCTTTAGCAGACGCGCTGATTAAGGCCGCGTTTCCACCTGCAAGACAACTGTCGCGAGAAGTGTCTGACAGTCTGTCTGACAGCAGCTTTTTTTTCGATTGTCGATAGGGTTTCGATTAATTAATTAAAACGATCTTTTTTTAACACAAATTTTAAATCGATTTTCATAAAAAATGGCTTAAAAAAATAATGCACAACGTTAATAATCAAGTTTTCACTTCTGCCGGCACTCCTGGAGTGCATTTTTTTATAAAATAAGGGGGCAAACGGGTCATCTGATGGAAAAAAAAAACTACCGTCGCAACATCAGAAGAGCTATGTAGCTCTTCTGATGTTCTAGAATCTAGCACATGTGTGCGTTGCCGACCTTTTACAATAAGCTCTCTTCTTGAAGGTTTGCATGTCATATTAACTGTCCTGAAAAGCTGCTGGTGACAGTTCATTCCAGAGTTTTATAGTGTGTGGCAGAAAGTTACGCGAAAAACTTACGGTGGAAGACTGCCGCTCATTAACGCTTATGGCCTGAATTCACTTTGATTAGTGATAAGTGCAGGTGATTAGTAATATCAGGAGATAGTAAGTGTGGACAGCGAGTGATTAGTGCAAGTCCTTTCATTTTCCCCTAATCACTAATCATCTGCACTTGCATTAATCAAAGCGAACATAGGCCCTTACTCTTAACTTTATAACCACTTTTCAGGCGCGTCCACATCACGAAAGCGACAATGCTGCAGCTGGGCGGCAAGTTCGAGGTGGAGCCGGGGGAGGGGGCGAGCAGGGAGGGATACCTCGCCGACCACAAGATAGAGACATACCTCATTGTGCCACCAAAGGTATATATCGTAACTATCTGACCCGGCAAACGTTATTTTGCTATATAAATATAAAAAGTAGATAAAAATCTATTCTCAGGCGTAATGAATGTACAAAATTTCATTAAAATCGGTTGAGCCGTTTCGGAGGAGTTCGCGCACAAACACTGAGACACGACTCACGAGAATTATAAATATTAGATGGAAATCTAATAGTTTACCTATGGTTTACTTATAAACTGTGGACTGGAATTAAATATTGTAGGTAAGGAAAAATTATTTTTTTAATTTTTTGTTTAAACCACCTTTCAAACGTTGAGTCTGCAAGCCGCGAACTATCCAACAATTACTCCAAACTAACTTTTAGCTGTCTATAAGCAGGCTGATTAGCGCACAGGTTTTTATTTAATTAATTTATAATATCGAGGCAGTAAATAGCAGTTTCGCAGTTTTGTGTAAAAACTGCTGTTTTATCCATACTAATACTATAAATGCGACAATGCGTAACTATGTCTGTTACCTACCTCTTCATGCCCAAACCAACTAACCGATTTTGCTGAAATTTGGTATGGGGATACTTTGAGTCCCGATACTTTGAAGACATAGGATACTTTATAACCCGAAAAAAAAAATTACGTACGGTTCCGGTGTGATAACCGAGTTTTGGTGCAACAAAGTTGCGGGCGTTATCAGCTAGTGCTTATATGAAACTAGATGAAGCCCGCAACTCCGTTGCGCCAAAATTCGTTTATCGCGCGGAGACCGTACATTTTTTCGGAACAAAAAAGTATCCTATGTCCTTTCCCGAGACTCAAAGTATCTCCATGCCAAATTTCAGCAAAATAGGTTCAGCGGTTCGAGCGTGAAGAGGTAACAGACAGATAGACAAACAGGCAGACGGACAGACAGACAGACACACTTTCGCATTTATAATATTAGTAAGGAAGTATGGATGACAGATTAATTCAAGTAGGAGAGTTGAGCGCCAAAGAAAAAGTTGCTTATATTCACAAATGTTTTCTGTAAACTCTCAAAACGGAATTTACACTCTATACTCATAATATGGAATATTGTTCTCATCTCTGGGCAGGGGTGCCAAAATACCAACTGCTCCTTCTGGATCGCATCCAACGAAGGGCCGCTCGAATTGTTGACTGCCATAGTGTTTCAAACAGCTTGGATTTACGCCGAGATGTAGCTTCACTCTGCATCCTCTATCGGTTGTATCACGAGGAGTGCTCTGAGGAGTTGTTCGGAATCATACCACCTGCAACTTTTCGCCATCGTCCTACGCGAAAAACATACCATCCTCATCACCTTGATGAGTGGCAGTCTTCCACAGTGCGTTTTTCGCGTAACTTTCTGCCGCTCACTGTAAAACTCTGGAACGAACTGTCACTAGCAGTATTTCCGGACCTATACGACCTACAAACCTTCAAGAAAAGAGCGTATTTTATTTATTATTTCCTCTTAAAAGGCCGGCAACGCACCTGCAGCTCTTCTGATGTTGCGAGTGTCCATGGGCGACGGTAGTTGCTTACCATCAGGTGACCCGTTTGCTCGCTTGCCCCCTTATTAATTAATTAAAAAAAAAACACTCAACAATGGTAGTAGGTACAGAGTTGATGATCTTAATGAAGATATTAATCAAACAATTAAGCCAACATAAATCATCTGAACTGCGGCACAATCATCACCACAATGGACATAATACTATTGTTTCGGCGTTTGAATGGGAGACGCGAAGGAGGGCTATTGTTATAAAGAGTCCCAAAACATTCTAAGGAAATGGTTCGGATGACAGAAAAATTACCATTGCTATCCGGAGCTTTATTAGTAGAAAATGAGATCTAAATTTCAAAATATTGTGTCTACACTCTGCAGTGAAGACTGAATGAAATTAACCGATTTTGGTATAAATAATAATATTGTCTATTTTTGTTTTACCGTAGGCCTTAAGTTGGTATCATTAGATTTGTAAGACATAAAAGTTTGTTCATAAAACAGGTAGATAATCGTCCATCTACCTCTCGTCTTGCAAAAGCACATGAAAACATCGCTAGCGTACTGTCAAGGCACCTGTAAAAACGAAATAGCAATCAAAAGTTGTAACGCATCCTGATATTTTTCTTCATACTAATTCAGTAGTACTAGTAGTATAAATAGTAGGAGGAACATACTGCAACATAGTAACTAGACGTAAGTCTGTAACAAATAGAGTTGTAAAATTCAAACCTGGAGCATCAGCTCCTAAGGGAGTAATAATAAGACTCGCAGTCAGGCATAACCTCGTCTCTGAGGAATCTACATTTTACATGAGCCTGTTTTTACGAAAAGGCTAAGATTTGTGTTTATCTACTTTATATGTTACATTTAGGAAATTGAAAAGTAGTATAGGTTTTGAATTTTTGATACGAGTACCGTACAATTTGTAGCACCGATTGTGTTACTGATATTATGAACGTCAAGAATATTTACTACACTATACTATATTAGGTATATTGTACTATAAAAAAAAAACTTGAGTACAGTGCTCCTACCTTGACGACCTCTGTGGCTCAATGGGTAGAGTGTTTGGCAGCTCAAGCCGGGGGTCGCGGGTTCGAATCCCGCCGACGGAACAAAAAGTTTTTCAATGTTCCTGGGTCATGGATGTGTATTAAATATGTGTATGATATAATAAAAATCTTAAATATATGTATAGTATAAAAGTATTAAATATATTTCCGTTGTCTGGTACCCGTAACACAAGTCCTTCAGGTACTTAGCACGGGGCCAGATTGACGTGGTGTGAAGCGTCCACAGATATTATTATTATTATTATCCTACAAATTATTATAAAATTTTATTACTTCCATAATCCATTTGATAAAGAGGTAGAGGTTTTTATAATTATTCATATCTTGTCTACCTCTAGTCCAGCTCATAAGTTCTAATTTTTCTTAAAAACTAGACTAGAACTAGAAAACTAAATTAAACTCGTAGATTAAACTACAACTTTTGGCTTAAAAGCCGCTTGCAATTGCATTATTGTCAGAAACGTATTCAAGTAAAAATTTGTCAAGTAAAAATCCACACAATTTGTACTGTACTTGTCGTATTATGTAACAGATGTAGAGTTGTTAATAAACTATTTTCATTTTCATCATTTTCAAATCGCTTTCTTTAATAATTTACAGAAGCCCGGTCTACCTGAGAACGGTCGGCTCTCCGTCTGCGACCGCAAGGCGAGCGTCGTGTCGTCCATATACCAGGATGTGTCCCCAACCAGAATGAAGGATGACATCAGTCCAGCGCCGTCACAGCACAGCTTCACGGAGGAGAGAGTGAGCAGGGTGGAGTCTATGCGGTGTCCAGGTTTGTAGCTATGAATTTTAGTGGGGTAGGGTAGTACAAAATACTATCAAGAGTGTGCCGAGATTTAAAGTAAAAAAGGCGGTTAAAGAATTTAGAAAGCATGTATAATAATCGGCACCAAATTATTGTAACTAACTTCTATATCTAATTATCAATCGTTTCTGTAAAATCAACTTACAAATTCCATTTATATTAAACTAGATGACGCCCGCAACTCCGTTGTGCCAAAATAAGTTTATCGCGCGGGAACCGTACATTTTTTCCTATGCCCTTTCCCGGGACTCTAGGTATCTCCATGCCAAATTTCAGCATAATCGGCTCAGCGGTTTGGGCGTGAAAAGGTAACAGACAGACAGATACATTTTCGCATTTATAATATTAGTATGAATATAGATTTACTAGCTGTTGCCCGCGACTTCGTCCGCGTTAACATATTATACCTATATAAATTTTCATTTAAACTTTCAACCCCTATTTCACCCCCTTGGGGGTAGAATTTTCAAAAACGCTTAAATACGTATACAATCATTTTTAATTACTTATTAAAAAACATAAAATTTCACGTTTCTAACTCAAGAAATAACGGACTTTCATTGAAACTTTCAACCCTAATTTCACCCCCTTTGAATTTCCAAAAACGCTTAAATACGTATCCATTAATTTTAATCAATAACCCAAAAAAAAGTTTCATGTTCCTAACTTAATAAATGACGGACGGACTTTTGCACTTTGTGCAACAATGTGCAAAAGTCTTAAATAAAAAATAAAAAAAAAATGACGGACTTTTCATTCAGACTTTCAACCTATTAAAATATAAAATTTTAAAATTAAATTATTTAAAATTTTCAAAATTCGTTCCTTAGTGGGTGTCTACTTAATAAAACAACCCTACTCACTAAATTTCGTGGCTGTAACTTTAACAGTTTTTGCTAAGCGATGATGCATCAGTCAGTCAGTCAGGACATGTAATTTTATAAGCATAGACTAGCTGTCCCAGTGAACTTCGTGTCACTTTAAAACCTTCCTTGGACTTCTATGAATATTTTAAGACTAAAATCAGCCGAATCCGTTCAGCCGTTTTCGAGTTTTAGCGCGACTAACATATATGAAAATCCATTTTTATATATAAGAAAAATGAAATATCTTGAATACAGTGACAATTCTCAAGAGACAAGAGAGCGGGCTGAATTTTTCATTAGAGGTACGGTTCTAATGAAAAATGCAGCTTCTGAAACCCGTCAAAGTAAAATTTTAAATGGTCCATAAGTTCTAGTTGTCCGTATAGTTCCAAGAATTTTGTAAAGATTTCTAAGGAAATTAATCAAAGAATCTTAAACTCGGATTAATTGTAAGCTTTAACTTTTATTTGGGGTCTCTAGGGATCTTAATTAATTCTAGATAACAATTTCGGGTGTAATCTGTGACATGTGACTGATTGAGTGAAATACAAATTCCTTTCTTTAATAGGGGAATAAAAGCTTGCTTAATTAAGAAAGAGCCTATAAATGTAGACAAAAGTATGTTAAAGATAATAAGTATTTTTGTGTAGTAACAAGAATGTATTTTTGCTAAAAAGTGGCCCCACGCGAGTTTCTTACGCCGGTTCTTCTCGCCGGTAGCCGCTAGTTTCAGAACCGATAGTAGGCATAGGACGTTCTTAAAGTATTTGATTCTTTATTCAGAAATATTTTTGTAATGATGAGGAGCCGTAGTACACCAGAAAATTTATACGTGGGAGAGCCATGCTTCGGCACGAATGGGCCGGCTCGACCGGAGAAATACCACGTTCTCACAGAAAACCGGCGTGAAACAGCGCTTGCGCCGAGTGAATGAGTTTACCGGAGGCCCAATCCCCTACCCTATTCCCTTCCCTACCCTCCCATATTCCCTTCCCTTCCTATCCCTACCCTCCCCTATTACCATATTCCCTCTTAAAAGGCCGGCAACGCACCTGCAGCTCTTCTGATGCTGCGAGTATCCATGGGCGACGGAAGTTGCTTTCCATCAGGTGACCCGTTTGCTCGTTTGCCCCCTTATTTCATAAAAAAAATGTAACCCGCTGTAACTCAGTTGTGACTTTTCAAGGGCAGAAGCTACCGCTTACCATCAAGGGATTTCTTGATCATTTTCTGTGCCGAGTTATATGAATATGATATCATTTTAAATTGTATCTTGTAAGATTTTTCTACTCACACACGCACTATATCACTCACAAGGCAGGAAAACCTGACAATTAACTGAACTTCAAAGATCAACCCCCGACTTTTTAATTTATTCAAAATTCCTAGTATCATCAATTATCCTTTCACAGATATGAACAGGAGATCATCAGTGAAAGTGGAACCCAAATCTGTAGCATTCGATAGCGCTACCAGCCCCGGGGAGATCTTGAGCAACGGCACCGTCAAGCCCAAGAGCAGAAGCGGTTCCATCATTGGAGCTATCAGCCCCATAATTGGCACAGGTAAAATTTGCAGTGACAAGAAAGGAATCAGATCAGATTGAGGTACAAAATATTTGACAAATGCACTTTTTGGCAGCTGGTGAAGCGGCGGCAGACGGCATATCATCGCGACTCTACTGGTTTCTATGTATTTCTATGAAAAGTGTCGCTAGCTTCGTGTCGCTAGCTGCTGAGGGTGATTAATAGAAATACATAGAAACCAGTAGTGTGGCGACGACACGTCGTCTACTGCCGCTGCATGTAGTCGGCTTCCAACTTGTACCTTTAGAGAAAAGTACAAAGTACTTGACAGACGAATGGCTGACCTACATTACTTTGGTCAGGTTATAATATAAAGTTAATGACAGTCGGCTTGGCATAACCCGACCAAATGACCGTGGTTAACTATCGACATATTATGAATTAATTATTCGCACAAGTTTTAAGGATCAAATTAATGTGAATGTATCTGAGCAACAATGGTTCATTTGAAGCCGCACTGTTAACTCAACGCAATAAAACTTTTAAATGCTTTAATAATATTACTACTATAACATTATTTGTATATCAACTTCCTATTTTTAAATATTTTTAACAATATTTTGCTTTATTTGCTGTGGTAGAGCGCAAATCCGAGTCGCCGTCGATACAGTCGACGAGCGCGCACCCGCTTCTGTTCAGAATGCTTAGCACCATCTCCGTTGAGTCGCTGTGTTAGTTTGTTTGGTTGTTTTTTGTTTGCTTCATTTATATCTACCCTTGCGTGTATCCTTTCTTTATCCTTTTTATTATTGAAGTGTATAACATTTATGTTCAAAATAGTGCATGTTTTGAAGATTATGTTGGTCACACTAGGCTTTAAACATCAATTTTACATTTAGGATATTTGGTTGGTTAAAACTAGTGTCGATCGGTATTGCTCCTGCTATTCGCTTATTCCACTTTCTCATTGAGATTTTCAAAATTTTTCCTTTCTTTATCATGTTTTTATCTGTTTATATTTTCAATTATCATGGCCATTAGGGCTCCATTCCACCGCGGCGCACGGAGAGGCTACGCACGTGCGTCAAGCTTAGCTTTGTAAGAAAATATATGCGACTGTGTCACAGCGTGCGCAGCGGTGGAATGGAGCCTTTAGTAAAAACAGTTGCGTTGACATTTACAGTGATATTCCCAGCAACCCTCATTTCTTCACCTTTGACTCATTACGATAGTGCCTATATTTTCTATTTTACGGTGATTTCCATTGCTTTTACATTCCAGCAACACCCTGTGTGCCGACGCGCTCTCGACCGTCCAGTAAGATGACCAAGTACGTTGAGTGCTGGGGTGCAGATAAGCCCTTTGCTAACATCACCGATTCCACCCTAGCCAAGAACATTGGAATTTCAGTAAGTATTGGGTGTGTCCGCGTCTTTTCACATTAGTTTAGGGATTAAAGTATTAATTATTATTTCAAAATAGGATTATTTACAGAAATGTCATCAGTTTTTATGTATTATGATTTTGGGATTAAGCTTTGTGGTTTGGCTCTCGGCCAGATATTCAAAAATTCATAAAAAGAGCAGTGTATATTCGCATTGTTTGTTTTGTGACATATCCGATGGGGTATTAATCACACCGAATGCATTCGACGATTTCGACGATATGATGTGGTTATGGTTTTGACAGTTTATTGTGAAATATTTTACAATATAAAATACTTTATGTGCCTTTATAAACTAATTTCATCAAAATATAATTTGGCCTATTCATGTTTCAGAGTTTGGCGATGATCGAACAGCATTTACTGCCTCAGAGGACTTGCTGCGATTGCAGGTAACACTTTTCCATCAGTCGTTAGAGACAGCGTCGGAGTACAGAAATATTGGTGGGGCCACTGCACTGTACCTATCAATGTAAATTGATACCACAGACATAGATAAAGATCTTGATCTATGTCTGTGATTGATACTATGTAGTTTCTATCACAAAACAAAAAATCTTATTAAAATTAAATTTCATTTGATAATGAAGTCAAAATTTTATTTTATGAATATAATATTTAAATATTTATACTCTTGTAATAAGACTCACAACAAAGTTAAAGTTTTCGCAAATAAAGTAGGGTTTGAAAGTTATCCTAAGAGAAGGCAAACTCTTCACGAATAAAACCTTGCCATATTCAAATAATATTATGACAGGTTATTAAACTTTGTTGTTCTGAAGTTGAAGCAATAAAACTACATTTATTACGAGCAACTTGGTTAAAAGTTAAGTAATTAGTTCCAGCAACTGTCGAAGCCAGGTCTAAAATATTAAATTCCTAGGAACGGCGACAGAATAGTTAGTAGCAACTTACGGTGAAGCAATAATGAGCGTAGAGTCAAGAGATATTAGGTATATTAAATATTGTAGCTCTAAGTGTCTGGGTGAAACTTTACTTTAATAACTACACCTTCGCTGCGGGACTAAAAGAGACGGTTTTTTATATGGTGCGTTAACGGGCCGATTAGCCTTATACTTAAACTTTCCGCCGCTGCGGTATAGGGCTTATGGGCCCAGTAAAGTATTGACCAATATAAATGACTGCAAAAATGCGAAAACTTAAAAATTTGGAAATCCACCTATCAATATCGATCGTAGAAGAGTTAGTGTTCATGGTGCTGGCTTCGCCCTGGATTCCTACTATTTACTTGAGAGATACATGCAAAAATATATGTAAGGTCTTATAACCCGATACCGCACTGAATTATAGGTTTATTTAAGGGAGTTTTAGTGATGGGAAATAAGTTATCGATATATTATTTTTAATATAATTTATTGAAGAAACAGTAAGATATTTTTTATTTTGAAAAAATTACAGGCTAGTAAGGATTTTGCTGTGACTAATTATTTTTTACGTAATTTTTCGAATAATCTATATCAGAACGTTCACTTTCACGATTTCATCCTTGCTGAAACGATAATTCAAGCATTTTTCTACATTGTTTATTTGGCCGAGGCATTATTAATGATTTAACACCATTAACAAAATCTCAAAACGTAAACAAACGACTGTGTAAATGCACTATCTTACCGCTACAGCTAATTACGTCACAACACTAATATGAAGTAAACAATTCAATTATTACCTACACCAGTGCGGGAAGGGGTGGAATGACCCTGTGATCTCTGACGGGCCTTTCGGCCCGTTATCCGCAAGGAATGGAAAAATATATCAATCAGTGCGTTATCAGTCCGAAAGACCTTAGCACGATTTTAATGCTTTATCGAGTAGCCCTTAAAGTCCTAAACTCAAACCTATACTTGTCTCCTTTTAACATACAAAAATACTCATTATACAGCCCCCGCACCAGGGGAAGTTCGCCGTTTCTCGCCTCCGCACAGAGCGCGAGTATATGCATCGGGCGTTTAAGCCTTATAACGCAGCGAACGTGTTAATAATTAAATATTAGAAAAAAGTTTGTAACACTTCAGTAACATTAAAAACATAAAAGTCTGTATGTAATTGTTTGTTTTAGTGCATTCAAAAAATCAGAACTAACGCTGACATAATAAATACTTAATAATGTAACTGTAATTTGAAAAACAGTGGTTTATTTTCACGCCTTTTTTATCAATGCTATCCAATTATTGTTTTGCACACAGAAATAACATCTATTGCACGTATCCGAAATGAGAACCAACGCTGGTACTTTTCCTTTGATCGGAGATTCTCGGAAATGCTATTGTATTATATTGTTGTTGCGATCACCGGTGCTCGTACGGGGCTTGATGGGTTAATTCACAGCTAACCAGCTGGCAATGCAAGCGCATTTGATTGCAATGCTGCTGCCCAATGTCACCCATGTATTAGGACATCCTTGTAGACCTCAAATATTTTATTGAAATGTCCTGAAAAATGAGGATAGCTCTCTCTAATATTCTCATACTTACTGTAATTTCTAGTTCCTTCGATTTCAGAAACTCCAGCAACAGAGTCCCAGGTTTAGCATAATTTTTTTTTCAGTTTAAAAGTGATTAATTAAGCGCGCGCCCCCTAGCGCCTAATTAAGGGTTAATTCATCAATTTCAGCAACACCTCCGAGGGTATGAGCAGTATAACCCTCGGGTTCAAGAACAGCGAGCAGGAACGTCAGTACCGCGGCCAGGCGGACCCCCAGTTTAAATACTACGTCGCATGCGCAGCAGGACTCTTCGCGTTGGTGGGGTTTATACAACTACTGACGGTGCCAAAGTGAGTGCTTGTAGAGCTTCCGAAGTTTTGCCAAAGAAGTTAGTAATGTGTAATGCTTCAGTGCAGTCGATTAATAATAATGAATAGCATTGGCAGAGAGTTCCCTTTTCAACAAGGATTAAAATTTAAAAGACACTATCCTACGAATAATGAAAACTATTTATTATTCGTAGACACTATCATAATAATAGAATTATTGTGTCTTTTAAAATTGTTTTCATATCCAAGAGTAAAAGATGTGTGCTGTTGGTTATTCTTAAAACTTTTTACCATTTTTTTAGACAGATTAACAACAGATATCTCTCTGTTGTTAATCTGTTTAAGTATATAATAAGTAACCTACTTTGACCATATTGGCTGATGTGAAAATTTACTTTTCAAAAGATTGGCGGTTGTGGAAACACATTCCACGAGGCATCAGATCCTATATAAATAAATAGAAGACGATGCATCTCTTTACACACCTGCGTTTTCATCCACAGGAGTATAGTACTCTTCTCCTCATTCGGCCCAACACTCATTACGCTGCTGGTGTTTGTCTACCTGTCGTGGTGTGACGGCTCCGGCTCCGACATGCCGATGTATGCTGACAACTGTAACAAGCCGGGACAGGTAAGACTTGGGGTTTTTGTCAAACGGCTCATGTAATATTAAATACCGCTACGGACTGTTATGATCTCGAACTTGGCACCCATGCTGCTGAAGTGTCTAGATTTAAATTAAGAAAAACCAAGCTCTAAGAATTTTGTAGCTTAATCGAATAAACAATTAAACACATAAAATTGGTGAAACAACGTTATGTTGATGATTTGTGGAACAGAAAAGCAGTGCTTTGCAAATAATATCATAACGAATTTCTTTTTCGCCAGGTAGTCGCCAGCAACTACTACATTCGTCTGACGATGTTCGTCATCTCAGTGATACTCATAGCCGCCTGTGCTGTTATCAACTTGGTAATCCTTTTATTTTTCCACCACTGTAATGAAATTAGACTTAATTTGTTACTAATTTATTTCAGTAGAGATCAACTACGATAACTTGGCGCGCCCCTCCAAATGACTGTTTCAATGTGTGTAGTCACATCCTAATGAAAGAGTTTGTATGTAGTAAGTATTCAACCAATCACAGTACACGTAAATTTCAGTTAATGTCACTTATTACAAAGATTTGTTGGTCAACTAATCATAACTAGCCTACCGCGCAAGACAACGCACTTCAAATATTTTGACAACGCACTTCGAACGTTTTGAATTTTGGAGGGGCGCGCCATGTTATCGTAGTTGATCTCTAACTACAACTAAATTATAATGTCTTTGGAGCCCACCCTTAGACTGCAGATTTATTATAATTTTTACAAATATTGGAGAATGATCTTCATTGACGTCATATTTCATCAACAGCACAATTTTGATCCAGCACTTTTTGCCGTGAAATTAGATCGAAAATCTTTGATAAAACAATAATTGTACCATCGAGGAAATTGATTTATTGGCAGATGACGGACCTACGTCATTTGGTTGAGTTATTAATATAATTCATGGTCTGTTGGCTGGGTTTAACATAACGCCACCAACTTACGTAGGTCTCCCATCTGCCTAGGAATCAACTTCTCTGATAGTACCATGCTCAGTGCCTCTTGTTATCAGTTCCAGACATACATCGTGCAAGAGCTCCCGGCGCCGGGCAACAGCAGCTGGAACTTCACCGACGTCGAGATATCTGCTACCATCGACGTCGACTCAGCACCTGTAAGTTTAATGCTCTTAGCCTACACACCTTACGTATTTGTTTAGGTCCAAGTTACGAGGCGGGTCATAACATTTATTATTATAACTTTTGTGACTAGTAGTTTTGGTAAGGTTTTGATCATCGTATTCTAGTTTACTCGGTTCTTAGTTTGATGAATCGTGATTACAATTATGACATAATAATATTATGTTCTATGATTGCCACAAATATTGTGATGGTAATCCACAGCAATGTTCTGATATAGTCCATTATGGCCTGAAAGATGAAGATGCCAAATTACAAAGTGCAGTTAAATCTTCTAGCTTTGTCAGCCACTCCCCATAATGATTTTATTACTCTTATTAGGTGGTTCAAAAAGTAGTTATTAGTCTATCTGATGATGTTACAGAGCTACCTGTACAGCTCAGTGCTAACGCTGGCGTCGATCTCAGTGTTCCTGCGCATGGGCTTCGTGCTCAAGCTGGTGCTGATGTCGGCGACACTGGTGACGCACATCACGCTGTTCGCCTCCGCTGAGCTGTTCGCGCAGTACCAGGCACGGGAGTATGAGACTGAGTAAGTGTTGGTGCTGACGCTGGCGTCGATCTCGGTGTTCCTGCGCATGTGCTTCGTGCTCAAGCTGGTGCTGATGTCGGCGACGCTGGTGATGCACATCACGCTGTTCGCCTCCGCTGAGCTGTTCGCGCAGTACCAGGCACGGGAGTATGAGACTGAGTAAGTGTTGGTGCTGATGCTGGCGTCGATCTCGGTGTTCCTGCGCATGGGCTTCGTGCTCAAGCTGGTGCTGATGTCGGTGACGCTGGTGACGTACATCACGCTGTTCGCACCAGGCACGGGAGTATGAGACTGAGTAAGTGGTGTTTGTAATGGCTATACACAACTACACACACCCCGAGTCAGGCCGAGCGCGAGCGTGTACAGGGTGCTCTCGTCCTTGTATCGTTGGCTCTCGCGATGAAAACCAGAGCCAGCATGTACGGCCGAGGATCTCAGCGAGAGGATCTCGTCGAGTGTGTACACTGTACAGCCGCCATAAGACAATTCTGCAAATACAGTTTGTTCAATGAAACCTACATCTTCAGGTTATTGGATATAGTAAATTAAGTTAATTTTTTAATCACTTGAATCTTAAAAATTGTGCTTTTTGTATCTCTATGTACTATCAGAAAAGTTGATTCTTAGGCAGATGGAAAACCTACGTAGTTTGGTCGCGTCACGTCAAACCCAGCCTCTCTCAGATCTCAATCACCATTAAATTGACATGATCCGACCAAATGAAGTTGGTCTGTCAACTGCCTATGCATCAATTTCTTCGATGACTTCTAACGTGAAACATTTCTTAATTTCAGATTCTCCATGCTCCCATACGCGGCGAAGGCGGGACTTGTTCTGGTGTTTCTAGTGGGACTATTACACATCCTGGACAGACAGATCGAGTTCACGTCCAGAACAGACTTCTTGTGGAAGGACAAGCTCAAGTTCGAGCAGGAGGAGGTGGAGACTATGCGGGGAATAAATAAGGTAATGTCCAATGTTATTTTTATGGCTGATAACTCTGTAGCCTATATGCGATAAGTCAGTAGACGCTTGCGTTATAAACACTCAGATGGTAAGCATGGCTCTTTAAAGAAAATTTAAAATTTAAGCCACGTGCAAAATAAAATGGCCATTATACATATAATATTTCTTAAAGCCCCTATTAAAAGTTGAAAGCAATGTGTTTAAGCAAGCATTGATAAATTTGTCTTCTTACAAAAATACTTTAGAGAATAAAGGACAGCAAAGTTTTCGATTTACTTATGTACATTAGAAGTATGTACAATTGTGTTTAAACTATAAATCGTTATGTTCCAGATTTTATTAGAGAACATTCTACCAGCTCACGTAGCACAACATTTCCTGACATCTGTTGCTTCACAGGTATGTAACAAAACAGCCTGTACGATATTTTTCCTATTATTTCTCAACATAATAGTAATATCATATTTTATGAATCAAATGTGTTTTGTTGCTGATTTTTTCTTTTTTTATAATTTTACCAACATAATATTATATTTTTATCAATTAATTTTTTTTGTAATAAGATTAAATTAGTGTAAAATTATATTTAAGTGGGATCACAACGAAATATTTATTTTCTTTTGAAAACTTTTCTCTTTTTCCAGGATGAGCTTTACCACGAGCGTTACTCAATCATAGCAGTAATGTTCGCCTCCATCCCCAACTACAAGGAGTTCTACGACGAGACAGACGTCAACAAGCAGGGACTTGAATGCTTGAGATTACTCAACGAGATCATCTGCGATTTTGACAAGGTCAGTGTTGTTAGTAATTATAGTCAGTGTTGTTAGTTGTAGTTTTATGTCAATATTGGAGAATACCATGGGAGTCATAACGAGGTTAGCAACGATGTCTCTCAAGTTGTATCTGTAGTTCTTATTATATTTAAATTCACGTAAAACCCATCGCTACATAAATATTTCACTAGTGCGCACGGGCGTATATATAGTTTTAATAAGGGGGGGGGGGGGGGGGGTCCCTAACCATGGGCGTACCGAGAAGGGGGATGGGTTTCTGGGTACACCTATGTCCCTAACGTAACTATTGGTCAAGTACCTAGCATGGATAGTAATGGGGGGGTCCGGACCCCCAGGACCCCCCCCCCCCCCCTTATATACGCCCATGCTAGCGTGAAATAAAGCTATTACGCTTGCTTCACGTGCCTAATTTTCCTTTTTTTTTTTGGTACATTAGATAAACATAGAAGAATACTAATCAGAGAAGTTGAATCATAGGAAGATGGGGGACCTACATAAGTTGGTCGCGTTACGTAAAACCAGGTCAAACCTAGCCGTCAGATCACGACTAATATTGAATTGACATACACCGATCAAATGACGTATGTCCGTCAACTGCCTAGAAATCAATTTCCTCGATAGTGCATAGAAGGCACATCATAGCACAGAAGGCAGATATACCTTTGTTATAGCAGCCAATGGCTAAGTTCTCATTCTGTTTGAATTCGTGCTAAACCCATCTTTACTCACACCTTTCTCTAGCGCATGAATAAAATTATTGCGCTTGTTTCACGTAACTTATTTGCATAGCAATACCATAATTGAATCGGTTAGTAAAGAAAGGGAACAAGTCAGGTTTTTTCACATTTGGCAATATTGATGGCAAATAACTCTTTGGGCCAACATTCATACTGTAATCAAGAAAGGGGATAAGTCAGGCCATTCTAAGACAAAAATAAATGCGGATCACAAAATGAATGTAGTTATGAAACCAAACATGTCACTGACTTGTACCGTTTCTTCAACAAACTTGCAACACTGATTTTTTGACAGAAATCAAGTGACTGTTATCATAACCTTGTCTTAACCTAAACAAAATATTATTGAATTATTAATTGTTTGCTGTTATTTTATACCAAAAATGTCAAGTTCTGGGAGTGAAACGGCAAGAGAAGATGCTGAAAATATAAGAAAAAGAAAGGGGGTAAAAAATGAAACAAAAGCACAAAAAATCAAAAGATGTCGAGTTAAAGGCTTACAATACGAAAACTATAAGGGGGACATAGTACAACCTAAAAGAATTGGTGAGTCTTGTAACTGTTCTTTGAAATGCTTTGAAAATGTTGATGAAGAAACAAGAGTCATGGCTTTGACAGACTTACTCAACCTTAACACAAAAAATGAACAAGATATATTTTTGTATGGTCTGATAGAGCTTAAAAATATAAAGCAGAGACGTCCAAGAACTGCAGACCCTAAAAAATCTAGACCTAAGAGTTATAGTTTTAAGTATTTCATCAAAGTAGTTGAATCTAAAGTACTTGTATGTAAGAAAGCATTTTGCAGCATTTATGCTATAAAAAATAATGCGCTGTATAGGCTTCAACGTTTACTTCGTTTAGGCGAATTGCCATCTGATAAAAGAGGAAAGCAAATGAATCAAAAAATTATACCTGGCTCTGTAATTCAAGAAATAAAAAATCATATATCTAGTTTTCCAGTAAAACAATCACATTATGCATCAAAGGAATATGTCTATTTGCCTGCAAATTTAAATGTAAAACTTATGTACAAAATGTACAAAGAAAAACACCCATTATCACAAGCTAAGTTATCCTTTTATTATAATGTTTTTAGAAACCACTTTGATCTGCATTTTGGCAGACCTCAAGTGGATGTTTGTTGTGAGTGTGAAAGACTTAATATAAGAATACAGTCATCAGACTTAAATCAGACTGCAATTCATACTGCTAAAGCAGAGCTAGCAGTTCATAAAAAAAGGGCTCAAAAGTTTTATGCCAGCATAAAAGAAGTTCAGAAACTGTGTGAAGAAAGGTCAGATGTTATGGGGCTTACATTTGACTACATGCAAAATATTTCCTTGCCTTGTATACCAGTTCAGGAAATGTTTTATTATAGACAACTGTCATTATTTCCATTTTGCATTAAAAATTTAAAAACTAATGAAAGCCGTTTCTTCTTATACCATGAAGGTATTGCGCTAAAGGGCTCAAATGAAACCTGCTCTTTTTTATTAACATACATACAGGAACAGATTCCTTCAACAATAAAAGAACTTTACCTTTTCACAGATGGTTGTGGTGGCCAGAACCGCAATCACGTAATGATTAGTTTGTGCCAAGCACTTGTGGACACTGGCAAATTTGAAAAAATTTTCCACAGATTTCCAGTTCGTGGCCATTCTTTTTTACCAAACGACAGGTCATTTGGCACTGTAAAGAAAATATTGAGAAAAAGAGATAGATATTACCATCCCATGGAAATTTGTGAAATTATTTGCAGTGCTAATAAGAATTTTACAGTGACTATGGTGAAGACAGACGATATTTTAGATTTTAAAGACTGGTGGACAAGATATTACAAAAAGAGTTCAATATCCATTGAAACACAATCAAGACAAGTGCCTCGAACTCTGAAACAGAGTTTCTTGGTATCTCGTTTTCTAGAATTTGAATATTCATCACAATTGAAAGGGTGTGTTGTTACTAGGCCTTACATACAGAGTTTCGCGGGTGCCAACACTTTTGATCTAAGAAGAAATAAAGCTCAGATTCCTGTATTACCTACTAAAAAGGCCTATAATGGTCCAGTTCCCATCAACAAAAAGAAGATAGAAGACCTTAGAAAGACTCTGCAATATATTCCACATGAACATAAGGACTACTTTAACACAATCATTGAAAAGTGGCCTACTACAGACACTAATAATGATTAAAACCAATAAAAAATATAACTTTTAGTATGTATTTTTATAGTTTTATTTATCACTTTTCAATTTAGTCAAGAAAAGGAACATGTCAACAGCTTTTTGTGATTTTTATACAAAAAACTATTGTATTTTTTTTTTAAGATAATAGTTTTATTACATTGTTTTTATCTTGGCTTATTAATAAAAAAATAAAAAACATATTATGTTCTAACAATATTTTCCAAAAAAAACTTTTTTGTGTCTCCTGTAAAATTAGGTTGCAGTGACATGTTCCCTTTCTTGATTAAGCGATTCAATTATTTTGCTTCATTGCTCAAACAGATCCTTTGACAATGCTCACATACTTACAGTATGCACAAAACATTTATATTAAAACCCTTGCACTTTTCATGCTTCAGTTATTATTGAAGCCGAAATTCAGCTGCATAGAGAAGATTAAGACGATCGGCAGCACCTACATGATCGCGTCCGGACTGAGGCCGGGGAAGGAGGAACAATTGGTAAGATATTTTGATCTTTTGTTTTTACAGTCCTTACTTAAACTTGGCGCAGCCAATACCTAAGGTTTATAATTTTTACAGTCCTATTTCTAAACCACCGTAACACACTGGCTATAACTAATATTACGATTGTAACTAATGATGTGTTTTGGTTTATTTGGCTCTAATAATATATCCCAGCAAAATATAAGCATAATGTTCTTTTACAAAAATGTTTAATTATACGGGTTTCAGGACGCCAACAGAAAAGAAGAGCATACGGTTGCAATATTAGTGGAATTTGCAATAGCGCTGATGACGATATTGGACCAAATAAATAGAGAATCGTTCCAGAGGTTTAAGCTAAGAATAGGTAAATATATTTTGGTTGTTTTTGTCACGCCTGCCAAAAATATTAAGCAAAAATGTGCCTGCATTTTTATGGTGTATTATCATTATAATTGCTGTTGCTATTTTTTGTGCCAGGAGCTCAATATATTATGAGATATTGTATTGTTCGAAAATGAGAACTATATTATAATATAAAATTTTATTGTGTTTTAGCTAAAGTCGAAGTTTTCTATAAGATTTTCTCTTTTATTAAAAGTTTTTTGCTGCTGCTGCTGTTTAATAACGATAATTATCTGGCCATCCAGTAAGCCTAAAGAAGGGCATTCTTAAACATACATTCAGGGTGCAAGATTGAACTTTATTGCCCATTTACATGAAGTTTGTAGTGAGATAAGCAACAGCTATCAAATTAATCATTTCCTTCAACAGGAATCAACCACGGGCCCGTGATAGCTGGCGTGGTGGGCGCACAGAAGCCGCAGTACGACATCTGGGGCAACACCGTCAACGTCGCCTCGCGCATGGACTCCACCGGCGTCATGGGCCGGATACACGTCACCGAGGACACCGCCAAGTGAGTGACTATATAAGTGACCACGTGATCACCCGACTCCCGATTCGTGTCTGCTTTATAGGTCACCAAAAGCCCAAATTATGAATGCATGAATCGAATCTACTTAATCCTGTATCAAAAACCTCTGTAATTTATGAAATCTCAGCCTGTAACTTTAACTTTACTTAAATTTCCAGGATTCTCATGAGCGCGGGCTACACCTGCGAATGCCGAGGGTCAACCTATGTGAAGGGCAAGGGAACACTCGTCACGTACTTCGTGAAGACGCCCAACGTCGGTGGAGGGCCGTAAGTCATGCTCTAGAGAGTATGAGCACTGATGACGTCAAGTATTGGGCTAAAGCCTGAAAAGTAACTTGGACGTAAGCCTGAGAAGTGATTTGGACTAAAGAATGAGAAGTGTCTTGGACTCAAGCGTGAGAAGTGACTTGGAGTTAGGACTAAACCTAAAAAATGATTTGGACTAAAGCATAAGAAGTGTCTTGGAGTGAAGCGCGAGAAGTGACTTGGACTGAGTTCTGAGAAGTGATATGGAATCAGGCATAAGAAGTGACTTGGACTGAAGCATGGAATGTAGCTTGAGATGTGACTAGGGCTGAAGCTTTGTGTCTGGGGCTGAAGTTTGAGAAGGGAAATTACTTGGACTAAAGCTTGCGAAGTGACATGGACTGAAGCCTAAGAAGTGACTTGGACTGAGTTCTGAGAAGTGACTTGGACTGAAGCGTGAGAAGCAGAACCTAGTTAAGAACGTTAGCTCAGATCTTCGTCAGAAGAAATTTTCCCTCTAGCCGGGAAGTCCCATAATTTATATTAAATACATAATAATTTATTGGCAAAATGAAATTATGAAACAGACAAGAGAAGTAAAAATTGTTAAGTATTTAAATAGTTTTTAGTAACCAATAATTCATATTTTTAGCCCTTTACTACCAGTTATGATTGCCTATCTTTCAGTAAAATATGTATTATTTTTTTATAATTTTATATGCCGTATTTGTACACCTTCGGTATGGAGTCAATAATTATTGTTATCATCGATTGAGATGCCATCAATTCTAAAACAATTCTAGAACAGTCCATATCATCAGTTTCTATAAGTATAAAAAACTTGTTCCAAAACATTAATGTCAGGTTTTTGCTGGGTTTTTAAGATATTACTAAATTAGACTTTATAAATGAAAGAGGTGTGATTCTATGAGAGTGTAGTAATTTGTGTGGAAGAAAATGTATTTAACAAAATATAATAATATTTGTGTAGTCAAGAACAAGGCAAGTTACAACATCAATTTGTATAAAATCCTAGGACTAGTCTCTGTTTGAACCTTAAAATTACAATGAAAGCAATTGAAGTGAGATTAGTATTTTTGATCTGCCCCTCTATCCATCAAGCCTTATAGTCTTTTGTAAATAGGTATAATTAATATTATCTCATATTTTAAAATAAGATCTCACACAATTTAGATCCTTATTAAAAAAAAAAAAAACCGAATAATGATTTTGTGTTTCATAACGCATACGTAAATTCATTATTGCAATTCTGTATTACTAGTAATTTTAAATAAAATAATATTATGTTATAAATATTATTCTGAACAATACTTTATGGCCTAACTTAATTTACTTATAATATTAAGTATAGTAAATTCAATAAGATTGATGTGGATGATATTTTTTTATAAATTGCAAAATATTATACTTAATAGAATTTTATTTTTATATTTTTAATTCTGTAAATAAAATTTTATAACTTTAATTGATATTAACTAGAAATTAAATTGCATTTAATTCAATTCTTTAATCTTAAAAATATTAATGTACTTGTGTCAAAATGTTTTTAAAATCATTTAAGTACTAATTAACATAGTACTTACCTACAGTTTATTACTTACATTTAAAAAAAGTTTTACCTATGTTATTATCATCATTTTTATTTTAGTATAATTTATTTTTGATACTCAGATATTTCTACTGTACAGTATTAAAATGTAAAAAGGAGAATATTATAATTTTGGATAAAATAACAATTTTTAAAATCATTATTAAATTTTTGTAATTTACGGTAATAATTTTTTGAAGAATTGTATAATTTCGATTAGATACAACTATAAACATTTTTTTTGCAATTTTATGAAGTGTTTATAATTCATAAATAGAAAATAATTACAATACCTGTACCTAGCTGATAATATCATGTCTGTCTAAAAATAATACTAGACATACTTAGTAATTTCATTTAAACGAAATACGCCTCTAGTTAGAAAGTTTTAAAAAGTGTACCAAAAATACCTGATATACTCGCAAAATAAATAAAATCATTACAAAATAATAATAAAGTTTTCAAAACTCAAGCTATCTTTTATTTTGGTAAGTATTCTGAATTTAAAATTTGTTTTTATTATTATAAACGTTTTTTTTGAGTAAATTATAGACCTTTAGTGAAAATGGTAATCTCGTAAAGATTTTGGAAGAGTGAGCTATAATTGTGTCATTGTTTCAACTTTAGAAGACGAATTTGTATATATTTTTACCTATAACTCTAACATTTTAGTTATAATAAACATATTTCCATGTGAATTGTATCTTTTTTAGTTCAAAAGTATTTACGGATTCTGGTATAACTACCCCTTTCAAATATAACCCTATTTTTTACTTTTCATGGGTGTTTTCGAAAACTCAAGGGGTAATTTAGAATAACAGCGAAACACGACCTAATGTAAAAATACACTAATAAGGCATACATTTATTTCTATTCTATTTTGCCCCATACAAAACATTGTGCATACAAGCCATAGAAGACACCAAACTAAGTTTTAGACTGCAAAATTTTCGAAATTGCCCCATCGGGGACGCAGATGTCCTCAACATTTAGAGCAAAGAAGTAAATAGATAAGAACAATAAAAAAGCCAGCACTAGATATTACTGTAAGTATATTTTATTTAATACCCAGCAAAACTAAAACTAACGAAATAAAATAGGAACACATTTTTTGTTAAAAATAAAAATAATTTTTACTCGGTCTCGTAAATAGCTAAATCAAAATTAAAACTAAATTAAAAAAAGGAAGTAGTTTTCAATTGCAGAGGAAAGGCGCGCCTTAGCTCTGCATTTAAAAACCACGTCAGCAATCAGCACCCGAGCAGTTGACACCTGCAAAAAATTAAAGTGGCTTCTTCACTTAAACCATTTTTATATAGTCGTACAGGTTCCCTAGAACATTTTTTTTTATTACAATCAAGCTAATTTTTCGTGAGTAGCTTCATTTTGATAAGACGAACAACAATTTCCTCTGCGTAAATTCTTGAAAGCGGTAGCTAACAGAGATAGAACTATTAACCCATCAATATACAAAAATCAGCTGGTTAGGGTTGTGTTTTAGGGTTCCGTAGTCAACCAAGTTACTAAAACGACTAAAACGGAACCCTAACGCGCTGATTTTTTGTATATTGATAGGTTAATAGTTATCAAATTCAAGAGTAACCTTGTCCTACAAATAGAACAATCCATATTCTATCTCTGTTAGCTACCCACTTTCGAGAATTTACGCAAAGTCAATTGTTGTTCGTCTTATTATAATGAAGCTACTCACGAAACATTTGCTGGATAGTAATAAAAAAAAAATGATTTTAAGAACCCGGACTATAGGTAATCTTTTACAGTGTTTTTTTTTATATTAACAACAATAAAAATTGATTCTACATTCTACACTATTCAAAAATACGTTTTAAACCTCTCAATGTCGAAAATCGACATGATTTGTACGAGTCGAGTCAAGTTTGGACTCTGTATTCATTCGTTTATGTTTGTTGGTAAAGGCAGGTAAATATTTTATATGTTGCGCACCCCTGCAAAAGACTATGAAAAAATTATTGGGGATATTTCGTTAACAAATTTACCCCACTGGGGTTATTTAGAATGTTTGTTAAAAATCATAGCTTGAGCAACATTACCTATTCTTAAGAAAGCAAAAAACGTCAAAGCTTCTTTAAAACAAACAAAATATTACGTAACTTACCTAATTTCTGTGTAAAACAAATCGGGGTAATTTCGATAATCCCAAAAAATCATAAAATTGCACTTGGCGCGAAAAAATGAACTTAGCGCCTCCCGGCTGAGGGCTCGAGGCAAAGGAAGCGGGGGAGGTGATTAAATTGGCGTCTCGGTAAATGTGGCCAGAGAACAAAATTACTTTTCGAAATTTGCCATTTTCGGAATATCCCCATATTTTTTTTTCCGAAGTTACCCCAATGCACCCTATACTATATCTATACTTATAAAATTACATGTCCTGACTGACTGACTGATTCATCATCGCTGAGCAAAAACTGTTAAAGTTACAGCCACGAAGTTTAGTGAGTAGGGTTGTGTTCATTAAGTAGACACCCACTAAGGAGGGAATTTTGAAAATTTTACCCCGAATGGGGTGAAACAGGGGTTGAAAGTCTGAATGAAAGTCTGTCATTTCTTAAGTTAGGAACATGAAATTTTATTTTTGGGCTACTGATTAAAAGTGATTGGATACGTGTTTAAGCCGTAGAGGTACGAAGATACGAATATATAAAACTGTAATTCGACTTATACTCTTATACGGCAGTGAAACTTGAACTCTAACTCAAAAGGAGGAAACAAAGCTGTTAGTAGCAGAGAGAAAAATACTGCGCAAAATTCTCGGACCGACGAAGAATGAAGACGGCAGTTGGAGGCCACGGAAAAACCTTGAGATTAAAGATCTTGTGGCAACGCCCAATATTATCGGGGAATACAAATCTCACCGAATCCGCTGGCTCGGTCACGTAGAAAGAATGAATGATGACCGAGAGGCAAAAATAGCGTATGTGGGGCAAATAACTCGCAAACGACCGGTAGGCCGTCCCAGATACCGCTGGAGGGATGAGGTAGAAAAAGACCTGAAGACGTTACGAGCCGAATCATGGCAAGATGTCGCACAGGATCGGAAGTAATGGCGTGTGCTTGTGTCTGAGGCCAGGACTCAATTTGGGTCGCTGCGCCGCAGTAAGTAAGTAGGTACGTGTTTAAGCGTTTTTGAAACTTCTACCCCCAAGGGGGTGAAATAGGGGTTGAAAGTTTAAATGAAAATGTTAACGCGGACGAAGTCGCGGGCAATAGCTAGTTAAAGAATAATTCTAAAACACCGTAGCTTCATTCATGATAATGTAGTGCGTTCTGCGTAAAAATAAAAGTAGATGAATTCGTGAACTTCAGTGAACCCGCCTCACCTCAGTTACCGTGACCACAGCCACTTGAAAGCAGCCAAAACGACGAGAAGAATAAAAGTTATCTGCAACAGAACCAGTAAGTTTTTGAAACATAATAATATTATAGATTATTATAGATTATAGAGAAATAGTATAACATTCAATAATTAAACCTCTAAATCTTTATTGCATATCAATAAAGGTATAGATTACTAAGTAGTTACTACGTAAGTTAAGGTTACTTGAGGTATCATTCGTGGACAATACATTTGTTCTTTTGCCGGTACATATCCAATTAGTTTATCAAATCTAATGTTCCTTACATGACGAGGTTAATGTTATGTATGTTTACGAATTGGATCGTCGAAGCAGAAAGCTGCTTCGACGATCCATTGATCGTCATTATAAAACATCTGAAAGGACATTAGAAACGTCGGGAATAAGAAATAAGGGCTAAGATGTGTTAAGAAGTATTAAGAAGTAAGATGTGCTAAGAAGTGCTTCGCGACATAAGCCGTAGTTAAGTGATTGAAACATCTCATAATTGGATGCTGTTAAGCGTTCGTGTTCCATCTCACATCGGACTAGTTTTGAGTAATCGGCGTTTTAAGTTTTTTTGGAATAATATTTATTTTCTGCTTACTTTAAGCAAAAAAGTTATATTCTGCGGTATCTTTTTTTTGTTGAAATGCGTAGATTATGATTATGAAAAAACATTTTAATTTTACATTCAGTTTTAAGAGAAAACGTATAAAAATTGTTAATGCAATATTGCTATAGGGCTTATTACATAGCATTAAAGTCCTTTGTGATATTTCACTTAAATGCAATATTCTGATATTTTGTTCTTTCAATACAAATTTAAGTGCTTATTTTAACAAAATGTTATAAAATTACCTCGTCACGCCCAAACCGCTGAACCGATTCTTCTGAAATTTGATATGGAGATACTTTGAGTACCGGGAAAGGACATAGGGTCCTTTTTATTCCGAAAAAATGTACGGTTCCCAGGCATTAAACAAAAGTGATTTCTGCTTATACCGCTACATGGATTTCGATGATATTTGGTATACAGATACGTTATGTCTCGGGAAAAAGGTACGGTACCCGTATGATAAACAAAAATGATTTGCGCCTAAACCACTGAAAATTGGTATGCACATACTTTGACTCTCGTGAAAGGACATAAGATAAGTAATTATTGTCCTGAAAAATGTACGGTTACTGCGTTCTAAATTTTCCTATTTTGCGCCTAAACCGCTGAACAGATTTTGATGAAACTTGGTATGGAGATACTTTGAGTCCCGGAAAAGGATAGGATCCTTTTTTCCTTCCTTTTTACGGTACGATTTTAATGATATTTGGTATGCGGACACGTTATGTCTCGGGAAAGGACAGAGAGTTCCCGCTTCTTCTTCCCTTCCTTAAATTATTTTAATTAAATTACTTCTACTTAAATGGCATGTTTTCATTAAAATCAGAGTGCTCTTGTGTATTGCGCACACACTTGGGCACTATAAAATTACTCCTGCGTAACTGGCCTGGCTTCATTAAAGCCAGATTGCTCTTGTGTATTGCGCACACACTTCGGCACTATAAAATTAATCCTGCGTAACTAGCCTGGTTTCATTGAAACCAGAGTGCTCTTGTGTATTGCGCACACACTAGGGCACTATTAAATTACTCCTGCGTAACTGGCCTGGTTTCTTTGAACCCAGAGTGCTTTTGTGTATTGCACACACACTTGGGCACTATAAAAATACTCCTGCTTAACTGGCCTGGTTTCATTCAAAACCAGAGTGCTCTTGTGTATTGCGCGCACACTTGGGCACTATAAAATTACTCCTGCGTAAAAATGGCCTGGTTTTATTGCAACCGGCCTCCGCCACCGAAACCGGTGTGGGAGTTTTTTTTATTTATTATAATTACCAGCATTGGACATTAGACATAATTATTGAAATACTCGTTAGTCGTTAGTCTAATTAAATTATTAATCTAATTATTTCAAACTAAAATTAGAATATATTTTATACATAATAATATTTTTAATCAACTTACGGGTAATATCAGATGCACAATTACTTCATCGATCTTATTAAAATAATAATATAATTACTTTTTGCCCAACTCTGCACGTGATATAAACTAATTATTTCTACATTAACTTTTATTCAAAATTAATAATGTTTATTGCGTGAAAACCGAACATTTTCCATGATAAAAACTTATCCTATGTCCTTCTCCAAAACCTAACGTAGGTAATATCTACATATATGTACCAACTCAATATCGATATCATAACCAAATTCATTTCTATTGACTGCGCGGGAACCGTACATTTTCCAGGACAAAAGTATCTAGTGTCGTTTAAATTGATTCAAAGTATCTGCATACAAATTTTTATCAAAATCGGTTCAGCGGTTTAAGCGCAAATCATTTTAGAAACATAGTATATAAATGCTATATACAAAACCTCACTTAGAGGAATAAGCATTAACCATTTTTGTACTCTAGAATATGCTACAGTGGGTTTTCAAAAAAATGGATTTCACTGCCGTAAACCTAATGTTCTAAATAATAAAACTGCATTATTAACTCAAAATCCAATTTTATGTGGAATGGATCACCAATGCTAAACAGCAGCCATATATAAAATTCTCGTGTCACAATTATGTTAGTCCACGAACTCCTCCGAAACGGCTTTACTGATTTTTACCAAATTTTATGTGCATATTTAGTAAGTCTGATAATCGGCTACTCGGTACTTTATATATTGATAAGTGCATTTGTTGAATAAATAATAGTAAATTATTACAACCTGAGACTGACGGCGACCATTGTTTGTGCGATGGGATAGCGATCGACGTTGCCATGGCGACATACTTATTTAGTCACTTCAACAAAATAATATGGGCGAAATACTTTATATTATGGCAATGCAACGTTTGCCGGGACAGCTAGTAATTTATTATTTAAATTATTATGATAATTTTAATTTAATATGATAGGCACTAAATCTTTTCTTGTCTCGTGTGCTTTGCAATTCCGTTGGGCAAAAATTAGTTTATATCGCGGAAACCGTGCATTTTCCGGGATAAAAAGCATCATAAGTCCTTTTCGGACTTAAAGTATCTCTATAAGCAGAAAAATCGGTTCAACGTTTTGGGCGTGAATAGGTAACAGACAGACGGACAGACCGACAGACAGGCAGCTGTCTTTCTGTCTATTTGTCTGTCTGTCTGTTACCTCTTCATGGCCAATCGTTGAGGCTGAACTGGTTTCACTGAGATTTGGTATGGATACAAAAATTTTCCGAGTTCCGGGAAAGGATATCTAAGGATACCTTTTATCGTGGTTAAATGTATAGTACGGGAGCCCTCAGACCAATAAAAAAAGATAGACAGAGCCATCCATGCTACGCGGTGAGGCAGGCAATAGGAAGCCGATATGGCCATAGGAAGCCGGCCGCCCGCCATTCCGGTTTCAACGAGTGACGGCGCATGTCGTTTCATCTGTGTCAAGAAATATCAAAATATGCCGTCCTGCATCGTTAAATGGTGCAAAAACAATTCTTGTGCTCATAAGAAACCTTGTGGGATTACGTTTCACAAGTAATTAGTTGAATATTTATGTATTACCACCGAAATAACGAATTTAATTTATTAGTTTTAAAAGTTGTCTCGGGAGTCTCGGAACACAGAACCTCAAACAGTGCTGCATGCTGGTCGCAAGATATTTTTCCCCATAATAGGGGAAAAATATTATTACGTGATGTATTATCCTGACAAATGTTTATTTTTAACCTAAAATTCGTTATTCATTTAAAATCTATTAATATAAATAAAATTGGAGTGTCTGTTTGTAGTATTGAAAGATTTTTTTACTATTTGCATATTAATCTGCATACGATACATACTGCATACACCAAACAACATTCTTTACAATTTTTGTCTGTATGTATGTCTGTCTGTTTGTCTGTCTGTTCTTAGTTGAAACACATAATAGGCTACTTGACCTATTTTTTTTCTTCATTCTAATCGCTTCTTAATCATTCATTTTCACTAAAAAAAAATTTTTTGATATTTTAAACAGTAGAAACCCATAAAAATGTTGATTGAAAAATATGCCCTATATATGGCGCCGAAAACACTGTCCGCCATTTTGCCGCCATAGTGTGACGTCATGTTTTTTATACTTTCTTTATTGAAAAAGGTTTTATGTGCTAAACGTACGAGTCTAACAGTGCTTAAAAAATTAAAAAAGAATTTAGAAATCATTTGTAATGTTGAACACTTTTGTAGAAAAGTTTTGGCCATTTCATTTCCTAACTACAATAAATGGAGATAATATATAAAACTGATGTTTTATTTGAATTACTCAAGAAAATATATGTTATAAATCTTTTTAGGCTTATTCATATTATTTATGTACAAATAAACTTACATATAACGAGCGCGATAAATAAAAGATATTAAATTACAAATGGGATGACGTCACATCCAGATCGGAAGTACCGCAAAAGCGTTTTCGTCAGTACAATTCCTATTTTCATAAAACCATATTTTCAAATCGACTTTATTTATCAATCATAAGCTTTTATTTCACGATAAGGGTGAAATACAGTTTCCTAGGCCAAGTTCTACTAGAAATATGCATTTTTTCAATGAAATTACATATATGTCAAGTAGCCTATTTATTAGATATAGATATTTAAGTATTTACTTTTTTCAGCAATTACTAATGAATGATGATTAACAATCTAGTTTGATAGCAACTTTTGTAGTCATTACTTAGTAGCTTAATAAGACTGCAACAGGATGGGAGTTTGACAATCTGAAACCCTGAGTTGGCAACATTATTTTTTTGCACACAAGCGCACGCCTAGCGTATTTATGCTAGGCGTGACGCACACATTGATCGACAGCGACTTCACCCCATTACCTGTAAATACTCCGTCTTTCTTTTTTATTGGTCTGAGCGGGAGCCCTAGAACAATTTTTTTTGTGATTACTAACAAGAAAATTTTTTGTGAGTAGCTTCATTTTGATAAGACAAACAACTTTTTTATCTATGAAAATTTTTGAAAGTGCTTGTTGTTTGTTGTTGGCGTCATTTATTCTAGTTTTAACATAGTTTTCCAAAGCGTCTATATACAGGGTGCAATAAAACTAAGTGATAATACTTTAGGGTATGTGTTCCTTGTAGAGAGTTCACTGTGAAAGTAGCAGCGCTGAAAGACCTTTTTTCACTTTTGTATGGGCAAGCGCCCGTCACGAGTTTCCCCATACAAAAGTGAAAAAAAAGCTCTTACAGCGCTGCCTGTACCACAGTATCACAGTGAACTCTCTAAAGTAACTCTCTCCTAAAGTATTATCACTTAGTTTTGTTACACCCTGTATATTTTGATTCTACAATAACCTATTAATGTAGTTAAAAAATCACCAACACAACGCTACCTTCGTACGAGGCGTTTAATGTATAATTGTAGGGTGCGCACGCGGCCACCTACGACCCGCGACCGGACAGAGATTTATACGCGACCGCCTTGTCGATCTATACAATATTATACATTCGGTGTGACTACCATGGAGATATATCTAAACGGATTGTGTTAAAATATTCAAATAATAATATGTATTGTAGTTGTAGAAATAATGCTAAGCGCGTCGTATTATTATTGTTTGTTTGCTTTATTATTGTTTGCTCTAGATACATAATATTATGTTGTGTGGTATCAAAATAAAAATATTCTTATTCTTAATAATATTATGCTGTTAATTTTTGTTCCTTTGAAGAACGCCTTGTTGATCTGTAAAAACAATTACACTCGGTCGGTGTAACTACCATGGATATAATATTATATCTAAGAAAAATCTGTTAAATAATGCAATTAATATTATAACACTAATTTTTATTACTTTCATGAGCACATTGTTGGTCTTTAAAATTATAATACTTACGTACATTCGATGTAGGTTGATATGAATCTAAAAGAAGTGCGTTGATACAAAGTAATACAATCATTGCGCCTTTTTAGCTCACCTTCTCAAATAATATTTTATGTAATAATATTATGGTTTTATGACTTATGAGTTATGACTAGGTGTTGAGCCTTTTACGATTTAACTGGCGGTTGTTCTTTTTGAATAAAAAAAAATATCCCAGCCCACAATTCCTCCCACTGTAGTCTGTAACTTGTGTGTTCATTGTCCAACCAACCACGAAGTCTTTGATACATCTCAGGATGATGGGGTGATGATGATGATGTACTTAAGATACCATAATAATCGAGACTTGTACTTCGCTTAAAGATATTATGAGGTTTCTACTTTAGAGTATATAGCGACAGCTTAGAAGAGGTTCCTAAGTTAATATAGTTATATATTATACTTGGTAATTTCTGACCAAACTTTGTATAGTATTTTTGGCCAACGATGACAGCATAACGTAGCCATCGCTCGTTGGGTCTTCGTAAATATACCTCTCTGTTGTTATACTATATTTGGTGTTTCGACCTTTTGTAATATCGATTCACTTAATTGAAACACACCTATGTTTAAGATTATCACTACCGTAAAATGGTAAATTTTACAAAATTGTAGGTAATCAATAAATTTTTCACTAATAAGCCCTCGATCGAAGCTATTAATTATGTTTCAATAAACCCTATTTTTTGGTCCTTAACTTTTAATGGCCACAAAATGCGATGTAAAGGTAAAGGCAACTTAAAGTGATTTATATTTTTAATTTGTTTTGAAGACCCTTTTATTATTATAGACTACAAAATTCAATCGATGCTTTACATTTTAGATACCTAAACATACTTAAAGCCTCTTTAGTTTTTGAAACCACTTATGTTAAGATCAGTCCAAAAGCCTTTATCTATTTTAAAAAGTGGCATCTAATTCTAGTGAACGTATAATACAAATCGAAACATCTGAATAGATTAATTGTATTAACGTGTTTATCGTGACTCGTGAGAACATTCGGTATTTATATAATTACAACCGTAGTAATTATGAGGTTCGGTTAACAATTAACGAAACGATACGGTTTGTTTGTTTTCTCTTATTTATTGTTCCCAAAATTAAATAGCTATTCGACAAGAATCTAACAATTTAGAGTTGAAATTTTCTTCTTGTTAGTCAAAGTTTTTGTTAAATTTTTAAGTTACCAATTTTTTGAGTTACAATAATTATATATCACACAAAAAGTATGAAAATTATCCAGTATCTGATGTTGAAACGAATTTTGAATACACTATAAACATTACACACATCTACAGCTGATAGTTTTTCAAAAATCTTTCTCTTCTGTCTGTCTGTTAGTTCTTGGCTCTTAATTACCAGAAAAGGTAGACACATATTTTTTTAACATAAGTGACATTTATTGTGACCATACGTATGATACGTAGGTACGATAGAAACCATAATATCATAACATCAGGAACTAAGGAAGAAATTAAATTTAATTTTATAATACAATTTTCAATCTGATTCACAGGTGCTAGGAATCTATGCGCGCGTATATTCCTTCCCATAAAACCAGTATCTGACTCCCCTGAAATTAATTGCATGAAAATAAACTAGGCAGCGACAATACCTTAGATCAGCTATACTCAACCTGCGGCATGCCGGGACATTTTTAGTGGCCCGCGTGAAGTTAAACCATTTCGAATTTCACGCCTAAAAAGTGAAAATTTTTCCAGTTTTAAATCGCCAATTTTGAACCCTAAAAATTTTTGGTTGGGGTTTGCGACACCAAGACCAAAGCGTTTTTGTGGCCCTTATAAAAAAGGTTGAGTACCACTGCCTTAGATAAAGTAAAGCAGCGACAATGCGCACGCAGTGAATTATTGGCCAGCACTTATTAGTTGTGACGAATCACCTCGTATATCATTAAAATAATGATCCCAAAGAGTAAGTACTCGTAGTAGAGGATAGTGAATAATTTCTCTTCGGAGTTTGCTGTAGTAATTCTCACTTCGTATTTACTAGTGTCGTAGCCAGCAGTACTTTAGTACGCCATCGTAAATTCATTTTGCATTATCGTTCAGCACCTACCTGCGCTAAACTTTTTTCAACTTTTCTTATTTTATATCTATATACCAATTTCCGACCATCTGCCATACTTAAGGAACGTTTTTATAAGAAATAAATAATTTATTTGACAGCTCTTTGCAACATAATAGTAAAATAAATTAAACGTCGAAATCCTTTACTAAACGGCTTGCAGATGTTTGTTACGATTTTAAAAATGCATAGTACAAGGGTGCAAAATGCATCTATAGCCTTTTGGCGTATTTCTTGTTTGTTTTAACAAGACGTGTTTAAAATTCGACCCTTTTGGCATATTTCTTATTTATTTTCTTTATTTTTTTAGACGTATTTAACATTCGACTTAATGTAGAATCAAGATAGGTCCATCACGCCTCAAATATATTTTCTTCATTTTAATTATTTGTTTTTATTTGTTGTTATTTACATCAAATGCTTCAACATTCTCTGAGAGTACTTCTCTTGCTAGGCATGAAAGATCTACTGCTCTATGTCGTCCAGCGGAGGTCCTGGACAAAGGGCGAGATTAGTCGCCGCTACCGGTGTTACATTATGGCTTTATTATACCCGCGGCTGGCATAACTCAGACCTGACTAATTGGTAGCCTGTGGCCAATCGCTTTAGTAGCTGCTGTAAATATTTGGATTTCTGGTGGAGTATGTAAATCCATGATTCCATACTAATACTAATATTATAAATGCGATTGTGTGTCTGTCTGTTACGTCTTCCTACCCAAAACACTCAACCAATTTTGCTGAAATTTTGTATGGAGTTACTTTGAGTCACAGAAATTATTGAGACACTTTTTATCCCGGAAAGAATTACGGCCCCCGCGCAATAAAAGAATTTTAGCGCAAATGCGGATTTTAGTGCTTTCATGTATTGGACTCTCTGTAGTAGATTATTTTCTCTATTATTATTCGACTACTTATCTTCGCAGGAAAATGGGATTTCTTGTAAATTAATCTTGCAAATACACTTAATTTAAGGTTAATCATGACCCTAAGCGATCAATGCTCCATTATATGTTTTGTAATAATCTATATCATTATATAAAAGGTTTTGTCCTGAATGACATGAAAATGGAATCACGCTACGGCCGAAACCAGTAATTGAATACTTGAAATTTGGAGGGAGGGATTTTTAGAAATTCCTCTCCTAAGCGTGTGAAAAGGGGGGATAAAGTTAGTATGGGACAACTCGATTCCTTAGTCTGATCTGTTCGAAAATTCGCATCATTATTATTTGATGTATTTTATAGAAGATGTAATTCATAGTTTGTTGAAATTTATCCTTAAAATTCGTTAAAAAGCATGAACAGTTTACAGCGCTTTAGAGCGTTTAGCAGCGGCTTGCAGCGACGCAGGGAGTTAGAGACGCCAATCATTGCTTTTTGCCACAAGAGACATAATCTGTGGCAAAAGTTACCGGGGTATGTTATGGCTGTTTTACACGTAGCCTGCATGCAGGAGTCACAATTAAATAATATTATCGTAACCAATTAGTTGTTAAATGTAAATATTAACTAGGTATTTATTTCTAACAATTTATTGTCATTATAATATTATTCTTTTCTTATACTTTTGCAGAATTTAGAAAGATTGTCTTGAATGGAGGGCTTATATTAAACATTCTGTTTTGTCATCATAATATTGTTAAAGAATATTTGGCGTTCGAAATTCAAAATTAATTATTCCTGTACGTTCAATTGGTGTTTTTTTTTCATTGAGATTTAATTTTATGCACATAAGATTATGTAAAGTGCCAAAAATTTAAAAATATTTTTTTTTGTATGAAATGAACTAACACTTTTACAAATCTATTTAATTTATAATAATATATACATATTATCATAATATTATCAATAAAAGGCTTTGTCTTGAATGATAATATAATAATCATAATACTTACTTAATAATTTTTAGTATTATTATAATTATTATACATGGTGAGATATAAGTGTTTTAGGCGAAATCTAGGGTTAAAACAATTATTATAGTCCGTCAAGAAAGTCATGGCAGGCGGGAAAATTTTCTAAACGTAATCACGCTTTTAAGGTGTATTTTTTTCTTTGTATTTTCACAGAGAACGCTTATTACATTTTAAATATTGCACATTGCACATTTTTATATCTAATTAATAAAGTTCTCATATTTTTTATTTTATTTAAAAAAATTCCTGCCTGTCATGATTTTCTTGACAGACTATAGATATGAAAATGCAATTACGATAAAACCTAAACCACGGATCGTATCTAGACTGAAAATTTTGGGGAAGTGTTCTCCGTATGAGGCAGACGTGCGATATAAGAAGGGATGTTTCGAAAAATCAAATTAATGTTATTATTAAGTTCTATAATAATACTTGCTGACCCGGCAAACGTTGTTTTGCCATATAAAGTATTATATTGAGGTGATTAATAAGTATGGCACCATGGCAACGTTCATCGCTAGCCCGTCGCACAAACAATGGTCGCCGACAGTCTCGAGTTGTAATAATTTACTATTATTCATTCAACAAATGCACTTATCAATATAAAAAGTAGTCAGTAGCCCAGAGGCCAGACATACTATTTCCTTAGTCTATGCATTAGCCGATTCTCAGACCTACTGAATATTATGCATAATATAATATAAAAACCAGTGAAGCCGTTTCGGAGGAGTACCTACGGTAACTGACATTGTGACACGAGAATTTTATATACAGTGTGTAACAAAACTAGGTGATAATACTTTAGGGTGTGTACGTGTTCCTTGTAGAGAGTTCACTGTGAAAGTAGCGCTGAAAGACGTTTTTTTTTAAACTTTTGTATGGACAAGGGCCCGAGCGTCACCAGTTTCCCCATACAAAAGTGAAAAAAATTGGTCTTTCAGCGCTGCTACTTTCACAGTGAACTCTCTACAGTCTACGAGAAACACGTACACATCCTAACGTATTATGACTTAGTTTTGTTACATTCTGTATAAGATTATTTTTTACTGCTGTCCCGGCAAATGTTGTTTTGCCATTTAAAGTATTTCTACTTCATCAGTTGATACAAAATCTTACCCCTCTTTTATCCCCTAAGAGGGATGAGGGGGAAAATTTCATACACCAGATGTTAAGTTGGAAAACATACTTAATAATATGAAGTAAGTCCATTAAAGAAAAAAGTTTGATACAAAATCTGACCCCCTCTTTGGTCCTCTTAGAGGGGTGGGGGGGAAAATTTTTATACACCAGATGTTAAGTTCGAAGAAGACAAATATATCTGCGAAAACCGCATTCAAATCGGATCAGTAGTTTTCGTGTGATAGTGGAACAAACATACAGACAGACAGACAGACAGACAGACAAAAACTAACCACATTTTTGGCTTCTATAGCGATGTAGTGATACCCCTGCTTATTATTTTTTTGAATATTTATAATGTACAGAATTTTCATTTCTACAATTATTAGTATAGATGAGTAAATTATGTCTTGACTCTTGACTGACCTGATTGGCTGAAAAAAAAATAGCATTCTAAATTCGAAATTCAAATTTTATGAATGACAGTGAAACTCATTTTGAAATCTTCAAATTTTATTATTGTGATTTGCGATAGCTGGCGATAGCTTTCTTTTTTTAGTTTGTGTTATTTAATTCTGAGTGTAGATATTATTTTAATTCCTTTGTCAATTTAAAAAATATATTTTTTGTGTAATTATTAGGTATTATTTAAGTACTTATAGGTTTTGAGTTTTTGTGTTCAATTTATCAGTTTAAAATTATCTGATAATATATGGATATATTGGATTATATAGATTTTTAGTTTTGTAGGTTAACGGAGTATTTAACGTAAATTAAGCTACCCCAGTAGGTTGCCAAAATGACTGCCGGCGCCGTATCAAGCGCATCATTTTTATTTCATTTTATTATTAATGAAAAGACTTAACAGAAGGCCTACTTAACCACGGATACAGCAGGTGCAACGATAGGGGGGCTCGGGGGGCGCAGCCCCCCGCCAAAACAAAAACAAACACAATCCAGCAAGTCCAAAAGTAACCTACTTTTGGAAGTAAAAGTAGGTTAGGTTAGAAATTAAACCACAACACAGAGGGAGCCGAGCGTGCTGCGGCAGCAGCCTGCGACCGTTATAAAATAAAAAGGGCCAAACGTCAAAACAAAAACACAAGCCAGAAAGTCCAAAAGTTGGTTAGGTTAGAACTGTGACTGTGCTGCGACAGCAGCCGGCGACCGTCACAAAACACGCTATGCAAATTGCCGAGAATAAAACTTGATGTAGCCTCAGAATCCCGAAAATTTCAAAGGTGAGTAGCTCCAATACTGGGGGGTTTCTCAGTGTGGATTCGGTACCGGGGGTGTTTACCCCTCCTCCCCCCTCCCCCCTCACCGCCGCTCCCCATCAATTTTGGGATAAGCTTCCGAACCTTTACCGTTTTTTTAGTTATTGTTTGTTTCTCTATCTATAGGTATCTATCTATCAATGTCTATAGATATAATAAAATTGTAGACGTAAAATTTTTGTACATCTATACTAATAATATTATAATTCTGCAGAGTTTGTTTGTTTGTTTGAACGCGCTAATCTCAGGAACTACAAGTCCGATTTGAAAAATTATTTTACTGTTGGATAGCCCATTTATCGAGGAAGGCTATCAAAAAGCTGCAAAGTCGCTTTTTTCCCTCATGTCTCTTTGTTCCCTTTAATCTTTAAAACTACGCGACGGATTTTGATGATTCTTTCAGTGTTAGATAGCCCATTTATCGAGGAAGGCTATAGGCTATATTTTATCATTCTAAGACTAATAGGAGCGAAGAAATAGAGGAAAATGTGGAAAAAACGGGGGAAATTATATGAAAGGGCTTATTTGACGCGTTAATCTCTGGAACATTTTTTAAATTGGACCAGTAGGTCCAATTTAAAAAATTCTTTCAGTGTTAGATAGCCCATTTATCGAGGAAGGCTATAGGCTATATTTTATCTTGCTAAGACTAATACGAACGAAGAAATAGAGGAAAATGTGGAAAAAACGGGGAAATTATATGAAACTAGATGACGCCCGCAACTCCGTTGCGCCAAAATTCGTTTATCGCGCGGGAACCGTAAATTTTTCCGGGATAAAAAGTAACCTATGTCCTTTCCCGGGACTCAAAGTATCTCCATACCAAATTTCAGTAAAATCGGATCAGCGGTTTGAACGTAAAGAGGTAACAGACAGACAGAGACTTTCGCATTTACAATATTGGTATGGATTACTTATTATCTTAAGAACTACTGGAGCAATTTATGTTATGCGGCAAACATGAAGAATAGACCACGTGAAGGGACATAGGCTTTTTTTTGCGGAAAAATGTACGGTTGTGTGAAATTCCTAAGTTACGCAAGCCGCGCGGAACATCTTTATATAATAAAATCGTAGGAAAGTCAATTCTGTACATTGAATATTTTTGTACAATAAATAATACTTGGGATGTGAGGGGATGCTAACGCGGACGAAGTCGCGGGCAACAGCTAGTATTCTATAATTATAATGTCATGATACTGTCGCGAGTATAAATCGCAAGACTTTTTCTATGTAAATAAAAATAAATTCATTTTTTTTAGTTTCGCTGAAACTCGAGAACGGCTAAGCAGATTTGCCAAATGTTAGTCTTGAAATATTCGTGAAAGTTAGGGAAAGGTTTTTATACGGTGAGAAAATTTAATTGATATGAAGTTCACGGGTCATTTAATATTGCAAAATTGACATTTTGTACATTGCCTTTTGTTGCCAGGGGTCCAATACTAGAATCTTGATGGGTTGACTCGTTTGTAAAGATGGCAAAATATACGCCTGCGAGAGGGGCAGCCTTAGAATCTAAACAAAGAACGAGAAATCCAGTCAATCTTTTGCCGCAGACCACAAAGTTCTACTCGAATTCATAAACCCCGAACTAACATAGTACCATTGTACAATTTAATGACATACACCCTAAAAAGGAGCCCAATTGTGATCGCGAAATCAGCGTGTATAAAGCAATAAAGTTTTCAGTGAAATTTTTAATTTGATCAGTATCTGTTGAGTAATAACTCTGCACGGGAAATCACTGCATGCTACAGTTTTAATAACCGAGCCGGGAGATTAACGAAGTTGTTCCGAATAAATAATATATTTCACTCCCGCAAGTGGCATGGGGTGGCCATGGTTTGTGCTTATCGAGGATATTTTGTTGTATGGATTGCAGGCTTACGAATTATTGTTGGTTTAATAGGTACCTCGATCGTGAGAGTCGCGGACACAAAATATTTTCGATTGGGGATTGATGGGCTAATGCGTTGTAATTATATTTTTTTCTAATTAATACAGCTTTAAGTCTAGTTCTGATCCAAGAGCTAAAATGGTATTCTTACGTCAAACAAACGTCAATTGACAGATTTTTGGGCTTAGGGCCATTTATAAATTTATAAAACATTGATTTGAAATTTCACGAGAATAATAGGTATTTTGTAGTTTTATTATACTGAGACTGCACTGAAAGCATTATAAAACTATGTATATTTTTGATGATTATTCAGTAGAGTCAACTTAAAATATTATACTCTGGTAAACAAGTACCATTTTCATCAAAACCTGATCTTATGCACCGAAAATTATGATTTTAATCTCATTCGATTCGGAATACCATCTAGAACATTCTATCAAAATTCCAAGACGGGCTGAAAAAAAAAATGCAAAAGTTATAAACAATTAAGTAAACATAAAAATAAGGGTTTGTTTTTTTTTAATATTTCAAAAACTATTTGAGATAATCAAAATTTGAAAATAGATCCATAAAGAACAGAAAATTTCCTAAAAAAAAATTCTAGATTCTGGAACCTTACCGATAATTCTTATAGCTTTAATTGAGCGGCGAAAGTGACGGTAAAACAGCGTGGTTCGGGTTTCGCGTGATTTGCCGCAATCTGCTACGTGAACTAAAAAATATTTTAAGTGATTAAATATTAATATTAAGGAATAAAAAAATTTGGGTACTAAGAAGACATATCAATAAACAATAATCCGTTAACAAAAATAAATTATCACAATTTGTTTAATTATTATGCTTTTCTTAATTTGTTAATAGTCACCATTTTAATGTTAACATAAAAACGCTGATTATTTCTAAACCAGAAATGTAGAAATTTTTATTATTCTTTTGAGCTAATCTTAAAAGGGCTTAGAAGAGATTCCCGTTGACAAAATTCATTTTTTTTATTTTTCACTTTTTTATTAACATTACAAGCATTCCAAAATTATTCATGTAAATAAAGCAATTACGGTACTTTTATATCATATCCAATTATTGTTATTATTTTGTTTTGTTGTTGATAGAAGCCAGATATTAATATATATTTTTATATTTATAACTAATAAAATTTAAATAATCATTTTTATTAATGAAAAAACCCTAATTGTTTTATTTACATGAAAATTTCATGAATGCCTTTGATTGTTCATAAAAAAGTGAAAAATCAAAATTATTGAAATTTTCGACCGGATATCTCTTCTAAACCCTTTTAAGATTAGCTTAAGAGAATAATAAAAATTTCTAGATTTCTTGTTTAGAAATAATCAGCGTTTTTATGTTAACATTAAAATGGTGACTATTAACAAATGTACAAAAGCATAACATTTAAACAAATTGTGATAATTTATTTTTGTTGACGGATTATTGTTTATTGATATATCTACTTAGTACCCTAATTTTTTTATTTCTTTATATTAATATTAATTCAGTTAAAATATATTTTTCGCGTTTTTACCGTTACTTTCGCCGCTCATTTAAAGCTATAAGGATTATTGGTAAGGTTCCAGGATCTAAGATTTTTTTTAGGAAATTTCCTGCTCTTTAAGGATCTATTTTCAAATTTTGATTATCTCAAATAGTTTTCGAAATATTAAAAAAATCCAAACCCTTCTTTTTATGTTTACTTAATTGTTTATAACTATTGCATTTTTTTCAGCCCCTCTTGGAATTTTGATAGAATGTTCTAGATGGTATTCCGAATCGAATGAGCTCAAAATCATAATTTTCGGTGCATGAGATCAGATTTTGACGAAAATGGCACTTGCTAATCAGACTATTATAGGAAGTGCAAAGGGCAAAGGCCCTTATAGGTACTCCGTTTAAATCAATAATTTTGATCTAAATATTATCAGCACCCGTAGCATGGCTACAGTAGAAATACGAAAGTATAGACAAACTGCGGAGATGAACTGAAGGTGCCGTTCCAATTTTTACCGCGGCTAGCGGCGCGGCGATCGACAAAAAAGCAAATATAACGCCACTTTATGACATAGAGTATAGACTATAAAGTCCTAAATATTAAAGTAAAATCCTAATATTATAAGACGTAGATTATAGTCTATGTCGTAAAGTGGCATTTTAATTGAATCTAGTACCTGTAGCCATGCTACGGGTGCAGAGCTCAGTATAAGCGGCTATGCAACTTAGACGTTTATTTGGTCAAGTTTTAAGAGCCCGGGTTACCCTCGAAATTCTCATACATACGTAATACCAAAATCATTTTGTCATACGAAAATATTTAACATGTTTGAGCTATTTTTCAGCTTAAAATAGTAATTACCTATGTCCCTGAACAAAAATTAACTTCAAAATATTTAAACACTAAAAAAAAAATTTTTGTGTAGAAATTTTTTTTACTAAATTTACTACTAAATATTTAAACACTAAAAAATAGAGTAAAACACTAAAAAGTATATAAATAAATAGTAAATTTACTACAAAATATTTAAATAAGTACTAAAAAATATTTTTTAGAGTTGAAATATTTTGTAGTAAATTTAATATTTATGTATATATTTTTTAGTGTTTTACTCTATTTTTTAGTGTTTAAATATTTAGTAGTAAATTTAGTAAAAAAAAATATACGCAAAAATTTTTTTTTAGTGTTTAAATATTTTGAAGTTAATTTTTGTTCAGGAACCTAGGTAATTACTATTTTAAGCTGAAAAATAGCTCAAACATGTTAAATATTTTCGTATGACAAAATGATTTTGGTATTACGTATGTATGAGAATTTCGAGGGTAACCCGGGCTCTTAAGACTTTGGTTTTATAGAGATAAATAAATACGTGTGGCACTCGGGGACTGCCGCGGTAAAGCTATTGCATAGAATTTTTTATCAACTTATGCAATTTTTATTCGCATACGTCTCGTCGCACGAACACAAACACCATGCCGAATTCTGGCAACACCGCACCGCTGTGCCGGTCGTAGTGGAGGGTGTTAGGTTTATTTTCGTTACGTTATTTCTTGATTCGGTCACCGCGCTCAAAGTCCGCGATGAAAGCTATGCAATAGCTTAAAAATTGCAAAAGGCCGCTTGCTATCCCAAAAAATCCCAAACTCATGGTAGCCCCAGAGTCACGCCTTGAAGTTATTTATTCGTTGACAATGCATTGTGTGATAATTCGGTTTTAAATATGAGCAGTATAAATTAGTGGTCTCTATCTAGATGACCTATATACTCATTTCGGTGTCGCAACGATGCGTATCTCGAGTCTGATTGTGCTTGGACTTATTTATTGTAGGACTTTCTTATGCCGGACCCGACTGAGTGTTTTACGCCGCTTCTTCTCATTGGGCTAGTAACTGAATTGGTGGTAGGCATCATTGTAGATTCAACTTTCAAAGATATTGTTGTAAAATACATATTTGAAATTGGGATTTTATCTTTTTATGCTGCTTTAAGGTAAATATACAAGAGTCACGCTTTGGCTCACATTAGCCGGTACTTTACCAGATTCTGATTCCTGACAGTAAGCCTGTGTTGTGTATACCAGAATTCACCCGTGTAGCTGGTCAAGGGGATTTTGAGGAATGAGAATGCAACTTGCAAACAATATTGTGACACACGGTGCTTTAGTTTAATATAATTATATTATTAAACATAATATTATGTAGATTGTAGAGGTATATTCCAGGTATTATAAACATACTGTTTATAAATTTTAAGTACCGTAGTTTACTTGGATTCATATTTTGTATTAACTCAGTGTATTTTTTCGTTTCAAATAATTTTAATTTTAAGCACATTTAAAGTACATTTTGTATGAGAATCTACTCTGTATGAGAGAGAAAACAAATGAACAGTGCCATACATTCTTTGATAAATTCCCGACGATACATCTTTCTACCACACCATATCGTTTCCAAATAAGATCCGATGTGCGGTAGATAAATCATCAAAAAGGTCGCGTCAGTCCATATACCGGTCTCCAGACAATGATTTTTAAGAAAAAATGGGGCCTGACAAACAATTATCAGAAACTTCGTACTATTTTGTTCTTGTTGAGTGTCTAATGGGCTTACTGGTATTATTATTAGGACGAAAACGTGTTTGTTTGTCTATCGTTAGTACTTCACGCTTAGACCGATTTAGATCACAGCTGGTTGATAGATATTTTGAGTTCTGGAAAAGGCCCTAGGGTAGAATTTTTTTAGAAAGATTATTCCGGTTGGTGCACAATAAACGAATTTTGGTGCAGTGAAGTTGCTACGAACATCTAGTAAAAAATTATTATATTATGAATTGCGCCATCCAAAGTTTATAAAAACTTGACACACTTTTTAAGTTCCCATAAATGTGCCCCAATTGGACACTTGCACGTTATGGCGCTATATTTAAAAAACAATCCTTTTTGACGTAATACTATAGGACCCTCAGAAATGTTACAAATCTAGTAATGAGATATACATATCTTCATAGCCTTATCTAGGTTTGAGAAGAATCAGAAACACGATTAATGTATTTTGCCTCGATACATTTCTCGATCGAAATGACCTCTTAAAAATACGAAATTTGAAGATTGTTTTTAAACGGAAATAGATGTATTGTAGGAAATTAGTCTAATTGATAGACACCTTTGCAACTCAAAATCGTATAGAAGCATTTTGCTTAAATGATACTAGTTATTTTTTAAATAATTAAAATTACGTTTTTCGCATGTTTTCCGAGCGAGCCGATCGAGCTTCTGGCCGCAGCGTATTCACGACTTTATAGTCATACAAAGTGAGTATAAAATTGCCCTTGCGGTAAAACTACTTTCAATATAGCGCCTTAAGCCCTGTCTTTACGCATAAACAAGTCAGTATCAACCCAATTGTTTCGACGAAATATTATTTCGGGCGAGTTTTCAGCGGTGAAATAGGGTTATTATGGTACAAGGGACCGACTAAGTGAATTTATTTGTTCATTCAGTTATAAAGTAACTTTTTCTTATTGCGATTCGATAATGTATTGTAGGATGCTTTGGAAGTGTAGCGGCGTAGGATTCAGGTTGAATGGATACGACAAGAACGGATTTCAATCCGAAAGTTTTAATAGAAGTGAAAACTTATACATACAATTTCACTGCGCGGTGGAAAGAGTAATCTAATTGCTCTCCTACGCCACTTTCTTTGCTTTACGAAATTTCGCTCAGGAGGCCTACTACAAAACCGTTTTGAAATTCAAACAATCGAACGAGAATGTGGCGTCCTGCTCTAACAACTTCATTTCACGTTTGTTAGAGTAGGACGCGGTATTCTCGTTCGATTCTTTGATTCTCAAAACAGTTTCGTGGTACCCCTTGATTCAATTTTTGGAAATTCTTGGAAATTCTGGATAAGTAGATCTGATTTTCGAAAAAAAAAATCAACTATAACAAGTGTATAATGCCGTTAGACATGGTCTAAGACAAACTTTTTATGGCTCAAATCCACTTCAAGCATGCCAAAGAAATATTTTCATACATTTATGCACATTGCACATACCTAAATACACCCTTTTCACAATATAAAATTTTTTTATGAGTGATTTCTTCTCTCATGAGTTACACTACATATCAGTCGAATTTGAGACAGTTTTTTGTTCTTTAATTGATTATTTATCAAACACTAAAGATGTCGAATATTATATCTGATGTAATGATAAAGAGCGAATAGAAAATGCTACCCCGTTATGTCATTAAAAATTTAATGCCTAATTCAGTAACTTTTATCCGTTCGGCATTAAGGGCGTTCCTTACGCGGATACCGTAATTTACCGTATTTCAAGCCTTATAAGCTCATAATTTGAAAGCTACAAAATTATAATAAAAATACAGAAATAATCTTCAGTATATCAACATTCCTTTCCCCGTTTTAAATTTTCTATTTTTGTTTATTATACTCATGATATCAGCTTCCAAAGTAAAACCAATTTATTAAAATTCAAGCATACATTGAGCATCTCCTTAGGATTTGCAAATTACTTTTATTTGAAACGCACGCCAATAGGTCGACAATATCATAAACTACATATTCCCCGTTTTAAATTTTTTTAGGACAATATTGAACTAAGATAAGTAATTTGAACTAAAAATAGGGTTTTGGTGCGATCTCGGCAACGCGGCAAATGTATGGCCAAGGTCGTTTGCTCGGGGGACGGCCTTAAACTTTAATGTCTATTCCAGCAACTTTTATCCGTGTCCCTACGCGGGACGGGGACCGCATTATGTAACATATCTCGATCATATTTACGAGGTAGATGCGCGTGCGCCGCCCGCCGCCAATAATTACTTATATATTTTCCACTTATCTCGATTTATTTATTTCTAGCTGCAGTTATGTTTTGAGTTTTTATCGGGGAATATAATTAGGTAGTTATTTGTGTGGGACAAGTTTTAGGTTTTATCACATAAAGAGAGTAAGCACTTGATTTGAGATAATATTGCTTTCTGGTAGGCTTTTGTGGACTCAATGCTATCAGCTATGTCCACATTATGCAATTTCATCTTCAATTTTCGTCATCTTCTTTTAATTCAACTTTCATTTAGCAAATTCAATAATTGAATGCGTCAAAATCCACCCGCGTTGAAAGAAAAGTGTCATAGCGAGCTCTATGATTTCAACGCGCGTCACGGGCATGCCTCACGTTCGCTGTTGACTTCGCTATAAAGCATGCCCTTGACGAACAGAAAAAGGCACAATGTGGACAAAGCCATTCATCAATCCAAATGGTGCGTACATTGTTCAAAATTAGTTCGTGAAGTCCTGAAAAGGCGTCCATTTAAGGCAGGGATCAATCTCAATCCTAAACGATAACCTTGCACACAACCAAAGACCAAGCGTATGCGCATCGCAATAAGATTCATTTTAGCTTAGCGTAAAACTGTAGTTACTAGGGGCGGATCTTCTCTATTTTTCATGTTTTTTTTAATATCTTTGGAAATAAATATTAAGAAACAAAATTGTTCGGTTAAAGATATTTTAATATAGATTTACTAACAAATTATTTAAATAAAATGTGTAATAATTATCCTAGTTAATACTTACAATTACATTTTTGTCTGAGGTGAGTTTGTAAATTAATTACAGCCAAATTATTACGTAAAATGTTTATGGTTTAAAGTCTTTTAAATATTGTGCTTTATATCTCATATTTTTTTATATTTCGTTATTATATTCGAACTAGGTAAGCCGGGAGTCACGGAATAACAAATTGGGGTTTATGCCCGCCTTAAAATAAAAATCATATCAAAATTGTTATAAGTTCGTCGAGTAATTTTAACACACCCAACGACGACTCGTATTATGTTTCCTATCAGAAGATTCCTGCACTATCCCAACGTAATTCGTAAAATATATTTTTTAATACAACCTTAACCCGTTAAATGTCCAACTCTAGCCACTGTGGTTCGGTGAAAATCTTTCATGCTACAATATTATATTTTAACCCTCAATTCACTAGGTGAAATTTACTAACGTAAATACCTTCTATGAGTCCCTGGGACTCACATATTTTAAATGTATGTTTTTATGAAATGAAACAAATTTTATCAACATTTTGTTTAACAATCTTCTTAATTACTTAGTAAATTAAAAGAATAAATAATAAAACCAACGAAACTTCTGAGATCCTCTTGCAAATTAAAGAAAATGCACTTATCAGCCTTTTAAAACCATGATATATTTAAGGTTTCTCTAAACTAACAAATATTCTAAAATTAAAAAGAACTTAACGTTTTTAAATTAATAAAGGTACACAAAATAAAATAAAATAAATATTAATGTATGCTTCTACACAAAGAAAAAAAAACGTGCAGTGGGTTACTACCACTATCTAAAAGCTACGTCAGCATATCTTTTTTGAGCAAGTAAAACATTTTGTGCACAGATGAGCAGTTTTTGTTCTCTTTTTGTAGCGGCATAAATATTAATACTTTCCCTCCTAGCTAACTTGTTTCAGGATGGCTCACATCTTCAGGAATGTCATTTTTTCATCCAAATCTTCTTGAAGCCCTGGCTGCTTCCAGAATGGAATCTGCTCCGTGTTCTCTTAGACTGAAAAAGTCATGTTTTTTAGAGCCATTCTACAATTGTACAACAGAAAAATAAATCATACATAATTTAAATTAAAATAACGGTGAAAAATCAACATTTCAAAACTTAAATCTATAAAAATAATCATAACGTAATTCACTAGTATGAGTCCCTGGGACTCACTCGGCGTAATAACTCACCAAATATGGTATGTACGCACTCATCCTCTCGGCACCATGTCGCCCGCGTCACTACATGAAGGTACTGAGACGTGGGGGAAACTAGCTGCTAAGACTTTTGAATTATGGCCGTTTCAAATTTGGATGTGAGTCCCTGGGACTCAGGAAGTGAATTAAGGGTTAAGTCGTATCCAAGAGTTAAAGGTGAACGCAGATTTGGCCGCACCGCACGCACCGCAGTCGCCGCATTCGGAATTCTTCATATAAAGAATGTAGAAGTTGCGAAGACTGCGGCGCGGGTAGGTATGCGAGCTTGCCTATAACTTCATATAAAGAATTCCGAATGCGGCGACTGCGGTGCGTGCGGTGCGGCCAAATCTGCGTTCACATTGAATGCGACACAAAATGATGACAATCAATAAAGCAAACTATACAATGTCACATAATAACTTAATCTATAAAGTGCAAGCATAAACAATCCTTATAGTGATGGATATAAAGCTTAAGACACTTTCTAGCATTAATCAATAGCTAAGGTGAACAATAATTTACTATAGTACTGGCTTCGGCAAATTTATTTAACTTAATATTGTTGGGATAATTTATGCAATCGTATTGTATTGAACGTGGTACATTGAAGAAATTATATGAATCTGTATACCTGAAGGTACAGGGAGTAACGTCAAATAAACGATGTACTTGTGCCTATGTATTACCTATAGTTTTGGCTCACTTTATTATTATATTGAACCATCTGAAGGAGCAATGCAAAACGTAGAACTAATACAATCACCTTTACCACAATAACAGTAATAAGGCGCTTATATACAGATGAAGATGCGTCCATAAAAGCAATGAATCCATGGATTTTCTCCCGTGGTATTTACTATGTCATTTGTGTCATCATAAATGGCAGGTATTGAGGTCTATACACAACATGTAGAAATATCTATATATATAAAAATGGATTTTCAAACGTGTTAGTCGCGCTAAAACTCGAAAACGGCTGAAGGGATTGGGCTGATTTTAGTCTTATAATATTCGTAGAAATCCAGGGAAGGTTTTAAAGTGACACGAAGTTCACCGGGACAGCTAGTGTATTTATAAATTGTTATAAATGATAAGCAGGTAGTGCTATAAATGTTGATGAAATTACAACATTTATACTGTAAAATAATCATCATATTGAAGTAAATATATTTCATTTATTTATTTTAGAACTTAATGAATACACAAAATAGAATGTAAACCGCCTTTGTAAATATTTTTCCAGCGAATAGCTTGCTAGTAGCTACAGGGGCTGATGCACTTATCTTTGTCTTTTCCAATGTATCAAGCAAAGTCAGACTTAATAAAAATAAAAAAAAACCACAGCCGAACATACAAGGTGCAATAAACCTTCCTGCCAAATTTTGATATATTGATCCTTGTTAAAAATAAAAATACATGTATTTTTTCTTTTACAGTCACTCAGTACTTAAATGTTGAGAAATAGCTTCCGAAAGTTATCCTAAAAAACACTACAATTAATGGACACCGTGACATGTCTCCGTCGGCCGCGCGTGACATGGCTCCGCGCGCGCGCCTCATCCCGCGCACCCCCTCTCATTCCCCCGCGCCGCGAGTGACCATTCTGCAACGATTTTAAATGGGATAAAATGTCATTGAAAAAAAAAGACACCCAATTTTTTTTTGATTAAATGGAGTCTCCTAATGATACATAAGCCCTGGAAAAAATTTGGCAGGAAGGTTTAATTGCACCCTGTATAACCTCCTCGTTTTTGGAAGTCGGTGAAAAAATAGGTTGGGCCTATCTAATTTGGTCGCGTTATGTCAAACCCAGCCTACAGAACTTGCACTGAATTGACATAATTCGACCAAATGCCTACGGCATTTGGTCGAATTATGTCAATTGCCTATGGATCAATTTCTTCGGTGGTACTTATTTAAGTAAAAGTATTTTTTCTCACCTCCGGGCGGAAAACGTCAGCTTTCTTCCCGCTGCGCTTACCGATGTTGCCGTTTTCCGCCTCCGTCGATGAGAAAAATAGTATACGCACCATGGGCAGTAAATAAGAAAGCCTCAGATCACAATATGTTTGTTGACCTCGGCTTCGCCTCGGCCAACAATTACATGTAAGAAATGTCTCAGATCACATATTGTGATCTGAGACATTTCTTATTTTCCTGCCCTAGGTGCGTAATGTAGAGATCAACTACGATAACATGGCGCGTTGTATGTAGTAAGTATTCAACCAATCACAGTACACGCAATATTTCAGTTAATGTCACTTATTACCAAGATTTGTTGGTTAACTAATCATAACTAGCCTACCGCGCAAGACAACGCACTTCAAACGTTTTGAATTTTGGAGGGGCGCGCCATGTTATCGTAGTTGATCTCTACTATATATCTACTTTTATTTCAAAAAAGGGGTACTGTATTGATATCTCCAGTCGTCATATATATTATGAACGTTCCCGTTACGTGGTCTAGCATAATAATATAACAGTAGTATGACACGGCTAAACGAATAGTAGCGTCAGAATCGATATTAAAATCGTTTCTCACGGCCGACCTGTCAGTGGTAATGTTGTTTATGTCACATGAATCGATTTGTTCGTCTGCGGCTCCCATTCGAAGATTCCAGATGAAGCCTATGGAATTCGTCAATGGAGACGTTTGTCTATCCGGAATCTGGATTTATCTGGAATATTCTGGATAAATGGTACCGCTTAGCAGTAATTGCGATGCGCGGGTAGATGTAAATAAACTTAATCACCACCATTCGCAATTTACATAGGACAGGTTAAAGTTTGCTACGTTTTATACTTTTTTAACCGACTTCAAAAAAGAAGATTATTAGTATAACGATATTATTATCTTTTTGACATGTTTGTGACAATATGAAATGTTTTGTATATTTAATATTTTAAATTTTTGCTTACATACTTCTACACATTTTAATAGTTATTTTGTAGAATCCTACTGAATAACGAAGGCATTACTCGTTGTAGAATCAACTTGTAAATATTTAAAATATCAAATATATATCTGTTATAAATATCAATATTTATAACAGATATAGTTCTGTTATTTCACTTCAGCAAAAACTAGATTGCAATTACAGTTGCTTAATATAAAGTGATCTATTATAACTTCATGGGCGTACCGAGGGAGGGCAGGGGGGGGCAGCTGCCCCCCCCCCCCCCTGGAAGCTAAAATACACGTCAACTTTCCTGGAAAGTGGGAATTCAAAACGTGGTACTCTGCATAAAATGAGGTGTTGGAAACAAAATATCTTTTAAGGCCAGGCCAGTTCGAAAAGACTGATTTTTAAGCTTTCAGCCTGAAGAAATTATGTGGAATTCTCTTACACAAAAATTAATGTAGAATTCAAAAAGGAACAAAGTTAAAAAATAACCGAACATAATACCTACTGAAAAATTATTTCTAAGGAAATAACCGAATATTTTTTTTAATAAATGATTCGGTCATTAATAAAATAAAATGTATAATTTTCTCCTATTTCGCCCTATCAAGGACGCGGCGAGCTTCGTAACCGCCACTGTACAAGGCGCGCTGATATGGATGTAATTTTAATATTGTTCTTTAGAGATCAACTACGATTATATGGCGCGCCCCTCCAAAATTGAAAACGTTTGAAGTGCGTTGTCAAAACGACTTGAAGTGCGTTGTCTTGCGCGGTAGGCTAGTTATGATTAGTTGACCAACAATTAATCTTGGTAATAAGTGACATTAAGTGAAATATTACGTGTACTGTGATTGGTTGAATATTTACTACATACAAACTCTTTTATAAGGATGTGACTACACACATTGAAACAGTAATTTGGAGGGGCGCGCCAAGTTATCGTAGTTGATCTCTACGTCGATATTCGCACTGACAGACATCGACCTGCTAAGATATGATTTTTTCTTTCTATATACCAGATGATGGTCGGCATCTTGATTGATTCTGGGGGGGGGGGGGGGGGGGAGGGTTGCAGACCATGCTGACCCCCCCCCCCCTATCTGAAATCCTGGGTACGCCCATGTATAACTTACTAGCGACCCGCCCCGGCGTCGCACGGATTTAAAATATATAGCCACTGAAAAAATGATTAAAATCGATAGCCCATGACAAATCACGTGGTCTACTTCTTATCTGTGCCAAATAACATAAAAATTGCTCCAGTACTTCGCGAGATAAGCCCTTTCAAATAATTTCCACCGTTTTTCCACATTCTTCTATTAGTCTTAGCGTAATAAAATATAGCCTATAGCCTTCCTTAATATATGGGCTATCTAACACTGAAATTTTTTTTTAAATCGGACCAGTACTTCCTGAGATTAGCGCGTTCAAGTTAGCCCTTTCAAATAATTTTCCCCGTTTTTTCCACATTTTCCTCGGTTTCTTCGCTCCTATTAGTCTTAGCGTGATAAAATATAGCCTATAGCCTTCATCGATAAATGGGCTATCAAACACTGAAAGAATCATCAAAATCCGTTGCGTAGTTCTAAAGATAAAAGGGAACAAAAGGACATGAGGGCAAAAAAGCGACTTTGTTTTATAATTTTGTTTTTGTGCCAGTTATAATTAGTGGACACAGAGGCTATTTTACTGACTTTAAATAAAACTAATGTGCAGTACTTCAACATTATCATTTTCATCAGCTATTGAAATTAAAACATTGTGATATGGTTATACTGCAATATAAAATTTTATGGTTCAATTTCATAAAGGGCAAATATCTTGTGCGGCACTGCAGTAACAGGCGAACATGCCCTCAAGGTATTCATATAAATAATTATTTACGATCCCGACAATATTTGTATAGACTAATAACTCATTACTTAATTTGTGGTTGAAGTATTGCGAATTATTTTAGTAACGATAAAAAAGGGGGGATGAAATTAATTTAAATTATTCAGACAAATGAAATTGATGCGTTGTTTATATAGGGTAAAAACAAAGATAATATTTTAGTGTGCACGAGTCCCCACTCCCCTGTATACAGGGCGTAAGAAAAATAAGTGATAGTACTTTAGGGTGTGTACGTATTCCTTGTAGAGAGTTCACTGTGAAAGTAGCGCTGAAAGACCAACATTTTTTCTTCACTTTTGTATGGGGAAACTCGTGACGCTCTGGCCCATGCCCATACAAAAGTGAAAAAAAATCGTCTTTCAGCGCTGCTACTTTCACAGTGAACTCTCTACAAGGAACACGTACACACCCTAAAGTATTATCACTTATTTTTGTTAGACACTGTAGAGTTCACGATTAAAGTAGCATCGCTGTTAGAGTAACTTTTTTAAATTTTTGTATAGGCAAATACATGACGCTGAGGCGCTTGCGAAACTTCTGTGTGGTAAAAATGATTGTCAAAATATCCTTTGACATGATCCCAGGGGTTCCTGAGGGTGATGCTAAATCTGCTCAAATGATAAGAGATCAGCCACTGGACCAACTTTACACGCCCATCATCTTCCTTATCAATCAACTCAGTAACGATAATGCACTAGGAGAACATGGACTGGATGATGCTCATTCGCGTTTCTAATTGCAATGATGCGCACTAAATGTCCATGTCAAATGTACCAGGAGCACAGAACTTAACACAACAAAGCGGCCGACATCAATTTGACAAGGTTGTTTGTATCTTGACATATTACGACAAATTGTGGACAAGTGTATGTTATCTTAAAGTCATCTATTCAATAACTCGCTCGCTCTCACATACATTAGAATTTTGATGTACGAGCTGAACTTTTGTTACAAAGTTGAAAGTAGGAAGCATTGTTGTTGGCATAACTGGTTTTGCCAATGCAATTTGACGTGGCGATAGGCCAGTAAAAATATATTGCAAACTCAGTCTAAGTTTTGTTGGACATAAATCATAATATAATATATAAAATTAGTCAATATCTAATAAGGTTCTTCTTTTCGAAAAGAGGTATCAAAGGCTCAGCCAATATTAGACATATCATTATTATGCACCTTTAGCGATGCTTTATGCCAAAAACACAATTTACTGTACATGTTTAAATAGTAAAGATATCGTAAAAAAATCAAACGCCTGGGGTAATTTTTGACCACGGATACCAGTTAAGGGTTAAGAAATCCTTAGTTACCTTATCTTGCCTCATCATTATCCCCATATAATAACATCACTTGGCCAATGCTCATAAACGGACAAGCTTAGGCGCTAAAGGGTTCATCAATAAAACATTTCAAAGAACTAGATTCATTGACGGATTAATATTTATTAAGAAACCATTACAGTCACATATTAACAATGCTTGTTAGCGGCTTCCGGAGCTTCGGGGAACTTCATTACGGAATATCTGTATCGATTGCAGCCGCTGACGTGACGGCGGCTTGAACATTAGTTGGAGCGCTTCATGCTTAATGCGATTAACGCGACCGCAAGGATGCTGCGCTTACTGCAAACCTTTCTGCTGATTAATTTTACAATACAGATTTAGCTTGTTCTTTTGGCGATCCTGAGATCATAATATCAACGGGTTTTCGTGAATGGTTACCTCTGTTGATCCTGGCGATATAAGAGTTGCAGTGGTTGGAATGTTTTAAATTGTCAGCTATAAATAATACTGTAATTTGATGTGTTACTTAAAGCGTATATCTAGTATTTTAACTTTGATATTTTACTAACAAAAGAGTGAAAAATGTGTCGACTACTTAGTATATTATTACTTTTGTAGTACAGTGCATCCATAGTGTTTTCACAAGATGCGAAATTAATTTGTTCCGCTCTGATTTTATAAACCTGTACCTACACCACATGGGTAACACAATAGGCATTATTAGAATATTTTGAGTAATTAAGTTTGAAGTTCTTAAAAATCGCTGCGTTACCACTTATCTCGTGTGTTATTACCATTACACGGCCCGTACGTGAAACCGCGTGGACAGACCTAATGAACAGGGAATTGCTGATGTATTTCAACTAATAAGTTTTCATAACGAGACCAATTTAAAGCGAGGCAACTTTGTAAACTGTATACCTAAGAGCGAAGCCACATTGCTCTATCGCGTTACGGTGCGTCGTCTCAACGCTCCGACTTCTTGATATTCCACATGGATGTGTTGCGTTGTCTCGTCTGATGCTCGTATTTGATAGGTCGATTGTTTTTGATAGGTAATGAACGGGAAGGCTGATTGACGCTCGGCTGCTCTTCTTATATTGTTGTGTTGTCGCGCGTCTTTGCAACGCATTGAAGCATACATTAGCTTTTGCTCACACTGTGTCTTTTTCTGTTCGTCAAGGGCATGCGTTATAGCGCAGTCAACAGCGAACGTGAGGAATACCCGCGACGCATGCCCTCTGACCGTATCCAAAACTTCAAAAATGACAATGTTGACGTTGCGTTGACGCATTCAAGTTGAATGAAAGAAAATGACGAAAATTTAAGACGAAAGCGCATAGTGCGGACATAGCTATTGAGTTATTCCGTTCCAACAAGGCATCGTACTAGCAGTGTGGCCCCGCCACGGATGTCGTTAATTTATCGGTTGATCATTAACGTGATGATCGTAATTTTAGTTTGAGATTAGGAAGTGAATGGTTCAGAGTAAAAAGCATAGAAGTAGATGAAAAGTGTTTTGCAACCTGGTATATTTTTAAGGGATGCGACAGTGGAATATCATGGTTGACACTAAAAAAAATTGTCCAGCTAAGAATTAGTCCACTTAAAAAAGCAGATGTAGAGTCCGTGAGCTCCAACCTAAGCAATTTCTTCAGAAATATGTTTAGGATGCCTAGAAGATAAACATACTAAAAGTCCTCGTCCCTAGTGGGTGAGCCGGGGTGGGGAGAGGGGGTTAAATTTCTTGTTTTTTACTTTAAACACATTTCCAAAGTAATTGCTAAGGTTACTTAGGTTCTTTTGGACTATTTTTTGAGTGGACTAAATCCAAAGACAACACTGTTAATTCTACGTCAAATTGATAAATTAAATGAAAAATTCAAATGTACTCTATGGAAAGAATAGTTTTTGTAAAAAAATTAAAATAATTCCTTATTATACATTAATTCCTGCGTGTCCTATACACGGCATCAATGCGAGCAATGCCTTACAAAATTAACATGTCAATTCTAATATAGTGCGATTAGACAATAAATAAGTCGTATCTAAACGATTTCGACAACGCTATAGTAAATTGTAAGCGTAATTAAACTGCAGGCGCACCCTAAATATGAAGAAGCTGCGAGATATATGCCCTTATTTACATGCGCCCTGGACGAGGTGCTGAGAGTTATGTCTTCGACCCTACGACCTCTGCTGGCAAAGTTAGGTTAGGGGCACAATATTAGCGCTTATTATATTATGGTTCAGATCAAACTATTGCAGATTTTAGTGTCACGCTGATCGTCGGCGCATACACCGGAATTTATGAAGTATTAGCGCAGATGGCTATAATTTGTTATTCAAAAACGCTTCTTACTATTTCATACATCTCGGGCTACCAGCCCACTGGGACTAAAAGTAGCCTAACACATGCGCAAAGATCAAATCGAACAAAGTTTGGACTGTGAATCCAACCAGCGCGAGATTTTGGAAAATACGATAATAATTTTATACAATTTTAACATGTCATAATAGTATAGAACTGTCTCACGCCAATAATAGTAGGTTCTTTTCTAAAAATATTGTCGCGCATGTTTTCCGCAGTTTAATCCTATGTTAAAAACGCTATTTTCACGTTCATAATATCTTTTTTCTACAGAAAAAATCACAACATTATCTTAAATTATATAACAACTAGCTGTCCCGGCAAACGTTTCTTTGCCATATTACATTAAGTATATCGCCCGTTTTATTTTATTGAATTAGTGACTAAAATATAAGTATGTCACCATGGCAACGTCCATCGCTATCCCGTGACCCGCGTCGCATAAACAATGGTCGCTCTTTATAGACAAATAATTTGCAATAAAATAAAATTGCGACTATAATTAAAGATCTAAGCTATCCTATCTCTCAAGTTGGAAAAAAGCACACATTAAAAAACAAAAAACATTAAAATCGGTTAAGTAGTTTAGGAACCCATCGAGGACAAACATCGTGACAGGACATTTATATATATTAGAAGATATTGTTAAAAAAATAATAATTAAAAATACAATGTTCAAGCTGCAGGCTATTCATAAAATGTAACTCATGTTAATAATAATAATATTATGTCATAAGACCAAAATCAGCACTAATTTCATACCGTGCACCGTGTGATTATTTAACTGGTTTTAATTCATAAACATTGTGTACGTGGCCTTACAATTTTCTGTATTAGCTAGAAAATACAAACGTTTGAGCAATCTTCTATTCCTTTTCTATTTGAACACATTTATAGTGCTTTTGTATAAAGGTGGAAAATTTATTTCAAAGAATACATTTTGAATGGAAATCGTCCTCGACGGGAAACAGTGTTGCTATATTGAATTTATTTTAGTACTAAATCTCACTTGTCAATGTGCGAGCATAGTCTTGCAAGGATGTTTTGGTGCGTCGATAACATAGGTATAGGATGTGAATGAAAAACTGTCAGTCAAAAATTGACATCGTTTATTTTCATTTCAGCCACATGCAAAATGTTATTTGGACGACATTATAAGTCTGAGATACAATTATTGCAAATAAAAATTCCAAAGCATTATAGGGATCTTACCATTGCTTACCATCAGCCAAATAAAACTCGTTAACTTAAATTCATCTAAAGAAGGGTTAAATTTTTAATAATAAGTTTTAAAAAATGTACAGCAGCCACAAATGACAGCAAATTGCAGCAAAGTGAGCGAGTTCTGCACATAAATTATAAACAGATTTGCAGTTGCTTTTGATGGTTAAAATTAGGGCCTTCTTGTTATCAGTATTACTTTAGAGTTCCTTAGTCTTTATCGTCTTGCTTATAATCTCAACAATACTAATAAATTAGTATTGTTAGAACTTAAAAGTTACATCAAATTGATTGTAGTTTATTTTTTAGATATTTAACAATTTATATACCTATTACCTACATTCTTAATGTTCTTACATTTTTCCCAATTTCCTAAATGTACTAACTTTACATACGGAACCTCATAAATATACGGGCTTGCAAGTGTATTTCAGCATCAATTTAGCACCATAACAGTTATTGGTGGTGCTGAAACGAGCGCTTGGTTGTATGATGTATGGAGAACATTTGTGAAATTTCGACCATTTTGCGCGTGCAGGAGACACATTAGTATAGAAAGATTTCAAAAGAGACAATTTAATGCTTGTTAATTTCAAAATTTAAGCCCCAATTTCACCAACGTCTGTTAGTGTTAACAGCTTGTTAAAATGTCATGTCTTCTCTTTCATTTATATAAAAAACGAAAGCGATAACGTGATACAAATTCGAACGTTAACTTTAACAGTCGTCGGTGAAACTGGGGTTTAAGTCTGCTAACGATTGTTAGAAGGTCGGCGTATAGATAATAATAATAATAATATTTATGGACGCTTCACACCACGTCAATCTGGCCCCGTGCTAAGTACCTAAAGGACTTGTGTTACGGGTACCAGACAAAGGAAATATATTTAATACTTTTATACTATACATATATTTAAGATATTTTTTATTATATCATACACATATTTTATACACATCCAGACCCGGAAACATTGAAAAACTTTTTTGTTCCGTCGGCGGGATTCGAGCCCGCGACCCCCGGCTTGAGCTGCCACACACTCTATCCATTGAGCCACAGAGGTCGTCAATTTTGAAAAAAAAGGATGTGAAGCACATCATCATTTCTGGGTTAACATAGGAATCAACAACACAGGAAGTCAATATAATATTTTTAAACAACCTTAAAAAAGAAAGTTATGTTATATCATACGTGTGAATTTTTTGTTTATTCATCAATCAATCAACAAATTCACCAGTTAATAAAAACCTTGTAGTAGAGGATAACAGTCTTGATAGAAAAATATAGAATAAAGGAAGCGCATAATCTATAAAACCAAATCAGTCAAAACTAATGCAGGCTTAGACGCGTGCAATTTAAAATCAATTGCACGTCGCCCATGATTGATGACTGCACTGATTCCAGCGGTAATCAATTTACCATTTTTTTAGTCATTACGGTTTCCATGTGAAATGGTTTTTGTCCTGGAAATGATTTCTGGTTTCTGGTTTGTTTCCTTGTTCCTGGTCTAGATTAATGGAATGACCACATGTAGTCCTTTCTGATATTATGTTTTGTGACTGATACGATGAATCAGTACAGACTTTCTAGGGCCTTTGTAACAAAAAATTGGATAGTAAAAATAATTTAATAATTCCTCCAAATGTGCTAGTCAAAATTATTATGTAATGCATGATGATTTAGGGCCTGTTTCATCACTTCCTAATAAGTGCTGGATAGGCTATCTACCACTTAACTTGACTGATACAGTATGCCTGGAAAATCTGTCAAAAACGTTGTAGGTAGCCTATCCGGCACTTTATCAGGAAGTGGTGAAAAAGGCCCTTAATGATATTTCGATTCCCTGTTTGCAACTGAGGTTAAGTATTGTTTAGTGATACCAAGAGATCATAAGCATTATGATTATTTTGGACTTATATGTATACTGAATTATTTGATCGTGGAACCTTCACTTCTATTGACCATAAGGCATGAGCATTCAGGATCACTTTTACTAGTCCTGATTTGATCGTGAAACGTGAAAGAAAAGGCGTTATGTTTTGATAAAGGATTAGCAATACCTGCAAAAGATTTTCAAACATTTCAACAATTTATGAAAAAATCAAGTCAAATTTCATTTTTCCGAATGAATATTCAAAGGTAATGCATTAGACGTGTTCTTGCTACCTGCTGCCCGTGATCTACAGCCTACATCGCCGCTGCGATCATGTTATGACTTTATTTATAGACCGTCATCGCACCTGCCGTAATCAGTTTATAATATGCAGTAGTCGGATATAGATCATAACTTATTGAGCTTAGTATTTGACTTGGGATCGACGAGAGCTAAAATTTAATAAAATATAAGTTGAAATAGTAAAAATACTAAAAGCCGAAAATATTATGATCAAATTCGACCTATTCATTTCGATGTAAGAACGACACGAACACATCAAACTTTTGTTTGGTGACGATAAAGAGAAGTCGCTATGATGTAAAGTGGAACTCTCATAGCTAGAACGAACCTTATTAATTACTATTTTCATAAATATACTAAACACTTTTATATATCTCACAGAAAACCGGCGTGAAACAGCGCTTGCGCTGTGTTTCGCCGAGTGAGTGAGTCTACCGGAGGCCCAATCCCCTACCTTATTTCCTTCCCTTCCCATCCCTACCCTCCCCTATTACCCTATTCCCTATATTATTATTATAGGCCAGGCAACGCACCTACAGCTCTTCTGATGCTGCGAGTGTCCATGGGCGACGGAAGTCGCTTTCCATCAGGTGACCCGTTTGCTCGTTTGCCCCCTTATTTCATAAAAAAAAATAGTAAATAAAAATATATGGTGCATTTAAATACAAACAAAACAGTGCATCGCGTTATTTAAAGTATATATTGAATAATAATTCTGTAATTCAACGTCACACACATCTAGATTGGCATTCCGTGGACCTTTTGCACTTCCAGTTGGTTGCCTTTGGGTTGATGCAATTTTCGATGCGCAATTAGCCACGTATGTGTCCATGTTTGAACGGGCAACATAAAAGAGAGAGGCCCTTCCATACTATACTCTATATCGATGGCCAAGGCTACAGAATTAAGAAGGAAATGTCCGTGTGACCGCGTCCTAACTCCCAAGATCCAATGGAAGATGTGAGTGGATGAACACGATAAGTGTCAGTATTTTTTTTTTTTTGTAGAAATGGAGGCTTTTGGGGCCGAAAAATGATATTTTGAATAAAAAACCGTGTTTGATGTGTATCTAGATATATTAGCCAGGCGATGTAGTGGATAAGTAACAATGTTTGTTCAAATAATAAGGGAAAAAATGAGTAAATGTCCCTATGTTAGGCTTCGTCCACATTTGTATCATTTGCGCGATCAGATCTCCGTCGCGTATCATCGAAGCGTATCAAAATGATACGCGTATCATGACACGCCCCGATCGCTATTAACCGCGTATCTGATACGAGCATGATTGGCAGAATGATCTAATATGCACTATGATACGCATACTTGATACGGCGCGATGATCGTGACGGAGATCTGATCGGAGATCTGATCGCGCAAATGATACAAATGTGGACGAGCCTCTACAAAATACTACTTATTTTGTTCTTCCACTCACGTCTTCAATTAATAGAAGGAAATGTCCGTGTGACCGCGTCCTAACTCCCAAGATCCAATTCCGTTACATCCCGACATTCCGCGACCTCCTCATCTGTCGTACAAATTTATATGTACATACGAATACATACAAATCCGTCGGCCATTACTTATACATTAGCGTCTCCGGCCTGTTCCCAGTTATTTGCGATTCCGACGCGTGATTCTCTACATTATACTTAGCGCCAGAAGTGGGGAACCTTTTGTCTAGAATAGTTTTTCCGAGCAGAAAAATGTTGTAGGAACAGTTATTTGGATATTATGCGTGGGAACCCTCAAATAATTTTTTTTCAACCGAGCAATGTGTATTTGATTTTAGCTGTCGTATCATAATTATAATATTAAATTCTGACGCACTTAGAAAACTGCGTGATGCAGGATTGTGGGGTTAGTTGTTTCGCTACAGTCCGAAATGTCAGACTTACAGGTTATGATCTATCAGATAAGTTGTGGATAGCCTATCCGACACTTATCAGTAATGTGGTGAAACAGGCCCTAAATAACGATAATCTTTAACTTGCACTCTTGTATAATTATTATACATAATTGTTTATCAAAGTTCAAACTTGAATAGTCAAAAAAAGCTTATTTTTTGCTAAATACCTAGATGATTTTCGTCTCATGGCGAACTAAATTGAGTTTTCATAAGTATATTTGAAAACGATGATTAAAAATCACTTTAAATACTTGTAATATTTCCGCACCTCCAGTTGACTACCCCTGTTAAGCACAGGTTTGAGACTTAAATCTTCAGTTTACACAGTGCGGTATGATGTTGCCACAAGTGCCACAAGCGCCTAACAGAGTTGCGTTTATGACTGTCTTCAGTTCTAGGTCCGGGAATTGTGGTGCAGTCAACAAATAGCTGCTAGACTAGCTATAATACTAGATAAAAGTCGAGCTTTGTGAGGGCTCGCGTCGTCACAACTTGACTGACTGATGATAACACATCTAGGTACATGTTATAAATAAAAATTACTATGTTAAAGCAGAAATCAGTAGGCGTGATAGTTTTTCCGTAAAGTGTAAAATGTAAATATTATGGGCAGCGCCGTCTCTAGCCTATGTGGCGCCCGTGTGCAAATATTACCCTAGCGCCCCCTAGCAAGCGCGCGGTCAAAACGAAATGGGTACAGAGTACAAGTACAGTTTCTGCGGCCGCTTAAAGGTGAGGACCAGTGCCGGTCCTAGTCAAATTTAATAAAAAAAAATCGGCCAAGTGCGAGTTTGACTTGAGAATGTAAAGCAAAGATAGACAAAAAATTATGTTTTTTATGGGAGCCCCTTGAATGTACAAATACAATTAAGTATTTTGTGAATATTTTAAGTGTCTACGTGTAGCCGTTATTGATATACTTAATGGCCAAAAATCACATTTCTTGTATGGGATTGTATCCTTAAATATTCAATTTATCTTGTTTTTAGTATTTTAATTTTTTTATAAAAGAGGCAACAGGAATACTTACATAATCTGAGAATTTCAACTCTCTAGCATAGAGAATATAATAAATGTCATCTATGACCTGTCTATGACTTTGAGGTGGTCTGATCTGGTAGAGGTCTGTTCTTGGCCTTCTTCTGTGGAACATCGGCTAACATTGCATCCTGCGGGCGGCCCATCTCCGTGGGCTACGTTTGGTCTGCTATCCAGACGACACATACATGATGGCATACGGAGACATGTTTGAGGAGACAATACGCCTGGCGAGAGTGGGTAGGTAAGTCTCAGGTTGTGGCGCTTATGGAAGCGTTGCGGCTGCGAGTCGCAGTCGAAAAGACGTAGGTCATGGTTTTTTATGGGCCCCGGAAGCACCGCCCTCGCGGAATCATCTCTGCGCATCGCAAAGATGTGGAGGAGAGTGTGCCGATCGGCGCTGAAATGCAGCACTTGGGTTTGATCCTAGATTTTGAATGGATCTTTACCCCTTATATTACCCGATTCGTTGATCGGCACTAAAACTAAAGAAGATGGCCATGGTCCTGAATCGCCTTCTGCCAAAATCTATGGTCCGGGCCAACCTGCAGACGGCTTTATACAGGATTCCGTCCAGCGGAGTTTAAAAAAGCGAGGAGAGCGGGAGCTACCAGACCTGGTAACCTGATGGAGCCACCAGGTGCATGTCATTACAAGGCGCACCTGGCAAGGCCAGATGGCGTCCCCAACTGCCGGCCGCTGAACTGTGAAAGCGATCCGGTCAAAACTACAATAGTGGATGGCACATCCAATGGTCGCCCTTACCTTTAGTCATCACCTGGAAGAAATTGTCACCTAGGTACCACCACAGCCTGAGAAAGACGATACGGCGCAACATACATAACACACTCATTTCTGAACGCTCTGCTTGGGATGAGCTACGGGCTGAGTTTTGCGCCGTCCTTGGATTGGACCTTACTACTTATTACTATTGGGAGGCAGTAGCTTATACCCTCTGCGAAACTGGTATGTTGCAAATGGAGGCTGCATAAAGAGAGCGGGAAGCAAATTAATACGGAGATCCCATGAGAAAGATGCACGGAGGGCGTGTGCTGCACGGCGCCCGGTGGGACCTTAAGAGCGCCGTCAAGTGTACATTTACTTGTGATCTTGTGGTTTAGCAGTGAAACCACGCTTGCGCGCGGACGTATATAAGTCTAGTCTGACGTAAGCCGCGCGGCTCTCATTTTGGCGCCCATCTTGACGAAAAATATAATCTTCATTTATGTGTTTTAAGGTTCATTTCACGTTGAAAAATAAAGTTTTAAATATAATTTATATTGCAAAAGCCGAGCCGTGCGCCTTTCGTTGCTGTAATACGACAAAATATATAAAAAAGAGCTCCAGATGCTACATTAAATGTTTGGAAACTGGAGTTCTTTTTACGTTGGTCATTATAAAGCGCGGCCAACGTGCGGGCGCGTGCCATTTTATTCAATATTTTAGGTTCTAATTACACTTAAACAAATCAAGAACATTACAGAATAATAAAAAATACTTATAATTTAACAGATTCATAATTTTAAGTAAAATTAAGACAATGTAGACCAGTGCCGATACCTTCAAAAATAAAAAAAATAGTGAAAAAGTAGGATGAATCTAATATACAAGGAGGAGAATAATAATATAAAAACTAAGGGAAAAATAATTTACGGGTGATCTGAGTTCGGGAAGGGTATGGGGTGGGTTTTTAAGGGTAAAAAACGATTTAACTCGATTTTGGGCAAAACTAAAAGTCTTATGGAAAAAGTTAAATGGCAAAGTTGTAGGTAATAGAAATATCTAAAACTTTTGTAGTCACGCTTTTTCCACATAACCTTAAAATTTATGTGAAAAATGAAAAAAAAACATGTATATGGTTTTTTATTAATATCTTAAAAAAAATTTTTTTTTCACGAAATTCGGTAAAAAATTACCTTTTTTTGTACCAAATACGCTGTAATTTATTTGAAAAGAAAAATATTTTATTTTTTCACCTTATTTCGAAATTATATCGAAAAAATACCCTAATTTTCAATCGAAAATTCACCCGTGAAAATATCATCAGTTTTAAAAAAAATGATATGCTTTCTATTCGTTGCTTATTATCTTAAGAACTACTGGAGCAATTTTTATGTTACTTGGCAAACATGAAGAATAGACAACGTGAAGGGACATAGGCTTTTTTTGCGGAAAAATATACGGTTGCGTGAAATTCCTAAATTACGCAAGCTAAGCAGCGCGGAACATCTTTATATAATAAAAATCTTAGGAAAGTCAATTCTGTACATTGAATATTTTTGTACATTAAATAATACTTGGGATGTGATCTACTATGCTAACGCTGACGAAGTTGCGGGCAACAGCTAGTATTTATATATATTGAGATTTAATATGACAGAAATGTAATTATAATCAAATACTTTTTAATTACAACAAATTGCAGCAATCTCATTTTTAAATAAAATTAATAAATAATTTTCAAATTTTAGTTCTTTTAGATTTTTTGCATTTTCTGGGAAGATTTACTATAGTATAATATATATTTTTTTACCATTGGAAAGTAGATATTGCACCAAATAGAACGCATACTATTTTTTTTTAAACAGGGTGATATTTTGACGGGTGAATTTTCGATTGAAAATTAGGATATTTTTTTGATATAAATTCGAATGACTACAAAAATTTTAGATTTTTTTCTTTCCTACAACTTTGTCATTTGACATTATTTCATTGGAATATTAGTTTTGCCGGAAATCGAGATAAACCGTTTTTCCCCACCTCAGATCGCCCGTAAATTATTTTTCCCTTTTTTATAATATTCTCCTCCTTTTCTAATGGGTTTCATCATACCATATATTTTATGTTGTTTCATGTTGAAGGTTGTCAATATGTCGACCCTTCGCTTCTCTTAATTTCTTCATAGCACCAAAAACTTTGAAAAGTATCAATAATAGGGTCAAAACGGGACGATACATGGTGCTTTAACGGTTTATGGTAGTGATTGGTGATGATAATGATGAATGTAATTTGCGTAATAGCATAAAATTATGCTTTCCGTTCTTAAAACAACGTCGAAATTCCCAAACTTGTATCTATAAAGAGTCAGAAGTTCTCTCTGCACCTTCTAAACCATTGTATACCCGGTGCAAAATCTTACTTGTTGGTAGCATATTATGCTTAGAATACTGCACACGAAACCAAAGTCAGTGATGACTTCGGTTTCGTGATCCATGAAAAATCGAGGGGACTCCTCAAAATTTACATGGAAACATATGAAATCGAGGTAACTTGTGGGAAAACATGTGAATTTTGAGGAGTTCTTTCGATTTTTTATGGATCCCTTCATCAGGTCACTACTTTTATGAATACGGTATCAAATTGGGATGATAACCTTAAACACTAAAAGAAAAATTGTGAAAATCGGTTTACAAACGGTGGAGTAATCATTGAACATAAAAAACGAACATAACACCTCCTCCATTTTAAAAGTCGGTTAAAATTATAGCCTGTGTTATTCTGATGTATAAGCTATATTAATGTTAAGTTTCATTAAAATCCGTTTAGTAGTTTTTGCGTGAAAGAGTAACAAACATCCATACATCCAAACTTTCGCCTCTATAATATTAGTAGGATTTGTACCTTTTTAATAGCTCCATGATATTATGTACATACAGCTACCTATGACATTTTTTTATAACACCGAGACTGTAAAAATCGTCTACCTAAATACCAAAATTAGGTAGTCTAGATCTTATTTCTGTGGTAGTCTCTCATCAAAATTAGGTATTCTATAGCTGAGGTATCTAATTTTTCGTTACTGAGTCCAAAAAATATTAAAAGAAAAATTTGCATTCAGTATAATAAATAATTTTATTTTCATTTATACTGGTTATACTTAAAAAGAACATAGCTTATACTTACTTAAAATATAATACAAATAAAAAATAAATAATAATAAAAAAAACCTAAAATAATTCAATTGTGGTTAATAAAACATAAATACTCAGTTAAAAGTAGTCTGAGTAAATACTCAGTGGCTTACCCATCCCTGCGAGTGGCGCTCGGCGCCCGTGTGCAACGCACACCCTGCACCCAAGGGAAAGACGCCCCTGATTATGGGATATACTATAGGGCTCGCTTCACTCGCTCTGATAAATGACTGACGGCTGATTAGAACTCTGAAAAGTTTATTGACATCAAACAATACCTTTATATCATAAAGGATAAGGTCCAAATTGGCCTAATTTCAAAAGTGCCGGCCAACGCAAATAAACCCATTACTTATATAGAACATAATCTAAGGAATATTTTTTATTATTACACCAAAGTTCTAAGTCAAGTCTCCGAGTTGTTATTCAAGGTCGAAAAATGTTTTATAACATCTATATTATATATATCTATACTAATATTATAAATGCGAAAGTATCTCTGTCTGTCTGTCTGTCTGTCAAGCCAAAACTACTGAACCGATTGTAATGAAATTTTTTACACAGATAGTTTAAAGCCTGAGAAAGGACATAGGCTACTTTTTAACTGGAAAAAGGGGTTGTAAGGGGGTGAAAATGCGTAAATTTGTTCAAATTAATTTAGTTCCAAAAATTCATAACAGATGGCGCTAAGAGTCGCCTACATCACGCTAGCACTTGCTCATAAGTCTTTCTATAAGACGTGGCACCATATTGAGTAAAGTTTTCCGATTCTATCGGTTGTTTTACACGATATTATTTAAATAAATCACTACTCATACTTTATCTATGCAGTGACGTAACCTTAAACCTACCAATGATAAACTATAGTTTATGGGTAAAGCTAAAGTTGTGTTATGGGGGGCTAAATAAGCTTTAAATTTGGTATAAAGTTTACTTAATTTAAAAAATGAAATATGTGCACACTGCACAGCTGTTTTTGGGTATTTTTGATTTAAGAGGTACCAGGGTTTTAAAAAGCTTTTAAATTTGACACCAATTTTGTTGACACACGAAGTCGCAGGCAACAGCTAGTATGTTATAAAACTTATTTTATTAATTAAAAACAATAAGTAATCGATCCCAACGTCCCTATTCGAGTCATTGAACAGATTAGAAGTCAAATACCTACAAATGATTTGGAAAAATTCACAGGAAGAGGGAACCTCTGCGTGCTTGGGGCTTGCAGGGCACAACTCATTGCATACTATAGAGTATAGGCAAATGCCGTGCGTACCCTAAGCAATTAGGTCGTAGAGTATCCCTAGTAGAGAGCCAAAGCAGCCTTAGCTCTCCGAAGCAGCCTTAGCTCTTCTAAGCAGCCTTAGCTCTTCAAAAGAGCCTTAGCTCTCCAAAGCAGCCTTAGCTCTCCGATTAGTTCCCAAAACAGCCTTAGCTCTCCTAAGCAGCTTTAGCTCTCAGATTAGTTCCCTAAGCAGCCTTAGCTCTCCAAAGCAGCCTTAGCTCTCCAAAGAAGCCTTAGCTCTCAGATTAGTCTCCAAAGTAACCTAAGCTCTCCAAAGTAGCCTTGCACGTAGAGTATCCCCCTTCCTTTGAATTTTTCTGTTGTGATCGATTACTTATTGATTTTAATTAATAAAATAAGTTTTATTACATATTATGTTATAAACAAAAGTTTGACCTTGAATAATAACTCGGAGACTTTACTTAAAACTTTGGTGTAATAGTAAAAATTATGCCTTAGATTATGTTTTATTTAAATAATGGGTTTATTTGTGTTGGCCGGCACTTTTAAAATTATATTTGTATAGACGTTGGATCTTGTCCTTTCATTTACTGCTTCTTTCATTACTACATAATAGTGAAACTATTATCAATTTTCTAATATTCACATGGGTTTTAGTTTTTTCTTCTCGTGGAAAACTTTAATTAATCATTCGATCGGAGTTTTTTGGAAATGCTATAGTATTCTATTGCTGTCGCGGTCACCGATGTCCTTACGGGGCTTGAAGGGCTAAATCATACATAACTTTCAACACTTAAACGTACCTATGTGCTTACGAGTTTGTTTACAAAATATCACCGCGCCACATACAGTTCCTGCCTCATAAAATTAAAACGGTCTCGCTCCATATATGCTATATCTTAGCATATCACGACATATCTAGGCATATCATATCTCTCCAGATCTTCCAGCGATAGACGATCTATGGATCATAAATCGAGAGGAGCGAAAAAATACGCTAAGTAGGCAGATGTCATCTACAATATATAAACATAACAGGTATGGATTTGGTGTAAAGAGTGTAGGTAACTATTAAATAATATTTCTTTTCATTTATAACCAGCTGACCCGGCAAAAGTTGTTTTGCCATATAAATTATTTCTAATATCAATATAAAAAATACTGAGATAAAAACCTATTCTCAGGCCTAACGAATGTACATACAAAATTTCATTAAAATCGGTTGAGATGTTTTGAAGGAGTTCGCACACAAACACGGTGATACAAGAATTTTATCAGCTATATCTAATCTAACTTATTATAAAACAAAGTCGCTTTTTTCCCTCATGTCCCTTTGTTCCCTTTAATCTTTAAAACTACGCAACAGATTTTGATGATTCTTTCAGTGTTTGATAGCCCATTTATCGAGGATGGTTATAGGCTATATTTAATCAGGCTAAGACTAATAGGAGCGAAGAAATAGAGGAAAATGTGGAAAAAAACGGGAAAAATTATTTGAAAGGGCTAATCTCAGGACCGATTTGAAAAATTCTTTCAGTGTTAGATAGCAAAGCCCATTTATTGAGGAAGGCTATAGGCTGTATTTTATCACGCTAAGACTAATAGGAGAATGTGGAAAAAGTGGGGGAAATTATTTGAACGCGAACTACTGGAGCAATTTTTATGTTATTTGGCACAGATAAGAAGTAGACCACGTGAAGGATCATAGGCTATCGATTTCGATCATTTTTTCAGTGGCTATATATTTTATACCCGTGCGACGCCGGGGCGGGTCGCTAGTTAGATATAAAATTGTTTTTCTGCGATGTGCTGTCAAACACTTCCAAAACGGTCAAACTGAAATTTGATTCGCATTGTGAAAGTTTGTTGTTTATCTGTTACGAGAAAGAGATTAAAAGAACGAGTTATTTGAAAGAGACAGATTTTCGAAAATACTTTGAATCCTTAAACATAGGATAGTTTTTATCCAGAAAAACCCCAATTATTCCCGTATAATTATTGGGTTTTTGGAAAGTCAATTTTCTTGTAGGAAAATTGTTATCAATTTTTTATCTTGAACTCCGTCTCTGCTCATTTGGATTTCAGATTTTAGTCCATAATTAATTTATTAGCGAGCAATAATCCTAGCCGCTTAGCAGACGGGAGTAAAAACTAGTTTAAATTGAACGGATTATCATAGAGATGCGGGTTTTCCTACTGTTCAGACTTATATTAGATGTGATAGACCCTTATGCCGTGGACATAATGTTCAAATTAAGAAGTTAAATTATTCTGAATAGCTAAAAAAGTAAGCCATATAGGTATGGCACCGTCTTCCGACGGATACACTTTTTATGGGACAAGTAATTGCAAGAAAAACACCGATTCCTCGCATAATAAGATGGAAACAAAGTATGGTATCATGAAAAGATTAAGTTAATTCGAGAACTAAGGTACCGGTGGCTCTTGAAACCAAATTTATCCTAAATAATTTATTCCAAACGTCTAGCTCAAGCTTAAAAAGTAGGAAGTCAAAGTGATCTAAGTAAAATCTTTTGTCAGAAATAAGAATGATTAAAAAGTTACCTTTCTGCATTCATAGATACTTACTAATATTAATAATGAGAAAGTATATCTTAAGTTTCTCTTACAGAAAAAGGGATTTTATATAGAAATACTCTCGGAAAACAAAATAGTTTTCATTATCCGGTAATCGGTAAGTATATGTTTATTTTTCTCTATGGTCTTCATCTTGGAAAATTTATATTTAATGCATCATAAAAGAATTTTGGCCCAACGAATTTGCAGTAACATCTAATTCATTACAATTAGGAAATAAAGCTCTCCATTTTTGTTTCAAATTGCTAAACTGTTTAGATGAATTCCAGATTTATTTTATTTTCCCTTCTTATTCTAAGATTTTAAAATGTTTCTTGGCAGAGCTACCCAGTGCTCAGTGCCCATGCAGGTTAAACTTCAATAAATTATTGTTACGTTACCAAAGACTCGCCCTCAAACTGAATTTAAATATTCGATTCACAATTTACGATCGATTTAAAAATTAATCGTAATTATTTGCGAAGTCGATTAAAATCAATTGCCCCACAACACTTTATGTGTTTTAATCAAAAATTAATAAAATATAGTGATGTGCCTACCAAAAAATAACATTTTACGATTAAGGCGTTCGATTGCAGTTTTCGATCGGTCGGCATCTTTCAATATCGATTCTGTGTATTCGATTCTGTCGCCGGATGATTTACGTCGTCATAATAATCGAGTGAGCAACGATTTGGTGGTGTAGAACGAATTACGTGGCGTCAACGAATAATTTATTGTTCTTATTTTAAATTAATGTGACATTAATTTAAAAATTAAAAGTGAAAGCGAAATCAATAAGGGCACGGGATAATTTATTAATGTTATTGGTTATACAGTTATGGGATACAATAATGCGTTGGAATCTTACCACCTCACTAAAAAAAAATATTTACAAATATTAATAACTAGGTATACCACGTCTGTTTGTCTTTATCTAACATATTGAAAACTTTACATGATAGATAATAACTACAGTCTATTTCTGAAAAAAAAAGTCTATTCAATGAGAAGTTTACTATCTTCTATTTTGGGAAAAAATGTTAATCAGCTGATAATAATAATATTAGATAATATTATGTTCTCTCATCTACAATTTAAGTAATGTTTGCTTATTTAAGATATTATACTTATTATTACCAATATTAAAATATTGAGTTACGTATTTAAATAATTATATTGCATACGATATGTAGAAGTAATCTGGTTACCAATTACTAATTAGGTATCTTTTGAGTGGTACTTCATTACGTTATGGTGGTTTCACACTTTTATGGAAATAAGGGTGTCAGGTAAAATCGTATGCTGATACGATTACACTAAAATTAAGCAATAACACTTACTTTTAATACTCAATCCGATCTCCATGCGCAAACGCATAAAATTTTATATTTTAGGGTACTTGGTCTAATTTAAGCGATTTAGCGATTAAATGTGTTTCGTAGGTCTTTCTGGTCGTGAATTCTGTTTAATTTCAGTCATTTGTAAAATTACTTTACTAAGATTCTACCTTGTTTTTGTTAAATATATTATAATAAAATGGGAATGGTTCGAACAAATTGATTTTGTAAGAATTGCATAGACTACATTACAGAATATTAAACTGCATAGAATGACATATAAATCAACACAACATACTAAAATACAAAAAATAAAATATTCTACTAAAGATAAAGATTCTAAGAAAGATTCATGATAATCGAGTAAGTTTATGCGATTGGTTATAAGTTACGTGTATAGTGAATTTTCGTGAATATAGAATAATTAATTTAAGCACAAAACGCTACCGCCTATGACTTGTGCACCGCTAACACGCATCGTTTGTCCGACCGAAAAGCACGCACTCAGGCAAATTAAGTGTCGTAAAGTTTAAGTCTATATCGTTTAAGTAATGGCGATGTGACCAGATGAAGTTCTCGGGAAACGGAAGTTATGTTACAATTATACGCCATTCTGTAAAATATTTTCCGCAATCCATCAAGTGAGACTTGAGACGTAAGATCTTTGGATCTTTTTTCTTATCTCAGAGATGATTAGACATAGGACGGACGGACGGATTTTTTTTCTATTCATGTTAAGCTAAGAACGACCAGCAACTATAAAGTTTGGGTTTCGGTTACTTTAGGAGGTAAATAAATTATAGATCTATCTCAAGTATAAATATATTTTTATCTTGTTTTATTTGGGATAACTTTAGAAATTTTAACTTTAACTGTCGAACACATATCGACACCGGAAATATAACTTAATGTAAGGGACAAAACACGACTTTTCAGGATAGCGAAAAAACAACTTTTTTTTTACAATTTCGTTTGTAACTTTTTTTCATTCAGTCCGATCTTAAAGGTGTTTATCGCAAAGTTTCTTAGAATTTTGTCCGCTATATAACTATAAAAGAAATATTTTCGTAAATTTACGCGTTAAGAAAATAGCATGTCCTTTACATTAAAAAAAATTGCTTATTTGTCCCTTTCGACACTGAATTTTTCAATGTAAACTATGCCATATTAAAGTAAGCACCAAGTTTAATATGAAACTACGACACAAATCTACTGTAAAGGTCATAAAAAAATTATGCTTTGGAGGACGTTTGATGTATGATAAAATGTTAAGAACACCTTTTATATAATTTTGACCTTAATATGTTTTAATATTAAGTACTTATATAACATTTGATTGTTAATTAAGTTTACATATTAAAGCATCCCGGGAATATGGGGTAATAGCCGACGAGTAGCGCTAGCTGACGCACCAAAACAATTTACCATCAGCCGTATAGCGGAGAGTGTCCTGAAACTATCTAAATTCTAACACAATAAACCCACCACGACTGGCTGGTCTACCACATAAGGGATAGGATTTCCAGCGAAATAAGGGAACTTGGCAGACTGAAACATTTCCCTTGGCACCGGGACTGTTCCCATTTACACCCAGAGCCCCTTTAGATATGGTGGAACTTTGCAAAACCACATCTCTGCTTTTTGTCTTACCGAAATTTGTATCCTGAGCCGAATGGAAGGTGGATCTTCCTCCCTGTTCCGCTCTGTGACCTCTTTCTGTAAATTTGTGGACTCCCAGCAGCGCAGCATAACCTAGCAATCGCACACCACAAGTCCTCCACAGCGCCACATTCGTGGCAGGCTGACGTAAGCTCATCGTAAAAGCGTATCATAGTGTGGACGCCTACTAGATCAGTCTGCCGATCATGCGCGTATTTGATACGTCATACGACACGTATCAGATACGCGGTTAATAGCGATCGGGGCGTATCATGATACGCGTATCATTTTGATACGCTTCGATGATACGCGACGGAGATCTGATCGCGCAAATGATACAAATGTGGACGAAGCCTTACATCATACATGTGTATTACCTAAAGGCTATCCCCCTTACTAATAAACGTTGTATAAGCTTTGAATAGTTATACAGTGTTTTGTTCCTGTCACACAAGTGACATTTTTAATTGGATCGAAGAAGACAAAACACTGTATAACTATTCAAAGCTTATACAGCGTTTATTAGTAAGGGGGTAAAGGTATTAGCTAAAACACTAAAACTTTATAGAAAACCTTAAACTTTTACGGATAATACTTTTTAAGAAGGTGCCAAAAAATTATTTTCTTACTTGAAAAATGATATTTAACATTAAGGTAAGGGACAAATTTTAGTGAAGTTATGATAATTATTATGTCTCAATTCTTAACGTAAAGAACATGTTAAGAGAATTATACTAAGCTAAATGTTAATGTTATTTTTTTTAACACGAAAAAATATTTACGTCCGTTAAATCAATTTTTTTTTAGGATAAAAACCTGTTTAGACTTTCAAAAATGTGTAATGTAACTGACATTTTTTTAAAGATAGAGGAGTTTCAAGTATACCGAACGATAGAGCTTGAAATTCTGAATCCAATGATATATATAACTCATTTTCGCCAAAATGTCCCTTACGTTAAGTGATATTTCCGGTGTCGATATGACACTTATTCTTGCATTGATAATAATAATTATTATGTAATTAAACCCAGGGTAAACTTATAAGGGTAACCCAGGGTAAGCTATATAAAATCTACTTAATATGTCTCACGGAAAATGCATTATAAATTATTGTGTCCTTTCAAACTGTTGTGTTCTCCAACAAACTGTAGTCGCTGTAATACTTTAGTTTTTCACTGTAAATCATCTGTGACCGGAGTCGTGTCGTCGTTGAGGTTAGAGATAAGGGTGGGGTCTCATTGATAGCGGATTTGTTGTTTAACAAATAAGACTACTAAAGAGGTGGTTAAATTTTTTACTGCATAGAATGTTGTAGCTATTTTTGATAACAATATTATGTTTTGTAAGGTGTTAATGATGCAACGTATTAAATAATGATAAAAATGTCACATGTCTAGGATTTTCTCAAAATATATTATATTATGTAAGTAAAATATACTATAGTCAAGTAAGCTTAAATAGTACATTACGCAACTAGGGCAGGAAAATCTGAACTTAAGAAATGTCTCAGATCACATGTAAAGCCGAGGTCAACAAACATGTGATCTGAGGCTTTCTTATTTACTGCCCATAGTGCGTATACTATTTTTCTCATCGACGGAGGCGGAAAACGCCAACATCGGTAAGCGCAGCGGGAAGAAAGTTGATGTTTGCCGCCCGGAGGTGAAAAAAGTATATTTTTCAGTTTAATTGAATTCTCATCTTACACACTTCACATTATTATTCTTTTGAAAACAGTTTAAATACGGAAGCAGTTTAGTCCAACGTGGCAATGTTATCAGCTTGCTGGGCACTCTGCCAGATGGGGACGACATGGGGAAGTTTTTCTTTTTATAATTTTATATTCTAAGTTTGTATATGTTTGTGTAATTTTTATTTTAGTTTGTATTTTTAGTAATTATTTCCTGTAGGTATATTATGTTGATTTTGTTTAAATAATATAACAATATATAATTTATAAACAAATTATAGATATCGTTTTATAAGGGTGTGGTTCGACTGACAGCGGAAGCGGAAGCGATAGCGGACATCTGATTATGGGATATCCCAATCTGGATGCACCAGTTCCCATCACCCCGACAAAACTGTTCTCACGAACTCGACGATCTGGGAAATATAAGTCATAGCGACAAAGTTAACTATCGAAAGCGTTTTGTTAGGTCGTTGAAGGTGCTTTTTTTGTACTTTTCATCTTTGGTTAGGACAATGCAAGATAACTTATTTGTCTGATAATTATTCTGATAGTGAAGATGATCTATGCGTTAGATGAGCATGGAAAAAGTTGGTCCTGCACTTTCAGGATCAACTTTTTCCATGCTCATCTAACGCATAGATCATCTTTTTCCATGCTCATCTGATATCTCGCTAGCTGTCGACTAGCGAGATATCAGTACGTCTAGCACGAATCACTATCGAAAAAACATTCGTATCGTTAACGTAAGCATTTTGTATGGAAACTTGAACAGCGCCCCTGGTGTGCGTAAATTAAACTAATTTCCAGAGCACGAACACATAAACGTAAGTTTCGTATCGTCATCGTATCGAATACGCAACGTAACTTGAGCCGTTTGTATGAAGATAGCTAGCACGAAGGCATAAAATGACGTATAGTATCGTAATTGTCGAAGGCTGGCTTGCGAGTTTCACGAATGTTTATTCACTTTAAAAATTTCAGTGAGAAAACTTTCGTCAGAGTAAATTTAGAGAATAAAATAGTAATTTAAGTGATTGTGTTGATTTATTTAGTGAGAAAATGCTTAGATTAAGTCGAAGCACCCCACGACGTAGTACATTGTACTATTATCTTGCGGCGCGATTGATTGTTGAAAGTAGAAATGTACAAAGAGAAACAAGGTGAGTGATGCATTTTAGAACATTCTTTTAGAACATAATACTAACATAACATTATATAAAAAACTACGTTATTTAATTAACTTATAACAATAATTACAGGGAAATATCAAGGAGAGCTCGTCTCAGAAAAAATATGGCAAATGATATTCAAAACCTAAGTGACACGGAATTTAAAAATAGGTTTCGTCTCAGTAAGGAAGCATTTTTTTACTTATGTCGAGTATTAAAAGAAAAATCCAGTCTAAGATCAACTGAAAAGATCAGCCTGGAACATAAAGTAAGTTGAATAAGTAAGCTTCTTATGTACCTACCATATTAAGAAAAATATTTTTATATTATATGATACCCATAATGGGTACATAATTAGTACAACCTATGTGAGCATAATATGCAGCTACAGTGAAACTATTAACTCTTTATTATTTTCATTTCTAGGTGCTGTGTGCTTTATCATTTTATGCTACGGGCTCCTACCAAAGAATAGTTGGAATGGCTAAATATTTAGGGCAAACTACTGTGAGCAAATATGTGAGGCAGGTTACTGATGCTCTTGTTAGCCCTTCAATATTAAATACTTTTATAAAATTTCCAGCAACACGAGAGCTGCGAAATATTGTTAAAAATAAGTAAGTTATCATTTTAGTAAGTATATGTATAAGATACAAACTAGAAAAAAGTACAAACAATGCTTTATTTACAGATTTTATACAAAGTTTGGCATCCCTGGAGTAATAGGGTGCATTGATGGGTCTCATTTTCATATATTCACTCCAAAAAGAGAGATAGAACATTTGTTTTACTGCAGGAAGCATTTCTACTCACTTAATGTGCAAATGGTGAGATATTGCTTTACAAATTTATACTAATAATATTAACATCCTACCCTATACCATACTTATATTCTTACAATATTTTAAGATTACAGTTATTATGTTATACAGTTGTACATTTTGTATGTTTTTACATTGTAGATATGTGACAGTGAATGCAGAATTTTGAATGTTAATGCCAAATATGGAGGGGCTACTCATGACGCTTTTATTTGGGAGAATAGTCAAGCCAATAGGTATATCCAAGACTTGAACCAAAATAATGAACAATTGTGGTTTTTAGGTAACGATTTATTTATATTTAGGTTACTTTCTTTAAAAAAAACAAAAGTTTTAAAAATATTGTAAAGTTTCACTGTTAACTCTGTGTAGATATTTGTTATGTTACTAAATGAAATATACCAGTAATAAATATATTTGCAGGTGATTCTGGATATCCACAGAGGCCTTGGTTGATGACACCAATCACGGATGCCGCTGAAGGTACTCCAGAGGCAAAATATACTGCCATCCATGGGAAGGCCAGAGTTACAATTGAAAATACTTTTGGAAGACTCAAAAATAGGTGGCGATGCCTTTGTAAAGACCGCACATTACATTACACCCCTGAGAGGTGTGCAACTATTATATTGGCATGTAGCGTTTTACACAACCTCGCATTGGATTTCATGGTACCCGATCCTGAAGAGGATTTCATAAATACTTCATCAGCACTTTCCTTACCAGAAGAAGCTTTTCGGGAGCATGGTTCTAGAGATGACCTAATTCGCGGTAGGGTCATAAGGGACATGTTAGTACATAGGATTGATAGACTGCATAATATAAGTACTGCATAATTTATTTCGGTTTTTATGTGAGCATTTTAAACTCCAAAATATAAAGGTATCATTAGAGATTTTTTTTAATCATATTTAAGCACAATAAATTTAATTTACACATAAAACTCATCTTTTCTTTAGAAAAAGAAGTGATTAGTGTAGGTGATGTGTATTGATGAAGCTAAATAAATAAATTATTTATTTATTCACCAAATAAAACATATATAAGTACTTACAATTATAAAAGCTTAACTTAAACAGCATTTAAAACCAATGTGGTTTGTACAATGCTGCGATAGTCAAACAAGCACTACTCACTTCTTCTCTCCAAATACGTTCTTAATACTTTCAAAGCCTCTTTCATAAACTCTAACCACTGAGCTTGTAAATGGAGCTCTACATCACGCTGGCGAATCCTCTCTCTTTCTAATTCATGCACAATTCGATCACGCTCCCTTTCATACTCCCTTGCAGTCTCCTCACACTCCTTAAATATTAAAACTGGGTCTTCGGACTTTTTCTTTTTTTTTGGTGGTCGCCACTGGGTTTCCCCTGGAGCTGCTGGTTGTTCAGGTGCTGGTGGTTGTGGAGGAAGAGGCGGCGGAACGACTGTAGGTTGACTGCTTGTTCCTGGAGTATTCCACGTATCTGTAAAAATTTTGATACAATGTTAATACTATTCTTTTAGGTTTAGTTCTCAAGATCTTATTTTTGACGAATGTGCTTTGCTGGATACCTACTTGACTAGTTTTTGTATAAGATATTTTTTAAAATATTTTAATATAAGTACTTAATAAAACTAGTAATTATTTCAAACTAAAGAGTAATGTGTGATATTATTATAGTAAGGATCTAAAGTTAATGAAAGATAAATTTAAAAAATACCAACCTTCAGGAATTGGAGTATATTCATAGGGAACATCGTTGACAGTCAATTCATCTGCAGTTTCGGTGGCTGCAACTTGCAGATGAGTACCTGACAAGCTATCTTCCTCCCCACCAACAACCTATTTCAATCAGAACAATAAATAAGTATTAGTGTTTACTCAAAATTTGTAAGTGAATACCATGTTACATACTACTATTTAGTATACTATATTTGCTTAATAACAAAATACTCCCTACTCTAGAGATAACATACGAAAATCAGTAATGCCAATGACATGTCATAACTCATAACATAGTGTTTTACCAAAAATCATAATTGATGGATAGTGATGGCTAAGAATAGAAAGCAAGAAAGGTACTCAAACACCATCCAGTCATCGACACAAGAATTTGAAGTGTCACAACACAGTATTAACAAAAAACTCAAGTGCTGACCCTTTTTTATTACTTAGGATAAGCAGTAGGTAGGCAAGTTGTAAGCAAGAAACACTTTTGGCCAAATTCTGACCTGTTAAGAAATTAAATATTTAGAGAAATTTCACTGATAGCAACAAAAATAAACATTATTTCTTTATACTACATACCTACACCAAGCAAACAAAAATCACACCTGTACAAATCCAGCTTCTTGTATGGGCATCCCGGTAGCTGCCTGCACCCCAATTATATTCAAAACCCTGTTTTCTAGGTCTGTTAATGTTATTTGAAGTGCTGGCCCACCGCCTGTACCCTGAGCAGACCTATTTATTTTAGCTGACTTTTTCTTAATATTATTTTTGAAATCACTCCAAACCTTAAGAAACAGAAATGAACACCACACCATTAAAATGCACCATCAAATGCATGCATGCAATAATATCAAAATACTCATGCATGTACTTCTACATGTGTGAAGTGATAGTCTTTTCCCTTACATGTGCCTAATTAGGAATTTCATAAACTTACCTTCCGCCACTTCTCCTCTGTTCGAGGGTCTCCAGTGCCATCACTGTTTAGCATGTCCGTTAGCTCCTTCCATTTTTGCTGAATATAGTGTCTACCACGAGGGCCACCGCTGGGTTTAGATAAGTCTCCATACCTTAAATAAATTTGACATTAGCTAATTAAGGACTGTATCTTCCAGTAGTCATTCTTAATATAGGTAGGTATGTTACCTTCTTTTTTAACCTTTCTTTATTGACAAAAATAAGTTTAAATTTTTCACTCAACTTTGTTTTAAAAAAATCAAGCATATTTTCATGGCAAGCCCAATATTTTATTTGACTTGAGTATACTTATTTTAAAAAAACTATAACTCTCCAAATTTTAAAACTTTACAGAAATAATATGTTCGAAATATTATTAATTGAAATATTATTAATAAAATCAATAGGTATTACTTACATTACGCTTAAAACAATAAATGAAATGTACTTACTTTTCCATAAATTCTACCATAATGGTATATTGCGGGTGGCTGGTTCTCATTTCTTATATTCAACTTTAAAATAACTCCAAAACTTTCACACAACATTCACAACACAAGTTCACTTCAAAACAAAGCTAACCTTGAATAAGCTTGGGCATTGGAGTAAGGAGTTACCAAAAATTTCAAGTGTTTCACGTCCTTCGTTTAGGAATACAGTCTTACCAAACATCGCTTTAGTAATAAATTAGATGACGCCCGCAACTCCGCGCCAAAATTCGTTTATCGCGTGGGAACCGAATTTTCGGGATAAAAAGTATCATATGTCCTTTCCCGGGACTCAAAGTACCTCTGTACCAAATTTCAGCCCAATCGGGTCAGCCGTTTAGGCGTGAAGAGGTAACAGACAGACAGACAGACATACACACTTTCGCATTTAAAATATTAGTATGGATTGTAATAATAAATACCATTTATCCTTATGAATATTAACTTTTACTGCAGTTTCTTCATATTGCGTCATAATTTGAACAGCGTTTATGTTTTAAGTGCCCTAAAATCACAAAGCTTTTAATTAATCAAATACGTATCTAGTTTTTGAATGAAATATTCATTCAAGTTTACGACCATTCGTTCTATTTGCTCACTCATATTTACGTTAGTGTGACGTCACTAACGTTATCGTATCGAAGTCTCGATACTATTTCGAAAGTGCTTCGTGCTTCCGACATAAGTTGTATAACGTTATCGTATCGACAACTCGATACGTTTGCGATACGAAACCTACAATTGTTCGTGCTAGGCGTACAGGTGATATCTCGCTAGTCGACAGCTACCTAACCTCCGTTTTACGTATTTTCTATCTGGTCACGCATTTAAAAGGTTTATCCATTCTCAAAAAGCAAAAAACTAAGGAAGTTTTATCAAAATCGCCTCATCCAATAATTCGCAACTTCGCGACTTGCCATCTAGTTTAAATCGTTCAGAGGTTAAAGTCAAAAGCTCTATTTATGTTATACCTGCCTGACCCATATAGGAAGACGAATGGTCTACCATTTGTGCATCAAACATTGCAATTTCATCTCTATCACGTTAATATAAGCTTGATTTTCCTCTGTGTTAAGATGTAGATGAAAAATTTGATATCTTTTAGACTTGGTGTAAATATTTGTTATCTTTGCACGTGATGAGAACTAGCTTGAAATGAGATATCTAGCGTTATTAATGGCAAACGAATATAGGTCAAATTGTGAACGTTTTGTTTTGTTGTTGTTTTTAAGATGGCGCCATACTTAAGAAAAAAAAAATGGCGTTTCGTTAGAATCTTTTCATATTATTATGTATATTATACTAACAAGATTTTATGTCTTTATCAAACATATTGTAGGTATTTGGGTTTAAAGTCTTTTTGCGTTGACTTTTGTGAAAACTTTAATAAGGGCGTTGTAGAAAAACCTCTTAGAGGTATTCAGGTATATACGTGGAAGTATTACACTTAATATACTTATAGTACTTCTGTAAGTCATATTAGGTAATATTACTTTTTATATTTCTGGCAATTATATGTATTGTCCTAGCTAAACGCGGAAAAAACGTGACTGTCATATTATGAACCAGATCCAAACGGTAGCGAAATTCAATAGAAAATTTAATTATTCTTTTCTCGGCTCGAAAATAACGATTAACTAATGATTTACAATCAATCCATAAATCATTAATCATTAAAGAGAGCGTAACGGAAGCCCTGATACATTTTTAATGATATATCAATCATTGTCGTTATTTGTCATTATTAATTGAAACTGGAGTAATTTCATTTTAATTATGTTTCAATATTTCAAATTGATTTCTTTTTGGCACCTTTAACTAAGCCGCCGTATTATGATTTATAGATACGTAATTTTAAATTACTTGTAATAGACATACTTTATTAAAAACCAGTCGGAAGGCCGACTATTGCTACCGAAGAATGCTTCTAATTATTATTTCGTATTAGATGTTACTATGGGTACTATCGATATGAAAGTGGCCTTTCGACCGACATGATAAAAATCGTTCAACAGTCTATTTAACAGTTCTATTGTGTAGTGTGCGAGGTCTTAACTCTTACCGTATAATTCTACTACTGCATCTCTTGTGTTGTCACTTGCCAGGATCGACAGCGGTACGCAAGCTTGAAAACAATTTCCTAATAATATTGTCTTCAGGAGCCAAATAACAAAATAAAACTTGACAGAGATTTTTTTATGAAATAAGGGGGCAAACGAGCAAACGGGTCACCTGATGGAAAGCAACTTTCGTTGCCCATGGACACTCGCAGCATCAGAAGAGCTGCAGGTGCGTTGCCGGCCTTTTAAGAGGGAATAGGGTAATAGAGGAGGGTAGAGAAGGGAATAGGGGAGGGTAGAGAAGGGAATAGGGGAGGGTAGGGGAGGGAATAGGGGAGGGTAGGGAAGGGAATAGGGTAGGGGATTGGGCCTCCGGTAAACTCACTCACTCGGCGAAACACAGCGCAAGCGCTGTTTCACGCCGGTTTTCTGTGAGCCCGTGGTATTTCACCGGTCGAGCCGACCCATTCGTGCCGAAGCATGGCTCTCCCACGTCAGAATTTGCAATAATCATTCTTTTAAGACTTGTAAGTAATGATAATCAGCCTGCATTGTACTAAACAAACTTGAAAACGGCATTTTTCCAACGTAGAACTTGAACTCACGATCATCAGAAGCCAAGATCTAAACCACTAAACCACTGCGTTCTATTATGATATACCTAGTATGTATCGGTCTACATCATACCGATATCATCTCTAGGGTTAATTTAATACCTAACCCGTGAGTAACGTCTTCCGTTTTACAACCTCCAGCCAGTACTATAGGTCCAGCAAGTAAGCACTAGGTACTATATGGAGCTGTGAAGTCTAGTGTTTGCTATTTTTATATGTTTTGTTTAATATTTATCTAAGTCATAGATTTTTTTACTATATCGTTTTCAAATTTATTTGTCTTACAATGGGTTTTACATAGGTAAATTCAAAAATTTAAAACGCACCAGACAAGAACATAATTTTATTAGTAGGGTTTAAAATATTGGCATACAAAGCATACAAGTTAAGATTTTAACTTTAACCTTTCAAAACCTTTTACCTCAAAAACTCGGTCTCATAATAACATGGCCTGGTGTATTACCAGCAAAATACCACAATTTGACCATATCTATACAGTAATTACATATTTTCGATAATAACGTATATAAATTAAGTACAAGTAATCGGAAAGATCATCGAATTAAAAATCGATTTTTATAATATTTATTTTATGCATTTTATTTACTTCTTGCTAAATATTATTTGGTACTATGTCTCTATTTTATAAATAAATAAAAAATTAAGTGATTGACTTAAACTTGATAATTTTCAGCTTAGAAAGAAAACTCAGGTAACTGTTAAGGCGACGCCTTGATAATTTGGCTATAGCGATGCCGATTTTTCTCAGCAATGACTAAAGCTAAGAAACTAAAGTTCATTGTCAGTATTCATCATGTCTTTGTCTTTGAATTGCCCATAGCATAACACGATTGGACAACTTTTATAACACAGAATTATCAATCGAAAAGACCTCTGTAAAAAAGGGATTCCTATTTTTCCAACAGAGGAGAGTGATTTAAGGTTCCAAAATTTGTACATAAATTGGTTGAAGCATACACTTTAATATGTGCATAGCTTATATGAAATGTATTTATGGTTTTTAAATTACGCGACAAAAACCATTTTATCGCTTACGCCCTTTCCATTTTTTGCTGTTCCATTGCTTGTTTTCTATGAGAGGCCGGGCCGGCCTCTCATAGAAAACAAGCAATCTAAAACATATCCAACACGGTTTCTTACTTTAACGCGGCGTCACCTTAAGTCCTAATAAAATCCTAAAGTCCTAAGTCCTAATAAGATCGATAAATAACTTTATTTCATATTGAAATGTGTGAGGTGTGTTAGTGAACTGTGAAACGCATACACACATTTCAATCCATACTAATATTATAAACGCGAAAGTGTATCTGCCTGTCTGTCCGTCTGTCTATCCGTGTTTGTCTGTCTGTTACCTCTTCACGCTCGAGCCGCTGAACCGAATTTGCTGAAATTTGACATGGAGATACTTTGAGTCCCGAGAAAGGATATAGGATAAAAGAAATGTAAAAAAAAATATGTTAGGAGCTAGGACATAGGATAGCTTTTATCCCGGAAAAAATTATGGTTACCGCGCGATAAACGAAGTTTGGCACGACGGAGTTGCGGGCTCATCCAGTATAATAAATAAAGTACTGCTGAGTACTTAGCCATTCAAAAATAAAAACAAACAATCATTAGGATTTGACAACTCTCAAATAGCGACGCGTCCGATCTCATACATTCTTTTCGCCGTTGAAATCGAATGCAACTTGTCTAAGTACCCCGATTACGTTAACCCCGCGATAATTCTAGACATTTGCGTTTGGGGCCAAATGATCGGTTTCAGTTCGGCCATCTTAAAACGCGTCCGAATCGCGCCATGAGTTATTACCAAATAAATCACTGAGTCCACTTAATCGCACGATATTTGGCGCAAACTTGTATAGGATGTTACTTTTTGGGATGTTGCATAATGCATTGTTTTTTTATTACACTTATTATACCTACGATTTTTAGATATAGTTGAATGGTTGATTTTTTTGTTTATGTAGTATTTAAGGTTGTAAGTCAAATCACTGTATGTTTTCCTAATTAAATAAAAATAGATGGATTTGTTAAAAAGTCATTTTATAGAGCCTTATTACAAGTGATCTTGTAATAAGGCTTTATAAAATTAATAATTTTACACTGTTGCTCTTAAAATCTCAGCTGTTGCTTGAGTCTTTAAATTATATTTTGTAACTACTGATATAATAGCTCATAACCAATAATTATCAAAGTTAAAATTGATACTTCATAACAAAAAATACTTTTTTTCTCATACTTTACATTTTTCCCCCTAAAATTCACTTTAAAAATATTTAAGAGCACCCTGTATACGAAAATATTTCCGTAACCACGTACACGGTAGGTGTCGGCGTCACGTTCCGGAATCGCATCAAAATTATAAAGAAGTTAAGTGAAATCCAAGATGGCGGCGTAATGACAGCTGTCAGCGACCGAATTTATGCCCGCATTATACCGGTACCTAATAACTATTTACCCCTTAAAAATCGGGCTAAAATTCTATTGAAACGAACTTCTGACTTGTTTCGAGGCGAAAATGAAAAGTAATTAAACAAACCACGTTAAAATCTAAACTGGAAAACAAAATGTTAATTCCAACTAGATTTGTTTATTTTTCTGGGACATAAACTATCAAACATTAGGATAAAATTGTTCGGCGTGCATCTGTTGTCTGATTGCCATAACACAAGTTTTACTTAGCATGGGATTAGACGACGTGATGTACACTACCTAGCTTTTATACTATTGTATATTATTGTATGGTTAGTAAAGAATTAAGAATTTAGAATACATCCTCTTTCATGACTCAAAGTGTCTCTATACATAATTTAATCTCAATATTTTCAGCGGGGTGAAGTTGATATTATATTTTCGCATTTATAACATTAAAGAAAGCCACCTTTGTTCATCTTATACTCGGCGTACCAGAATTTAATATAATCTGGATCACTTTGCTCCAAAAAACTTATTTATCATCTATCAGAATACCAAGAAGTTTTTGGGGGAGACAATAAGTAAGAAAAACTGCCGAAATAACTTCTCTTCCTCAAACCGATGCGTTTTAAATTAGCAAACGAGTTTCGGAGATTTCTTCTATACAACCACTTAATATCACGCACACTATAGACCTTAGTTCAATAAAGACATTAATTGAAGGCAGCGCTACCTGTCACCTTTGTGGTGTTTTATTAGCCTAGAACTTGGCTATCCGCTACAAGACATCTCGCGTTAGAACAAGGAATTACTAAAAATATTGTTTTTAGAAATTTCTGATTTAAGGCAGGGATTAATCTCAATCCAAAACGATAACCTTGCACACAACCAAAGATCAAGCGTATACGCATCGCAATAACATTCATTTTAGCTTAGCATAAAATTGTAGTTGCTAGGGGCGGATCTTCTCTATTTTTCATGTTTTTTTAAATATCATTGGAAATAAATATTAAGAAATGAAATTGTTCGATTCAGAAGATTTTAATATAGATTTACTAACAATTTATTCAAATAAAATGTATAATTATCCTAGTTAATACTTATATTTCGATGAATTAGATTTTTGTCGGAGGTGAATTTGTAAATTAATTACAGCCAAAGTATCACGTTTTATAAAAATGTTTATGGTTTAAAGTATTTTAAATATTGTGCTTTATATCTCATATTTTTTACATTTCGTTATTATATTATAATTAGGTAAACCGGGAGTCACGGAATAACAAATTGGGGTTTATTCCCGCCTTAAGTAGGACTATATAGATCACCTGATTATCTGACAAGAAAGATATCCCAAAATATTACATTTTCACATTGAGTTTCATGCATTTTCAATATTTAAAGTAAATACTAAATAATCAATTTTAGTTATTAATTCTTACAGAAAATATTATTAAAGCCAATAAAACTAAACACCTATTATATCCATCTCTATTAAGTATAATTATTCTGTTTCTGTGCCTTTTTAAAAACTTTGTCTAAAGTGTGCGACGTCCCCAAATACCTCGTATTTACTCTGTATGGGTAAAAAGTAAACAAACCTTAATATAATACCAATTTCGCGTTTACCGCCGCACAAAAACTATCCTATATTAACATGATTCCATCATAACACACAACTTTTTGTGCCTATTTAAATTATCTTTCGTTATTCAAACCAGACCAGATTCCGTAATTTGGTATTTCTTTGTATAGGGTGCATGAACTTTTGGTAATAATATCATTGTGCTTAAAATTTATTTTTTGAGTAAAAAAATATAATACAGACCACTGCCTTTAATATATAATTATTAACAATCAACCAATAAATCAAGCCTCCGACTTACACGTATGTGTGTGAATGAACCACTAGCTACGCAATACATGCTTTATAAACCGCGACAGATATACAAAGTAAGGCGTAGTTTTGTTAATTTTTACGTTTATACGTTTGGCAGGACATTAACATAGTCGTAGTTTTACCGGCGTCTGTTTTGTTCCATGACTTCCATTACTTTTTATTTGGTCCGAGAGTAAAGCATTTATTTTTCCGACCGTACACGATATACGATCGCGCTGGCTAATTGTGGGCAGCCGCAAAAGCCTTATTAGTCCATAATGGCGCCAAAGCCTCATTGTTAGATTCCCGCTCTAGGACTGACAAACTATACGAATGCCACACATTCCCATTCAAAAGCGGTTCTTTTAATTGCAGGATATAGAATTTTCCTCCGTCTTGCCTTCGAAAAAGACTTATTGGGTGTTATAAAAATGTGCTAACTTATGGGAATTGTAATTTTCTTTGGCTTGTTTTAATAATAAATCGCAGTATCTTGGCTTACTGACTCAACTTGTCTGTCTTTCACTAGTGACTAGATGAACTCCGAAACGTTGCACCAAAATTTGTACAGCTTTTCTTGATAAAAAGTATTTTATCACAATAGTTATTCCCGTGCGGAAGGATACTTCCCATTTCAAGTTTCAGCAAAATTAGTTCTTAGGCGTGAAGAGGTAACTGATAGGCAGACAGACACACATTCACATTATTTTACAATATTATTAGTATGGATTTCACATTAGGAATTCAAGCACCGTGTGAGTTGTCTGTTGTGAGTTTGTCACGTGTTTCATTATTATCTATGTTGAGCGTTAAATCACAATCCCATTATTTTTTCCAAACTACTAAACTATTAACGATAGCAACTTGGCCACCAAATACCTTACTTATCTTATCACATCTTAGATCTGCACCTCGCATTAAATCGGTCATCTTATCGAACTGTAGCAGCCCATTATACCAAAAGGGACGCCGCAGGATCGCTTTATACGTGATAAAACAATTCACAACTCGACAGATAGCATCGTAGATTGACACAGAGTGGGCGAGAGCGAACAGGCGATAGTAGTGATTGACTAACAAAGTGTTAACTATTTAAATTCCTTTGGTCGGCACGTTTTGTTCGGAATAGGTGATACTTTTTGTAGAATCGCTATAAGTGCTGATGTATTGGTAAGACAGATGATAATAATCACTGGATCTGCCGCTGCATCCTATTTTTATATGGATATGTAAATTTTTACAAAATATGTAGAGGTCAGAACTGTGTCAAATTAATGTACTTTGTACACATTGCTAGTTTTCATAAAATTATGTTTTATCCAGGTTTAGAGGTTGGGTTTTGATAAATATGAGGATATTTATGGGAGTTCGTTATTTTACAAGTAAAATATCAGACGGCCATTCGATAACAGATTTATTGTCAAAGCAACCGATGACAACCATAGACATACATACCAATTCCTCCCCCATAGAATAACAAATAATAAACGTTAATAAAAAATATAAAAGCTCTTAAATAAACATAGTATCTAAAACTCATTCCTTTTAACCAATCCAAAAATCTTAATAAAACTTGCTGTAGTCAATCTTGGGAACTTACGCTTCGGTCGCCTGAGAGAAGGGCAAGCTGGAGCTAAGGTCTGCGATACTTCTCGCTCACTTAAAACTGCAGCCTGCTCCGCGCATTGGGCCTCCGCTTCCCGATCTCTTTCCAAGCTTCCATCATCAATGATTGCAGGTGCTGAGCAATCCTGATTACTTATGTTACTGTCCCTTTCCTCCTCCTGTGAATCCCACACGTTAAAATTCTCCGTTAGAGATAAAGGGGCCGGCTCAGCCTGACCTGGGCCTTGTGAGCTTGCCGATATCTCCGTGTCCCAAGGTTGTCTACCGCTGATATTCCCCTTATACAACAAAATTTGATTTTTGTGCTTTTTAATAATGGCGGATGTCTCCAAATCCCTAACAAAAACCAACATTCTTCCTAAAAGCTTAACAATTACACCTCTACCCCATCTATATATATATTTACCGCTATACTTCTTAAATATTACATGTTGACCAGTACGCCAGTCATTATTTCTGTGATCATTAGCTGGTGAACACTGCTCAGACACATCATCGTCAGAAGGAGGTGGAGTAAACGAGGACGACGGCACGGTGACGGTAGGCGTCAGTAGGTCGAGCCGAGATCGCAGCTTGCGACCGAACACTAGTTGAGCCGGTGAGGTGTTCGTTGAACTATGCACAGAATTACGATAATCAAATAAATACTTAAATAAATTGACCTTACTGTCCTTTACGTTACTACTCAAAATGCTAGATTTAATCCCCTTTTTCACTATCTTCACGTGTATCTCGGCTTATCCGTTACTAGCCGGGTGATACGCCGGCGATGTTAAATGACAAACCCCATTCAATTTACAAAAATCATCGAATTCCTGCGAGCAGAAAGCCGTTCCGTTATCAGTCACTAACGTATGTGGCACACCGAATCGGGACATAAACTCATGCATTTTCTCTATAACGGCCCCCGAATTGCAATTACTCATGTCGTAAGCCTCCACCCACTTGCTGAAAGCATCTACAATGACGTGTGGCGGCTGCGGCCAGGGCGACGGTACTTCGCGTGGCGGCGAAGCCCTCAGCTGACTACAAACGCTACAAGTATTTACAATTTGTTCCAGCGTTTTATCGATTCCCGGGAACCATATGCGAGATCGCGCTTTTGCTTTCGTTTTAACAATACCAAAATGGGACGAATGCAATTCCTTCAGCACGCGAACCCGTAATGATTCCGGAACTACCACCTTATGTCCTCTCATGAGACAGCCGCCCTCGTACGACAGTTGTAATTTACAAAGTAAATCAGGCTTAATTCTTTCCTCTGTTATTTTGCGAGGCCAACCGTTCAATCCGTATCCGATAACCCTGCTTAGTACCGGATCTTTACTTGTGGCGTCTCGCAGCTCGTGCGGTGTGATAGGCAAGTCGCCGCGGACGACGAACCGCACGTACGCGGCGCGGTCGTAAAAGTCCTCCTCCTGTCGTGTCTCTCCGCCATCGTCTTCGGCAGGCGCATTCCGCACCGGCGACGGCAGACAGGCTCGCGATAAGTAATCCGCGCTGTTATCTTTGCTCTTAACATACTCGATGACGTAATTATAACTACTTAGAAACAACGCATATCTCTGAAGTCGATTCGCTGATACTTCCGGTACCCCCTTATTGTGACCGGAAAAAGACAACAACGGCTTGTGATCCGTCCGCAGAACGAACGGCGTCGACCGCCCGTACAAGTACTGATGAAAACGTACGCCGAATATTATCGCCGTGGCCTCCTTCTGTATATGCGAATAACATTTTTCGGCGCTATTCAGCGTACGCGATGCGAATGCGATCGGCCGTTCACAATTGTCGCTGTCGATCTGCGACAAAATAGTTTCTAAACCGTACGGCAAAGCGTCCACCGTCAATATTATTTTAGCGTCAGCGTTAAAGTGTGCGAGGACCTGATCCGACATCAAAACTTTCTTAATATTTAGAAAGGTATTGTTCTCTAGGTCCGTCCACCTCCATTTGACGCCCTTCTTTAACAAATCGTACAGAGAACTTAAAATAGTAGAAGCTCGAGGCACAAAACACCTATAATAATTAATGAGCCCTAGGAAAGACTGCAACTGAACAACATTTGCGGGCACCGGGGCTTCCATAATCGCCTTAATTTTCTCCGGAGATTTTTTTAAACCCTCCTTGCTAATGACATAGCCTAAGTAGTTAATTTCGTCTTTAAAGTACTCACATTTCTCCTGTTGTAAGACCAGACCGGCGTCCCGCAAGCGTCGGAGTATCTCGTGCAGCCTCTCAAGGTGCTTTGCGCGGTCGCGGCCAGTAATGCACACGTCATCCAGCAGACAGAGCACACCGTCGATGCCGCCTAGGAGACCTTCCATAGCGCGCTGAAAAATGGCCAGCGCGCTCGATAATCTGAACGCCAGTCTATTGTATGCGAAGAGTCCGCGGTGCGTGTTAATACACGTATACATTTATGACTCCTCTTCTAGAACAAATTGATTATAAGCCATCGACAAATCTAGCTTGGTGAACTGCTGGCCTCCGTAAAGCTTTGAAAACAATTACTTAATTGTTGGTAACGGATACTTGTCTACGACTAATTGTTTGTTACGTTACGAGTAGTCGACGCATAATCGCAGGGAACCATTTCGCTTCAACACCGGCACGATGGGCGAAGCGTACGCCGACTGGGAGACAGGTCTAATTATACCTAACTCTACGAGCCTATCTAATTCCTTCTCTACCTTGTCTCTCAGTGTGAACGTCATAGGCCGCGCTTTGAAAAAAAAATAGGTTCCGAACCAGCTGCCTTACTCCCGAAACTGATATCAACTTGATACGAGTCTGATTTCGATTTCGTTTTTGATGTCATTGTAATGCGTAGGAATTCCGGAACAAAATCGTATCAAAATCGAGATGTTGCCATGGTGTCTTGTAAACGTCGTTATAGCAACGATGATTGTTATAAAGTAGCAGAAGGTTATATCGAAAAATAACTAAAAATATGAAATAATGTTTGTGTTTTTTCGTCATACCTATCTTTAGAAATTACCTATCTTTAGAAACTTTAGATGGATGTGCCCATTTTCTACTTTAGTGGGTTTAAAATGGTTATTTTCGTTAAGGAACATCTTGATATTAAACAAATATGTAAATTCTCTTTTGTAGTTACACTTAACATTGTGATACATATTCTAGTATTAGTAAAATTTATATCCCTGCATGCTGACATTAAAAAATAATTTTTATTTGGAAAATAATGGTACGTCCTACGCACCTACAAATGGAGATGTTGTTGAGATTCCTGAAAGAAAATCCAGTAATTTCGCTAAAGGGTACACGCGGGCGAGCCAAGCTAAGCACGATACCAAACTTAAATGGGACCGTATAGCTATAGAGCTTAACTCCATTGGAGGTGCCATCAATCACATTAGAAATGCTTGCAGACGAGCCATATAATTATGTTAAAATAATAATGAATTAATAATTATTATCAACAAAAAATGAAACGACACCACACCAATCAATACCTTAGTGACCCTAAAAAACGTTTACAATACCTAACTCGGCAACTATCGATCTCAATCGATGTCGATGGCTCTGTTGCTACCGTGAAATTTGACGTTTGTAAACGATCTGTAAGTCGATTCTCAGACAATTTTGTTTGTCGCGAGCACCTAAGATTTCGATTTGGCGAATGTTTCGATGCTGATTAGTTCCAAATTGAGCCGCAGCTCGATCTTGCGCTAGCATAGCTGTCAGGAATAGCAAAATTCATTGAGGTGGGAAATTCCCACTGGGAAGCCGATTCCGTTGGCAACTGCACTGCAGCATAGAAATTATGTCTTGCACTGAAGCCCACTTGCCTGGGAGTGAAATGGTCATGCAGAAGTTTGATGACGTCCTCGTACGATACTTGCTGAACGTCTTTTGGCAGCGCCAGGTCGTTCACTAGCTGATACGTGTCGTCCGCTAACGCACTCAGCAGATACGCTCGTCTCTTGACTCCCACCGGATCGTTCTCCGCGCCTATGTCGTTCGCGAGGAACCATTGTGAGAGCCGGCTTTTAAACGTTCCCCATACTTGCACTTTGTGGTAAAAATTTGATAACAAGCCAAAACTGTTAACCGACATGGTTCAATTTATACACTTTTCTCGTCGCCAGTGATAAATATGAGGATATTTATGGGAGTTCTATATTTCTATTTTACAAGTAAAATATCAGACGGCCATTCGATAACAGATTTATTGTCAAGGCAACCGATGACAACCATAGACATACATACCAGCTGCCTTACTCCCGAAACTGATATCAACTTGATACGAGTCTGATTTCGATTTTGTTTTTGATGTCATTGTAATGCGTAGGAATTCCGGAACAAAATCGTATTAAAATCGAGATGTTGCCATGGCGTCTTGTCAACGTCGTTATAGAAACATCGATTGTTATAAAGTAGGAGAAGGTTATATCGAAAAATAGCGAAAAATATGGAATAATGTTTGTGTTTTTTCGTCATACCATACAAATTAATATCTTTAGAAACTTTAGACGGATGTGCCCATTTTCTACTTTAGTACTTTTTAGTAATTTACCTACAAATGGAGATGTTGTTGAGATTCCTGCAAGAAAATACAGTAATCGCAAAAGGGTACATGCGGGCGAGCCAAGCTAAGCACGATACCAAACTTAAATGGGACCGAATAACTATAGAGCTTAACTCCATTGGAAGTGCCATCAATCACATTAAAAATGCTTGCAGACGAGCCATATTATTATATTAAAATAATAATGAATTAATAATTATTATCAACAAAAATGAAACGACACCACACCAATCGATACCCTAGTGACCCTAAAAATGTTTACAATACCTAACTCGGCAACAATCGATCTCAATCGATGTCGATGCCTCTGTTGCTACCGTGAAATTTGACGTTTGAAAACGATCTGTAAGTCGATTCTCAGACAATTTTGTCTGTCGCGAGCACCTAAGATTTCGATTTGGCGAATGTTTCGATGCTGATTAGTTCCAAATTGAGCCGCAGCTCGATTGTGCGCTAGCATAGCTGTCAGGAATAGCAAAATCCATTGAGGTTGAATGAGTATCAAACCGATCCGCAGCACGATCGTGCGCTATTTTAGATGTCTAAAGTGTCAAAAAACCGTTGAAATCGAAAATCGAAATCGATATCAGTTCCGGGAGTAAGGCCCCAGGTGCCTTACTCCCGAAACAGATATCAACTTGATACGAGTCTGATTTCGATTTCGTTTTTGATGTCATTGTAATGCGTAGGAATTCCGGAACAAAATCGTATCAAAATCGAGATGTTGCCATGGCGTCTTTTCATTTCATTATTTTTATAATCTTACAATTATTATTCCATGATCGATATTTTGTCGAATTACAAGATGTTTGTACATCACTGACACGCATACGTAAACATAATTGTATACACAGATGTAAATCAAATTTTGGTTAAGCTTGACAGCTCGGGATTGTTTCTCTATTCCGATAGGTATATTACCTTTATGGTATGACCATGTACATTTTCTGATTGAGCTGAGATTTTGTTTAGAAGGACTTTCCTATTTACGTCTTGTATTTGAAAATTCCAGACGTTTTGCTTCCAGCACAATTTTAAAATTTTAAGCCATGTCAAGAACATCTGCTTCTTTCTGCCATCTTAACATATTGTTTCATTAGCCAAAAACGGCGTTGCCTGATTTAAGCGACCATAACTTAAGTCCAGCGGAACTAAAGTACGAAAATATTTACACACGTCAGACGTGAAATATAGTGCGTGAAACGTAGCCCATAATAATTGAAGCTTTCTGAGACACAATTGAGTCGAAAAGAGTGCTTCGGAACGAATAGGTTAGCTAGGTTTTTCCGATACTAACGGACGAATTTGACATTCGTTTCGCTATCAATAGAAATCAGCGACCACTGCATAGCCTATAGAAATAATTACAAAACATTCAGTTGCTCACAGATTACAAAAATAAATTACCTGAATTTGATTTAGGTTAGTTTTGTTTTCGTCAGAAGCCAACTGTTTGGAAAATTATTTAAAAGTAGATATTCCGCGCGGCTTCGCCCGCGTAATTTAGGAATTTCACGGAAAACGTACATTTTCATATCACGTGGTCTAGTCTTCATGTGTGCCAAATAACATAAAAATTGCTCCGGTAGTTCTTAAGCTCCAGTAGATATCACGCTAAGACTAATAAGTTCTTCTTATAAGTCTTAGCGTGACAAAATATAGCTTATAGCCTTCCTCGATAAATGGGCTATCTAACACTGAAAGAATTTTTCAAATCGGACCAGTAGTTCCTGAGATTAGCGCGTTCAAACAAACAAACAAACAAATAAACAAACTCTTTCGCTTTATAATATTAGTATAGATGTATGGAATCTAATCTCTAAATATTCTTATTAGCTTCAATAACGACGCTCAGTACCCAGTTTCGCCTACATTTTTCAAACTTCGTGAACTATTGTCTATCGCCAATTGCGAAAGTGCGACTTTCGCGTGAGAAAAACGAAACGTGATAATCGGACTCGGGTTATGACGAATGACGGCGGTTAGGGGCGATTTATTCAGACCTCGCCACTCGCCGTCACGAGTCAATCGAATTATTGGATTGGGTAAGTTTTTGTAACGAGGAATTTGAATTTGGATCGAATAATTTGCAACCGAAGTCTCTTTTAGGGTTTCTTAACCAAATGGCAAAAACGGAACCCTTATAGATTCGTCATGTCTGTCTGTCTGTCCGTCAGTATGTCACAGCCACTTTTCTCCGAAACTATAAGAGCTATTGAAACTTGGTAAGTAGATGTAATCTGTAAGCCGCATTATGATTTTGATACAAAAATGGAAACATTATCAAAAATTTTTGGAGTCCCCATAGGTACAACTGTAACATTTTTTTTTCATCTAACCTATGCGTGTGGGGTATTTATGGATAGGTCTTCAAAAATCATATTGAGGTTTGTAATATCATTTTTTAACATGAAAAGTTTGCGAGAGAGATTCTTCCAAAGCGGTAAAATATGTGTCCCCACCATACTTCTAACGTAGGGGCATGATAGGTCTAAAAAAATATATGATGTTGGTAGTCAGGGAAGTTGATTCCTATGCAGATGGCGGATCTAAGTCATGTGGTCGGCTTATGTCAACTCAATGTTAGCTGTGATCGGTCGGCTGGCTTTGACGTAACGCGACCAGATTACTTAGGCCCGCCGCCTGCATAGGAATCAACTTATCTGATAGTACATTACCATAAAACTACCAACGAAAATTGGTTTGCACGAGATCTAGCAAATAGTTTTTTTTATACATTATAAATGGTAAACCTTAATTTAACATTCATGAAATCAACTCAAATATAAAAATAAATAAAAAAAAGACGGGTTGCACTCCGGGAGTGCCGGCAGAAGTGAAAACTTGATTATTAAAACGTCGCGTTGTGAATTTTTTTAACCCATTTATTAAGAAAATCGATTATTAAAAAATCAATATTTTTAATTTATCGAAACCATTACAATCGATTAAATTTTTAACCCATTTTTTATGAAATCAATCAATTCAAATTCAAGTTCGAGTTCGACACAAAATACTACTCTCCAACCGTCTTACGGTTTTTCCAAGGTTTTTCGATCAGCACAAGAACCTGACGCGAGTTTCACAGTTTTTACCCATCTCACAAAAGTGCTCAGCGCCGCTAAAGAAGTTTTCACTTCAAAAATTTTTAATTTCATAAAAATAAACCTTATTGCTGCTGCGGAGCCCTTCATAGGCGAGCGCAACTCGCACTTGGCCGGATTTTTTATTTGAAATGGTAAGCAATGATTTTGCTTTTAACTAGCCATACATATAGCTTAATGTTAAATGTTTGGTCATTTAATGTTAAATGACAAAACCATATAGAGCACAGTCTTGAAAGATAACATAATGATAATAATAATAATAAAACATTTATTCAACACACATTCACACCACACTACACTGAAATACATAATATATATGAAACATTAAAAACAAACAAAGTAAAGTTCTACAAACAATAAAAGGCAAAAAAAAGAAAAAAAAATGATAATAATAATAAGGACATAAAGAACTTAAAATGAACAAGTGTAGCAACACTAGGTCGTAGTAGTGTAAGGCAGTGCGATGCGAATATACCGTCGAAAAGGATTCCACTCAGGCTATGATCACGGTATAGGTTATCCTGTACCGTGAACCCTGGTATTCTGTGGATCCTGAGCAGTTGTCAAGCGACTGACAGACGACAAGCAGTACCCATCAGAAATAAATAAGTAAATAAATATAAATAATAAATCTCGCTAGATCTTCTTTTATCACTCAAATCCCCGTATTCACAAGTAATATGAAAATAATTGTAGCTATAATATCTGCCGCGCACTGTAAAACTCTGGAACGAACTGTCACCAGCAGTATTTCCGGACCTATACGACGTGCAAACCTTTAAGGAGAGAGCTTATTGCCTCTTAAAAGGCCGGGAACAGGCCTCTTCTGATGCTGCGAGTGTCCATGGGCGACGGTAGTTGCTTTCCATCACGTGATCCGTTTGCTCGTTTGCCCCCTTATTTTATAAAAAAAATATCGTCTTATTTTTAAAACTATAAAGTTCGTATAGTGGTTTTTGTGTCTTTGTTGGGAACTTGATTTTCCGTTATTTGTTATAATATAAATCTTTCTCACAAACTCATTGTGACCGAAAAAATAATAAGCCAGCAGGTGCAACATTATATTTTGATGCGTCGATTTTTAAATTGGGGCACAGATAATTCGATTTTCGAATGCCTTCCTCTGAAATAATTATTGTCGTTCAATCGACGCGGCCATTTTTGTTCTTTACGAGCGATACGTTGTGTTATGCATACTCAGGGCTACCAAAAATAAACATCTTCTCTTGCAAGAATAAAAGAAAAAGTTTTTGAAGTTGACACCCCTGGGCGTTTCGTAAACGCTTCCATGAACTTATAAAACAAAATTGTTTCGTCAGTTATCCTTTTAAAATCAATTTTCTTGTTTATTCTGAGCAATGTTTTGCGGTTGAAATATAGGGTTGAAGCATTTTCTTGGCTACTTATACTGTCTGTACAATTTATACAAAATATAAACTTAAATGTTTTATATTTAATTGAGATCCAAACAATCGAAAATTGCATATTTGTATTTAATATTCAATCATTGTAGGATTCAATTTTTAAATTCTTGATTTCAAATTTTATTTATGTTTAAAAACATAAATATATTTTGGTGAGGTCTTCCGCAGACTGCAACTTAAAACATTACCGTGAGAAAACCATTACAAAATCGGCGCAGCCCTCGAAAAAATCACGAAAATCGAGGACCTCAATAACAGTTTTTTCAATTAACCGCCGTAATAGCGCAGGTTTTGCTGATTTATTGCGACTTTGCGTACAATTAGGTGTGCGGGCGCATATTACGTGGAGCGGGTAATGAGCGGGTGATGTGCTAGAGAAATGTGGAACAGGGAGGGACAACAAAAATGTAATACAACAAAAGAAAAAATATTTATAACGAATTCAAAGAGATGAATATAATTTTTAACGACCAAATAAATTTTGGTCAGAGACTGCTTTAGTTCCTTTCTAGCGGGCGACGTCGAAATTGAAGGTGATAGAAAACAAGCTTGGAGCTATTGCAGATCGATGAAGGACTAAAAATTGAGTATTCAATTCAATTCAATTCAATTCAATTAATTTATTTCAGATTTTCATCCATAGTGTTAGTTTCAACAATAGGTCCTTAATCTAGTGTTAGTAAAAATATATAATAAATTGGAATTACATTACATTCAACAATTAAATATATGGGAACCGTGCTATCAGAGCATGGAGCTGCACCCAATGCTTCAGCAACACGGAATCCCACCTGCTACCCAACACATTCAGGACTCTGCTTGGACTGTTTTGCACACGCGACCAGAGCGAGGCACATCTCTTTCTAATAATGGTCTGAAAACAGTCTGTATGTGCCTCAGCGAACATAGATGACGCGCTACAGTAGCGCGACAGACCAAACAGCATCCTGAATATGTTGTTGTACTGGACTTTGAGAGTACTATATGAGCGCTGCGTATATCTGACCCATAGGCTACACGTGTAGAATGACTGACAATACGCTTTAAAGAGCGTTATTTTTGCGTCCCTGCTACATCGTGCGAACCTACGAGCCTAACATCCTTCGGCGTATAAGATCCTTCGGCGGTTTAGCACCTGGCTTTTTTTACCACCCTAAGCCTCATAGAGTTGCGTGATGTATCGCTCTATTATAGCCTACTTTGAGTTTTGACAGCTACCAATTAATAATAAAAATGAGGAAACAGTCACTAAAGTATTTTGCCGGCAGTATCAGATTGGGGTGTTGCGTTAATTTTAACACCTACGAAAATGTTAAGGGCTTATTTAATGTGGCCTATTGTTACACCGTATAGTCCTAAAATAATAATATAGACGAATTTATGACACTTTCAAAGGAAAGTTTAAATGTGAAAGCAGCCTTATCTGTCATAGTTTAAATTTACATGAGCATAATATTAATAAAGTATTTTGTAGAAGTTAAAACATTTTTAGCAGAACTATTTTTGAAATGGTTAAAAACGTTAAACTTGCGTCAGGACTCGGGACACATTATCCATTGGAAATTCGTAAGATACAAGTAAGAAAGAATAGCGCAACGTAGGTGAAGAGGTAATATCCACGTCTCTATATATCACGAAAATATAATATGCCTGATCTTGGTGTTTTCTTTTCACATCGCTCCGGCATTTCCAGAATGCAACCTGGTATTTTTTGCCAATGTTACAGTTCGGTGTAATAGCGCCCGCGGAATGTCCTCACAGACTGTCCATCTTCACCAATTTGCCTACAATTATCTCGATAAGGTGCCGCCGGTTAAAATATTCTGATTAAAAACGATTTTTAAATTATTCGCCAAAATTCCACGCAATATGTATGAATTATGTATTAAGTGGCCGCAAAGTTCATTTAAAACGTTACGATCATATTTTATTGGATATTTAAAGCCTTAATAAGCGATCGAAAGCTCTAGAGTAATTATAAAGTGAAACTTAATTCGGTCGCGTCTTCCCGCGTTTTCGCAGCAGCGATTGGAGATAATTTTTATCAGAAGCTAGATGCTGCCTGCGGCTTCGCTTGCGTTTCGTTGCTGTCATAATTGAGTATACGTAAATATTCTTGTACATCCAAATTAAGTAGCAGCTGCAAAAACGTTTCTACTGTCACGTTAGTTTAAACTGGTTTTAAATGCAGCAGAATATCCATACTTCCATACTAATATTATAAATGCGGAAGTATGTCTGTCTGTCTGTCTGTCTGTTACCTCTTCACGCCCAAACCCCTGAACCGATTTTGCTGAAATTTGGCATGCAGATACTTTGAGTCCTGGGAAAGGACATAGGATACTTTTTGTCCCGGAAAAAGTACGGTTCCCGCGCGATAAACGAGTTTTGGCGCAACGAACGCGTCATCTAGTAGGTAATAAAGCGCTAATTTGTTCGAAAATGTGTTGGCAAATGTAAAAATATATATTAGAATACAGGATGACCGTTGTGGTGTGAACGCGTCCACTTATTTATAACATAGATTAACAGGCGTGCTACCAAACATTACACTTTTAAATCAAACGCGCTATAATAATTTGTGGGGCGTTAATGCATTCGAATAAGAAAAAATATGAAACGATCATAAAGCACGTATTGAAATTAGTCCTGTCGCTACTTATCGGGACCCTTATTTATACAAACTCTCAGGACACTGCTACAATAATTCTAAAAGATAAGTAGAGGTGACGTCGATGTTGCATAGCTAGATATATCTAACATCGCCTCCCTTTATGTTATTCAAGTTTTCACTGTTTGCATACATAGATAAAATAATATGTCTAATGTCGCCAGCCTTTATAATATTCAAGATTTCACTATAATTTGTTTCCAAATCTATAGAGCTACTAGCTGCCCCGGTGAACTTCGTGTCACAGATCACTTTAAAACCTTCCCTGGACTTCTACGAATATTTTAAGACTAAAATCAGCCCAATCCGTTTAGCTGTTTTTGAGTTTTAGCGCGACTAACACATTTGAAAATCCATTTTTATATATAAGATAATATAATATTGCTCTATTGATTATTATGATAAATAATTTTACGGATTTATTTATTCCTAAAATCCTAAACAAAACGGGTTGCACTTCTGAAGTGCGAAAAGTAACTCTCTTTATTATGTTCAAGTACATTACAAAGATAGTTACTTTTTATGCTGCGTCTACTTATAATAAATATCCTATCACTGTCACTTAGGACAGGAGTGTCACTCCTATAGTCCTGACGCCAATAAGCGTTAGCTTTACGGTACCAAAAAGTGCACAACATGTCCTAATAAGTTTTAACTTACAAAATCATTGGTGTACTATCCATTGATGTATTATAGTAAAGGCATTATTTATCAAATAATTTGATCTATGTACCACCCAACTCAGTTTGATCAAACTTATTTTCACAAGTATCTAATCTAGTTCTACCACATCGCTGTCCTTCCGGGCGGGGCGATAAATTGTAATCTGATACATAACACGCTACGTGATGACACGCGGCGTCTCCCGCGCGATTCATTACCGACATAGATCACGCGAATTCCTCGGGGGACACCCCGTGGTTAGGTATAAAAGTGTGATCACGCGAAAGAACAATTTGAATTAAAAAATGAAGTTATGTATGTAGAGTATTGTAGAATTTGTAGAGTCAAGATCGATTTTCTGCACTTAAAAAGGTTTAATGATTACTTAAACTTAATTTAATGAAGAGTTTTTATATCAAACTTTTAAATCATTAAATTGTATGTCTGAAATAAATGATTTGAATTTGAATTTAATTCAAGTGTCTGATAGTTTCTCAGGAACGAAACGTCGAAATAAATACTGTTACATAGTCATCTGAAGCTTTGACGTTTTATTTAACTTAAAATTTTAAATGGTATCGATATATCTAATGCCCAAAGTAATCAAGTTATATTATGCAGGTACGTAATTATTTTCCAATATTTTCTTGTCTTTTTGTTGAGTACCTAAGTTTAATACTTCAGTCGGAATTTCCAGGAATTGCTATTGTATTCTATTGTTGTCGCGATCACCGGTGCTCGCGCGGGGCCTGAAGGATTAATTAAAAAACTTATACATGATAATATTATGAATCATGTTTGTCCTTAAAATCGTTCTGATGTCTAGAATTGTAACAAGGTCATAGCAGTGCTAATAAATGGTATCAAGTTAAGGACTTATTAAAATAAAACCTAGACTTGATGAACTATAACATCCTGTATGAATAAATTATTGAAATAAAATTAACTTAAATTGGGGTATTTGTAAATAATTTATGGTCCTGCTTTGACAGTCTAAAACCTAACGACTGACGTATACAAGCTTAAAAAATATTTTTCAAGAGAAAATTTCGTAGGGACGTTGTTTGAAACATTCTTAATATTTCAAAATTGTTTAATTGTTATCATGGACGACCTCTGTGACTCAATTGATCAAGTGTGTGGCAGCTCAAACTGGGGGTCACGCGTTCGAATCCCGCCAACGGAACAAAAAGTTTTTCAATGTTCCCGGGTCTAGATGTATATTAAATATGTGTACAGGATATAATAAAAAAGTTTTAAATATATTATGTATAGTATAAAAGTATTAAATATATTTCCGTTGCCTGGTGCCTGTAACACAAGTCCTTCAGGTACTTAGCACGGGGCCAGACTGACGTGGTGTGAAGCGTCCATAGATAAAAAAAATCATGAACTCGTGACTTGTTCAAAATTTGAGACGTAGTTAAACTGTTTCTAATGCAGTCAAAATTGATATTAGCACTTACTGTTTCGTTTTCCTGCTGCACGTAGTCTCGCAATGCAACCTGCTGTTTTTCTTGTACCCTTTTATTATAATTTTCATTTATTTTCTTCGATCGCAAAGATAAAGTTTAATCGATTCTCAGATTAGCAAAATTCAATTATCGATTCCATTGTCTATAGCGGTATAATTAAATAACTGCGCAGCGCATGCGCAGCCGATGTCACGGGGACCTCTTAGGGCTAGGCCACAAGTCACAAGTCAACACAAAAAACTACGACGACGCAAACGCATCGCGGAAATTTCCGATGCGACAGCGAACTGAAACGTTGGTTTAAGTTTTTTTAATAAAAGGGGCAAACGAACAAACGGGTCACTTGATGGAAAGCAACCAGTGCACCTTTTTGCCGGCAGTTGGTTAGCGTCACGTAGAATATAGTATCCGATGAAATTTTTGCGTTGTGACATCGCATCGCATTTTTGTGTTGTTTTTGCGATACGAAGCAACGCAGTGTTGTGGCCTGGCCCTTAGTAGAAGCAGTGTAATAACAGAAGCTGCCTTCATAAATTTACGTCAGAACATAGACTAACGAGCAGAGGCGATTTAAATATTACGACTATTAAAAATCGTGTTCGATATCGTTTAAGGGACGTGCGTATTATATTTATGTGTTTTTAATCTTTAAGTTATGTTAATATTATGTTTTACTTATCGGTTGGGTGTTTTTTCACGGTTTTGTTTTTTAATTAATGAGAATTCGGTTCCGATGTCTGAGAATAATGGTATCAAAAATCAATCTGTATCTCTCAATATTGACACTAATGTTACGCTGTTGATGTAACTCCTAAACTAATTATGTAATGCATAAAAATACAATTTAAATGTAATTATTAATATATTCAATATATCAATATCTAGTAAAAGAAATATTAAGCTCTTCATCTCATTGTGAAATGTAGACATTGCAATTTACAAGTGTAGTTGTTCTTGATATTTTTTGTAACAGTCTAACTCGCTTAACACAGCTGTACTACCTAATCTACATTATTCCACAACTTAAAGCTACCGCTAACGTGAGGAGGATTAAGTAGGCAGTAAAGAATGTATGGTCTACAGTCTGTCATATACATATTCGAGTTACAAAAAAAAAATATGGATTATCGCAACGAAATTCTTCATGCATAGGTATAAGCCCTTAGTGAGTTGCTAACGTCAAAGAGATTAGGAAAGATTCATGCAACATCTAATGGTATCTCTACACTACCTGCTCTATGCCATCCTGATTGTATGCACAAATTGATGTTGGTCCTCTATTATTGATATTCGCACGGGCAATTCCCATGTAATTGGTCGACTCCTGACCTTGGGCCGTAATGAATTCTCACGCCGTGTAATACGGTATTGTTTGATAAATGACATGTCGATGGGGATGGAAACTGTAAAGGGTATTTAGTTTATTTAAAAACGACCGGTTTATCAGCGATATAATAACTAAAAGATTTTATTTTGAAGAAGGCAGTAAGTTTCGTGAAAAGCAAGAGCCCTAACATGTGGTTATACAGTTTTTTCTCAAAATAATTTTTTAAAGAATAATGATAAGGGGTACTGGGGAGGGATTTTATTTCTACGCAATTACAGGATTTCTCCTGTAAAAAGACGATTTTTTTGTAACAAAGTCAAAAGATACTCGTGTACAGAGCCTCTTTTGAAGCGACAATGTAATATCGCAAACTCTCCCAAGTTTTTAAAACCTACACGAAAGGTTTTAAAAACTTGCGAGAGTTTGGGAGATATTTATTACCAAACTCCTCCGTTACGAGGGTCCAGACAGATATAATTATATCTTATTATTTGTGCTTATTTGGTAATATAAAAAATACAATTGTTAACCTTGTTTTATAAAAATATTTGTTCTATTACCTTCCTATTAACAATACGTGTACCGTTACAGCCTTTGACGGAACAAGCAAATACGTTTATGAGTTATAACCCACAAAAACAATTTATATGGGCAATAGCTCGCGGCTGTCAATATATTAATGTTCAGCCTTATTTATGTATCCAAAATTAACGGATAAGGGTGGGCGCTAACTTTAAATAGTCGCAGGTTAAGTTAAAAGCTAACGTTATTTTTTTTCTAGAAAAGCTAATCATATTGTAACTAAATTTTTGACATGATACTATTTTCATTTTTGTAAATTAAGCACTTACGGATCTCGTCACAAAGCACTTTTTTTCTGACGTTACGGCTCCTTTCTAGCCGTTTGTCCGTTGAACGTATATATTATGACATAATATCAAGGGTTGTGTCACTTGTAAGAATGTGATGTAGAGCCGTGTATTACAATGTTGTGAATAAATGCTTAGAAGTCTTATTGGTGTCTTTCTGTCACTGTCACCAATTAGTTTTGCTCGGGATCCGTTTTAAGAAATAAAATTACCTTCGCGGTCCGCACATTAAAAAAATGTAAACTAATGTAATTACGGAAATTACAAAGGTATTTGTATCAATGACAAAAGTGTCTATTTTTGTTGCTAAATGTTCATCAGTATGTTGAGACCGAAATTATTTATTTACGAAGCTTTCATCTTCGAAGATGCTTGGTCCGCACACCGCAATGGGTCGGCGGTCCGGATACGGACCGCAGTCCGCCATTTGAAGGTAAAATCTGTAGGTACTCAAAATTTGAATACTATTCTCATAAACCTAAGAAATTATAATACTACTATTCTGATTATTTTCTGTAACAACAATCAAAATAAATGCGCCGTGAATTTACGATGTCACTTAATATAATGCTAAGAGACAGCAATAACTGTCTATTTTTGCAAACAAAGTTATAATTCACCTGTCCCTTTCACATTTTACGCTTCATATGACAATAATAATTTTCCTTGGCCACACATAAAAATAATCGTATTCATAGACCACATAGCTTTAATATTTATGTATGTTAATCAAAATTTGATATTACACAATCTCGTTTTTGTGACAAAATAGGACGTATTTTTAAATAAGTTCGTTTTATAGCCTTCGGACCACCCGTGTTAAATATATATTCCGATTTGACACATAAAATCACATTTTAACACATCTAACGACTACTATACGCATATTTTTTGTATATAATTAAGTCTACCTTTTTGACAGTAGCCGGTTAATAATGTACATAAAATATTACTTTTGTGGTTAAACATACATTTAGTAACCTATGAACGACTTTTGGATAGCGTGATTTCTGAATGGAAAATAATTTCAAAATTTCACATTTAATGAAAAATTCTATGCGCCTAGCCTTATTTACGTAACACAAAAAGCCTACAGTAGATATTTAATTATATTTATAGTGTGCTATATTTATTACATACACCATTTAGTATATGTATACGAATTTAACACTATGACAATTTATTATATTATGTCACACCATTATTGTATTGATCACTCCTCAAAGTTTTCCATGGAAAGAAGGTTAAATTTTATAAATCTGTCTTCAACACTATATTATTTTACTATAAATTTACTTTACAAACGTACGACTTCCAAAAAGTCGCAATAATGGTAGCATATTAATATTACTGTTATTGCACATAATATTATAGTTATACCTGTCTTTCTTTCGGTATGTCTGTCACTTCTTTACTAGAAAGCCTAAACCGCTAAACCAATTTGTATGAAATTTATATTGTGCTAAATAACGCCCGTAACTTCGTTGCGCATAAACTCGTTTATCGCATGGGAACCTTACGTTTTTGCAGGAAAATTATCCTTTGTCCTTTTCCGGAACTCATATCTTCATATATTTCAGCAAAATCGTTTCAGTCGTTTGGGCGTGAAGAGGTAACAGACAGACAAATGGACACATTTTTGCTTTTAATGATGCCTTCCGTCTCGGGAAAGAATATTGGAGATTATTTGCCCTGGAAATTTAAATGCGTATGAATTTCAGCTCTACTAAGTGTCGGGCTTTTAGAAGAGCTATATAACTGTAGCAGTCTTCGCTTTAACGTCTTTTCTTTATACTTATTCCGCAAAAACTTGGATCTGTTTAATACTCAGCCAGCATCTCGGTAACAAACCGCTCATTCATCTGATGAAGTTTTTCACACCACGCTACAGATCTAGTCGCGGCTTAAGAGGCCGGGGTACCCTCGGAAATCTCATACATAGTAATACCAAAATCATTTTATCATACGAAAATATTTAACATGTTTGAGTTATTTTTCAGCTTAAAATAGTAATTGCCTAGGTTCCTACCTCGTTCCTACACAAAATTTTTCTAAAAAATATTTAAACACTAAAAAAAATTTTAGTGTTTAAATATTTTGTAGTAAATTTACTACAAAATATTTAAATACTGAAAAATATTTTCTAGTATTTATTTTTTAATTTTAAAATTTATTTTTTAATATTTTTTTTAACGACCTCCGTGGCGCAGTGGTGAGCGCGTTGGTAGCTCAAGCCGGAGGTCGCGGGTTCGAGTCCCGCCGACGGAACAAAAAGTTTATAAAGTTCCTGGGTCATGGATGTGTGTTAAATGTGTGTATCTTATAATAAAAATCTTAAATATATGTATAGTATAAAAGTATTAAATATATTTCCGTTGTCTGGTACCTGTAACACAAGTCCTTCAGGTACTTACCACGGGGCCAGACTGACGTGGTGTGAAGCGTCCATAGATATTATTATTATTATTATTATTATTATTATTATTATTACTATTTTCGTATGACAAAATGATTTTGGTATTACGTATGTATGAGAATTTCGAGGGTACCCGGCCCCTTAAACAATAATGTTTTATGACCTCCAAGCGACTGGCTGAAGCGAATTTTTATACGTAATATAAAGGAAGATCTCTAGCTCAAGCTTTAAGCTCAAAGTAACATAAAATAAAAGTAAGAAATTGTTAACGCATATTAGTTTTCCAGAAATTTAGATAAATCGAATAAATCGTCACTGGAAAAACAATTAAAATTAAACTGAAACATGCTCTTTTCTCTAGTATTTATAAATAAAGTGAAGATTGACAAAAGAATTTAATTTTTAGACACTGAAAACAATTGAGCTGCAAACATTTTAAATATTATAAGCACATGCACTTTTAGCTTTACCAATTAAATATTAATTGTGAAGACATGCAAAAATAACTGAATATGTAAATTACAATCGTCCTTACTCCTTAGTTTATTAGATCCATACAATATTCAATCTACGCTTACGCTCTTCGTTTAAGTCCTCGAAACTTAACCGTATCATGCTCAGTTTTTCTCGCCGATCGTGTCAAAACAGGTCCTAGCAAAAAATTTTCAATTAAAAAGATATACAGCCTCAGTCGAGGTTCCAATGTGATATTTAATCATTTAATTCATACCAGGGCTTATTTCAAACAATGACGTACTTCCTATAAACCATAATTTGTCTTTGAAAAAGGTGTTGAGAATCCGGTTCTGACTTGTGAGCAATTTGCTCCTCCTGGACAGCGACGTTCTGTAAATAAAAGATAAAGAAATATCATCTATACATACTGATATTATGGATGAGTTTGTCTGTTTGTTAACTTTTCGAACCTAAACCTTTGAATCAATTTTGACAATATTTGGTATAGAGCTATTTCTGTTGTATAAAGGTATTTTGGATTCGAGTTAAAGTATTTTAAATAAATTTTGAATCGGAATTATTAATTTTTCTTCTGTCACAAATGTGGTCAATACATGAGTATACCTCTTGTTTTAGCAATTATGCTTAGTTACAGAACACAGAAATAATATATTATAGGTTCAAGTTTGACAATTAATTCTCAGATTGTTCTCGATAGTAATTTACTATGTCAAGTTTTTGTGATCCCGAAAAACTTATTGACAGTCTATCAACAAAAAAGCAGCCACAGCTTAATGTATGTCTTCAATATTGCACCATCGATGGCACTGCATTAAAATTCTATAGTTCCAGTAGTTATTACGTTTGTTATTGTTAATTAGAGATCCGTGGCTGACGCAAAAACCTGACCAATAAGTGTCGGACGTGATTGGCGATGGACACTAATTGTCTAGGGTTTATTTGTTTGTGATAGAAATATGTGCTTCGTTAGATCATTTATATCAAAGGAATTTGACGAAATAGTGCGAAACTTTTGATATTTTTATCGAAATTAAGAATCTATTACTAAAGGAAATTATCTTTACGGAAAATAATCGAAATTTACGAAAGGCAATCGAAGAACCTACGAATAAAATAGCTATATAAGATTTGGCATCCACTTTTGATTTCAAAATAATTAAGAAGCTGAAAACAACTACATAAAATGAGGTACAAATTTAAGGAGTTTCTATTTAGGTTAGGAGTTTATATTCCTAGGAGGAGATAACTGTTATCTTACAAGCTCAAATTCAAAGCAAGGCGTCCAAAAGGGAGGAGGTAATATTAAAATTATCTTCGACTATAAGAAATATTGGCATCTCGTTAACATACAAATTCTTTTGAACTGTAGGTACCTTGCAAGTTGCAACATTGTTATTGTTAATTAATTATATGTAACACATGTAGAGTTTAGAACCATTTAACTAATAAAGTAATAAATATTCAAATATTTAAACTTTAAAATTAAACACCCAAATAAATCACATTAGATTTAACAAATCGCTATATTTAAATGATTTCGACTGCACGCCATCTTGTAATAAATTATTGGAACTCGGCCATATTAGGCTTAGTTGGGACTTGCTACACAATGATTACAATTTATGGGTTTAAAGCCTAATTTTCTATCGGAATGGGAGTTTGACCGCATTTTTCGAAATATGAAAAATCGAATATTACAACAATGTCAGTTAGACGTGGTTAAAACATAATTGAAGACTTGAGTGGAAGAATCGAACAAGTAACTTATTTTCAGTACGTTTTTTCAATTCATTGTCCAGTGTGGGTTATAAACAGTGAAATATGTTAAGTTTTTTGACCGAGGTTCGATGACCGCTGTCGCCTTATATCACAGCTATAGCTGTTATTTTCACTGAATATTTTAGGAATTATTGTTTGCAGTCGATGTTATAGGTAGATTGTACTAAATGTTTTGCAGTCAATATTATAGTATACAGAGACAGATTATACTAAATGTTAGGATATTTGCAGACTAGTTCAGCTCCAAGTATTAGCCAGTCGGTGATGTCTATCTCCAAGGGGACCATAGAGCTATACGGTGCGGTACATGTACCTCGATGGTCCCACTCCGCTACATGTGGCGGATTTTATCGTATGATTAACGTTTGAAGATTTTGAGTCAGATTTATTAGGCTTCTTTAGTATTTAAAATGAGGATCCTAATGTATTTCGATGTTAATGCGCCATGGATGGTTTGGCTAGTGTTGATGTGTTTATATATTTTATTCTAATAATAACCTCTGACAAAGGATTTAATGCTTTTATTAATTTTGACTGTTTAAAATGAGGTCAATATATGTATACAGTAGGTAAGACATCGCGTGAGAGATTGCTCTTTGCCGTTGTCACTTGACTAAATAATCGGCCAAGTGCGAGTCAGACTCGCACACGGAGGGTTCCGTACCATTATAGAGCAAACATAGGCCAAAAATTGTGTCTTTTGTATGGGAGCCATCCTTATTTTTCTTTTTATTTTAATGTTATTATTAAATATTAAAGAACACATATAACTAAGGATTTTGTGAAAAAGTTAAGTACCTATCTGTTACCATTATTGATATAGAGCAAAAAAGGCCAAAAAATTACGTTTGTTGTATGCGAGCCCCCCTTAAATATTTATTTTATTTTGTTTTTAGTATTTGTTGTTATAGCGGCAACAGATATACACATTGAAAATTTCAACTCTCTAGCTTAATAGCTAGAGAGTTGAAATTTTGAATGTGTAATTCAGAACGGTAATCCGTTCTCGAGTTTACCAACGATCCCTTTTTGCAGCAATAGAAAATGACGCTTTTGTTACTAAAGGAAGGATATTCCACAAACGTTTTCGGCAAGCAAAAAGATTTTTCATTGGCGCCATACAACACCCCAATACTTAGAAACCAAGATATTTGAGATTCCGAAACCAACCTTAATAAACCTATAGGATACGTTTATCGTACAATCAAATGACAAAATCATAAAGTAATTTGTAATTAAGTATAATGTAACACGTTTACACGAAACCGAAGTATTTACAATTTTATCAGCAATCAGTGTCCTGATTGTCACATAATAAGACGTTCTTATTGGTTGTAAAACATCTTGCGGTAGTTGTAATATTGTTTACGCGATTGTCGCGACAGGTAGACCACAAAATGTAAAAGAAATGTTATGAACTCTTTGTTTTAAGACGAAAGTTTTAGTGTTCTCGTGCACTTTTTCGGGATGGGTGAAAAAAATCTTCTTTGTATTACGAATTTTTGATATTTCATATCACCAAGCTTAACAGTTTTTGCTCATCTTACTTTTAGGGTTTCATAGTCAATAAGGAACCATTATAGTTTCGGTCTGTCCGTCCGTCTGTCCGCGGGTTTGCCCAGAGACTACAGGACTGTAATTCGGCATGAATGCAAAATATATTAATGATGCCGACAAAATTGTATATAAATTCTTAATTTTTTTTATGGTACCTACACATCAAGCACGGATGATTCTTTTTAGGGTTCCGTAGCCAAATGGCAAAAACGGAACCCTTATAGATTCGTCATGTCCGTCTGCCTGCCTGCCTGCCTGCCTGCCTGCCTGCCTGCCTGCCTGCCTGCCTGCCTGCCTGCCTGCCTGCCTGCCTGCCTGCCTGCCTGCCTGCCTGCCTGCCTGCCTGCCTGCCTGCCTGCCTGCCTGCCTGCCTGCCTGCCTGCCTGCCTGACTGCCTGCCTGCCTGCCTGCCTGCCTGCCTGCCTGCCTGCCTGCCTGCCTGCCTGCCTGCCTGCCTGCCTGCCTGCCTGCCTGCCTGCCTGCCTGCCTGCCTGCCTGCCTGCCTGCCTGCCTGCCTGCCTGCCTGCCTGCCTGCCTGCCTGCCTGCCTGCCTGCCTGCCTGCCTGCCTGCCTGCCTGCCTGCCTGCCTGCCTGCCTGCCTGCCTGCCTGCCTGCCTGCCTGCCTGCCTGCCTGCCTGCCTGCCTGCCTGCCTATGTGTGTATTTCGATACAAAAATGGAAATATTATTAAAAATTATAGAGGTCCCCATAGGTACAACTGAAACAAAAAAAATTTTTTTTCGTCTAACCTACGCGTGTAGGGTATCTATGGATAGGTCTTCAAAAATTATATTGAGGTTTCTAACATCATTTTTTTCTAATCTGATTAGTTTGCGAGAGAGACTCTTTCAAAGTGGTAAAATGTGTGTCCCTCCCCCTCTAACTTCTAAAGTAGGGGTATGATAATTCTAAAAAAAATATATGATATACGTTACTATAAAAACTACCAACGAAAATTAGTTTGAACGAATTCTATCAAGTAGTTTTTTTATACGTCATAATTGGTAAACCTTAATTTAACTTTCATTAAATCAGCTAAAATATAAAAATTAAAACCCTTTTAATTTTATAGAAATAAACCTTATTGCTGCTGCGGAACCCTTCAGTGGCGAGTCCGACTCGCACTTGGCCGGTTTTTTAGTTTTCACCTGACCGCATGGGGTGTCGTTGGAAAGTTTTTTTAATATTATGAGTGCTCATGGATCACTTTCCGATTCAGGGATCCATTTGTGAAATATGAAGTTTTAAAGTGCCGATATAATCTATAGAGTTCAGTGTCCCCCTCCCCTTCTACCAGCTAAACCATCGCTTCTGGAAAATGTGAAAAATTCGCGAGTAGGAAATGTGCTGAATTTAAAAGAAAAACTATCACGGCTAAGAAGACTTCATAAGTTATTGAGTAATAGTCGATCAACTAAAAAATGTATTCGGCGAAGTATAAAGGAATTTTTCGTTTAAATTGCTTTGAACGTAACTGAGATGATGTTGTTAGTAGTGTAAAACATGTTATAAATATCGGTTTAAAGATCTATCGATTATAAATATATTATTACATTCATTGACCATACAAATAAAAATAAAAAACTAGCGGTACTACGAAACCCTATATTGTGCGTGGCCCGACTTCACTTTTCAATGTCCATCCCGGAACTTAATGTATAGACACCTAATTTCTTCCAAATTATTCTAGTGGTCATTGCATACATGCAATAAAAAATACAGATAATTAAGTACACTTTATAACACGAAATAATATAAAAATAGGTTACTCTGAGTCTGTCGCGTTTATATCCTGCGGTTTTTCAATAGGTTATAGGACCAAAGACTGTTCAATAGAGATAATTGCGATAAAACCCGCCGCTTAATGACTTTCAAATGCAAACGAATGAATGAACAAATCATTGTTTATCTTCAGAAACAGAAAACAATTCATTAATTGAATACCAAACCAGTATAATTGGTACGTGCGAGATGAATAGAACAATTTGTCGGTAGAACCTTAAAGAGAACGAGAAATGCTACTAAATTGTAGCAGATGTCGTGTTTATGGAAATTCAACTATAGTGGCTGGGGTTAGGGTACAGTTTCATTTATTACGCTATTAGATTTCTGATAATAATTATAATTTTGTATTTGTGATTCTGGCTTTTAATTGCTTTCCATGATACCTTTTATATCAATTTAATATCCTTCCCTACTAGATATAGTCCGTATCTTTATCGCGCATAAATTAGATTATCGACATGAAACCGTACATTTTTGTGAGACAAAACTATCATAGGTCGTTCTCTAAGCATTTCCAGATGAAATTTCATTTAAAGGGTCCAGTGGTTTAAGCTTTAAGGGGAACAGACTGAAATATAATCTTTTACGTTTATATTATTATTAAAGTTAGGTAATTAACATAAATGATTTAATTGTTATTGATGGTCACCGTTTTAATCATTAAAAGCTTATATTTTTCTAAGTTGCAAACTCCTACATTTATATTTTTTATTTTAAGCTATCAGTCCCAAAATAACAAATTATAATATGCGCTAAGCAGCTATTAAACACTCTCCAATCTCTATCCATAAAACATATTGGCAAATATTACCAAATGAAACTAATAGTTTATGTGAGTACCTCACTTACTTCAAACACAGTATATCATAACATAACAGTATGCTAACTTGTTACTGGACTCTGCTAATCGAGCACACCATTATTGCGTAATAATAAAAGAAGTTGAAGAAGCAAAACAAGGCTTGTTAAACTAGTCTCTGTGTTGAGCCAGTTTTGATAAAAGGTTAATAATTTAAAGCAATCATAATATTAAAATTACGCTAACGTGACGAGATACTCCCCTCAAGTGATCTGAAATGACTTTCATGTATGCGTGTGCCAAATATATATTATAAGTACCACAATATTATACAGGGAGACCGATCGAATTCCCGGACTGACTGCAGGCCGACCGGGCTCGTTTTGGACATGCGGTCGGATCTGTCCAACCGGATTCGATTGGCCTCCCCGTTGAGATAGTGTACTGTATATTTCTTATAGTATGCTTCTAGCCTTTAACCTGACCATGCCCATGTCTGCCAATCTCCGTCAAACACAGACACGGCATAACGTCTATAAACGGCAGAACAAACTCAATTGTAGTGTCACTGACAAAGGTTACTTGCTGACGAATGAATAAAAGTGCATCAGTAACTGACGTAGACGGATATTTGCGATCGACCGTTTCGATCCACCGAAAATACCCAAGCACGCACGTCCCAAGCCGTTATGATTGCTTCCAGAAGTTTTTTTCCGTACGCGGAAAATTAACACGTCTTCGCACATAAAATTCGAAATTAACGCTTTTTGTGTGAAGTCAAATAAGGTGATTGATATTTCCTAGTCCTTATCAATACGCTGAGAAGTGAGAAATGATCCTGATCATAAAACATCTAACTCGAGCATTTCATTTACATGTTTATTACTCAAGGGTTGAGCATCAGCTATAAAACGGCTAAGTGTAAAAGACCACTTTTTGTTGGCCAGATGCCAATTGAGAATCAGCACTTTGCCACTGTTTTCTGGACATTTATGGCGTTATTATCCAGTCTAGTCTGTAAACTGGATGGGAAATTAAATCTTAGTGCCATTAATTAGAATTAATTTGTGTTGATTTTCACTTGTATTCTCGGTATAAAATGAATTAGGATTCTACAGAATAAGGAAGTTGTGAATATGCCATTTTCGATCATCTTTTAATCAAGAAGCACTTGGTTACCTGAGATTTTATTTCATAGCATTATTCACCCAGTTATTAATAATATTATGTATTAATATGAATTCAAAATAAACAGGTATATATTCCGTTTCCATAACTAGTTTTTATTTACTTTCAGAATAAAAGCTTAGAAAGCGTTTATTTTTCGCTCTAAAAGTAGTCTGATTAATTCCGTATTCCGTAATTTTTATTGAAATCGGTAACGTAATTTGGAGCATTTTTTGATACAACCAATTCAATTCAATTTTAATTCAATTCAATATCTTTATTTGCACAAAATATAATACCAAATAAATAAACTTTTTCTTTATTACAAAATATAGACTTATAGTTGAGTTATAGTATTTTAATATGTATTCGATGTTACAGAGTATAGAATAATATTAAAAGAAGTTTATAAAACGTATACTTTATAGCTTACAAACTTCATAAATCAGCTATGTAATTTCATTATCAAAACATTACGTAATTTTCCCATCCCCCGTTCACCTGCGTCGTAATTTGTTAGCACTATAATAAGGCGATAAATATTGAGTAAACAATGACGCGCCTCGCCGTCCGCTGCCACTTAATACCCCTAATCTATTTCAAACGGCAGCTATGCATGAAATGGCCCTTCAGTAATAACTCACTGAAACATGGAGGTCTGTTTGTCTGGAACTATGTTCTCTATCAGCTATCTTCGTTCGGAAATTCGTACCAAACGTGAGCTGAGTTTATGAAAACAGAACTGAAGTATACCCATTTCCAAAACTAAAAGTATCGTACCGAAGTTAATCTCAATATTTTATTGATTTTAGTGTAAATAGGTGAAATACAGACAGTCATCATTATTATAACATTTGTGTTGATGTTATTAACTATATAATAGAAGCTTCGATACAATAAAGGGATAATTTAGTATGAAATACTCTTTGTGTTACCATACGAGGTACTTCATGTGTATTACAATCGGAAATCGAAAGAAATTATAGAGGTAAAAAAAGAAACAAAAGCAATACATGCCCTTTGCAACATTTAACCTATATTAGATTTCCAAAATTGAAAACATTTTGTGCTAAAATTTCAGTCTATCATGACGATTACCAAAACAGTTAAATATAAAAACATACCATCCTTGACGAGTGGCAGTCTTCCACCGTGCGTTTTTCGCGTAACTTTCTGCCGCGCACTGTAAAACTCTGGAACGAACTGTCACCAGCAGTATTTCCGGACCTATACGACCTGCAAACTTTCAAGAAGAGAGCGTATTCCTTCTTAAAAGGCCGGCAACGCGCCTGCAGCTCTTTTGATGTTGTGAGTGTCCATGGGCGACGGTAGTTGCTTACCATCAGGTAATCTATTTGTTCGTTTGCCCTCTTATTTAATAAAAAAAAAAATCCGTGAATATAAAGAAACATTAATATTGCTCCGAAAAATTATTATTTTAAACAAAAAATTAAAACTGACTTCCAAGGTAAGAACAATATGAACTAAAAAAGGTAAGGTATTATGAACTAAAAAGTATTAAATAACTCTTACTCTTTAAGAGTGCCTGTTTCAGAATTCGTCTAAATCTCAACTATTTCTGTACATACTACAGTCTTCATTATTTTGAAGCTATATTAATCATGAGTTCAGTAATGTCAGAATATCTGAAACTTTTGGGACTGGTACCGACTTCAAAGTAATGAAGACTGTAGTATATACAGAAATAGACAAATTCTGAAAAAGGCACTCTTAAAGAGTAAGAGTTATTTAATATTTTTCAGTTCATATTACTATTGTTTTTACCTTGGAAGTCGGTTTTAATTTTTTGTTAAAAATAATAATTTCACTCTTTTTAGAGATGTACAAAATAAGGATTTGTGCGTAAATAACCAATACGAATATTAACTATTCACATTATGTTACTGTAAGCGAAATTGTGATAAATGCTTGCAGTTATCTAAGCGATGCTGCAATTTCCAAACTTTTATCTTTAAAGTTCAGTAGTTCAGGAGTTCTGTTCAGTGCCTTTGGACCAAGAGACACCTTCGTATGAATTTTTTCTTATTCGTAACATATTATGTTTAACTTACTAGAAACAACATTTTAACCACTATGAGTGTTTTGATAAATTTCAAGGATTTCCCTTAGATTGCTCATAGATCCCATCATCAGCTCACCACTTTCGTAATTGTTATACAATATTAAGATTATATCCTATACAAAAACATGGGAATTTTGAAAATCGGTCCACAAATAGCGAAATCATCATCAAAAACATCTGTTTCGATGCAAAATATCACGAAAAGTACCAATAATTGGGTCATAGTGTGATGACCCATGATATAATTATGGTTGTGATGATGATGATCAATCAAATTGATGTGTTGGCTTATGCTTTCAGTTGTATAAGCAACGCCGAAATCCCCGAACCTGTACTTTTAAGCATTCAAAAGTTCTGTTCAGTACCTTCCAGATCCAGGGTATAACCTGGTGCGAAGTCTTACTTTTTGGTAGCATTTACCTTGAATACTTCAGAAAACATCAAAATCACTATATGTTTTCATACAAATTTCAAGGAGTCCCCTCGATTCCTCATGGATCCCATCATCATATCACCACTTTTGTGAACATGATACCAAATCGGACCACAAATGACTGAATAATCGTTGAACATACATAAAAAAATACATACAGCCGAACGTATTACTTATTTTTGGAAGTCGGTCAAAAAGACACATGTCTAGCGATAGACTATCCATTGAAACAGAGGTCTGTGGTAACATTGCTATTAACCTGACAATTAAAGCCCATGCACCTTATATATTACCCGCTGAATAAATACTTTTTACACTATTCTAATTACTACTCTACTATGGAAATCGCGCTTTGTGTGGTGGCACAAGTTAAACGATTTCGGAGGTCCACAGCTATCAAACATTTCTTGGTGAAATAATAATTAAGAAAATGATAATTTATTGAAATATTGTTCAGCGTAAATATGATAATATTTTCGAATAACTTACGAATCGCAAACTTTTTAAAATCTATTTCAATTACAATTATAGATTTTTGATAAAGTAAAGTACCTTGTCACTAAAATGTATGTTTTATTAAAAATTAAATATAATTTTTTAAATTATAATATAAGTATTAATTACAAACAGGAATCATAACCACAAGAAACCACAGTGAATACTATTTCACTTCTTACTCAATACAAAAAGTCAAGAAATCACAGAAAATACATGCTTCAGCTTGTCACTTGCGCCCACTAACGATAATAGGTCTAGATCATGTTGACAAGTAAATTACTAAAATGTGACCGTCAGCATAGCCCACTTGATTTATTCCCCTGATATCAGACACACAACTTTGCACTCTATCATCTGAATTATAGAAATCAAATTCATCTATCCGATAATGTGATTAAAAGAAAATTGTAACTGTAGCAGTGATGTTGATAAATTCACGCGTGCTAATAGAATTTTGCATATGTAGGAAAGGCACCCAGTGAGTGTTTTATGGACATTCCAACAAAAACTATTGTAAGTGCAACAATAAATTGCGTGGTACGTTTGAATAGGTAGAATGTTGGTAGTTTTGAAATTATTTGTAAACGAGCTTTAGCCCGCGGCTTCGCTCGCGTTAAGAAGTATTATTATGTTCAAACTTTGATCCCCTATTTTAACCCTTTGGGGTTGGAATTCATCAAAATCCTTTCTTAGCGCATGCCTACGTCATAACATCTGCCTGCATGCCAAATTTCAGCCCCATATGACCAGTGGCTTGGGCTGTGCGTTGATAGATCACCATGTCAGTCAGTCACCTTTGAGTTTTATATATTTAGATTAGCGTCTATTGGGACCAAAAAAATGATATAATATGATATAATATACATCCGAATGATATAAATATGTAAATTAGAATTACCAAACTTCATTTTTTAATAAAGTAAGAAAAAGTTTCAATAGATCTTAAAAATTATTCAACTATCAATCTCAAAACAAGATCGAGTGAAAATTAAAAAATCTGTTATGGTTTTGACTTTGGCTTCATGAGAAATATATGAGAGAGCGAGCAACGCTTCTGCAATCCATCAAAATACATTACCCATCTGCCTGCACCTATCCTAAGATCTTACCAAACAAGTACAGAAGACCTACCGGTGGCCTTATAAGAAAGAAGATCCATAGGTCACTTGTTGATACACCTGAAGGCATTTTGGCAGGCCACGTATGGTTTTATCCGTTTTATGTAATCTGAGATATTTATACGTTCTGCCATTCACTAATAGGTGCATCCACAATGCCCTGCCAACGACAGGTGAGGGCAAAGGTTATCTTGGATGCGCCTACTTTCACCTCTTAGCCTTTTTAATCACCAACATCAATACCACCACCTTCTGTGATTTTCAATTCTATTTCTAGGGCCTTATGGATATTTAAAACGAACGAATGTCATGGTTTCTCTCCGTGCTTTATGAGATCCCAACGATGCGATGATTATTTAGTAATAAGATTACGTTTCCTAGTCGGTGTGGAGTCGAATTTATCATCGACTTTGGACTCGTTTCGTTTTTGATTCATTGATCCGATTTGAATCTAATGTCATTTGATATTGATATATTGTAAAGCTTAACCGATCGATAAACTACTTATAAGTTTAACATATCGTGTAGTCCTTTTTAGAAATTTATCATGGTTGTAGTCTCCACCTTTCTTTTTTCTTTAAACGTCGAACGACATAAAATCGTTTATGGCAACTCGACGGTGAATTAAGATGGCAAAAACGATACAAACATTATCTATCTGGCAACACTGAAACGGTTAATTAACGAAATTCGCTTTGTCCGAGACACATTAAATTTTACGAGGATCAAGATCGGCTCTGCACTTTTACCACTGATACCGGTATTCTGGACGTGGCAAGGATATCAGAAAATAATTCTGTGCATAGTTAAATGACAATTGTATATTTATAGAAGTGTAAAACAACACAAAAGCGTTGTTTTAAGCTAGGTATATGTGTAACACAAAGTTAGAAAACGGTGTATTCGCGAAAAATCTAATAGTGATAACGTGTTGTTTGACAAGAAAGATGATCCACGTATCAGCTGGGCATGTAAAAATATGTCCTTTGCGTGATCTCTCGTTAGTCGTCTCGGTCATCCGACTGACTTTGGAAACAAGGGTCTAGGAAGAGAGGGTGTTCTGAGCTTCTTTAGGCACTTCTAAAATCACTCCTGTGTAACTTCTTAGAAACGGGCCACTACCACCGTAACTAGCAAGGGCAATATGATTTAAAAAGTAAAATTATAACGTCCGATCCAGCATCTGTAAGTCAACGTAAAACATGTCGGAATCGCAAAAAAAATTGGAGCAAGGCGGGTATGGAAAACAATCATAAAATTTAATAGCATCCCCGCCAAAAGTACTTACGTGAGCCGCGTTCCTACGGGGGCATTTTTTGCCCCGCATGTTAATGAGCCCCGCGAAATGGTCCGAAATGGCCCCAAATGAAGGTCCGCACCGCCAATTGGTCGTTAATCATTTTCTGCTCGGATTTTCGTTGGCCCCACTGATTTGCCCCACTGATTTATTGATTATTTCAATCGAGTCGCCCTAGTTGCTCGGTATAATTAAAATGCAATTTGTGGCAATAAAATTTTTTAATTTTCAAGTCTTGAGTTTCACGGAATGAGGCTTTCGGAAATCGAACAGCAATCAGCTATGTCTTTTCCTCGAATGGAAGTCAATATTACGTGTGCTTGAGCATTGACCACAGTTTATTTGAAAAAGTGAGGAGAAGCGTGAGTTTTTACTATTAAAAATTGCTTTTCCCCTTGCTTCATTTATTTTAGCATTTGTCTTAAATCAATGTACTTTTGACAAATATTTTGAATTAATCAAGTCTTCTTTTCTATTAACGCCCTTACATAATATAACAATTATTTACAATATCTAGTAATACATATTAGTCCATTGAAATGTTACATTTGTTTTGCATTTATTAGAGGACGCAATTTTATTTTTGGAATAATGTTGGGGGGGTCAATAGAAGCTTAGCCTCAAGTTTGTGGGGTTGGCACTCTTGTTCCCCATCCGCCATCTTGAAAAGAGGGGTGACAACACTATTTTCGTGATATCTCGGAAATTATACGTCTAACAAAAAATTTATAAGAACATAGGTAAAATAAAAAAGGCAAAATAATTTGCAACAAATTGTTGCAAATTATTTTGCCTACAAATATGTTCATAATATAACTTCTTACCCTAAATTAAACATTTAAAAAGTTATGAGCAAAAAAGTGAGAAAAATTTTGAAAAGGTTTATTATCACTCTTTAACTTTGTTTAATACATGTTACAAAAAAAAACCTCAGACCAACTTGTAGATGATCTTTTGAAGAAAAGAGACCCCGATCTCATGAAATTAATTTTCAATACAAAGGAAACTGTGGAACCATGTGTGGCTGCAGAAAAGCAGGCCTGAAATGCTTTATAGTATAGTAGGCATGTGCAGACTAGTATAATAGTAGGCATAATATAATATATATATTTATGTAGTGTAGTAGGCATACTATAGACTGTGGCTGCAGAAAAGTAGGCCTGAAATGCTTTACAGAATAGTAGGCATGCTGTAGAGCATCTCATGCCTGCTTTTCTGCAGCCACACATACTTTCACAGTTTCCTTTGCATCTGCAGAAAATTAATTTCATGAGATCGGAGAGGATTGAGGGATGTTTTTCTCAAAATATCATCAATCAATCAATCAAATATACTTTACTGTGCACAAGCATAACAGTAAAATTTACAATAACAAAAAAAATTTATAAATGAGACATGTACACAAGGGCGGCCTTATTACTTGAAAGCAATTTCTTCCAGGCAACCCTTTAACAAATTTTATGAGATTATGAATTTAGGAAAATGGTGATGTGCAAAAGTATACATGTATATAATATATTATATAATAGATAATAATATATACTCATAATAAAAATGTACATACACTCAACTAATCTATACATATAATAAATACTATAATAATAATGATAATAATATACAATATAATTATACTAATAATAAATAATAATACATACTATAATTATTACTACAATGTGTATATCCTGTAAATATTATTGGTTGACAGATATATTAAAATAATGATTAAATACTAACGACTTAAAGCGATTCAACGTTTCAGCTTGCCTAATATGTTCTGGTAAGGAATTCCAGAGTGAAATAGACTTAACAGTAAAGGAGGAATTGAAATATTTAGTGTTATGGGCGGGAACGTTAAGGAGAAGTTTTGAATAGGAACGGAGCTCTTTTCTATCGTAATTGTGAAAGACAAAGTTGTTTTTTAAATAAGAAGGATACCGGGAGTCAAATAAAATGTTGTAGAGTAGGGAGAGTACGCGGAAATCACGACGATATCGGATTGGGAGCCACTTAAGCTTGGTGCGGTATTCGGTGATATGGTCAAATTTTCGTAAGCCAAAAATAAATCTTAATGAGAGATTTTGTAGACGCTCGAGCTTATTCAGTTGATCCTCAGTTAAATTAATAAAACAAGCATCGGCATAATCAAGTAGGGAAAGAAACAAAGACTGTGCTAAGACTACTTTAGTCCGTGTAGGCAGAACATATCGAAGGCGTTTTAAGGAATGCCAAGTTGAAAATACCTTCCTACTGATTTCTTGTAATTGTGGCTTCCAAGATAAGTTGTCATCGAAAGACACACCGAGATTTTTTACAACTTTACTAAATGGGATTGTAATACCATTGATGAGGACGGGAGGTAAGGAGTCACAGTCAATCCTGGAGACCAGCCCCGGGCTGCCAATTAATATTAATTGTGTTTTTTTTGGGATTAATAACAAGACCATGATTCATCTTCAAGGTTGGTGTAAGGTAATTGTATTGTAAAATGTATTATATACATTTTACAATAAAATTACAATAATAAACTTTTTAAAAATAATTATCACTTTTTTGCTTATAACTTTTCAAATTTTTAATTTAGGATTAAAAGTTATATGAACATATTTGTAGGCAAAATAATTTGCAACAAATTATGTTCTTAATTTTTTTTTGTAAACTTATAGTTTCCGAGATATCACGAAAATAGTGTTGTCATGCCTTTTTTCAAGATGGCGGCCGGGGGACAAGAGTGGCGACCCCACAAACTTGAGGTTAAGCTTTTATTGACCCTCCCAACATATTCCAAAAATAAAATTGCGTCCTCTAATAAATACAATATTCGGTCCTAAAATTGTAACATTTCAATGGACTATATTGCATATTAAGTTAAGAGTTATTAACGTAATACGATGTTTTATCTTTGTCTGTCAAGTGGCATACTTGACGTATCAATAAAGACAAAACATTGTGTAGTTCTACAACACATTGTGGATTTTTTGTAACGTGAACTGCATTGACATTTTTATTTCAAAGATTTTTTTATCTGCCTTATTAATTTAAATATGTGAGATAATCATGCGGGCGGGAATGGCACAATTTCGGCATGATCTCCGCCCGATACCACCTCAGCAATAAACCACCCAGCTCACACTTTGATAAGTGTAAATAATGCACTTAAAGTGTCCAAAGTGAATACACTTGCGGTAATAAATTGAGTACAAAGCACCGCCTAAGAGCGTGGCCTTGCTGCCCCAGTGCGTTGCGTCGTCGGAGCGGATAACGAAAAAATAATTAACATAATATAATAATAATATGGCGACTGCAAATCTTCATAAGCCCTCCGCTTTTTCCCAACGCAATATCCGCTTCATCCGTCCGTCTCCCTGTCCGTCTTCAAACGATGCGTCGGACCACGCACCGTATCGATGTTGCGAATACATGAGTATATTTTGAGGACCACAATTCAAGTTGGATCATGATGTATTTAACTATGATTGTGTCCATGATTGCGCAACTGTCGTAGCATGAATAATACAACAATATTGGTCAAAGATGAATACAAGTGATTATAAATATGTAAAAGGAATGCCCCTATACGTTCATAGTTACTCGTATGAAACGTTAATGCGGCGTCGCACCGCAACGCACCGAAGCACTGTGGCCCCGCTTTAAATGTAACGAAAAGTGTCGCTGGATGTGTAACAATTTTTTCGTCGGACAAGCACATTATTAACGTGGATTTTAATCATTTTCTGACAAATTGTGTGACAAGAAGTGTTTAAACTTGTTTAAATGTTACGTGTTTTATTTCAAGCGCGGCTTCATGCGCAGCAGTAGTGAATCCCACACTATCGTACATAGCCCTAAAATGTGTTCTTCTTCCCGATGTTATCTATGTGAATGTATGAAATAATATGTGGTTAATCAAAATTGATTCATCGTACATTATTAAATCTTTCAAACGTATTGGACATGATTTTTAATAATTAATAAAGCTTAAAGCATATTTTATAATCGCCAGAGTGACAAATATATTTTCCTAAGCTTTCATCCCTGTTGCATCCCTTTTGCGTCATATAAAAACAACCAAACTTTCAAAAAAGCTACTCTTCCCAAGCAATTGTTAAACTGGCCCTTTGTTAATTATCTACAGCAGCAACGTAAATTAACGGGTTAAATTGGTCGTATGCGCCTTGATTTGCTGACTGAGGTTAAAAGGTGACGACTGACAACTAATGAGACCATTTGACGAGTTTGTTACACAAATCAATGTTGTTGAAATAGGATTGTACATGCTTGAGGCAATAGACAAGATGCTGGCCGTAACTTTGTTGCTCTTAAATACGTTTATCGTGCGAAATCTTTACTTTTAGAGATCAAGAGTTTTTTTGACGTAAAAGATATAGGATACTCAGGAGTCAAAGACCAAATTACCTATCTCCATAACAAATTTTATCATTTTTTTAAATTAAATAAGGGGGCAAAGGAGCAAACGGGTCACCTGATGGTAAGCAACTACCGCCGCCCATGGACACTCGCAATATCAGAAGAGCTGCAGGTGCGTTGCCGGCCTTTTAAGAGGGAATACGCTCTTTTCTTGACGGTTTGCAGGTCGTATAGGTTCAGAAATACTGCTGGTGACAGTTCGTTCCAGAGTTTTACAGTGCGCGGCAGAAAGTTACGCGAAAAACGCACTGTGGAAGATTGCCACTCATCAAGGTGATGAGGATGGTATGTTTTTCGCGTGGGACGATGGCGAAAAGTTGCAGGTGGTATGATTCCGAACAATTCATCAGAGCACTCCCCGTGATACAACCGATAGAGGATGCAGAGTGAAGCTACATCTCGGCGTAATTCCAAGGGTCCAAGCTGCTTGAAACACTATGGCAGTCAACAATTCGAGCGGCCCTTCGTTGGATACGATCCAGAGGGAGCAGTTGGTATTTTGACGCCCCTGCCCAGAGATGAGAACAATATTCCATATGAGGCCGAACCTGCGCCTTGTAGAGTTGTAGGCGTTGGTCCGGACTGAAGTATTGTCGCGCTCTGTTAAGAACACCAATCTTCTTCAAAATGGTATCAGCATAAAGAGATAATAGACAGACAGACGCTCAAGCAAGCATGAAGAAGTAACAGATGACACTTTCGCATTTACAATATTATTAGTATGGACTACAATGAACCTAGGGGCAGAGAGTATAGATAGTGTTAGGTTGTAGATGAATCCAAATACGGAACCAAGTTAATTGCGGCGGTCGGGATAGCGCACGCGACCCACGCGCGAAAATTAATTCAACAGAATTTTAAACTGTAATTTAAGGGCTGCTTCATACAGGGCGATTTAACATAATATAGTCTTATTCTACCCTCAAAATGTAATCCAAATGACATGCTCGCATTTCAAAATCGTTGAGTAACATAAGGTTATTTATAAAATATTTTGTGACGAATTGATATAAATAAAATTACATAAGAAAATTCAAACCAATTTGAATGTATGTAAATTGTAAACATTTTCCACATTTATAGAAAGTCAAGTCAATCTTTTTTATTTTGTTAAAATCTTAAACTTTTAATTTATTTAAAAACTTTTCGAGTTTTCTTTGAGATTAGCTCTAACACACTGCAAAGTTAATGATAACATTATCGCACCTTATGAACAAAACCTAAGCTAGACAAAACAAGCTATCTGCTCATCAGTTCGTGCACCCCATTCATTACGCCGTTAACTGGACATTAACGGACCATCGCAGCCACTTAATTAAACACCTGAAAATAACTAAGCCTGCACCAGTAGCATCATCAAAACGAGTATATCCATACTAATATTATAAATGCGAAAGTGTGTCTGTCTGTCTGTCTGTTACCTCTTCACGCCCAAACCGCTGAACCGATTTTGCTAAAATTTGGCATGAAGATACTTTGAGTTCCGGGAAAGGACATAGGATACTTTTTGTCCCGGGAAAATGTATGGTTCCCGCGCGATAAACGAGTTTTGGCGCGACGGAGTTGCGGGCGTCATCTAGTCTAATATTATTTAGAGTAACTAGATGACGCTTGCAACTCCGTTGCGCCAAAATTCGTTTATCGCTCGGGAACCGCATATTTTCTGGGACAAAAAGTATCCTATGTCATCCGGGACTCAAAAGTCAAAGTATCTCCATACCAAATTTCAGCGAAATCAGGTTAGCGGTTTGGGCGCGAAGAAGAAGTAGACAGAAAGACAGACAAACACACTTTTGGATTACAATATTAGTAAGTACGAGCTTCTGCCCGCGGCTTCGCTCGCGTTAAGAAGTACTAGCTATATGATCAAGCTTCGCTCGGTATTCAAAAAATTAAAAAAAAACACATAAAATGACATTTTATGAAAATGATTCCTAGCTAGATCGATTTATCGCCCAGGAAACTTACTCTATACTAAATTTCATGAAAATTTGAATTGCTCGTTTAAAGATATAAGATTATTATATACAAACTTTCAACCCCTATTTTAGCCCCTTGGGGTTAGAATTTATCAAAATCCTTTCTTAGCGGATGCCTACGTCATAATATCTACCTGCATGCCAAATTTCAGCCCGATCCGTTCAGGGGTTTGGGCTGTGCATTGATAGATCACCATGTCAGTCACCTTTGAGTTTTATATATTTAAGATATATAGATATATAGATAGATATAGATATATATAGGCTTAAGATTATTGGATGGTAAGAAGCACACCCATATTTTTAGAAAATCGATCAAGCTTTGAACTTTACTTCCATAATTTTATTACAAAATATTCATAAGTGTGTGTGAACTGTGAACTATCTGTCTGTGAAATATTCTAATTTTGAAACGTATTATGGCGCAAATAAGCTGCCGGCGTCATTAAAATATAAATCTATTGTATAATATTCACTTTCGGTAATGTAACTCGATCTAACTACTACAAAAATCACTCAAATCTAAATCAATATAAAGACAATTAGATCTCAAATATTGACCCACGAGATGAGTTCACTTGCCCTTTATTTGTGTGTTTGTCTGTGTCTGTATGTCTTGGACCGTGTTCGTACAATATTTGCCGAAAGCGAAAGTTCGATGTTTGAACAACCCGAATAAGGATTCGAAAGCTCTAAAGTTTAGAAGGTGAGTTAGGTAGCTTCATACTGAGAGCGATGCTGCGTTAAACAGCTGTTTCATACAACGCGCGACTTAAAACCTGTATGAAACAACAAATTTCATTAAAGTTAGGGTCAATTTATACTGTACTGCTACGTGACGACGAAATACAATGTATTTTTACTAGGCCCATTTTTTTAATTTAATTTTATTAAATACACATAGCACACGACGATATAGAACAAACTGACGAATTGCCTGCGGTGATAGTGTCTAAACACACTAGGCCGAAGTTACGCGGCGTAAATTCCGCATGATTCCGCCCGCAATGTATTTTAAATTACCGATGACACACTATTCCGTCGCGTTCCGTCCGTATTTTGTATGCGTTTGACATTGTGGACGTAATCATGCGGAATTTACGCTATGTTTAGACACTTAGACTACGTATTCCAATTTTGAACTGGCCATTTAAACTCGCGCAATGTGAAAGATCCTTAGAAGTTAGACTGTATTAAAAAGGGAGCAAAAACAGGTAGTATACTTGTACTTAGGATCGAATCTAGTCTTTTAATTAAAAATCTACAGCACCCATCAACATAATTATATCTCCTCAAAGGTCACAATAAAAATTAAAAAGGTGACTTAATTTAATAGTAGCGCTAAGTATAATTTAGCGTCGTATAAGTGTAAATCTTCGGTCACATTACAGTAATTCTCTTGTATCAGATGGACGGTAGCGCTCAACCGATTGTGTGATAAGCACGAATTACATTCTGTTTTTTGAAACGAGGCACTGAATTAAAACAGTATATATATTTTTTATTAGATAAGGGGGCAAACGAGCAAACGGGTCACCTGATGGTAAGCAACTACCGTCGCCCATGGACACTCGCAACATCAGAAGAGCTTTAGGTGCATTGCCGGCAGCAGTTAAGCAGTAGTAGTATAATACTCTGTGTAGGCTTTGGGCGTTGATTTTACATACTTCGCCTGCGTAAATAGGAAATTTCGTGGGAACCGTATATTTATGGGAAAAAGAGTAGCCTATGTTCTTTCTCGTGATCTATTCTATATCTGTGCCAAATTATACAAAAATTGGTATAGTGGTTCGTGATACTGGCGCGTTTAAATAAAATATACACTCTACAACTTTATAATATAAGTATAGATTGTAATATACAGTGTAGATTATAATTTACATTGTATTTACAAAGAAGTCTTATTGACTAGTAGGGTCAAAAATTCGAAATTAAAAATCTATTAGGTATTAAGGGAGATCGCAGACGGTAGACATGGCCGCGCCCTGCAGAATGTATGTGTGCCGCAGACTCGATCACACAAAAAGTCTGCCGTCTGCGATCTCCCTTAGTAGACAAGTCCTGCCACTGAAGTTCCTGTATGGTCCTCATAGACTACCAAAATATTACCCTACATTTTGACTCCACACGTCACATTTCTTAATTAATATTAATAATTCAAGGCAGCAAAATACCTTCGAAGTCACAATCGATGATTATCATAAAATGACGGGCCGAGTTCCGCAAAAACTCCTAGTATGAGTTATCGGTGGAATAAATTGTTATGTGAGATATTGACGGCTGCAACTTAACGTGTTATCTTATAGATTTGTTCTGGCAGATATGACGAATGCCTCGACGGGTGTAAGGCGGGACGGACAGTAAACTATGAAACGCGAAAAATAATCTTTGATATATATCTATCTAAAAGAGCTATCCATATTCCAAACGCAATGAATCTATATAAATAAAAACGAATTCTAAATTTTGTTAGTCTGTCAAAAACTCGAGAACAGCTAAACAGATTTCGGGTCATCTAGTGCGAAATAAATAGTTAAAAGTTTCTTACAAATTATCTAAAAGAGCTATTCTTATCTGATGTGTATTCATCTGTCTTATAATACCGAAGCCACTCAATCTATTAAGATAGTTATTATGTATTCATGATTAAAATATTACTAGTAATATTTAATACATTTTGTAAATATAAAATATAAAAATTTAAAAAATATATTTATTTACTTATTTATTTATGTATTTATTGAACACACATATCATCCTATTATCACAGGATAACCTAATACAATAGATAGGAACTTAAAAAACTTAAAACTTAAAAAGCAAAAAAATGTTATTTCACTATAAGGCCCAACTAGGGCATTAATACAAATGGGAAATCAATTTTTCATCCAAATCTGGAATGTGGAACTAAACTCAAATTAAATATTTAAGCCACCAAACTAACGGTTGCATAAGGTACGTAATAGTTTGAAAAATCGTTTTAAATAATTCCGTAACTACATAATACAATATAATATAAATCAAATTTAATTTTCTATTGGAACTCTCCGATGACCCGTATTCAAAGATTTATTGTGTATTGTGAGTGAAAATATTTAATAATTAGCTGCTGATTTGATAAATTTCTTACATTATGTATATGTTTTTATTTTAATAATTACCTTGAAATCTGATTTATCAACATTAGCTGTGAAAATAAATTTTGTATGACACGATATAATATTATGTTTGGTGATGTAATTACACCTACAGGCTATAATATATCCAGATATAATAGTTTTAACGATTTTTATCTTAAATATTGAATTAATCATTGAAGCAAGTAATTTTTTATTAAGCCTACGTGATTTCGACGCTAACGCCTCCTAAACCTACCACTCGTCGTGGTAGGTTTAGGAGTCAATTATCAATCAATAGGAGGTCAATTATTTTAAATTAGGTCATGCCCAGACTGATCAGCCCCCCTAGACAAGCGGCAAGCGATTATCGTAAACGCTAACGCTAACGCCATAAAATGTATGGGATTTGACATTAGTATTCGCTAGCGAAGCGATGACTTATATCAAATCCCATACATTTTGTGGCGTTAGCGTTAGCGTTTACGACAAGCGACAGCTTGTCTAGGGGGGCAGGTTGGTCACAAGTGATGTGAGAGAGACATTCTTCAACACAAAATAATTATTATGTTTTACTGGATCAACACCACGGCCTTAAGAAAAACTGGCGTGAATTGACGCCTATTATAATATATTTCGCCTATACTAGTTAGCTAAATGCCTAAGGAGGTGGGATATATTTTTATGGATCAGGAAAAAACTTGTAGATTTATAATATGTGACTAATAATTATTAATACTTGTGTGACACCTCTGGTGTTTCAAATCTCATATACTTTTGTTTACCATCCAGTGATCCAGCTGCTCGCTTCCGGAAGTTGTAAGCATCAATTTTCGGTAAAATCCCAGTATACGACCACCCTTAAACCGTTTAATATCAAGGAGGCCTACTAAAGTGGCAAAAAGTCCCGCCTTTGACAGAATTATGCGCATCTTGATGAAGTAAAATATAAAATGAGTTTCGATTTTAAATTAAAATATCCCTTGTAAAAAGTTGTAAGCGCAAAACTCGACAGGAAGATCTTTTGACAAAGTACGTGTGTGGGACCCTGACGGATTGAGGATGACGGTAAATAGTGTAAATACAGAATTACATATATTTTGGAAGCTGACTTAATTTTTTCTAAGGCCTACTTTTTTATGAAATAAGGGGGAAAACGAGCAAACGGGTCACCTGATGGAAAGCAACTTCCGTCGCTCATGGACACTCGCAGCATCAGAAGAGCTGCAAGTGCGTTACCGGCCTTTTAAGAGGGAATAGAGTAATAGGGGTGGGTAGGGAATAGGGGAGGGTAGGGAAGGGAATAGGGTAGGGGATTGGGCCTCCGGTAAACTCATTCACTTGGCGAAACACAGCGCAAGCGCTGTTTCACGCCAGTTTTCTGTGAGAACGTGGTATTTCTCCGGTCGAGCCGGCACATTCGTGCCGAAGCATGGCTCTCCCAGTTGATAAAATTTAACCCGCCATCACCCCTGAATTAAATATATTACACCATCAATTTTATTTTAAGTTACAAATATCATCATCACCATGACGTTTAAAACAAGTTAACTCTAAGTGTGATTGGTTCAAGAATACTTCAAAGTTCTTTATACGTCTAATTTCAACTTGACATTACTCGACCAGAACATTTAATATGACCCGCTAGCTGCCTGTAAATCATCTCTCCAATGATGCAGTTTGCATGATCTACCTGATATTGTACTGTGTACTGTATTTTAACGTCAAAACAACCACTGAGCTACAAAGCCCTTAAGGACGTGAAACTTTAATAACGCATTACGTATTCCTTAAACGTAACATTATTAATATACAATATGCCACAATTCGTATATAAACTACGTTACACAATGGAAAAAATTTCCATATACAGTAACAACATTTCCAAGTAATTATATTATAAGTTCTTGATATCTGTCCGTCTGTCTATAACAGTAAATCTCATTGTGTTGAGACAATTCCGAGCCATCACTCTCAATAAGGACGGCTCCGACTTAATTAGACTTCCTCGAGCTTTGTTGTTTGGCCACTAAATATGCGTTTGGCGAAAGAGTTTAGCATTTAGCGAGACCATATGAAAATTGTTATAATACGCATAATTGTGTACATTCATCTATAACTTTCTTTTTAACTAATCGAATGTTTTTATTCAGTTTACACAAGTACATAGTAGAACTAAGCAATAAATTCGATCAAATAAATCATGAGTTACAATGAATTCAGAATCATTAAAATTCCTGCTAAGCCAGCCTTACCGTTCTACAAGGTCGTCTCCAATTATTAAAAGTTTTAAAGGAAACAAATGCATCTTTAGTTAAAGTAGTTAAATACATAAATAAGTATGTGTGCGGGTACCAGATTTAAAGGCGCTATTAAATATTTTTTTTATTTAGTCGATCATATTTTTTCAATAATAACTTCTTTTTGTTTCGATAACTCAGATAGTAAAATAGCTATAAAGAACGGAATGATCGTTCCTTATTTAGATAGTATAAATATATTTTTGTAACATTAGGATATGCGTGGAAAGCCGATAGACTCGCGTTATTATGAAAAAAACTTTTCCGCCCGTTTCGTGGCCTACACGCGGTGACATATTTATCTAAGCCGGGAATCATTGACATTTAGCTTTTCACTCCTCGCTTAATTATAAGAACTTAATAACCTAAAGGTGTTTAAGTTACGGCGACAGCCTTAAGCAAAGCCTAGAAATCCTCTAATTGGTCGCTAACTAAGTATGTGGCGTGGTATACTGTCAGTTAGTGTATAGGAATTTAGCATCTGTAGTAATTAGTGTTTGTTAGGTCTTAAATTATTTTCTGTGTTTATTTGAACATCAATTAGTGTATAGTTACCACTACACAATTGTTTATTATTTATTTATTGTAACTATTTTTATTTTACTAATTCGCAACTGTGTAAAGTAGATAAATTATTTTCTGAAACAATTGCCTTTGTTTGTGTAATGTTTTTGATAACCCATCAGTAAATTATTATAGACTTCCGAAGCAGAGAGTGAGATTTCCATACTAATACTGTGTAGCATTTTGTATCTGTCTGTTACCGCCTACGAATAATAAAACCTAAGGAAACGTAACTCCCATACTAATACAGTTTTAAATTTGGTTCCACGTCAGCCTTTATACCGCTCAAGGTCACCTAAATATTGCAAATGTATGAAAAGTGAACCTAAGGTACACTTTTTTGACAAGTATTTTGGAGCATGTTTTTTGACGGATTTACTCTTCCTTAGTTTATACTATTCGTAGGTTACCGCTATTAGTTGTACCGATTCTGTTAAAACTCGCTATGAAGATTTTTTGGCGTTTCGAGAAAAGACGGAGGATAGTTTTACTCTTGAAAACATATTCGTTGCCTGCATGATAAACGAATTTAGATCATAAAGTCACGTATAGTCAGGGAGCCCTAGAAAAAATATTTTTCTTATTATCAAGCCAATTTTTTGTGAGTAGCTTCCTTTTCATAAGACAAACAACATTTTTATCTGCGTAAAAATCTTGAAAGTGGTAGCTAACAGAGATAGAAAGGATTTCATACTTTGATTTGATGTTCATAAAATATGGATTGTTCTATTTGTAGGACAATGTTACTCTTAAATTAAATAACTAATAACCTACCAATAAACAAAAAATCAGCTGGTTATGGTTTCGTTTTAAGGTACTGTAGTCAACCAACTTTAGCTTGATAGTAATAAAAAAAATGTTCTAGGGCTCCCTGACTAGTAGGTTTGGCAACTGTGAATTTTTCTAATATTCTAATACACATTTTGAAGTATGTACGAATCTCGTAACTACTATGTACATAATCCAGGTGTGTAAGGACCATCTGTACTTTTCAGGTCTTTCACTATAAACAAGGCTTTTGTGTACACTTTGTGCGAGTCCATTTAAAATTTAAAACACTTGTGCCTAAGGTGCGTTCAAATTGGATGCAATATATCTATACGGTTATTAATAGTAATACAATATAAAATTGTCCTTATTGTTGTTGTATAAGGGTTTGGGAGCTTACCCGGCGAGAAGAGCCGGCGTAAGAAACTCATTAATATCTGTAAACGGTCATTAAACGATTAATAACAATAAATTATTATTTATTGTTATTAATTGTTGAACTTCAATTAATAAAAAATATTATGATCAATCATATCAATATGAAAGCACTTTATTCTGAACAAAGTTCGCAGATTCTTTTTTTCGCGCGAGAACCGTATGTTTTGCTGTGAAAAACTATAATGATGCTATTTTATGATAAAGTAATTTTCACCACCACTCTGATATTAACAACGATAAGTTGCTAATGTCAGAGTGGTGGAATATTACGGAGCTATTAAAAAAACTACCCGCACTTTCTACTTGGGACATGTATCTCCGTACCAAATTCTATTCAAATCAGCTACTTAGCCATAAGCAGACAAATAAACAAATATTATTTTTATTATTATAACGATACTCTGTGTGCACACGCCTTAACGTAGCACAGGAGCCGTCTGAACGCGTCTTCAATTTGTCTCGCGGAGTGTATAGGCGACATAAATACGTCCAGTATCGTCCGTTGATCCGTGTAAAGCCTGCTTTATAGAGCTCGCCTAGTATAATGTGTAAAGGTGCGTTTTGTTGGTGAATAAATAAATATTATTATTATACTTTAATTGTACCCTGGACACTGAGGGTTATTTTTAGAAAGGAAAAAACCTTGGCTAATTGAAACCTGATATTTTTTAAGAATACTGTATGTAATCTCATAAGATCATTGTTTTTGGAAAGAATATTAATTATTATCATTTTTTGTAGATATTCTAAACTTGGTTGATACACAATATTATTAAAAGATTGCAAGACTGTCTTCAAAAACACTTTTGTCTGTTCATTTTGAAACAACGAGAAGTTTTCATCGAATTTTATTCTTGTACGATAAGGTGTGATGAAAAAGCATCATTTGAAAAATAAAATTGCGTTGAGCTATTTCAAAATATTGCTTTATCGAAGGCATTATTATAATCATTATTAATGACAATAAATCAAAATGAGTAGGCATTTCAATTTGATAAAATATTTAGATTTTTTATAATTATAGAGTGCGTCGTAGAGAATTGACACAGATAAAGTAAGAAATTAATTACAAGGCGTATTACCAAATTTTGTAACCTTCGTAGTTAAGAATTATTAAACAAATAATATAAATTCATTTCTAGGTCGTTTCAACAATCGTTAAAACATTTGTGGATAAATTTTGAATCAGAAAATGAGCAAACGGGTTCACCTGATTAGTGCTGTATCTTCCTCTTTCTATCTCCTCTTTAAAGCTGCGAGTTACGTTTCAAGTCTCTTTCTCTTACTCAGCATCAATACAAATATTATAAATGCGAAATTGTGTTTGTCTGTCACCTCTTCACGCCTAAAACGCTAAAACAATTTTGCCGTCGCATGGATATACTTTGAGTCCCGGGAAAGGACATAGGATACTTTTTTGTTCCGAAAAAATGTACGGTCTCCGTGCGATAAACGAGTTTTGGCGCAACGGAGTTGCGGGCATCGTCTAGATTCTAGTAAGTAATATTGTTTCCACCAGTATTCTGTCAGGCCACAATATATAGGTACAAGCTTTTACTAACTTCACATTCCCCTTTTTGCATCCAAACAAACCCGTTCGTTCTGAAGCATATCTTGCGCTTAAAAGTTTTCCTTTTTTACATCCAAATCAACCCGTTCGTGCTGAAGTATCCAGTTTTCTCCAAGAAAAAGAAGTCACCAGCGTCTAATTTATTTAGTTCCATGAAATTAGTACTGCGTCTTCAATGTCTCCTTCACGGACGAGTTTTTGCGTCGGTTTTCATTGATCAAGCTTGGATAGGTCATTAATTAGGGAAATGTCCGCCTAGAAGTGGTTCTTAACCGGTAGCCCACGGACTAGTGGTCCCGGCATTCTAAATGGCCCGCGAAGCCGTATTATTATGTAAGAATTCAGAAGTAACTAAAGAGTGTAAGGGCCGGTTGTTTGATCACTAGTCAAAAATGACAAATAGTCTCCGTAACCATTAGTTAGTTAACTGTAGCCTTGACCAGTTGTTAAAATAGAAATACGTTGTTTCAACTGAGTTTTGACTATAGTTAAAAGTAACAATCGTCAATTGTGTTGCTATTTGAAGGAACATGGGAAACCCAAAAGTCTGCCGGGAGAATTTTTTTACTACTGGTAATATTGTTTATGAAACGTCGGCTGTACAGAACCTTTTGAGCTCACGCACAACCAATGTTCAAAGAACCAAGCTCTAAAAGTATTTGACATACGGACGTAATTAAAACTTAACTCAAATTCTTTGGATATAATAAATCAATAAAGATGGGTCATGGGGGCTCTTTCTGTAAAAAAAGTACAATTGTTTTTAATTGTTGCACGTGTTTTCTCTATTTATTAGAAACTTTATGACTTATTGAAACTTTTTGCATAAAAAAACCCTTTTTTTGTGTTGTTTATGGTAGGCAGCTTTTTGATATGATGAATATAGGTTTCAATATTTATGTAATACAGCACTGTTGTTGTTGGTACCTACTTACCTATTTAGTAAATAGTACACAATGTAGACTTAAATCACTTCAGCAACTATCCAAAGTTTCTTTGGACATTCTAAACCTTTCGAAAAATTCGACTTCATCCGAATAGTCTAGCAGCTAGCTGCACAATTATTCTAGAGCGAAATGTTTTCGGGCGGCGTGTTAAAACGTATTCTAGAATGATTTCTTCATCAGAAGAACTTTCCGAGTCATCGAAATGTATAAGTACATTTAAATCCATTATTTTTTTTAAAAAGCACTCTTTTTGGGCAGTAAAATGTCTCAACTCGACTAGATATTATCCGCAACAACAAACGAATCAAACTAATGGTCAATGTTAACTACGCAGTCCGAGCGTAGTCATTTTATTTAACAATTTGTCAAAAAATTTTACTACAGTTAGCTTAACTATCGATTGAAAAACAACATTTTGTAATTTTTAACAAATAGTTAGTTTAACTAACAGTTTTAAACTATTTGTAACCTTAACTAGCGATCAAACAACGGGCCCTAAGTCACAAAAATCACATTAAATTAAAATCTGTAAATTTTAGACTTTTGCCAAATGAAGAATGAGTGCTATATATATTATTATAGCTGTTGTGCTTGTTTTTTTATCAAACTAACCTTAATTTAGGTAAACGAACAGAGTTTTTTTTTACCCTTCGATCGCGGATTCTTGAAAATCTATTGTTATTCTGTTGTTGTTGCGGTCACCGGTGTCCTTATGGGGGTTGATTGGTTAAGAAGGCAGGTTGTTGTAGCTCTGACGTCACCGCGACCCATAAGGATCTATCATGACTGCTTTCCACGGCAAGACCAACATTTGATAAGATGGTCCTTCATGACTAAAAGGTTTAGAACCACTGGCCTAGATCCAGGTTGTAGCAAAAACGGCGGCGGATGAAAGGTAATCCATTAGCCTTATACTCCATTAATTGGTTCATTTATATTTTAATTGACGGTGCCCATTTTAAAATCCATATTCAATAGGTTTTGTTCGAAGGCTTTTTAGTTCGGCTGCAAGAAACCCTATCTATGGATGCTAAGCGTAGTTTTACTTGTAGAGAGGAATAGACATATTGACAATAGAAATCTATCAGTTTGTCTTGCTTTTAAAATATATTTATCTATATAAATAGAATAAGTTTTCGATTTCATTAGTCTCACTAAAACATAAGAACGGCTGAACCGATTTGGCTAATTTCAGTCTTCAAATATTCTGGGAAGATTAGGGAAGGTGATTTGAAGTTTACCAGATTATGATCTCAATGAAAATAAAGATGAAAAAAAATGCTATGGATTTCTGCAAAGTACCGCCTGACTATTCAAAATAAAGATGGATAGATTTAAAATATCCAATTTAGAAAATTATGCAAAAACTTCGATCTCGTTGATGTCTTTTGTATGAAAATAACAATCACGCGACGCGTGGCACCATGTAGATTAATTATATTATATTTTTATAGTAAACTAGATGATTAATAAAGAAATTGATCATCATCAATATGTAGTTATATAACATAATTTCCAGAAAATAATAGAATACCAGATAGACGTTTACCAGAACTGAAAACATCCTAATATCCTTTAAAAATTTTGGTATAATGATCCGTAATGATGTGAAAGATCAATTACAGTAGACAAATTAATATAGACAGACTCACTTTCATTTACAATATAATAATTTATTATATATATTTGCGTTGCAAATGCGCCTACGCAAGATTTATCTTAATGTTTGGAGTTGCGCTAATCTGTCAATCGTAGATCCTTTTAACATGTCAATAAAACTTCTTCCGGTATGAAAAATATTTCTAAATTTATTCGTTGGGTGTGGACAAGATGTTATCTTTACTCCTTCCTTCCTCAATTAACGTTTAAGAAATTTTGAGGAGTGGTAGCCTTAAAATACCTACTTGTAATGAATTAAAAATTAGTTTATTTGATATCTATATATGCGAGTATATAAACGGATTTTCAATTATGTTAGTAACACTATAACTCGATAACGGCTGGTCCGATTTGACTAATTTTAGTCATAAAACAATTGTGGAAGTCCACGAAAGGTTTATAAGTGACACGAAGTTCACCTAGTTTAAAATAAAAGAGAAATGACATGTCTCAGAAATAATGTCAGAGAAAATAATTTATTCTAATCCGTTCTAATTTACCTTCCACAAAACGATTCGTCAAACATCGTCGACGTGACATCACACGTATTTGATAACTTCGGTGGCAAACAGAAGCCGCTGGGGACAAACTTGCTTTTGGGGGCCTTAAATACCCCATGCTGCATCGTAAGAACCGGGTATTTGAGGCATTTGATATTAAAGGGCTAAGATATTAGATACAAGATAATCAAGAGCCCTAGATTTAGTGCCTAAGCCGTTTAAACAGCGGGCTCAGAAACAGTGCTATCTCAGTATATAAATAGGTCGTTCTATGTGTCCCACGCTGTGTAGTTTCTTTCACAGACGCTTTTGGGCTAGCTCTGAAAAGGCAGGGGGTTCATAGTACCCCAAGCCATGATTTTCTCCTGACGGCCATTCTCCGGTATGGCATTATTTGCCTCATTACCGTAACCATTTTTTTTCTTCGTCGATTTGACTCAGATACATTGAAATATTAAAGATATGAAAGATACGAACACAATAATAAATGTGGCGTGAAACAGTTAGTTAAAGTTTTTTGGATAATGAGACTTAAAAATTTATGGGTACGGTAATTAGACAAATGTAGTCTTTTACGTAACGATACAACGACACAATTGATAAAAACTAGCTTAGGGCAACGTAAATAGGCCAAATTATGTAACATAAACGTAATATACATAATAAAAATCTAATTTAAACATAATTGAAAAGTAACGATTACGGTAATTAGACAAGTTTGTAACCAAAGCTACGTTAATTAGATACTCATGTGCTTTATCGGCGCCACAATAACATTAACGACGTGGGACCACTGATGGGCCATGGCACACACTAAGGAGAAGCAACCCGTGCACTCGTAATGTGCCAAATCCTGATATTTTTGGATGGGCATCCAAAAACAGCAGGTGTTACGGTAATTAGGACTTTTGATCAGACATGCGATTATTTCATGATAACTATTTATAGGCTGGGCCCATTGAGTCGATATTTTGCAATGTTTATAGGCGTTTAAAACCATGAATAGATTAAATTAAATAGGTAAGTTATAAAAATTACAAGCAAGTTTCGAGATCAAGTTGGCGTGGGGACACGTTACGGTAGTTAGAATAACATGGTTTTTGAACACGAATTTAATTATTTTAGCTGAATTACTTAAATAAGAAGCCTGTGTTTAAGTTTGTAGCTAGATACTGATGCTAACTACCGTTTAAAAATATAACATACTTGAATAAGATAATATTACAGAGTATACAAGCCCGTGACACGTAAATTTAGCTCTCCTGAGAATGGCCGCTGAAATACCTCAGGTTAACTAAAAGGATCTTAAAGAGAGTAGGCGCTTTTTTTACTTATCTTAGTTCGAAATTGACCTAAAAAAATCACACGGTGAATATTAGTTAGTCAATTTGTCGATAAATTGGCGTGTGTTTATTATTTAGTAGTACCACAAACAGGCCGTGGTGGTCATATGCACCCCACTGTTTCTCCTCGGGTTAGCTTAAAGGGCCTTAAAGGGTGGAGGAAGGGGACGGTGGTCCGGTGTACTCAGCGCTACCTCAGTAGTTCCACAAACAGGCCGTGGGGATCTAATGTACCCCATATCTCTTTTCCTTCTACAATAATTTGTGGGTTAACTTAAAGGGATTCAAACGGTGGAGGGCGGCGCGAGGGCCCTGTGTACCCAGCGCTACCTCAGTAGTTCCACAAACAGGCCGTGGGGATCTAATGTACCCCATATCTCTTTTCCTTCTACAATCACTTGTGGGTTAACTTAAGGGCCTTAAAAAACGGAGGGCGGGGGCGGGGGCTCTGTGTACCCAGCGCTACCTCAGTAGTTCCACAAACAGGCTGTGTCAACGTTAATTTATGTTAACATCGGCACAGTTTTTGCTGTCATCGGACCACACACGGTGTCGATTAGATGTTGATGGTTATGTTAGGGGGATTGCACACTGGATGCGAGGAAATTTATTTTTTTGCTCTGTTGAATTAATTTGATCACCGTGTTATATGTCCCGTTGTCGTATATTTTGCTTTTTAAGTTTCGGCGAAATAAACTTATCACACTAAGACATTAATAATTGACGATTATTATTATTTCAGTTTTTATCTAATGAAGGCTTTAAAAAAGTAAATGTATGTGAAACCTAAATTACTATAAAATATATCTGACTGATCCAGTAAGAAAATATAGCTGGTATATAATAATATTATAAGTATTATAATAAAGTACTTTTTAGATTTTAGTGCTTACTGCTACGTAAAATTATAACAGCAAGATTAACTAGTTGTAAATCTATTTTTAAGTTTTTTTTGTTTTACTCCGTTATAGAAATTATACTTTTAAAGTATTTTAATTCAAATAATATGTTCTAATTTACTTAATTTTGAGTGTAACGTATATGAAGCTTGTGTTTATTTTTGTACATATTATCTTTAGAAAAATAAAAAAACTGCATACATTATTATAATATTGACTGGCGTGCGCATGCTCCTTAATTCCGTCGCTATTGCGCTCCCGTTCTGAGGTAAAGAGCGTTTTTGTGCCCCCGTACATGGACATTATCAATTCTTAGAACATTAATTTTTATTTTATGTCCCTATAGTTTAATGCCTATATGAAGATTATCTTGTAAAATCTGAATTATGGATGTAGAGAATATGTTTGATAGATTATGTTAATTGAAAAGTTGTTTACATTCTTGTAAATGGGTAGATACATGTTAGACTACAGGTCATTAATTTTTTTTATAACTCATTGTTGCAGATGGAATTTGGTTTTTTTTTAATACAGTATCTTCATATAAGTTATTTATATACATGTAAAAAAACAGATCAGATATATTATCTAGTCTAGGCAATATAATATCCAAAATATGTACGAATTCGTGGAAAATTAATTGTTGTTCTAGTTAAAATTACACGCGTAACTTTTGGACGTGACGTAGAGCGGCTTAATTCGACTCTTGTGTACTTGAATGTGTGCTCATTAAACTATCTCCAGATTTGTGATCGATGATTTTTAACTTTTCCGAGTGCTAGTCCAAGTGGTAGTTTTGTAACAGTGTATCCAAAATGATATCACTCCCTTTTTTAACTAACTGTTATAAATTTTTGTTTCATCTGTTACCAAACTAGATAATTTTATTGATGAATGCTTTATTGTGTTGTAAAATATGGACTCAACCTAAAATTTATTCAAAAAACTGCTTATCTATCTTTTTGACCTCCTGTGCCGTAGCTGCGATTTCAATTTTAAAGTAAATCACAAGCAAAATCAGAGCTATATTTGTGCTATTTAAAATATTACCTCTATAAACTGCGAGCGAATATGGAATACAGTTTTTATGCTTACTTGTCGTTGTCAGTCGCGCAGCGTGACGATTTCCGCACGCGATATTTATATCATTTTTTATCAGATCCAATATGGCGACCCTAGATTTACTTTACTTTCTATAATCGCTGGATTGCATTTATAAAAGCAGGCTCAGTACGGTAAAATAAAAAAGTATTTATTTAGATTCTCTTTATATTTAAATGGTTTGTAGAAAAATAGTTCAAAACTAATCCAACAAAAAGGTAACAAGTTCTACAATATTATTAAGGAAATATTGTGGACATGTCGCTTTACATTAAGAACTATTTTTTACCCCCGACGAAAAAAAGAGGTGTGCTATAAAGTTTGACGCATCTGTCTGAGTGTCTGTTTCCGTGGCATCGTAGCATTAAAACTTGTGGACCTATTTCGTCCTAGGTTTCTGTTTGAAGCTCTCATGATCATTAGTTTATTATCATTATGGCGCATTTTCACTGGTCGATAGGGCCCGCATACGGGGTGCCGGAGATTTCTGAAACGCATGCCACGACCAATAAAAATGCACCATTAGTTGTTATAGACTCCCGTATGCTGTATACCGTACGAGTTAACGACTAATGAAAATGCGCCCTTAGCCTGATTAGTGTTGGAAAATTTGGAGTTCAACTGTTTCAGGAAAGGTTGTAAGCAACTTCCAGATTTGATCGGTTCAATATTATTTGCATTCTGATAAATTTCTCAATTTAATCCCAGAATATCACTAACGAAACCTGCTGTTAATTATTAGAGTTAGACAATATGTATACTGTAGATAACTATCTAGTAACTATGCATTATGCAATAATTGTTGTTTACTACGGCCCTACTTTTAGAGGGGCTTTTATATTCTTAAGTTTGCTGTACAAACAAACCACTCGTCGCACTCCAACCAAAATCAGCATTTACCAAACATAATTGATTTCGATCAATAGTCCTCAATGTGCAATAAATACAGCTTTCACCGAAAGCCTTTTTCGTTTTGCGTAAAACGATTCCAAAATGTCTGCGCGAGTAAAAAAATCGCGCAAATTTATGCGCGAGATTCACCGTGTCTCGGCGTTCCCGAAAATCGTGCGCAAAAGAAAAAGTCTCGAAATTTATTGTGGAGGCCTACTTTATTACCGACGATAATCTAGATCAGATATATGTAGCAAATATGCTGGATCTTGTTGCTAAGTGGATATCCAAACTTATTTACTAATATTATAAATGCGAAAGTGTGTCTGCCTGTATTTTATCTTTTTACTCCCAAACCGCTGAACCGATTTTGCAAAATTTTGATATAGAGATTTTTTGAGGCCCGGGAAAGGACATAGGATACTTTTGATTCCAGTAAAAGGTACGGTTCCACGATAAATGAATTTTGGCGCAACGGAGTTGCGGGTTTCATCTAGACGTACTTTATATTTAGCTGTGAATATAACAATGAAACCAAATGACTGCTTTGATGCATGTATTTAAAACTCAATGTGGCTTATTTATATTGACCCATGACGGCAAACGCAAAACGCTTACGAATCTTCTCTATATATAAAAATGGATTTTCAAATATGTTAGTCGCGCTAAAACTCGTGAACGACTGAACGGATTGGCCTTATTTTAGTCTTAAAATATTCGTAGAAGTCCAGGGAAGGTTTTGAAGTGACATGAAGTTCACCGGGACAACTAGTCTGTAAAGAAAGTATATTCGACGCCGCTTGTGCACTCTACAGATAGCTTCGCAATCATTGTGCCAATCAGTTAGACATCAGTATCCTATCATCGCCATGGTGGAAGCCTAAAGATAATAACCTCCCAAGCCTAAGCGAAACACACTGCTTAGGCTTAAGAGCTTGTCCAAAAATGTACTTAAGAAGAAGAAAAGAAATACTGTAATGGTTCTTCCGACTTAAAGGGAAGCAATTCTCGAAAATAATTGAAGACGTGAGTGGAAGAATCGAACAAGTAACATTTCGTAACATAAGAACAATAACTTATTTTTTCTCTAATTATTTTAATAAAACTTGTAACTTATCTACTTAATAACCTAGCTAACATATCTGGCTACACAAATAATCCATAGTTTTTCTATTTCAAATATTTTTTCCGGCCCTAAAGCGTCCATTTAAGAAGTTTTTTTTTATGTTACTTACCTTATTCTTCCACTCATGTCTTGAATTATTATCAGTCTTCGCGCATACATGATATTGGGAAGACTACGCGCGTACCTATTCTGCGGCCTGCCTTTCCCATTTTCCCACTTTCCCGTTAAACATTTTAATATAGGAAAACAGAGGTTTTCTTTCGTGTTACAAACTGTTTAACAAAATATTTCTAGGTTCATGCTAGACATAATTTTCCAGGACACGCTGCAGTACAGTTACACAATGCCCTATTGTGTGTACAATTGATGACAATGCACCTGCGATCGGCCGGACCGCGCACGTACGCGACCCACTCGGGGACATCTGTTGACGATGTTGTGGACTACGGACACGAGCGGAGCGGATTACGATTAGCGATAGGTAGGCTTAGCTCACATTGTGACAGCAAAGCGACGCGACACGACGTGGCCGAATATTTTTTTATGTCAAATTGTAAAATTCTACGCGACCGTAGGTAGTGACGATTTTGTAAGCTATGCACATTAGCGGAGCGGATAACGATAAGCTTAGCGTATATTGTAGCGGAGTGGCATGAAGCGTCTTTGCTGAATATTTTGTATGTAAAATTGTAAGAGTATATGCCACTCAAAACTCAAACTCAAACTCAAATTTTTTTATTCAGAATAAATTTTTGCAAATATTTTCTGAAAGTCTACATGATGCCTACCACCGGTTCGGGAACTAACCCGGCGAGAAGAACCGGCGTAAGAAACTCGCAGGGGGCCCACTTTATTTACCAAAAAAAGTGAGAAAAAAATTAATCTTTTAAAATAAAGTTTACAATGCTGTAACTTAAAATTATACAATGTCAACATACATACATAATTGTAAGTCATAAAATAATGTAGAAGTAGCCTTGCAAGCAGCCATCCTACTCCCAAGATGTGCCGTCGTTTATGAAATCATTGACCTTATAATAGGCTTTGGCACACAAACGTTCTTTGACTACTTTTTTAAATTTATTAATGGAAAGATTTTGAACGTTTTCTGGGATTTTATTGTAAAGGCGTACACATTGACCTTTAAAAGATTTACTAACTTTACTAAGTCTGATCACCGGTATTTCTAGTTTATACTTATTTCTAGTGTTTCTTCCGTGACTGTCACTTTTGGTTGTAAATTTACTAAGATTCTTTTTAACATATAAAACATTATCCAAAATGTATTGAGAAGCAACAGTTAGAATACCAATTTCTTTAAACTTTTCTCTCAGAGATTCAAAAGCTGACATTTTATAAATTGAACGTATAGCTCGCTTCTGCAGCACAAAAATCGTATTAATGTCGGCAGCGTTTCCCCATAAGAGGATGCCATACGACATTCTACTATGAAAATAACTGAAATAAACTAGTCTTGCTGTGTCTTCGTCAGCAATTTCCCGTATTTTTCTGACTGCGTATGCTGCAGAACTGAGCCTATCTGCAAGATTAGCAATATGAGGACCCCACTGTAGTTTACTATCTAGTGTAATGCCTAAGAATACAGTGGTGTCCACCAAATCCATCTTCTCATCATTTAATAGTATATTGGTTTTAACTTGCCTAACATTGGGCAAAGTAAATTTTAAACATTTAGTTTTCTTAGAATTTAGAAGTAAGTTATTAACGTTAAACCAATGTACTATTTTTGAGAGAGCACTATTTACCTCGTCATAATTTGACTGTTGTCGCTTCACTTTAAAAATAAGTGAAGTGTCATCAGCAAAAAGTACTATCTCATTATCATTATCCTTAACAAGATAAGGTAAGTCGTTTATGTAGATGAGAAAAAGGAATGGACCTAAAATGGATCCCTGTGGGACGCCTAATTCTATTTTGGTCCCATTGGACCTTTTACTATTAATGTCAACCCTTTGAGTTCTATTTTTGAGGTAAGATGTCAAAAGGTTGAGTGCTGAGTCCCTAATGCCATAGTGGTGCAATTTCCTGATTAATGTAGCATGCTCAACACAGTCAAAAGCCTTGGAGAGGTCGCAAAAAACCCCTAGGGCATCCTGCGAGTCCTCCCATGCTTCAAATATACTATAAAGAAGACCTATACCAGCATCCGTTGTGGATCGACCCTTAGTAAAACCATATTGATTTTTGTGCAATAAATTATTTAAGTTAAAATGTAACAGTAACTGATTTAAAATTATTTTTTCAAATATTTTACTTAGAGTCGGTAGAATCGATATAGGCCTATAATTAGTTGGATCAGATTTAAGTCCCGCTTTAAATAAAGGTACAACCTTACTGTGCTTCATCAAGTCAGGAAAAACACCACTCTTTATGCAGTCATTAAAAATCATTGATAGATGAGGAGCTATGATGTCAATTATTGATTTGATAATTTTAGTAGACATGCCCCAGAGATCAGTAGTATCTTTAATATTTATTAATTTAAAAGTATCAATGATATCTTTGGGGACAATCTCTCTAAACCTAAAATTGACATTACATTCCTTTACATTGTCTCTGAGTAGTTTTTCAGCAGCTGCAGGTGAGGAGTTTAAATTTTTCGTAGTTGAGACCGGAATGTCAGCAAAAAATTTTTCGAAGACCGTCGCAACCTCATGATCATTGGTAATCTTTTTATTTTCAAAATAAATTTCAAAATCAGAGCTACGACAGGTGACGTTTCCAGTCTCACCAGCTATTACTTTCCAAGTAGTTTTGATTTTATTTTTCGAATTTTTAATTTTATTCCTAATGTGAATAGCCTTAGCGGCTTTACAAACTTTTTTAAAAATCTTTGAATAGTTTTTTACATATGTTTTGAATTTATCACTAGTATTCATGCATTTTTCATCATACAATTCATATAATCTTTGTCTGCTTATTTTAATTCCTGTAGTTGCCCACACTGTAAAATTATTATTATTTTCATTGCTTTTTTTAACTGTTCTAGGAGTAAATACAGTATTGAATTGGGTTCTCATCATCTTAAACAATTTGTTAAATGCTTCATCTGAGCTATTTGTCTCATCCAATAATAGTTGAATACTTGAACTTAAGTTATTTCTAAACTTCTCAATACGTTTTGTATTCACAGGAACAAACACACGCTTTTCCTCTAGGTAACTGTCGCAATGTATATTAAATGAGGCTAGTTGCCCACAGTGATCAGAGCTAAGCTTATTTATTATTTCTTTTTTACATGGAGAAAAATTTGTAAAAATATTATCAATACAAGTTGCCGTTGTGTCACAGATTCTTGTTGGCTCATAAAACAAGTAATTTAGGTTATATGATTTAAATAGAGATGTGAATCTAACAGTAGTAGAGTTCAAGTCAAATAAATTAATATTAAAGTCACCACAAACGATAACTTTTTTGTTAGATGCACATATCTTTGATAATATTTGTTCCATGCTTTGTTCAAAGGAGTCATATAACCCTGATGGTGGCCTGTATACGCTTACAATAATTAGTTGACTTAACTCTATGCAGGCTACTTCTATTATCCGTTCAGAAGAGAGGTTCACAATGTCTTTACGTTCTTTGAATTTTAAATTTTTTCTAATTAATATAAGTGATCCGCCTCTAATGGCATTCTCTCTGCTGAACGAGCTTGCCACCTGGTGATCATTGAGATTGAAAATGAGTTCATGTTTTCTAAACCAGTGTTCTGAAATACAAATAATATCAATTTGAAATTGTTTTAGAAATAACTCAGTTTCAAGCTCTTTACCTACCATTCCTTGAAAGTTCTGATGCACCAAGCTTATAACATTCTTGCTATTTATATTAGAGTAAGTTTTGGTAGGATTTTTCACACTTAAACTATTAGTGCAAGAGACATCCTCCATTGTCTTATGGTCTAATTTAAATAATTAATTGGAACATATTCCAACTCGTTACTATAACTAGAATACTGCTCAATAGAAGCAGGAGTCAAGGAAGCCAAATTCTTGGCTTTCAAAGAAAATAAAAAATTTGATAGCATCTTTGCTATATGTCTCTTACAGTAATGAGATAAGTAATACTTATCTATACTTATATCATTAATAAATTTACTATCTAAATTATTTATATCCACAACATGACATTTTGGTTGTGTGTCGCTTAAAACTATACAATTGTTGTTGACAGCACTATACAATATGCTATTCAACCTAAATCTTATTTGATTTTCATGAGCACAGCTTTTTGGCAACATTTTTATATAGGGCAAAGTGAATAATATAATGTTTGTTAAGTTTTTAATATTATATAAACATTCTAAAAGATCAGTCATCTGTTTCTTATTTACTTTACCCCTTCTCCCGACTAGAATTATTATAGTGGTGTTAGGACACTCATTCGTGGAGATCTGTTGAAGATGTGGGCTACGGACAGAAGTGGCGCGGATAGCGATAAGCGCGGAGCGGAGTGAGGCGACACGTTGCGGCCAAATTCTTTGTAATACGTAATATAAGAACAAAATCACTCTACGCGACAGTTAATTAGAATTAATAACAAAATCTAAGTAAGAAAGTCTTACAAGTTACATAGCTGTTTTGTCTCTTAATTATCTCCTTCACTTCGCGGTCTTTTAAAGTATTATAATATCCAGCGTGTCCTCACCCCGGTATGGGCACGTACAGGCGGGGCATAACAAATCATACCACTGACGTTTACAGTAAGCACTAACCGCACCGATGTCGCCACAGTACCGCACCTCATCATCAGCAGCACGATTCAGTTAGGTCCTGATTACACCTACCGAGAAGAGTAATAATGACTCCCCACACCGGTTTCAGTGACGGTGGCCGGTTTTATTCGTGTAGTCATTTTATAGTGCCCAAGTGTGTGCACAGTACACAAGAGAACGCTCTATTTATTTTACCGAAGACCGACACGACTGGCAAGAGATCAGGCGCAAGACCGACTTTTTACCTGCCCATCAGACGCATGGATATTAATCGTAGGTGTAATTAAGAGCTTAGACTTCAATAGCGATAGAAAACTTTACTGAATATAATAAGACAGACCAGAGAAATAAAATAAAAATGTTTTATTGACAAAATTGCTACAAATGAGGAATTTTGTAGTGCGTAAATGCAATATCTCTTCATCTTAACTAGTAGCCCTGTGGGATGGATAATCCGACACAATTGACAAAAAATCACGCGCACTAAAACTGGACCTACAAACGCAATTCTTTGTTCCTAAAAGCTAAAAGGATATAAAACATAACGACCGGATGAGACCAAAAATTACCGAGAAAAGTACGTGCGCCCACAAACTCCTAGTCGGAAAAAACGATATCATCAGATAAAACCGCAAAAACATAAAAACAAATTTCACTTGACATATTTTGTCTGTGCGAATGTCAGAAATACGTGATACGATTTTAAACGAGGGATCGATGCTCGTTGCAACTGTTACAGTAGCTTGTATAAAGCACTGGCGTGCAAGTAGCAATAACTTTAAAATTATGTGCACAATTTATATCAATACAATGAAGTTTCATAATGTGGTTTTATTGTCGTCTATAAATCTATTTTTTATAAACAGATAATTCTAATTTAATCCTTCGATCGCGTATTCTTGGAAATCTATTGTTATTCTATTGTTGTCACCATCACCGGTGATCTTACGGGGCTTGATAGGTTAAATTTATAATTTGAGACTTGTACATTGTACAACGCAAAATTATACTGACTGTTTAAATTATATTTCACAGATAACAAATTACTACTTACCAGCTTATAATAATATCTAGTATTTAACTTTTAATAATGGAGCTATTATTTAAAAAAAAATTAATAATTAATTGTGAATTGGATTTTGTTTTGATTTCATATACTTGATGGTTAAGTTCTTGTTATAAATTTGCAACGTTAATGCGAGTTACTGGCATAACTAAACGATCATTTTACTTGTTTCAGTGTTGAGACAATATGGTTCGATTTGGGTCATGAATCATGATTTCGTCACAAAGGGAAAAACGATGAGAAATCACAAAACTTATACAGGTGAGTTTACTTTAAGGCTTTGTTATACTTTTCAATTAGCATAGGAGTAACATTTAAAAGGACGTCACAAGATCTCAATACGAGAAATAAGAAAATATAAACATACATACGGAGATATCTTGGGTCTAGTGCATAAATAATATTGTATTAAAAAACGGGTCATTATGTAGAGTTTCATCAAGATAAAAATTGCATTCCGTTCTGAAACATTAAAAAATCTTCTTCTTTTACCAATAAGTAATTCATTAGGTTTTTTATTTAAACACTCGCCTCATTTTTACACTTACGTTATAACAATAAAGAGGCGAATTAATAAGGATGTTATGATGTTTATCTGTAGGGAGGCGTAAAGCCTAAACTTTAGTGCGCGCGCGCAACAATAACTCGATGTGACTTTATTTTGTCTACCCTCATTACTTCCTTGTAATTTTACGTTCGACATATTTAAGGCGAAGCGCAAGTTTTGACTATTTCTGATTTATTAGATAATTTTTGGATGGTGCTGACATACTTTATTAATTGTGTGTGAAATATAATATCATAAAGGCTGTTTTAATCTTATCAAACATTTGTTGAAAATATATACAGTTAATTATATTTTTATTATTTATAAAATAAATTTAAAAGAAAAACCTTGTTGTCCTGTGATACGATGTAATGAGTAAAATGAGTGATAAACTAGTTTTTCACTATAAAGTCGCGGAAAAAATATTATTCTAGTAATATTATAATTGTTCAATTTTATCGAGTTTCCCATGTATTGTTATATAATATTTTTCAAACGGTGATATAATGCCCTAGAAAAATGTGTTAACTTAATTTTTTTTATAAAACCCTCTTTGCAGATATGCTTCGCCTTAACTCATTGTATACACAATTAGTAAGAGAAAACTTGTTATGAGCCATCAATAGTATACTTTATGGGCGATATCTGACAGGAATTGTCGATTGATTTGAATCGAGGCAAAAAGCTGTATCCTTCACTTCTGCCCTTACGAGCTCATCACCAATTAACATTGTTCTTGGGGCCAATAACGATAAATTGAGACAATAGTTTATTGAGTTGTGAGTCAAGTGCGAGATTGAAACTTGAAAAAATATGTTTTATATTTTGAATCAAAATATACCTCTATATAGTTGCTTCTTTTTTAACGTTGCGATAAATAACTAAATGCCCTTTTTAAAATATACGATCAGTTATATTATTAAGTGTATTATAAGAATGTGCTAGACAACACCAGGTAAGCTAATACTCCTTGTATATGCTCACCTGGTATTGTCTGAGCGATAGCCGCTATCTCTGATCGTTCTCTTCACTAGTGTTGCGAGGCCTGGTTGTTAAAATGCTTAGGCCTATAACGATAACCTCATTCAATACTCAATAACATACGAACATTGCTTCACATCGGTTTTCTGTAATGCTATGATATCGATCCCGTTGAACCATTCGTGCATGGTCATTTTCAATTCCTGGTTGAACACCATCTTAGTCTATAATATAGCCTTAGCATATAAGGATAAAAGATAAAATCATACACAATATTTGTTGTAGAAACATCCGAACATCATCATCCATAACGCGCGCGCGTCAGTTTTTGTGCCGCGACACTATCCAGGGTGTGAGGCAACATCCCAGGGATTTGCACTTGGCTGGACATTCCATACATGGCGGCCATCTTATTTGGCGCAGACTGATTTATTGATCCAAGTGATCTGAATGTATGGAATAGATTTAATATATTGGTGTGTTCCACTTAGCCCTTGTGAGTTTTGTCGAAAATTATTTAAAAAATTATGGTAAACTATTATATGAAAAATGTGGTAAACTTTGTGTTAATAGACAAATGTAATTGTCTATTCCTTTTCAATATGCCAGTTGGCATAGATTCATACTTTCTTATATAAAATTGACAAAAAGTAGCAATTTTTTTTTAACCAAAATATACATGCCTGATCAAAAGCGATCTTATGCAATTAGCAAAAAATATATCTTAGTTCTTCTAGAGAAAATAATACAGTAGTTTCATAACAAGTAACTGGTGAATTTGTCACATGGGCGCGGCGCAGGCGCATCTTTTCACCCCGAACCTTCGAGAAAGTCGTCTAACTGGTAGGCACTAACTCACATTGTACCTGTGCTGATAAATGTCTTTCGATTGTGCAATTTTAGTAATTTTGCATAATAATATTTATTATAATGGTGATACACGGCTAAACAAAAAGGTAGCAAAATATTATAAGGCAACTCTCCTAGGTTTTGAAAATTGTACAGCAAATTATGTACCAGTAAGATTACTAGAACATAATTTGCTATACAGTATACAATTTTCAAAACCTAGGAGATTTGCCTCTCTACTAGATAATCTATCCAACTTATAAAAAATTCTTATAAGTGCTTATATAAGTGCGTCGTAGTTGGATAAAACTAAAAAATATACCTATTTCCGCTTAGGAATTACGATAAAATATAATATTATATTATTAAGGGCCTATTCCACCACTTCCTGATAAGTGCCGGATAGGCTATGCACCACTTAACTTGAGAGATCGAGTATGGAGTATCTGTCAAATTATAAGTTATGGATAGCCTGTCCAGCACCTTATCAGGAAGCCGTGAAACAGGCCCTATGTTATCAAAATTATGACTTGTCATTTTATCATCATAATTTATAAATAGATGCAGTCGAATCGGTTGCAATAGGAGCACACCAGTTTGACTTAGTTCGTTTTTCTGACGGACTAATGCTCTGGCCTGATAAGGGCAGTCGCACGCATTTGGATCATACTCCGCTCGTACCCAGCCCATAATTCCGAATGTAATTGAATCATGTCTTATATAGATCGTGCGCCGAGCCGGCCATACCTAGAATATTTGAATATTCAAAACTTAGGCTCGGCGTAGACCGTGTGTGAAAAGTGATGACAACCACGTAATGTACTCTCGTCCCTTGAGTCGAGAACAGTTTTTTTTTATTAGCCTATACTATTCCACTGTTGGGCAAAGATCTCCCCTAGGGTATTTCACTTGTCTCGCTCCAGCGCCACCGTTGGCCAGCCAGGCTGGTTCGCCTCCAGCTCATCGCGCCATCTATTCCTAGGCCGGTCACGGTTGCGTCTTCTATGTTCAGAGATAGTAGCGTTCGTAAAAGCGTTGGTAAAATTTTTACCTACGTACTAAATAAAACTTGTAATATTTAATTAAGTCATCGTAAAAACCTTCAGTTTTTTTTGTGAAGTATGTATGAGTACTCAAGAATAATTTTAGTGGAAATAATGAGTACAACAACTTATATTATGAGTTCAAGTTTTATGATAAGAAGCGCAATAATTGATAAATCATTACTTTTTATTTATCTCTTAAAATTAAAAATTACAATGGGAAAATTGGGACATGAAGTTTGTTGAATTTAATTTAAGCATGATGTATCATAAACGGACTTGTACAAAAAACTGTCAAAACCGAGCCTAACCGAATCTTACGTAATGTTTAATACATAACTTAAATTCTGCCTAACGTGGTTTTATAATAAGGAACCTAACGTGTGAAATACACACTATACAATGTTGTAAATTATTTAATTACTCATTAAATTTATACACGATCCGGTGTTACTATTTAAACGTATGTGCATCGCCTTAAACGTAATTTGTAACAGTAATTACAAAACAATTTTACTCAAATATGGTATGGTCTTTATGTAACACCCAATCTAGTTAATTGATTAAGGTGTGCTGGAAATGTATATTTATGAGTAAAAAAAAACTTTTTTTTGTGATTAATTTGTCGCAGCGTTGTCTATATACGTGGTTAATAAATAGTAATGCGTTCCGCTGTCGTGGAAAATGGGGGAAATTGTTGTTAAGTTGTAAAGCAGATATACCTCGTATATAAATATTTTTAAACTTCACAAAACAACTATTATTGTAGTTTACTTTGACGCGTATATTAATTATTAATGTAACTATTTGACATTAATTAAGTACTGTCATATCTCTCGTTTTTGATAAACTTCAACACAGACTGATATTACTGGGCCACTCTCAAAGACATTTAACGATTGTTTAAGTTTAATTTAATGGGGATGTTGATATGAACTCTATATATTCTCTGTGAAACTCCTAATTAAATTAACGTTGAGTAATAATTACATCTCTCTGATTGCGGGACTAGAGACTTATTTGTTATATTTATGAGAAAGAATCTTGTATACCTAATTACGTATATTTCCCCATACTAATACTTCCAGTAGTGTTACGTTTAGCGCATACTAGAGCGAGTAATTATAGCTACTAATTTACATAAAAGGGAAAAGATCGTAGACCACTTTGCTTAGGAAACTTCTGAGAAGCGCCATACATCAGAAAAACTGTATCACAATGAAGACATGAGGCAAAACTAGTTTAAATTACTTTTAACTTATGACAAGATGAATGTGATGAGTTTCTTGCTTCTGACAAGATGAATGTTTGCTATTGTTAATATAACAATATTTTGAGACTTACAAGTCAACTTAGCCTAAATACCTTGCTGTTTTTATATTTAACCTTTTTGATATTTTTTAAAAATTGAAAGAAAAGATTGCAAGAAAATGGTAATCTTTTGGCAGTCTATGTATTCTTCGCCTTAAGTAATGACTGAATTTTGTTGACTCAATAAAAAGAGGACTGTTGACGAGTCTGCCTATCTATGTGTGTATTTGACCCTGACATCGTAGTATTCAAACGAGTGGACCGATTTTGATCTACTTTTTTTTTTGTAAGTTGACATGATCAAGAGTATTCTTAGCAAAAGTAAAATAATTATCCAATATCCTTTTCATGTCATGAAACGTTTCTGAGTTTTAATCAGTGCAATATTTTTCATTATGATTCCTGATACTTTTTTAAATATTATTTTTAATTACGTAGTTCGGTTGTTGTTTTTACTTATTAAACGCATCAGCAAGTTCCCTGTTATACCTTACATATTGACGTATAGTTCAAAACTAGTTTTCCAGCTTAATTCGTTCCCAGCACAATTCTATTAATGATTGTTAATCAATATTGGCGGAATTGCCTCCGAGCACGAAACCGCACGGGAGTCGAACCCGTTGGATTAAGAAATAAATTGCGACCACTGGAAACGTGAGACCTGAGCGCCTAGCCAACACATTTTCTTTAACGCTTCTTTAAATAAACGCTGATCAAAAATCTATGGATTTGACAAGCGTTCGATATATTTTGATTTATGTGATGTCAATTCTATATAATATATTGATCGGCGATTCTAAAACGAATATGTTGGCTAGGGGCTATATTGCCATTACTTGATAACGAAGTTTGGAAACAAAAACATACTTTACTCACCACAGCCTTAGATTATGAAAGTGAGTCAATTAATATGGTAAAGTAGATGGCGCCTGCAACTCTGTAGCACCAAAACTCGCGTTTTGTAATTTTTTCGGGGTAAAAATTATTCTTTATCCTTTCCTGGGACTCCAAATCTCCATACTTAGTCAAATTAGTTCAGGTCTTGGAAAATCATCAATGGATTCCTGACGTACTGCACTCAACTTCCGGCCGCAAGGTCCGGTCACCACACTAAAACACCAAGGTTTCTCCTAATAATAGATGTGAGACATTATAATCAGGGGATGTCTGTATCAAATAATCTCTAAAATACAGCTTCGTCTTAATTTTCCTTTTAAATTAGCGATGACAACTACAGCTTTTTCAACACAAGATTATTCATCTTTTTTAACGTAATTTTTTAATTTCTGGTCTCTGAACACTTACTGGACGCGACAAGCGGAAAATCAAGCGCGTAATTGACTTAAATGCTCATCCGACTCGTGTGTTTTACCTTATAAAGAAGACTAGATGCTGTACACGCAAAAACGCGCGGAAATGTTGTATTTCGGGATAAAACTAGCAAAAGTTATACATTTTCATAAAATAAAAAGCATAATATTATATTCAAAATTTTAATTACTAAAACAACAATGAACTTTTAATTTGAAAGGTAGGTTCCTTACAGAATGTAGAGACGAATTTTACGAAACTCTATCTCTAAAGAGATAAAACAAAGTTTGAAAGTTGAAAATCCTCTGCTTGTAAAGTAAAATACTAAAATACTACTACAATTTTAAGATCTACTGAAACTGATAGAGATAGTGTCTGAACACTATCAGTAGATCTGAAAATTGAGCACATTAGTAAAATATATCTTTAAAAATCAACCACTTTAGGAATCAACCCTCTTTTGGGACTATTTAGATTACATAATATATTTAGATATTCCAGATTATAATTCACACTCTCGGTAAGATCTTGGCATAACTGCTTAACATTTTTAAAGTATTTTCCGTCCTTGATTAAAATACTTCAGGGACCAAACTACTACGTTACTTACGATATTTGAACCAAGTCCCCAGCTACGGTGGTGTAACTATCCCGTGTTCCCACGGCGCGCTATCCGGCAGTAGGTAGTCACGACGGCGCCGTCTTAATTGATGCTTCGAATATATCAATTATGTGGTCTAACTGTTCCTTCATATTGGCACTTCCATAGAGGTTCTAATAAAAGTCACGAGTTTGATGGTTGTTAGTTTTCATAATGTCCATACCAACACTTTATTATTTAAGTCCGCATGCAAGTAAAATTCCAGAAATGACGCAGGTATTAGGGTGAAGAGGATCCAGCCAAATCGTAACTAATCTCAGTACAGGTGAGAGGGATCTCAGAATAACTTGCCTTATATTTTGCAACATTATTTGCGTAGTAAAATATGATAACAAGAATACGATAGTGATATTTGGTGTTTCAGGTATAAAAGAACATGAAGTGATAATTATAGATATGTACATTTCTTCGTGTTCAGTGACAGCTAATGATATTCTATTCTAACTAATAACATTAGCTACTCAGTTTCGACCCCTCAAAACTGAGTAGTTAACGTTTCAAAAATATGCGAAGATGAATACTTTTATTTCTTAATTCATAATACAGGGTATGGGGGGCACTGACCAGTGTAATTACACATTCGGCTTTTTGCGCGCGCCGCGGATGCGTCTGTTATTTACGAGGTGGACTTTTTCGGGTGACACACATCGATGTACGATAAAATATAGAATAATCAATATTTCTTAAGTGAAAAATGAAACATGAACTGATCCTAAATTCGTAGAGAAAATACCGCCGGCGCAGCGTAGAGAAGGATGCTTCTTCTATATTATGAATTATGATGTATAATGTATATCTTCCTCTCTTTCTGCTACGGAGAAAATGTATGCTGCCATTTTATTATCACTTCTGCCGGTCCTACTGAAGTGCAATCCTTTTTTTCAATATTAAATTACATCAATGATCTTACTATGATTTTTAACGAAACTCTCTGTATTTCATATATCTCCCAAATAGAAATCATCGATAGCGTGTATTCAAGCTTAGGAGATATTTGGTCCGTTACAAGAGCCTAAAATAAAATAAAAACTTACCCTTAACCTTCTCGCAATTACTTCTGAGTTCTGATATTGTTATTCTGTAGATCATGTTTTGTACATTGAATACTTTTAAAATTATTTTTTTAAGACGCCTCCGTGATCAAGTGGTTCAGAGCGTGGCTCTTGACTCGGAGGTCGTAGGTTCGATTCCCGCGTTGGAAACATGTTATTTCCAAGTTTAGTTAGGACAATGCAGGCTGATCACCTGATTGTCTGACAAGTAAGATGATCCATGCGTCGGATAGGCATGTAAAAAGTCGGTCCTGAGCCTGATCTCTCGCCAGTCGTGTCGGTCGTCCGTCCCACTGGGTTATGAGAGTAAAAGGAATAGAGAGTGCTCTTGTGTACTGCGCACACTTGAGCACTATAAAACTACTCCCTGCGTAACTGGCCTGGTTCAGTGAACTGGCCACCGTCACCGAAACCAGTATGGGAGTTATTAATTATTTTTTTATGTTAGTTAAGTGTATCCTACCGTGTATCTAAACTCATACATCGATGCGCCGCCATAACGGAGTGAAACTTATTCAGTTGTCCGGAATGATTTTCTTTTTATTGATTCTGTATGTTCGTATTGAGAAATACAGTTCGAAACTATACCTTAACTGTCTTCTGTTGCATAAGGAATATGCCCTACTACTGTCCTTAAATCGGCTCGATATATTTTAAACGGTTTCTTTTTGTATGCTCATCTTTTACAGTGACTGGTTATTTTACTTTTTAAATATTTTAAATAGTGCACTATAATCAACGTTCAAAATCCTGGACGCTAGGTCAAGATGCTTTCAATAATTCAGGAGAAAAGTTCGAAAATAAAATTAGGGATGTTGGCGATAGCTTGTGTCAAATGTTGATTTTGAACACAATTGTTGAGATTGGCAAAATATACACTTGCCTAGTCTTAGCACTTGGACGCAGCCACTTTATTGAAGAATTCATCGTATGCAGAATGTGTGCAGAGCATTTTTTACAATAGTAATTAGCAATGACTCTCACATTTACTTTTCCCATTTTTATTTTAAGGTCTACTAGGACATGACACGTTAATGATGTATGACAGTAATGACGCGCGCCATCTTGTTTTTGACACTCATTGTGCTGTCAACACTATTTCTTATCGATATTTAACTCGTAGTGATGTGATTAATTGTCCCCGTCCGATATTAATGTCCAATTGTTTATCGATAGTTTACAACGGACCACCCAAATTTTGGGAAAAGTGGGTTGAATACTTTACACTTTGGGTGGGGTTATATACTTGAATAAAAATGCATTATGATGATTGATAGACATGCTTATTGCCTAAACTGTATTGGAATATAATTATATCATCGTGATATTATAATGAACTTTTGGATTCTTAATCCAGTAACAGTATGTAAAATTAATTTTACATATTATAATGAAGAGTTTTAAACAATACAAAGTCGTTATAATAATCGAAACAAATAATATACGGTCTTATCTCAAAAGATTAAACATGAGCTTGTCTTTCACAATTACGATAGAAAAGAGCTCCGTTCCTATTCAAAACTTCTCCTTAACGTTCCCATAACACTAAATATTTCAATTCCTCATTTACTGTTAAGTCTATTTCACTCTGGAATTCCTTACCAAATCATATTAGGCAAGCTGAAACGTTGAATCGCTTTAAGTCGTTAGTATTTAATCATTATTTTAATATATCTGTCAACCAATAATATTTACAGGATATACAAATTGTAGTAATAGTATGTATTATTATTTATTATTAGTATAATTATATTGTATATTATTATCATTATTATTATAGTATTTATTATATGTAAAGATTAGTTGAGTGTATGTACATTTTTATTGTGAGTATATATTATTATTTATATTATATACATGTATACTTTTGCACATCACCATTTTCCTGAATTCATAATCTCATAAAATTTGTTAAAGGGTTGCCTGGAAGAAATTGCTTTCAAGTAATAAGGCCGCCCTTGTGTACATGTCTCATTTATAAATTATTTTTGTTATTGTAAATTTTACTGTTATGTTTGTGCACAATAAAGTATATTTGATTGATTGATTGATTTGAGCTGTTGGACAGTTGTTTTGAGACCATTTCATACTGAATTTTTCTCTAATCAAATCAAATCTCTAAATAATTAGGCGAATTGTGGGTACCGCCACAAACTGTTCAACAGGTGCTTAAATCTTTTGTAGTATGACCGTTAATATTTAAATTAAAAGTGGGTTGTCTGACTGCGCTAGTAGAGAACTCAGTCCTCATTCTGAAGGTACTTTTTTATGAAATAAGGGGGCAAACGAGTCAACGGGTCACTTGATGGAAAGCAACTTCCGTCGACCATGGACACTCGCAGCATCAGAAGAGCTGCAGGTACGTTGCCGGCCTTTTGAGGGGTAATAGTTGAGGGTAAGGAAGGGAATAGGGGAGGGTAGGGAAGGAAATGGGGGAGGTTAGGGAAGGGAAAAGGGTAGGGGATTGGGCCTCCGGTAAACTCACTCACTCGACGAAACACAGCGCATGCGCTGTTTCACGCCGGTTTCCTGTGAGCCCGTGGTATTTCTCCGGTCGAGCCGGCCCATTCGTGCTTTGATTATAATATTCTCCTTTTCCTGCTGAAAAAGGTAGAATTTGTATGTAAATTTATTTGGCAAGTTTCAAAGCTTAAGCTATTTTGGATGTTATTATTTTTAGTTTGTCATTAGTTTGTTTTAGTTACTTTTCCGATATGATGGCTGCCTGACTTAAGTATATAAAATCATGATATCAAAACCACAAACTGTCAAAATAGTCGTAACATATTTCTGACCCGAAAAGAGAAATAAACTGAAAGACAAAAAGCGGCTCGCGGATCGTCTCCATACCGGGCAAGTGCGAGACGATCCCAAAACGTTTCCGCAAGACGAGCCCCGCAAAAAACACGTGTCACACCAATAAATCATCGAATCGGGTTTACTTGGCCAGCGATGTACGGTATACAGACTCACGGGAATGTGTACGATATATTATCTAAAATCAATTTGACATTTCAGTCTGTCAACTGTGATTAAAGCCTTGGTTTTTAATAACGAATTATGGTGTGTAGTGTATTTAAGGCTGTTTCAGACGATTTACGGACGATTTACAGACATCCGCTTATACCAGTTTTTAGCATACTACGAATGGATTGTAAAACTCCTTAGAGTTAGAGTTTTTGCTAACCCCCATTTTATACCCTTGGGTAAAACGGGGGTTGGAAGTTTTCAAATTGTATCTAAGTGGGCGGAGCCTCTAAATATCTAATTTTATTAATATACGTCTATGTAGAAAAGGATTATAGATAAATTATCATAATATTTGAAGCGAAAATTAAGATTTGTCGCTGCTGATATCCGTTTTTCTGCAACGTTGATGGCTCACCCGGTAAAATCGATCGACTGATTACACACTTATGTTAAAGTCGTAAAGAAGAATGTCGTCCGATTTTTTGTTTGTTAAGGGTTTTTGTCTGCCACTTCCCGATGTACTAGATTTTGGCTCGTCTGTTTTTATCGCACTAATTAACTGAAAGACGAAAATACTTTGAGGTCGAAGCAAGGTTTATGCATTTTAAATAGGATGAGCATTGAGTTATTTTTCAGTTTTTTTTTTTACTTGCTTGCCTTTGATCAATCAATGAGAATTATTATCGACTAAAGTCGATATCGAAGTTGTGACTCATTTATATGAATTAAAATTTTAAAATCGTTTTTCCAATATTTTTGGGGCTTGTTGTCAATATAATAAATGCGGTAATGTGTTTTCGGAAATATCACAAGATACACAGCTGCACATAGAACTTCACCTTTTTTGGAAGTCGGCTAAATATGGATTTGAAATAAGTAGTCGAAATACCATAAAAACCAAGCTATAACAATTATAAAAGTTAATTACGTAAGTTTATAAGACAATGATACACTAAATAAAATAACTTTAAAACGTCATTAAAAATAATTACCGGCATTATTTTGTCAGATTGGGAAATATCCTCTTAAATTAAATATATAATTTATGTGAAAGTTGGTAATAATGGCGGAATTAATATTAACCATCGCTTAAATCTTCAGTTTTCGGAAACAATGTAGGCTAAAGACCCTGATGTTTCGGCCTTTTATCTGATCACCGACATTTTTATTTGACATCATTATTTTGTGGGAAAATTGTTGAAAACTTTCGTATGATATAAATCCTGTTAAGATTTTCTTAGAATAATAAACAGATTATAGAGTTTGGACTAATCAACTTTTGACACTGTAAAACTAACGAGAAACAGGCCCAGGCCAGGGAGCAAACTACAGACTACACGATTTTAAGTTAACAACAATTATTATAATGCGTAAAATATTTCCAGCATAATCTTTATGATAAATTCCTATTTTAATCACCCATCTTTTTTATAGCAAACCCCTTTTACCGGGTGTTGATTTGGGCCCAAAATTTATGACTTTTCTCATTACGTAAAACTTCATAATGAGGTAATAATGAAACTCGAATTTAACAATGAGTACTAAGAAAAGCTCGTTGGTGTCCGTTTCTGCATTTCAGCCCATTTCGTTTAATAAACCCTAATGAATGGGTGAGAATTATCACTAAAGAAAATTTACTTTCAATCGATTTTCACATCTATTTAGATATGTTAAGGTGTATATTTCCATGGCTTATACCTCCAATTTTCTGGGTTGATCGGCGCACATTTGAGAACCGAATGGTAATAAAAGTTTATGTGTTTCAAACCTGAACGGGGTCCGGCAAAAAAACTGGAGCATCGCTCGTCGCTCGAGAAAATTTATCGCTGGCAAAAACCCTGTGTTGGCTTCCTCGAATTGTTTCGTGCAATTTGTCGTATAATTGTTAAAAGTGACATGTCTATATTTTTAATTTTATATTTTCGCTCCGTTACTTAGTAAAACATTTTTGAAAAGTTGGAATAAGTAACTTGATACTAGAATGTATCTAAAAAGTCTTTCACTGTAACATGTTGTCTGTACATAAACAATTAAATAAAATGAATAAATTAACTTCAATTAAATCATATTATTATCACGACACTAAATAAAGATTTTCTAAATCAAATGTTGAATCTGTCAAATAAAACATTATAAACTTCCCTTGTTCGAGTCTTAATGAATTTTTTTAATCTTAATAGCTTAATGAAAATTTGAAAAGAACTTAATCAAAATCGGTCATCCGTTTCAACACTGTGATGACACGGACAGTCATACACATAGACAGATAGACGTCAGACTTATAACGTTCCTCTGTTTTCATTAAGATTAAAAAATAACAGCTTATAACAAGCTAATGATGATGAACTGAACATTTAACATAAATATTGTTATTTGATTGAATGGGAAAGCGCTAAAGTGTTATTAAATAAACACCATTTATAGATATCCCTTAAAATTATTATCCCTTTCCTAGCGCCGCTAATAAGCAGGGGTGTTAAACTTTTTCGTGACTTCAAAATTAAGTTTAAGTAATTAAGGAAACTTCGAAACTAAATCGAAAAAAAAGACTCAAGGACTTTTGAAAATAAACTATTATTAAATTATTATGATCTTTAAATTTAGCTTTTTATTTACATATTAAGTCCTAATAATAGCGATAGGGTAATTTACTTTAATAGGTTTTATGTAAGATACATGTTTACTTTGCGTACTTAATTATGTAATCAGGTCAAATAAGCATTTATTGCAGTGATTTCGTTGTCTCATTTGCAATAAGTGTTTGCACTCTGACCGCAGAGCGCAGGCGCATCAGATAATTTATTTACGCAAATGGCCGCCTTAAATCAAAAGACGTTTTTCCCTCGTAATATCTTGTTACCATGAATTAACTGTACTCCTCGCTTTACTTGAAAAATTAGTTTACTGAGTACCATTATTTGTAATGTTATGATTTAAAATGTCTTTTCGGTATAAACTTTTATGGCGTTTATAAAGAACGGTTTTAACTAGGTTTAAAATACAATTGGTTGCTTTGATCACTGTCAATTTTTTTTTATTCAAAACTATACGTACAAACGTATAGACAAGTACAGTAACTATAAATGTTTTTTTAAAAAATAGTTTACAAACTTTACTGATACAAAAATTATATAATTAAACCTACCAGATGATGCTAATTCGTTTACCAAGCGGAATTTATAATATTAAGCAACAAAAACGTTTTCACGTCCTTTTACACCTCTCAAAGTATCTGCATACGAAAAACCTAAATCGGTTTAACCGTTTAAGACAGACAGACACACCTTCCCATTCATAATATTAGTAAGGATGAGGATTTTCATTACGTCCTGATATGTATTATCAGAAGTTGATTCCTAAAGGCAGATGGGGGCCCTACGTAGCGTCATACCCAGCCGACAGACCACAATTAACATTGAATTGACATAATCTGACAAAATGACGTTGGTCTGTCAACTGTCTAGGAATCAATATCCTCGATGGTACAAAAGTGTAGCCCAAGGTTAGCCACACCTGAGTTCGTGCTCGCTGACTTAATTTTCGCGATCGGCGCGCACGCAACGGTAGCTATCGCTAACCGCTCTATTACTGTTCCCCATGTGAATATCCGTTATTATATTCGATATTAATAATAAGCTCCTATGAGCTAACGACTTGTCATTTAAATAAATAATAATTATAAAGGCTCTGTCGTGAGTAAAGTACCATGTAGCCCATTTTAGTAGTTTTAACAACCAAAAATAGCGATATACGACAAAGCAGTTAAAAAATTAATGATAAAAACTGCGTCTACAAGCAGTAACAACCCTGCCTAAACTAGATGCGAAGAAAAGAAGATTGCGCGCCGTTCTACTTGGAGCATGTATGCAAGAAGCCAAACGCTGCAAATAGTGCTAGGCCGGATTATCACTATGTAATATGCAGTTTCTGGACCATCCTTATTTTTACTAACATAATCAAGAATCTAATCACTATTTGGATCTCGAGAAGTTTGACGTTTGTGTCGACTTTCATTAAATTGTTTTCATAGTAGTTACGGATCACGATCGAAGCTTAATTAAAATTGACTTCGATACAGATTCGTTATTCGGAATCTTTTCAAAAGAATATCGTAAGGCCGTCCATGTCTCAGTTATAGCATTCTCAGCATTTTTATTCTAATGGATAATGAAACTAGCAATCATACGTAACATAGAAGTATTAAAATTCAGCAGCCGATCGTAACGCCACATCAGTACAACGAACTTACGAATCAAGCGAAATTGATGACCCAGAGTCATCAGATATCACTAACAAGCGGTAGCTGATGCACGTGAGATCCAGAGATCGAGGGAGCTTTACACTTTGTGCGGATATCGCTAGCTTATACTTTATTATATAGTATTACACTCTATTCAGAACGAGCAGTTTCTACGGTCCTGCGAAATAATGAATGACAAATAATATGAACAAAGTACGTTATAATAAAATATATTCATATGTCAAACACACTCGAAAATCTTGATAATATTAATATGTCGTTTCCATGTAATTCTTATGTTCTTACGCGTGTGGCGCCAATATCTGATTTTTCTTTACGCTAAGAATAAACTCTGAGGTTTGTTATTATCACTATTCTAATAATACTTCAACTTCAAATATATTGTGTTTAAATTAGTTTAAAAAGGAACATGACGATAATAATAATAATATTATGACAACATGTCATAATTAAATTATAGTAATATTAAGTATACAAAAACGCAACGTCGTATTTAGTGTGAGGAGTCTATAATGAGTTATGATTTTTCATATTTTGCAATCTACATCTCAAAAATATACCTTGTCCTCTTTAAATAAGGTCTCCTTTGTAACAACGTAACCCTTTAACATTTTGATCTTTGACTTCCTGCATGTTTTTGGGTGCGTTTTCGAGCGGTATTTGGTGCGTCGCTTTATCTTACCCGATATGGTATGCAAAAACCAGGAGAGCTAAATGTATGGAAAACAATTAAATATAACAAATTGTTTAACGGTATTGAGATGAAAAATAATACTATTTTTGGATTGACAACTTGTGGTACTTGTATAAAATTGTTGTTTATTATTGTTAAATTTTGGATTGGATTAAAAAATTTTTTACTTTTAAATGTATAGATAGGTGCAAAAGTTAAAAATATATTTTAAGTACTACTAGTTAAAAACTAGTAGTACGAGTACTTAAAAAGAGTATGAGACATAATATTATAATACTATGAATTGTCTTGATATTCATAAAAACAAAATCCTACATTTTTTCAATGATTTTGGGAATTTTGTTATACACGCCCTACCAAGATTCTTAATTCTTTCCAATGGCAGTTTTCTTTGCACTCTCTTAAACTCGTGTTTAAAATCGTATTTTTACAGCGACTTTTTCAACTTTGCAGCTTGAAGTTTTCTTGTTACATTTAGCCGAACCTGTCGGACAAATTGTCGCCGACAAAAAGCGAATCATTCGGCAATTAGCTGATTAATTGTTTAATTAATTGCGTCAACATGGCCGCGGCCGGGCCTTGCGCGATTTTTGTTGTTACAGTTATGTTGGGATGAGGAAGAAGATTTTGGCGTTTATGCTATGAAGTATGAACAATAAATTCTATAGAAGATTAACTTTGTAGAAAAAATGGTTCCACAAAATCCATAATTATTTTTGGTCCTTCAGTTGGTTGTCAAACTCGGATTGGACATTCAATTTTTATTTTTTGTTGTCCTAACTATATTTTTATGACAGCAATTAAAGTCATATTTGAGCTGTGAAATGTTCTAAACTGAGATGCGTTAATGTCATAAGTAAATGTTGCCCGTAACTGAATTGCATTGCGTATTTTTTTGGTTTGGCAAATTCGTTTTTCTCACCTCCGGGCGGAAAACGTCAATTTTCTTCCCGCTGCGCTTATCGATGTTGCTGTTTTCCGCCTCCGTCGATGAGAAAAATAGTATACGCACTATGGGCAGTAAATAAGAAAGCCTCAGATCACAATATTATGTTCGTTGACCTCGGCCAACAATTACATGTGATCTGAGATATTTCTTATTTTCTTGCCCTAGGTACGTAATGTACTATTTCGATACACACATGACACAATACTGACAAGTACACTACAACATTCATTACATTATTATGGATTTCATGAAATGTGACCAATGGAACTAAGTAAGTTTTGATTGCAAGCAGTATTTATATTTTGACGCTTCCTCTAGTGCCTTGGGTCGTGCCCAAAATATTTTTTTAGCTGAAATATTTTTGTAAGTATTGAATTGCTTCAAGCCTTGGTACCGTTTAAGCTAAATTATATCCATACTTCCATACTAATATTATAAACGCGAAAGTGTGTCTGTCTGTCTGTCTGTCTGTTACCTCTTCACGCTCAAGCCACTGAACCGATTTTTCTGAAATTTGGCATGGAGATTGGAGATACTTTGAGTCCCGGGAAAAAAATAGGATACTTTTTGTTCTGGAAAAATGTACGGTTCCCGCGCGATAAACGAGTTTTGGCGCAACGAAGTTGCGGGCGTCATCTAGTAGTTTATTATATAAGTACCTGCGCAATGTTCTTATTATTATTATATTAATACAGTATGTAATTTTTTAACTTCAATGTAGTGGTATGCTAAATATTGACGTATAATAACACTTTATTTTTTATCTTTTTTTAGGAAGATATAAGCAAGCCTTTTGGTAATTTAATTATCTGCACAAACAACTTGTAAACTTAAGGCATAAAAAAGTAAGTAGTTTAAAATACAATATCTTCGTATAAGACTATTTTCAAATATGCTAAAAAAGCTTTTTGTTTTGATACGCCACATGACACCTCAAAAAAAATGTTAACCCAGTCACTTTATGTCATTTAAAGAGCGTTTTAAGGTACGAGTAATCATCATGTAGCTTATAATCAGCGGACGACCAAAAGGCCAATAGCAAATAATTTGTCTTGTACTATGGATAATTAGTTTAGAACTTATGAGGGAGCAGAATGCAGATAAACATACATAGCTGATACGCCGATAGCCACATACATACAGGTCAAAAACATAACCCTCCTTTTGCTTCCGTAGTCGGGTAATGGAGCTCACATTGATCTAATTGTGAACATCAGAGGTCAGTGCATTAGCCATTGAAAGGCCGTTCATCAGTCATCCCGCAGTAATGAACATGTTGCGGTGACGACAGTGCGGTAATTAGATGCTAGCGGATATCTTTGATTGGTTTTACGTAGAGTAGACATAGAGAAGAGCCATAGACCATATCTTTTCCTACGAGGCAAGAAAATAAAAATTGGGTTTCACTCGAGAAAAGGCATAACACCCTATGAGATAAAAACATGGTGCTCTCCCCTTTGTCCGGACATTAATGTCACGAAAATTTGGCTGTCTCCCGCTTTGCTTGGGGAGGGAAATTGGATTTCTCCTACTCCTCCTACCTTCTTCTGATTAATTTCGTTGGGGTCCCAAGACAGATTTAGCTTGTCCCTCGGGCATCCCTGAGATCATATCAAAGGGTTTTCGTGGTTGGTTACCACTGTTGATCCTGGCGACACAGGAGTTGCAGTGGTGGGAATGTGTGGTGGGCCATTTGCCTGTTTAAAAAAAAGGTACCGCGCACTGTAAAACTCTGGAACGAACTGTCACCAGCAGTTTTTCCGGACCTATACGACCTGCAAACCTTCAAGAAAAGAGCGTATTCCCATTTAAAAAGCCGGCAATGCACCTGCAGCTCCTCTGATGCTCTGAGCGAGTGTCCATGGGCGACGGAAGTTGCTTTCCATCAGGTGACCCGTTTGCTCGTTTGCTCCCTATTTCATTTTAAAAAAGGCATAAAACTCCATGTGAGATAAAAACAAATACTCTGTATAGAGCGCGGCTCTTGACTCGGAGGTCGTGGGTTCGACTCCCGCGTTGAAAACGTGTTATTTTTAAGTTTGGTAAGGACAATGCAGGCTAATCACCTGATTGTCTGACGAGTAAGATGGTCCATGCGTCGGATGGGCATGTAAAAAGTCGGTCCTGCGCCTGACCTCTCACCAGCGTTGTCTTTCGTCCGTCCCACTAGGTTATGAGAGTAAAGGAATAGAGAGTGCTCTTGTGTACTGCGCACACACTTGGGCACTATAAAACTACTCCTGCGTAGCTGGCCTGGTTTCAATGAAACCGGCCACCGTCACCGAAACTGGTGTGGGAGCTATTATGTTTTAGAAGTGGAAACAACAAGAGCATCCGTTTTCGTAGTGTCGTCGAAGCAAAGAGGACATTTTCTTTTCCACACCATGCCGATGGCCTTGACTCCATTTTACGAATTTTTGATCAGGGCATGTGTATTGAAGGGAGTTTCACATTTTTTTACGTTCTCCAAAAAGTTATAAATGCCACTATACAAGATGTAACAAAACTAAGTGATAACACCTAATGGTATACATGAGTCCCCTGTATTGTATTCACTGTGAAAGTAGCAGCGCTGAAAGAGCTACTATTTTTAAATGTTATGTATGTGAAAATTCTTGACACAAGGGCGCATGCCCATATAAATCACGAAAAAATTGCTTACAGACACACTCTAAAGTATTATCACTTAGTTTGTTACACCCTGTAGATGTTTTCACATCAAAAACTTTATCCTTACTTGTAGCTGGGACTTGAAAAATATTAAAACCCCGACTTAGCAAAGTCTGGTTAGTAGTTAAGACAACGACGCACTTACTGCAAACATAAACAACCTCTTACTTACTTTACTTCAATTAAATATTTTATTTGCAGTTTAGAGTACTTAATACATGTTTTGCCATTTTATCGGAATTTCAGCTTTGCACTTTCTAGCTGCGTAGTCGCAAAATGTAGTCTCTACTTCCACCGACTCTGCACACGTTATAATTAATCATGCAACACTTCCGCCATGCGTATTGTGCTGAGTGCGGGCTGTGACGGTCCCGGGGCGTTGGGATCTGACCTCGCTGATGAAGCGTGGATGATGATATTATGTACTAGATGTGTGAATAACGCCAATCCCGTGGGAACCTTGACCTTGAATGATATATGAAAACAAGGAGAGAAAGAATCATGTAATGTGATATAACCGGAAATGAGGCAATTTGTAGCTGAATTATTATGCCAGTTTTTCATTTGTGTATTTATTTATGGCCACCGGTTGATTTTGACAACAGATTTTCTCAATGAAAATAGTCTATCTTTTTTCCATGATCTTTTGAAACTAAGCTTTAAATATTGAAGTATTATTATGATGCACCGTAAGCGCGTTGAAGTCTTTTACTAGAAACGTTAAAAATATCGTAGGTATAATATTATAAATGTAAAACTGTGTCTATCTGTCAGTCTGTCCGTGCGGTTAAGGCGTGAAGTGATAACAGACAGACATACACACTTTATTGATATGGAATAAACTAGGAGGTTTTTGTTTAATCCTTCAACTTCGGGATCAAATAAAAATTAACCCATCGAATGATTGTACGCTAGAGGAGGGACTTAACGTCGATACCAGAAACTCTAAACCGTTATCAGGTTTATCAAAATGCCAGATATCGAAATGAAATGTCAGAAAATGATCTAATTTAGTAAGTGGTATAAAAAAGTGATTTATTTGATTGGCAATTAACATTTTATAATTAAATTCCTCAGATTAGTATCTACTGACATATACAGCCATTTGAATATACAATTAAAATATAGCATTATGGACATTTAAAAGCATATTAATAATTGAATCGTGTTACCAAAATATAACATTTATATGTTAATTTTAGGTAGTTTCCCATAACATATTTTTTTATGAATTAATCGTAATTAAAATGGCTATTTGAGTTAATTTTCGAATTCCATGGAAAGATTTTTGGGAAGGCTGTCAATTTTTAGCAGGTCTTTCTATCGTATAATATAAAGATATAGATATACATATAATATATATATGTATAATTCTATAGTTGAAGAGTTCGTTCGTAGGTTGGAACACGCTATTGTCATGAATTGCTGAACAGAATATTATCTATACCTACTTATCATAAAACGAAGTCGCTTTTTTCCCCTCGTGTCCCCTTTAATCTTTAAAACTACGCAACGGATTTTGGTGATTCTTTCAGTGTTAGATAGCCCATTTATCGAGGAAGGTTATAGGCTATATTTTATCACGCTAAGACTAATAAGAGCAAAGAAATAGAGAAAATGTGGAAAAAAAGAAGGAAAATTATTTGAAAGGGCTAACTTGAACGCGCTAATCTCAGAAACTGCTGGTCCGATTGAAAAAATTATTTCAGTGTCAGATAGCCAATTTATTGAGGAAGGTTATAGGCTATATTTTATCACGTTAAGACTAATAGGAGAATTTTGAAAATACGGTAGAAATTATTTGAAAAGGCTTATCTCGCGAACTACTGGAGCAATTTTTATGTTATTTGGCACAGATAAGAAGTAGACCACGTGAAGGATCATAGGCTATCGATTTTTTCAGTGGCTATATATTTTATACTCGTGCGTCGCCAGGGCGGGTCGCTAGTAATATTATAGAGTAGACCACAGAAAATGACATAGGTTACTTTTTAGTGGGTAAATATACACTTCTCGAGAAGTTTCTTAATTACGCAAGCGAAGCCTTACAGAAAAAGATTTTTATACTATCGTCAAATTAAAATTATTTGATAATTAAACATATTTTTCAATACAATCACATTACTCTACAATCTACATTACAATAATGGTACCATTCCAAATTAGAACCGGTGAATTTCCTACAACATATTTCTCTAAATTATAATCACGAACATTTCAAGAACAAAATTAGCCGAATCGGTTCAGCCGTTCTCGAGTTTTTGCGAGACTAACAAAATTTAAAATTCGTTTTCATTAATTTTAGAACCTTCAACAAGAAGCCCTTATTTTTATAAGGGTTTCTTTGTTGGAGGTTCTAAAATTAACTAAAGCCTCTCATGCAATATAGATGCAATAATAAATACAGTAGTATTTATAAGCTACACGATATCAGTTGGCGATGCGCTTAGAAAATATTCAAAGTTCTAAGCTTGGCGCCGATGGTTTCAAAGATACTCGCAACAAAATTAGCGCTAGTGTGCACCGAATAAATCTCTCGCGATAAGTCCTGGTGCTATGCACTGTGTGCTATAATAAAGTATACTAAGGTACTTGGAAATAGCACACACAATATTAATTAGCACATTAAATATTGCATTTATTTTAAAATTTGAGTGGGATGATGCAGGCTAATATTATCTGATTGGATTGCCTGGATCTGACTTTGATCATGGATGAGCCTGTAAAAGGTCGGTCCTTCGCTTGATCTTTTTGCCTTTCGTGTTTGCCATCTATATGATTATGAATTTATGATATTAAAAGAATATAGAGTGCTCTTGTGCACTGCCTTTAAATAAATTAACAAATAATAATAATAAAAAAGACGGGTTGCACTGCACTCCAGGAGTGCCGGCAGAAGTGAAAACTTGATTATTAACGTTGTGCATTTTTTAACATCGATTTTTAAAAAATATTTATATATATATAAATTTTAAAATCGATTTTTAAAAAATCGTCTATCAAGTTATTTCGATCAAGTTTCGATCAAGTTTCGATCAATTTTCGATCAAGTTTCGATCATGTTTCGATCAAGTTTTGATCAAATTTCAAATCGAGTACGAGTTCGAGCTCGACACAAAACACTACTCTCCAACCGTCTTACGGGTTTTCCAAGGTTTTTCGATCAGCACGAGAATCTGACGCGAGTTTCACAGTTTTTACCCATCCCACAAAAGTGCTCAACGCCGCTAAAGAAGTTTTCACTTCAATAATATAATATTATAATAATTATGTGGACGCTTTACACCACGTCAGTCTGACCCCGTGCTTACTAATATATTTCTGTTGTCTGGTACCCGTAACACAAATCCTACAGTTGTGTTACGGGTACTAGACAACATACATATGTATATTTCGTAACCAATTCATTAAAAACGAAATGTGTCACTCTAGCGCCAAATCTAACGATACTTTCAGACTCAAAACTGACCAGCCACTTTTAAACTTTAAGGGCGTGCCAAATAAATATTAATACTATGCTAAACTTTAAACTAGACGAACATAACTCTTCTGTCGCAGTTGAGTAAAATAAATAATCCGTGATCGTATTAAAGTAGCTATAACTTACGCATTAACGTTCTTATTCTCTGAATATATTATAAGAATATTATGTATAATATATTTCGGGTAATTTATATTCAAATTATGCTAATAATTTCATACTTGTCAATTCTATAGGCCCAGTACATAAAATTTGGACCATAGGGTTTTTTAATTTATGTGATGTGAGCAATTTTGATAAGATGTTTAACGTTTTATTAATATTAATAAAGTACATTTGCATTTTCATATATTTTTACAGTCCGGTATTAATTTTTAGTTAAATAATTACATTTTATACTCCACTGTAATAATGCACATTTAAAACAAAAATGGCATTATACTAAATATAGACAATAGACGACCTCCGTGGCGCAGTGGTGAGCGCGTTGGTAGCTCAAGCCGGAGGTCGCGGGTTCGAGTCCCGCCGACGGAACAAAAAGTTCATAAAGTTCCTAAATCATGGATGTGTATTAAATATGTGTATGATATAATGAAAATCTTAATTGTATGTATAGTATAAGAGTATGAAATATATTTCCGTTGTCTGATACCTGTAACACAAGTCCTTCAGGTACTTACCACGGGGCCAGACTGACGTGGTGTAAAGCGTCCATAGATATTATTATTATTACTAAATAACTCTATTTTTTTAAATATAGTGTCACTTTACTTTTATATATTGTGTGAAATCAAAATTTTCTACATCTAAACATGAAACGAATCGACTTAACATTTCCAAATAGGCTTGCGACTACGTACTTTTTTACTGTGAAAGTATTTAACAAAAACCTCCTATGTTTTTGTCTAGATTTCACAACGATCCTTTCAATTAAATTTTAACTGAGAGTATATAGTTTCTTTTTCGAGTTCCATGCAAGTCCCATCTATTCAGCGTGTGCGCATGATTTGGACGGCGAGGTGCAATCTCAATTAGGCCAGCATATTCTCTCGTTAAAATCGGAACGCATTTTTAATGTACAATCATCGACATAAGTGTTCAAGTTTTTTTTTTAATCCGATTACTGTGATACCATAAGACCACGATTTTGGCAATCGCTAAACTATTAATTTATTATCATTATCAGATTCAAAATAATAACATAGTTTTAGTATACCTTAGCTAGCCACTTAATGACATTATAAAATTGATAAAAGAAGCTTAAGTGGCCTTTTTTGTAAAAACGAGTCAATTTCTTTTCAAGCTTGTTAAGTAAAATAACAAGTTGAAAATTTAGAAAATATATAGCATTGTTAAAAAGTGGAAGGTGCTACCTCCTTATACAATAAAGCCATAAACCTTATTTCACATAAATTCAGAGTGGAAATAAAATAAATCGTTGTTTGTTAGAACTGATGGACTAGACTAGTTATTGACCGTTCTAAAAATGCCATTATAGCCCGCAGGATCAACCCGCAAAAACGAAAATCATGAGCGTCTTAGCACATATCTCTCTTCCTTATTCAGTGTTTAAATATGCGTTATGGACTCCATAAAGTATCGGGAGCTATTGATGGGTATATAGAATGTTAACGCTGTTCTTCACGAGCGTACAATGCAAAGCGCTTATTATCGTCACTAACGAGCTACATTTCTTGCGGCGGCCATCTTGAAAAAATTATGATTTGTTACTTCGCACATTTCGATTCGTGAAATCTAAGGATGTTGGGCTTTGATTTCGAACGGTCGAATTTCGTTAAATTCTATGTTCAAATTGTCATTCTAACGTGCGCGTCTAACTTAACGAAAAGGTTTCGCCATTCACGTCATTCCTCGTCAAAATATTTCCAATGCCTTTCAGGTGTTTTATGCCTTGACAAGACGTCATATGAGTATGTAAAAAATTGCTGGCTGGGGCATCCAAGTTTTAAAGTGTAAAGTAAATTCAGACTAAAGGTCAACTTAGACCAAAACGAGTCGCGAAAGCAATACAAAATTGGAATATTGAAAAGCGTGACGCACCTTTCAATAATATATTATCATCACTTACATTGTCGTGTTACATCTCGTTTTGTTTCTTCGTGAAGTGAGTAAAGTTTTTGCGAAAACGGTTCACTTATTATATCAATTAAATCTGTTAAGGCGCCTTATTCGGCGTGGACAGTTATGTACAAATTCGAGCAGGTGTCGGCCGTATTGATCTTGGAGATATCAATCAAATTTTTTTATTAGACATCACCGCGTCGTCGATATAAATATCCTTTTGGCGGCTTTTGTCAAGTGAAATATAGTTCTAGATCGCCCACGTAAAACTCATAGATTCAAGTTGATGAGTTAAAAATTGAATAATGTTTTATAGAATAAATCAAATACATATCTTGTCATAATATATTTTATTATTGTTAAGTTGGGGAGTGCCAAGTTCATTTTGATATTTTTATGCCTATTAGAGGCCTAGGAATATAAAAGAGCTCTTATTTTTATTCAACGCCATATTAAGTTGCTTTTTTCTGCAAAAATTAATTTATCGTGCGTAATCCGTATTTTTTCGTAATAAACAGTTTTCTATTTTATTAAGACTCTGATATCTGGTTTTTGAGTCAAAAGGCAGACTAACAGATATGTCTTTTGCCATAGCACAATTTTATATTGGCATGGATTTTAGTATTCGGCCATAGGCTACAAGTAACATCGTGGAAATTGAATCATAGGCTTGATAGTGGATCTACGTTATTTGTTTGGGCTTTATCATGTCAACGTTATTGGTTAAACATTACTTGACTAAAATACAGCCGTTTTTTTGAAGTGAAAACTTCTTTTGCGGCGTTGAGCACTTTTGTGGGTAAAAACTGTGAAACTCGCGTCAGATTCTCGTGCTGATCGAAAAACCATACAAAACGCGTAAGACGGTTGGTGAGTAGTGTTTTGTGTCGAACTCGAACTCGAACGAAATGTACAGTCGGGGAAATGAGTTGTTTAGCAGAAATGTACAGTCGGAGAAATGAGTTGTTTAGCAGAAATGTACAGTCGGGGAAATTAGTTGTTTAGCAGAAATGTACAGTCGGGGAAATGAGTTGCTTAGCAGAAATGTACAGTCGGGGAAAATTGTGCTAAGCAGAAATGTACAGTCGGGAAAATGAGTTGTTTAGCAGAAATGTACAGTCGGGGAAATGAGTTGTTTAGCGGAAATGTACAGTCGGGGAAAATTGTGCTAAGCAGAAATATACAGTCGGGGAAATGAGTTGTTTAGCAGAAATGTACAGTCGGGAAATGAGTTCTTTAGCAGATGCGCTGATTAAGGCCGCGTTTCCACCTGCAAGATAACTGTCGCGAGAAGTGTCTGGCAGTCTGTCTGACAGCAGCTTTTTTTTCGATTGTCGATATTTTTTAAATCGATTGTAAGGATTTCGATTAATTAATTAAAACGATCGTTTTTTTTATAATTTTTTTTAAATCGATTTTCATAAAAAATGGTTTGCAAAAATAATGCACAACGTTGATAATCAAGTTTTCACTTCTGCCGGCACTCCCGGAGTGCAACCCATCTTTTTTTTAACGAGCAAATGGCCCAACATACATTCCCACCACTGTAACTCCTATATTGCCAGGATCAACAGAGGCCTTTGATGATGAGATCACAGGGTTGCCTGAATATATATTCAGGCAACTCTGTGATCACATTATCATCTGGTAAGTGGTAGATAATATTATCTGGTAGTATATAAAGTAGCTACGCCTTGTTCTCGTATTGTTCTGCCATATTTCGTATACTATTGCGACTTACCGTTGAATCCCTAAGTTATTCTGTTTATTTTCCCTCAAAAAAACAAACTGTACAGTAGTTCACAGTAGCATCACTGCATAATGTAGGAGTCGTGACACATATTATCACATTCTTCCTTTTTAGATCTCCCCGAATGTATTATAAGCTCTATGTCTGGGGATCAGAGTGTATTTTTATGTGGCTCCTGTATAATGATCTATTGATTTATGTGAAGCATCAGTATGGTAATCAGCTCAAAGAAATGATCAAGTTAGAATAATGCATTACGTATTTTGTTGGTTTTGTCTCTTGTTTAATTTGAATAATTTCTCCCGTTTACATTACATAAAGAAAGAGGTGGAGAACTAGTAAAATGGTTACTTAGAAAACTTAGAAATAACCTGATTGCATTTTGATATACCCACCACTTCTTGGGCCGGTATAAATAGTCAGTACTTAAGATGCGACCCGGTCTCAAGACGCGGTTCGGCTCTGTGATTGGTCCAAATTTTGACAGGCAACCAATCACAGAGCCTGAACCGTGTCTTGAAACCGAGATGCATCTTGAGTACTGACTATACCAGCCTTAGGCCCGTATTTTTGGTCAGTACTCAAGATGCATCTCGGTCTCAAGACACGGTTCAGGGTCTGTGAATGGTTGGCTGTCAAAGTTTGGACCAATCACAGAGCCGAACCGCGTCTTGAGACCGGGTACTGACCAAAAATACGGGCCTTAGTCACCAGTATCACTCTTACAATATATTCGAATCTAATGACACCTCTCAAGCTATCTGCGCCTTTAATCTCATGGTGTGAAACGTTCTTTATCGATTGAAAACCAACTTAACATTGTACGTAATAATTATTAATTTAAATCGTGAAACCGTACATTTTAGCGTACCTTTGATTTCATTGATTCTTATGTAGACGTCGCTCTCTTTGATAGTAAAAAGAGATAAATCTTAGCTCAAAATTCATTAATTCTGCATGGTTTCTTCCATAGTAATATGCAATTTTAATACTGTGTAAAGCTGTCTTTTAAAATGGAGTAGAATGTATAAAAATACTTTCAGAATTTTGTTGTTAGGTCTACACGAGTTTCTTACGTCGTTTTTTCTCACCGCTTATAAATAACTAGATTTTAGCTGCAAATGCGTTTAGCAACAATTTGTCTATCGTGCTATCGACGATATCGTGCTAATATTTTTTGCGATAAAAACTATGCTACGGCCTTTTCCGGGACTCAAAGTATCTCCACCAACCTACCACCTACCTACCAAATTTCAGCAAAATTGGTACTTAGGTTTGGGTAGAGGTAACAGACAGACAGATAGACACCCTTTCGAATTTATAATATAAGTATGGATGGAAGAAATTTAACGTTGCTCACAATTTTGGTGAATAAAAAGACTTCATTTAAAAGGCACTCTCGTTTTATTGTTTTCAAATATATTAAGATTTAATAAAGAAAACACAATAATAAAAATATATTATCACACTGATAACAAATAACTATCATTACTTATAATAGGAAATCGTCTTTACTTATATAAAATGGCCTATAACAATACTAATTTGTATATTGAGTTTTTTACGTTCAGTCTGCAACAGATTACAAAATATTTGTCTATTGATATTACAATTCTTCTTAAACAATGACTATTCATTGATAGATCATTTCATGATAGTAATTTCTAACGATTTGAGCATTGAAAAGCATAAAAATATACAACAAAACTAAACAATAACGAAAATAGTTAACACAATGACACTAACTTAGGCTTACCGCTCATCTACGACAAAACAGTCTTTAAAGCAACACAAACTAAAAACTATAGTGAACACTCGAAACAAAAGGCTATAGTCAAAATAGTTTAAGGTGGCACTAGCGGTCATTGACCTTTCTAGTCTAGGAGCTATGTGAAAAATTTGTGCACTTGTATTCTGTTAACTTAAGAAAAATCTGTCTTGCGACAAGTCTGACTAATGCTTGTCGACTTTCTAGACATATAAGACAGATTTGTTCATTGTCCAGACTGTTTTATCTTAGATGAACGTATTGACTCAATAAACTGGCCTACCTATAATAAATACCTACATTTTTAGAAATATAATACATTTTTTGTACATTAATTTCGTAATAATTTCACTGGCCGCATCCCACTTATTCAACTAGATCTGGTAAGTTACTGGCTTTTCAACTGGCACGCTTTATCATTTCCGTTTCAACTCATTTTGATCTAAATGTAAGCAAAAATACTTGTGGCACTCGAGGACTGCCGAGGTAAAGCTATTGCATTTTTTATCAATTTATGTAATTACATACTCGTCTAGTCTAAGTAATAGACGATTCACGGCAACGCCGCACCACTATGCTGGTCGGATCGGGTGTTAGGTTTTTTCGTTACGGAATTTCTTGAATCGGTCACCGCACTCAAAAAATAAAAACTATGCTATAGCTTAAAACTTGAAATTCCACTAAATGTTGTTTATTTCTTTCCGGTTTCATCTTTACTGTGTGGTTTATTTGTGAAATTAGAATTGGTAGCAATATAGTCGTTCATAATGAAATTTGCCCACAATTAGATCAAAATCAATTGAAACCAAGTATATATAATATTATGATAGTTTACATCATAAATAATTTTATGATTTCTAATATAATTTTAGTACTCGGCCAAAAATAATGTATACCAACCTTTAAATTAGTTCAAATATAATATCTCTAATTTGGCCACCATTTTTATAACACTACTATTATTAAGCTGGAATGTAATCATTAAATATCACTAAAAATAAAATGAAAAATATAACATAATATGTCACTCATGCATTTGAATAATTTAAATTAAAAAAGTCGATATACATTTTTTATGGCCAAGTCAATTTACTTATGACAAGTTTAACTTAGCTATTATACAAATAAATTGACACTAATATCTGGTAGAGAATTCAGGTAAACTAGAGGAATGTGTAACTTAAATACTGTATGGCAGAGGCTTCGGAATAGGATTGCTTGCTAAACTAGAAGCATAGCAGATCCGAAATTTAGCTTAATTTACACCCTTATTCATATCACTTAGCGATCAAATGCTAATGTAACTATGAGTGGCACTTTGATGACAAATTATGAATAAGGGGTTAACTAACTACTTGGTCCTTTACTTTCAACTTCAATCTGTTGAAATTGGCAAATCAACAACTAAAGCAAAATCAGAACGTTATATAAACAAAATTATGTCTAGAAATGGCCAAACTCTTTATATTAGTACAAGTAGAATATAAGCTACAATATTTACAGAAAGTATAAAAATATAAACGATTGAAACAAATATAACACTTTAAGTTACGCTGTAAGGCAATGTATCTATGAATCTACAGCAATAATGGAATGTGATGTCAACAAGAAATATTTACAACAAAATTACTAATCAGTATTCTTATAATACCTATCCAGTTAGAGGCACTTCCTCGGCCCGTTTAGGAACGAGACTAAGATCTAATGGGTTTTTCATGATATCTTTGCTATTATCTTGACTCAGATCGATGCTGAGCTCGGGCTCAGAATCGTCCTCGTGCTTAGGACTCCTAAACAGCACTGCTGTGGACTTAATTGACAGATCAATAGGCTGGTCTTGTTCAACGGCGACGCCGGCCACCGCCGGCACATGCATGACTACGCTCCCCCCGTTTCGATTCTGCCATGCCAATCCAGGTGGAATCGGACGTATTTGCATGGGACTGGCCAAAAATGGTGTGGTCCGGGGAGAAAAACTCGGGGACGGCGTCATGGGTCCGAAAGGTGAGGGGATGAGCGGTGGCTTTTTTCGTCGCGGATCCTTGTTGCTTCTGATCGCGTGCATCCTTATATCCTTTTCGCTGCACGGGGACGACGCGGGCCGGAGCGTGCTTAACCCACTTGTACTTCTAGAACTATTGTCGTCCTCGGGATCAGCCGATGATGCTCCCGAATCGGAAGGCGAGGCACTTTGTCTGGTAACGTCCTCGGTGTACGGGTTCTTTTCGGAGTTTTTATAGTAGTCCGCCAGGGCCGCGGCGGGAAGGAGGTTGGTAGGTAGAAACGATGGACTAATCGGCGAGTTGAAGGACGGTGGTGATTTACTCGAGTGTAACTGCTGCATATGCTGCTGCTGCTGTTCCTGCAGTAAGCAGTGTATCTTGAACCAGTTTGACCTTCGGCCGTATCTCGAGCCAGATTTGGACATTCCGACGAGGAGACACTTCCGTAACCGGCACGCCTTGCACGCCGTTCTATTCTTCTTGTTGATGACGCATTCCCCGTTGTTCTTGCACTCGGATATCGACGACAGGTTGTTGTACGTCCGCCCGAAGAACGACTGCAACAAAGAAAAATCGCCATCAATAAATTAATAAACCCAAAAGGATGCGAATCGATTCGAACCTGACGTATAAATTTAGGATAAAATATGGGCCGACTTCCGTCGCGGACGAATAAGGAAATTAATTTATTATCCTCGCGGTTGAAAAAACACTATACACTCGGCCGATGCTCGAAATTAAATACTACATTTTTCAAAAAGTCATTATAAAGAGCATTACGCGTTGCGCCGTAATCTGGGTCACCGCGCAGAAGGTCGTATCTCAAACTTAATATTGCATATGTATTCTTACGTCCTGTTGCGTCTTCGACGTAAGTAATGAGTGTGTTTCGTGGATATTTTGGATAAATTTGGACGGAGCCCGCTGCGAGCGGCCCCGAGTCTTCTTACTCAATTAGGCTCGTACGAAAGCGTAAAATATGTGACGGTGCTACAGTTTCGCGAAGAGGCCCGCCGCTAAATTGTGACCTGTCACATTATTTGGGATCTTAACAATATTTCTGATTGCATGTTGCGTTCGACCGGAACCCTCTTTAGTATAAAATTACCCGATTTCTCATCTAAAATTCTTATTAATGCTAATGCTTAATTACTTTTTAATTTACGTTTCGGCCGTGGCGTTTGTTATTTTAATAAATCGGGATAATTTTAATTTGATTTTGTGAATCTGTTACGTGTTATTTTAAGTAGTAATCTTATGGGATATTTTAGACCAGTATTATTGTGTCAAGGTTTAATATTTGTGACGGTAAGTCTGACAGGCCATCTCGTACCATAGAAGAGCACCTATAATGATATTGACAGTTGACACCCACTGTAATTTATAGGTCTTTTACCAGTTCAGAGATCTGTCTGTAGTTCTCCTGTCACATTTTAATGGACGTTTTTCCAGTTGACAGTCACTGTGACAGTAGCCATAAAAGCTCAAATGCTATTAGTAGGTACAATAGGCAAAATATACAACGCGAATTCACGTAATACCCTGTACAAAAAGTATGTAAAATTTTAACTGAAATTAGAGGAACACGTATAAGAATTTTGAGTTTTCAGCTCCAAAAGTTGGATCTGCGCTTTGATTTATTAGTTCATCAACTTTGTTCGTTATATTAATTATTATTTCAATATTATATTATTAACAAATTGTATGCTCATCAGCTGTATGTCCGATGTCAGATTGCTCAAACTGCTGATCGGTTTACACAGCTTTATTGTTTTATTTTAATACTTACATAATACTTATTTAAATATACAGTATTAAAGTAACGATAAAGAAAATTGATTTTGGTTTATTATTCATAGAAACATAAACTATGAAGTCATTTCAGAAATTAGAACGAAATATCAATAAACTAAATATTATTTATTAAAATGAGAAACCTTTGACTTACAACCTAATGTTTGTCTAAAGTAAACGAAATAATATAATAAAACCATAAAATTTAATAACATAGTATAATTTATTCGCCACTTTTCTGCGTAGCAATTCAAGTATCGCGGGAAAACAAACGATTTCCTTAAAGAGAACCCACTTTATATATCTTATATATAAATAAAAGTGAATTTTGAATTTTGCTAGTCCCGCTAAAATTCAAGAACGTCTGAACCGGTTTGGCTAATTGACCGACTTCCAAAAAGAAGGAGGTGATACGTTCGGCTGTATGTATATTTTTTAGTCTTGAAATAATATTATTTGTGGAAGTTCAGGAAAGGTTTATTAGGAGGGAAGTGATACGAAGTTCACTGGGTTATCTATATAGTAGAAAATAAAATGTATCTCACAAATTGTTGGAACATACAACAAGATAGATTTCTTATCATCCTTTTTTCCATTCTGGTTTCCTTTGATTTGATGTGATGCAAATGAGCCATATCTGAATGGCATTAAAATCATATTAAATGTAAAATAACTCCAAGCAGATCGTCATACACGGACACTAAAATGGTCATGAAAGGATCACGCAATAAACCTTTAGGCACGTATAGCTGCACCTTAAATAAAACCACCGTTACACTATCTCTGAATCTAGGCTTGCCCACATCACTAGGTAAAAATATCCTAACATTATCGCTAAGCATCCTCGTAATGACTCTAGGGCCACGGAACAGGCGGCAGCGGAAGCTATAGCGGAAGCTGTCGAAATAGCGATTTTTGTTTTTGATTTAGATACCTACCAAGAAAACGATTTGTAAACATAATTGAAAGCAAACGCCACTCTGTGTCAGTTTTTATCAGATAAGTAAAACTATTTAACCGAATTTCAAAACAAGAAGGAATATTGGAGATGTGTTTTTTTTTTGGTTCAAGTGTATGTCGGCCGATTTACAAAATTATTTCTTTGTATATTAAGTTTGTTTATAAGTAAGTCCTTTTTGCTTTACGTTATACCTTGCTTTTTTATTAATCGTGTCGTCACGAGTACAATATTTTGTCTTCATTTATCAATTACTTATCCAATTTTACACACAAGGACAAAACTTTTTATAATACGTATCGCATAAATCTTTTTGTCAATAGGATAGTTTGATATACAATTAGGTACTCGCATTGAGAATTTGTTCGGCAAACTTCGTCCTTCGTCGAAATTCCACGTTCGTGGCCACGCCGTAACAGAAGTAAGGCGAGTCACGTATATACGCCGCTCAATTAGAGGGTCGTATCTGTAACGCGGATCCGCACCCATAACGAACGCCGTATCTCAAATTTCTCATCTCCTTACTCATATGCCCGCGAAACTATGGACAGTAATCATCATCATGTCTGCTCATCATACTTTGACGACCAGATATTTTCACGTTAGGACTATTTTGATACTTTAGTTGGGTACTCGTATTTCTTAATTTTAGAGGTATTTCTGGTGTCTGCAGTGAAGCAAAGCTTAGCTTTGTTAGATACATTATGAATCACGACAAATTCCGTGCGTCCATACTAAAGTTATTAATGCCATATTGTTCTCTTGTATGTCTGTTATTTAAAATGCTCTAGCCGCTGGACGGGCGATTTTTGGTATAAAAATACTTTGAATCACGCAAAAAGGATTCGGGTAGTTTTAAAATGAACCTATAAGCGAAATAAGTTGCGACCAACTTTTTTATATAATACTAGCTGTCCCGGTGAACTTCGTATCACTTTAAAACCTTCCCTGGACTTGTGCGAATATTTTAAGACTAAAATCAGCCCAATCCGTTCAGCCGTTATCGAGTTATGGCGTTACTGACACAATTGGAAATCCGTTTTAATATCCATACTAATATTATAAATGCGAAAGTGTGTATGTCTGTCTGTCTGTTACCTCTTCACGCCTAAACCGCTGAACCGATTTTGCTGAAATTTGGTATGGGGATACTTTGAGTCCCGGGAAAGGACATAGGATACTTTTTATCCCGGGAAATGTACGGTTCCCGCGCGATAAACGAATTTTGGCGCAACGAAGTTGCGGGCGTCATCTAGTATTATATAGATTATTTTATCCATTTCCAACAAATAAAATATAATAAATATGTAACATTGTTTCTGTGTCAATACTTAAATAGTATGATTGCAGGCGCATCAGGATACTTAGTAGATTAAAAAACTGGACCATATTGTACTAGAAATAGTTAGCAAAAACTCAAAGCGCGTGCCTGGGCCACGATATAATTATCTAGATGCGCATTAATATTTATTGTGGGCGATTATCACGGAGATAAATATCAAATGCGCAAGATACGATCTATAGACACAGCACCCAGTAACGATTTCATATACATAATTCATACGTCATGGTAGCGCTGCTTTAGGAATATAATAGGTATTAGAAATTCAGTCACTCATGCCGTGAGTACGATATTTCCTGGTATACTGCTTTTTATCGCAACGAGCTGTAAATCGACTGATGAGCGATCATTATCGATGTTGATTTGGAGCATTTTTGACCGACTTCCAAAAAGGAGGAGGTAATACGTTCGGCTGTATGTATTTTTTTTTTATGTACGTTCACCGATCACTCAGCCGTTTGTCGTCCGATTTTCAAAATTCTTTTTGTGTTGTGTAGGGTTCAACTCGAATTTGGTACCATGTTCATAAAAGTGGTGATCTGATGATGGGATCCTTGGGGAATCGAGAGGACTCCTTGGAACTTGTATGGAAACATATAGTGGTTTTGATTTTTTCTGAAGCATTCGAGGTAAATGCTACCAAAAAGTAAGATTTCGTACCAGGTCATACCCTGGATCCGAAGGTACCGAACAGAACTTTTGAATGCTTATAGGTACAGGTTCGGGGATTTCGGCGTTGTTTAAACAACTGAAAGCATAAGCTAAAACATCAATTTGACTGGTCATCATCATCATAACCACAATTATACCATGGCTCATCACACTATGACCCAATTATTGGTACTTTTCGTTATATTTTCCATCGAAGCAGATGTTTTTGATGATGATTTCGCTGTTTGAAGACAGATTTTCAAAATTATTTTAGTGTTGTATAGGGTTCAACTCTAATTTGGTACCATGTTCACAAAAGTGGTGATTTGATGATGGGATCCTTGAGGAATCGAGGGGACTCCTTCAAATTTGTATGGAAACATAATATAGTGATTTTAATTATTTCTGAAGCATTCGAGGTCAATGCTACCAATAAAGTAAGGTTTTGCACCAGGTTATACCCTGGATCCAAAAGTACCGAACAGAACTTTTGAATGCTTATAGGTACAGGTTTGGGGATTTCGGTGTTATTTAAACAACTAAAAGCATAAGCTAACACATCAATTTGATTGGTCATCATCATCACAACCATAATCATACCATTGGTCATCACACTATGACCCAATTATTGGTACTTTTCGTGATATTTTGCATCGAAGCAGATGTTTTTGATGATAATTTCGCTGATTGAGGACAGATTTTCAAATTTCTCGTGTTGTTGTATAGGATATAATCTTAATTTTGTATACTTAGCAATTACGAAAGTGGTGAGCTGATGATGGGATCTATGCGCAATCGAGGGAAATCCTTGATATTTATCAAAACACTCATGGTGGTAAAAATGTTGTTTCTAGTAAATTAAACATAATATTATGTTACGAGTAAGAGAAATTTCATACAAAGGTGTCTCTTGGTTTAAAAGCACTGAACAGAACTCCTGAACCTTTAAAGATAAAAGTTTGGAAATTGCAGCATCGCTTAGATAACTGCAAGCATTTACCACAATTTCGCTTACTGTAACATAATGTGAATAGTTAACATTCGTATTGGTTATTTACGCATAAAGCCTTATTTTGTAGATACTTAACTAAAAAGAGTGAAATTATTATTTTTAACAAGAAAATTAAAACCGACTTCCAAGGTAAAAACAATAGTAATATTATGAACTAAAAAGTATTAAATAACTCTTACTCTTTAATAGTGCCTTTTTCAGAATTCGTCTAAATCTCAACTATTTCTGTGCATACTACAGTCTTCATTAGTTTTGAAGTCGGTACCAGTGCCAAAAGTTTCAGATATTCTGACATTGACTGAACTCACGATTAAATTAGCTGGCACCGACTTCGAAGTAATGAAGACTGTAGTATGTACAGAAATAGTTGAGATTTAGACGAATTCTGAAAAAGGCACTATTAAAGAGTAAGAGTTATTTAATACTTTTTAGTTCATAATATTACTATTGTTTTTACCTTGGAAGTCGGTTTTAATTTTTTTGTTAAAAATAATAATTAATCGACTTGCAAAAAGGACTTGTCCGGCTGTGGATATTTTTATAAACTTAAAAAGTCATCCCATCTACTCGGTGAGTAGCTAAATAAATATTTGTTTTGTACAATGCAACTGCGCATGTATGCAACTCCACATCCGCTCCACAAATCCTATCATTCCCAGAAACTGTACATTTTCTATGACAAAATCTTAAATCTTGAAAATGGTTACTTAAAATAATGGGGTCCTATTGTGTAACTATTATGTCGCACGTTTTAACATGTGATTTTATTACAACGCTTTATCTAAAACAACATTATAACCTTTAAAATTTAAAACTTTCCCTTAATCTCTTAATTTATTGCCAATCGATAATGAAAAGTTATGAATGGTACTAATCTAAATCTAATCTAAATCTAAATATAAAATACAATTCAAAGGTGACTGACTGACTGACATGGTGATCTATCAACGCACAGCCCAAACCACTGGACGGATCGGGCTGAAAGGCATGCAGGTAGATGTTATGACGTAGGCATCCGCTGAGAAAGAATTTTGATCAATTCTACCCCCACGGGGATAAAACAGGGGATGAAATTTGTATGAAACTTTGTCAATTTTAAACCGATCGGGCTGAGACTTTGATACATAATTAATCATAATATTTCTTAACGCGAACGAAACCGTGGGCAAAAGCTAGTTGTTTGTAAGATATTGCCCATAACTTCAAAATTATATTTTCGAGAAAAACCGTACGTTTTTCGGGACAAAATATATTATATTATGTCCTTTCTCGAGACTCAAAGTATTATTTACATACCAAACATTGAAATTGGTTTAGCGTTTTAAGCTTGAAGATGTATCAAATAATTAAATAATTATAATATTATGTATGATATTATGATAAAAATATAGTTCTCTTGTCTGGTATCCGTAACACAAGTCCTTCAGTTAGCACCGGGCCAGACTGACGTGGTGTGAATAGATTATATTTTATCAGTCATACGCACTATGAAGATGGATATAATATTATATCTTATATATAAAATTCTCGTGTCACAATCTAGACACGCGGTAGCGCGTCAAGCCAAGTTCCAGCATAACAGAATGGCGAGCAGCACCGTGTGTAACATTACACGAACCATTTGCAGGTACTTTTGACCCTCTCATAATTCCAAAACTATTTGACATAAACGTTTCAAATTTGGCTCTTATAATGAGACTTGCGAGATAACTACATGCTAAATTTCATAAGCACAGCTCAAACGGTTATTAAGATATTAACGTCCGAAAATCTACATTTTTATCACTGACTGACTGACTGACTGACCTATAGATCAAAATTCTAACCCACTTCCAGATGATCTAGAAGGCTGAAACTTGGAATCCAGCTCGGCAATTGTGTGAAAGCGTGAGGAAAAATCAGAAAACAAAAAAAATCGGTCAAGTGCGAGTCGGACAGAGCCAAACTAGGCAAAAATTGTGTTTTTTTGTATGGAGACCCCCCTTAAATATTTATTTTATTTTACTTTTATTATAAATTATGAAAATAAAAATATAATTAAAGATTTTTTGAAAATTTCAAATATCTACCGGCTGCTATTATTGATTTTGAGCAAAAAAGGCCAAAAAAATCACATTTATTGTAATTTGTATGGGAGCTCTCCGTAAATATTTATTTGTGAAGTGAAAAAACTTTAGGAAATTAATAGAAGGTGACTTTATGAAGTATGTCTGTCTGTCTGTTACCTCTTCAAGCCCAAATTGCTTGTACCGATTGTCCTTAAATTTGGTATGGAGATATAGTTTGAGTCCCGGGAATAGACATAGAATTCTTTTAATACGTATGTCCGTCTGTCCGTCCGTCTGTCCATCTGTCCGTCTGTCCGTCTGTCCGTCCGTCCGTCCGTCTGTCTGTCTGTTAGACAGCTTTAATAATAGCTTCTTTACTTCCGCACAATAAGCTGTACCCTATTAGTTAATGGTTGGAAATACACTTGTGTTATACCGTATTATTCTAATGCCTCCTAATGGTAGCTGCTTTTTCCATTCGCTTGAATTTTCTTTGTTTTATTCGTCTGATACTCAACAAGGCTTGGGGGCTATTTCGCCACTTCCTGATTAGTTTCAGATAGGCTATCCACAACTTATCTGACAGATGAAGCATTTTTTTGCAAGCAAGTTTTGATCAGAATTAAAATATTCAATAACTTTATGAAATGACTGATGTAATGAAAACTGGCCAAGTTAGATCTAATCTAGTTTATGATCTCACATTATTTAAATAACATTAATTGTTATAGATATTCAATAAAGCAAAGAAATAGACTCTATTATTTGTTCATAATGTTATTTGGTTCCTATACATACATATTTCGATTTTCCATGGAACTTGGCACTCATTTAGATCTCCATCCTTTTTACGGCTAAGTCCATAGACAAGAATAATGTTTGTATGGAAGTTGGCTTTCAATTTTTATATATTTTATGTTTTTGGTGGGATATTAGTTACCGTACTTCTCCGAGATGGCTATAGTGATTTTTACCAAATTTTATATGCATATTCAGTAAGTCTGAGAATCGGCTACTGGGTACTTTTTATATTCATAAGTGCATTTCTTGAATAAATAATAGCATATTATCACAACTCAAGACTGACGGCGACCATTGTTCGTGCGACGGGATAGCGATGGACGTTGCCATGGTACCATACTTATTTAGTCACTTCATTAAAATAATAAACAACAATTTTACAATTACTACAAATAATTTATATGGAAAAACAACGTTTGCTGGGTCAGCTAGTAGTTTATATATAATTCAAATAGCGTGACTATGAATCATGCACATAGCTGTGATGTTAAGAGTCGATGCTATATGACAAATTTTCTAAGAATTTTATATCAAGTGGAGGCGTACCGTTTTTTCTCATGGCCTTCATTCATAACCATTTTATACGGTTTTGTATAATAGGGCCAAAATAGACATACTGGAAGCGGAATTTCATTACGTGATAATATATTGAGAGTTAATTTATTATCTTAAGGTTTTTTCTTCGTTAATTGGTTCAAAAATATGTTTGGTAGTATTTATTTAAAAACATTATGTTACAACATAATATAACCTTCCTATAAATATATTTTATCGATTAGGTACAAAGGTATACGAACTATGCAATACGTCCAAACGTCTCATAATAAAAATAGTCAAAGAGAATATTTTTGATTTTACTATATTTTGAAACAAAGCATCATTTCTAATGGGACATCAATAACGCGATAACACCGAACACCTTTCGAAAGTTACATAAGTCAAAGTGTCAAGTGTTCGCAAATATGAGGTAATAACTTGGACAAATTATGTCGCACACGAAAATATCGAGTGTCACTCGTGTAGCCTCCTTATTTTACGACACGGTTACGATTGTAATTATAAGAAGCAATAATATCATATTTATTATCATAATATTATGTGAAGATTATTGTGTAGCGCCGGTTGTTACCTGAGGAGTTACAAGTGCTTAACAGCTTAACGTTGTAACCAAAATCTTAGTCAAGAAATAAGCAAGATAATGAATGGTGAAACCGATATTGATAGGTTAGCTTTACAAAAATAGATCAAAATCGGGTTATAAGTTTAGTGGAATTAAAAAAAGAATTTGTTTTTACCTTTTTTGAAAGTTGAGTCTACGTCATATATATCACCGCTAAAATATAATGATTAAGGTACACACACATTAGGATGGGCCGCAGCAGGGCAGAGCGAGCCCATTTTCCACAGATTTTTATGGCCTATCGCAAACAAGGCAATAAAAAATAATTTAACGTAATGTGTGCGTACCTACAGCAAGCGTTTGATAATAATAGTGTGTAAATCTGCAATAACTTTACAATTTACAATGTGATTTTCTATGTACAAGATGACGTCACATTTACGAGATGAGAGCTATCAAACCTACTGACGAGTTCATGACCGACCTGACCTCCACTAATCCTCCTACGCAACAAGGATGTGACTTTCCTTAAGGCTTAGAACTAGCAGTGCTTTATATGGGAAGACACTTACGGTGGTCCAAGCCGTGAGACGGGGCATGAAAATAAAAATTTTGTTAAAAATAGAAATGGACAGAGCAATCCCCTATACAAAATATGTAAAGTTAAAATATATAGTTAAATGCAAGTGCAGCCAATGGTTATAATATTTATATTATTAGGTACCATAGAAGAAATTGATCCATAGGCACATGGTGGACCTACGTTATTTTGTAGGATTATGTCAATTCAATGTTAGCCGTAATCTGTCGGTTGGCTTTGACAAAAAGCGACCAAATTACGTAGGTCCACCATCTGCCTAGGAATCAACTTCTCTGATAGTACAATGTACTATCAGAGAAGTTGATCCTATGCAAATCGGGGACCTACGTAGTTTGGTTGCGTTACGTCAAACCCAGCCGACAGATCACAATTAACATTAAATTGACATATTCGACCAAATAACGTTGGTCTATCAACTGCATAGGAATCAATTCCCTCGATGGTACATGAGTCACGTTCGGACGTTATTATAATAATATTCATAAAAATTTAGGACAAGTCGAAATACGTTCACCACTTAATTTAGTGAATGTAAACACGATTATAAAATGAAAAACAATTGTTTTATGCAATGATATCGTGTTAATGAATCATTAAACGCCAAAACGAATTACAGGCGATAAACATAATGTTTCGTTATTATGGTGCGCTTAAATTGATACGGCGCCAATAATTTTTCGCTTTGAATCATTAAATGGGCATTATCATTAATTTATAACGAATTAATGATTTTTACTGTGCAATGAGACAATAAACATAAAAGGTGTCATATAAAGTATATTTGGACATCCTTTCTGTTGGCCGCGGGCACTACTTGCATCGACAAAAATTGTATATTACACCTCGTAAATTGTAATACACTACATAAATTTACGTTTATGTTGTGCGGAAAATAAATTTTACTTTATGCTCATTTTAGTGTTACGCGTCAATTTAATAAAATTCATGTAAGCTTGTGATGAAAACCGATTCCAAAATGAATCAATAATTTTTGAAAAAAAAAAAATGTTGACAATCTTTTTAATGCTTATTTAAGTAAGGTAAAATCAGTATTTGCAAGCAAAAAATGCAATTGGAACTGTAATTTTCAAACCAAGAAAAAACGTATGTACCATCGAGGAAATTGATTGTTAGACAATTGACTGGCCTGCGTCATAATATAAGTCGGCTTAGGTATGTCAATTCAATGTTAGCTGTGATCATCGAAAACGTGTAAGTTTAATTATACCTATTTTAATTCTTTTTGTATCATGTAACCTAACTTTTAACGGGCGGTTTCAAAATTTTTGTTCCATCCATGTATTTACTCCTCGTTATTCTAAAATAAATATATATCTCGAGTGCTTTAGATTATCTAAAACCTTACTCTGCCACAAAGTAAGATTGTTCGGTGTTTGAAGATATGTAATTGTTAGATTAAGCAAAATATATTGCGTATAAATGTTCCGCGCTCACCGGACACATATAATAATAGTAATAATAATAATAATAAAGATACGCATTTGTATAATTTGATGATGATAATAATAATAAAATGTGGGGCCACAAAGCTGGTGGTATGTACTTATCCCAGTAACTTAGGCTTATGTGCATTGATGGTACGTAAGTCGTACAAAAACGTAAAAATGTACGTCCATTGGGATGAATGCTGGATATGTATTGGATCACTGCATTGGGAAGTCTAAACAGCAATTGAGTCAATTAAAGTTATAATAAAACTAGACATTATCAGTACTTTGTTTGTAAAGTAAGTCATTAGTAAACGGTATATTTTTCCATACTTAAAGTAGTACTAAAATTGATACAAATCAGTTCTATGGTGTAAGCGTAAAAAGGTGACAAACCGATAAACATTATAACACAGACATACAGATAATAAAATTTGTATTAAGGGGAAGACAGCTGCCAATTCGACATCTTTGTGCAGTTTTCTAGACGTATGTATTTCATTGATTGGCACAAAAAATATATATGTGATTTTTGATTATATTTGGAAAAGCTTGTCGAATTTATATAATAAAATAATGTACTCTTACTGGATGAAAAAAAATACCAAAGAACTGTTTAAAGTAATAATACAATATATGCTTTAAAAAATTGTTTATTTGATACCTTTTACAAAAATCCAAAGATTGCCGGATTTAATTTTCGGTTCTGACATCTAGATTTCCCATAATATTTATTTTTTCCTCTAACAAACGAAAAATTTATCCACGCTACCGAGTGAACACTTCACATATCTGTCTCTCTGGCATGAAAATCGACAGAGGTGCGAGAGTGATGCGAGATCAAGGTCATTTGCAGTTGTCAGCGTCTTAATATGGGACGTTGGTAGGTAGTCGGTTACAATATACAATTCGCGCGTTGATGTCTTTTGTACTATACGAATGGTATTGTCTGATTTTAATACCTCGATCGTGGGAATAGCAGACACAATAGATTTTCAATTGTTATGTGACAGTCGGGTGCCGCTTGAGGATCGATGGGTTAAACAAAAAGGTGTATATTTTAAGATATTTCGTGGCCAGCAATCAAATCTAAGTTAGAGATAAGTATATTTTAAATTAACGATTACACTTTTTTGTAACGTGAACTTGATTAAAATATATAATGTGAAAATGATATCAAAGATAACAAAATGTTGTATATTTAAAAATAGGTACGTGTTATGAGTTATCCCAAAACAATATTATATTTATTACTAGCTGTTGCCCGCGACTTCGTCCGCGTGGACTTCAGTTTATAGCGCGCGGTGTCAACAAAATTGGTGTCAAATTTAAAAGCTTTTTAAATCCCTGGTACCTCTTAAATCAAAATACCCAAAAACAGCTGTGCAGTGTGCACATATTTCATTTTTTAAATTAAGTAAACTTTATACCAAATTTAAAGCTTATTTAGCCCCCCATTACACAACTTTAGCTTTACCCATAACTATATTTTATCATTGGTAGGTTTAAGGTTACGTCACTGCATAGATAAAGTACGAGTAGTGAGTTATTTAAACAATATCGTGTAAAACAATCGATAGAATCGAAAAACCTTATTCAATATGGTGCCACGTCTTATAGAAAGACTTATGAGCAAGCGATAGAGAGATGTAGGGACTAGCGACTCTTAGCGCCATCTGTTATGAATTTTTGGAACTAAATTAATTTGAACAAATTTACGCACTTTCACCCCCTTACAACCCCTTTTTCCAGTTAAAAAGTAGCCTATGTCCTTTCTCAGGCTTTAGACTATCTGTGTACAAAATTTCATTACAATCGGTTCAGTAGTTTTGGCGTGAAAGCGAGACAGACAGAAAGACAGACAGACAGACAGACAGACAGAGATACTTTCGCATTTATAATATTAGTATAGAAGTATAGAAGTATAGATTTAGGAAAAAAATGTTATGTAATACGTTTGTAGTAACAAGTAGAGCCGCGAGCACAAGCTTAAAAAATCCTCGGTATTGTGAAATGCCATAATAAATTGTTTTCCAAGTTCCTATAAAGATTTAAGGCGTGTTTATAATCATAACCATCAACAATATTGATTTGAATCCATTTTTAATCCGTAATCAAGAGTTATCTAAAATAACGTGGACTTTAATAACTCGTAAATATAATGAGGCGTAGAGAAAATGTGTGGGCGGGGACGGCTTTACGTGAGAGATAGCAATTCACATTTAATTTAAACAATAATAAAGATAATAGCTGAAAAAAGAACTTCGAATATTGCGCGTTTGAAAGTTATTAATATGCTTGGATATTATTAAAATAAAGTATCAAGCAGCGTTGCAAAAATCTTAATGTAAAAAATAATGCACTATTCATTACTTTTTTCAATTGAAATTTAATTGGTATCCATTACTCAGTAAATGATATAATGTGTAATGTGTGGTCCTCCATTACACATTATAAAAAGTAATGAGTAATGTGAATATTCACATTACTCATCACAAAAAAAAAATAGTAATGGAGTATCTTACATTGCCATTCGACAAAATAATGAGCCGTTATCGGACCTTCATTGTCCATTAAATGCAAAGAATGAGTAATGTAAAAATTGTCCATTACATTTCAATTAAAAGTATTGTAAGTATAGTGGAAGACATCTCATTATGTTAATAAAAAATGTATTAGGATGGTAAAGATAAGGAGTTTATTTTTTATTTTGATGAGTATACAAACTATTACCGAGTAATAAGGGCGACAACTATTTTCATATTCAGGAGAACAGCGGGGGATCCCCGCGGCTACCGCACAAGTACCTTCGGGCAAGCAAACTTTCAAGACTTCACCAACATCACTCTCGCGAAACTTGCCCTCTCTTCCCCTTGTCTCCAAAAACTGTACAGTTGTCTACGAAAACTGTACAGCTGTCTCCAAAAACTGTATTGTCTCCGAAAACTGTATTGTCTCCGAAAACTGTATTGTCTCCGAAAACTGTATTGTCTCCAAAAACTGTACAGTTGTCTACGCAAGACAGGGTAACAGGGGCAACAGGGTCAAGTTTCACGAGAGTGTTTGTGAAGTCATGAAAGTTTGCTTGCCCGAAGGTACTTCTGCGGTAGCCGTGGGGATTCGTGGTGTTTGGGGGGGGGGGTCTCTGAAAAAGGTTACATACATATACATACAGAGCAAGTCAAATAAAATCTTTAAAAAATAGTGTGTAATGGTACAGTAGGTACTCATTAACATTACAAATTGTAATTTGTAATGTACATTTTTAAAATACACATTAAATAAAAAAATGAGTAATGTAAAGATGATACTTTTCTCATTACAAAAAAAAAAATTAATGAGAATTTATCTTTAAGCCATTAAAAAAAGTAATGAGTAATGGACACTGACTCCATTACTCATTACTAAAAGTAATGGGTAATGGAAATTTCTCATTACTTAATACTAAAAGTAATGAGTAATGAAACGTCAATGCATTAACTAAAGTAACGCATTATTTGCATCTCTGGTATCAAGTACTTACATATAATTTCTACTTATTATTTTGTATTAAATGATAAAAAAATATTATTGCAAGAATTTAGTGTTACAAATATTTAAAAAAATGTGTACTTTGAGATAGCAATCATACAAAATTTTCATTTCCTAAGCCTTGCTCTCAAAGCCTTTTAAGTGTGTATTTATAATTTTTTTTTAATGTACTCTACGATAGGACGTTCTTTATTGACAAAAACATGTTTTCTGCTTGTAATAATTATATTATATTATTAAATAAAATGCCAAACTGATGGTTAGTAAGTTTTGCATAAATTTAATTGTGAAAAAAATATTTTAATTTATTATAATGCCTAAATTATATTAAGTGTTGTCGCATAACACCGTTCCGCCTTAGGCGGAGGAATTTGTCGTGAAGTGTTATACGGCAACAATCGGACTTGAGACTTTAATTAATTCGGCTCCTTCATGCCTCTCAATTTTATATTTACCTTTATCTGTGCGGCACGGGTCGATATCAAAATAAACAACAAGTTGTAAGCGTAAGCGGTTTGAAGTTTATAAGATCACCAAAATGTGTGTATTTATGAAACATGACGGACCTCTGTGGCTCAGTGGTTAAGCGTTTTATCAACGTTCAAGCCGGGGGGTTGCGGGTTCAAATCCCGCCGACGGAACAAAAGTTTTCTTTGTGTCTGGGTCATGGATGTGTATTAAATACATGTACCATAAAATAAAAATCTTAAATATAAGATAAATATAAAAGTACTAAATATATTTCCTTTGTCTGGTACCCGTACACAAGTCCTTCAGGTACTTACCACGGGGCCAAACTGACGTGGTATGAAGCGTCCATTGATATATAAAAATGAATATATGTATGAGTTAATGTCATCAATCATCATTCTCACTCTATTATATTCATTTACAATATAATATTCTGTATAAAATATATAATATTATAATTATTTTAATTAGTTTACCTAGGACATTGGACGGACACGTAAAAATTCACGCCAAAGATCTCTTGCCAGTCATAACTTACAGGTCATCTATTCCACAAAGTTATGAGAGTAAAAAAGAGATCTCCTGTGTACTGCGCATATACTTGAGCAATATAACATAGCTCCTGGGTCCATGAAACCAACCACAGTCACCGGAAACGGACTATGGGATGCATTATAAATTTAAAATATATAGTTTAATCGCTAGATCTTCTCAATTGGGCCATCGTAGTGCCTCGACCATTTCGTAAGGGCACTTTTATTGTTAGGGTCATCGAACAACGCGCGGTGATCAATTTATGGCACCTTATCACGTGGTAATGGACGCAACGGTTATTAACACTTTTAAGTCTTGTTTGTATACGTTTGGAAAGTTTAGTGGCCCATGGAACAATTTTACTATATTTTTAAAATGTACTGTATTTTTTACTGCTAAAGAAGGAGACGGTCGTGTATCAGAGAAGTTTATTCCTAGGCAGATGGGGACCCACGTAGTTTGCTCGCGTTACGTCAAATCACAATTAGGGCGAAGCCAAACGAGCGTAATTTGTGAGCAGAATTTCTGCCGGGCAGAATTTTTTTCATACAAATGACAACTCATTTTGAGTCGCCGTGTGAGTCAAACATGACTTTTGTTTGAAACTGAATGCAGCAGAATTCTGCCCGCCAGAAATTCTGCGGCTCACGACTCACAAATTACGCTCGTTTGGCTTCGCCCTTAACATTGAATTGCCACGATCCGACCAAATGACGTTTTGGTCTGTCAACTGCCAAAGAATAAATTTCCTCAATGGTACATATTTTTTGTGTCTTTTTATTTTTAAGTGTATGAAAATGAGTACAAAAGTGTGTTTGTTATCTCCTATCTATCTATCTATGGACGCTTCACACCACGTCAGTCTGGCCCCGTGCTAAGTACCTGAAGGACTGTGTTACAGGTATCAAACAACGGAAATATATTTTATACTTTTATACTATACATATATTTAAGATTTTTATTATATTATACACATATTAAATATACATCCAGACCCGGGAACATTGAAAACTTTTTGTTCCGTCCCGGCTTCAGCTACCAACGCGCTCACCACTGAGCCACAGAGGTCATCAAGTTCTATCATAACTGTACTATTTATATCTAAAAATATGCCTAGATTCAATTAATACTTCAGTCGGAATTTCCAGGAATTGCTATTGTATTCTATTGTTGTCGCGATCACCGGTGCTCGCGCGGGGCCTGAAGGATTAATTGATGAAAACAAAAAATGTTTCTCAAGTTTTTTCCAACGCAGGCAGTTTTGTGTTAACTTTTTATGTAAATTTAAGCCCGTGACTTGCACAAATCCGCTTAAGCTTATTATTAATAGATTTCAAGGTATTTTATTTATTTTTAGCGTCTGTCTAATTTTAAAACGATTTGTTGGCAAATCGATTTAAAATCACCTCAATTTTAATCTGTTGCCCTAAATTAAGATTAACGAGTCCGCTGAAAGCGCGAAATAACTTGTAATTATGGTCGCATTATAAGGGTTTGCGAAGGTTTTTTATTTAATCGTATTATTTTTGTCTCAAACGGCTCATTATATTTTGGACTCTTTTTGGATTGTTTGTTACCTTAACCATGATGCCGAAATGGAAATAGCAAACTAGTTAGTACTCAAACACAAACATAATAATTATTATTATAGTCTATATTCTAACTATAGTATAAAACGACCTGATTTTTACAATGTCAACAATAGAGTATAATAACAACGTACTAGTTCTCAAGCAAAAAAAAAAAATACATAAATTGGGAAAAAATATTTTTTTCGACATTAAAATATTTTATACTAGATGATGCCCGCAACTCCGTTGCGCTAAAACTTGTTTATCGCGCGGTAACCGTACATATCTCCGGGATAAAAAGTATCCTATGTCCTTTCCCGGGACTCACAGTATTACCATACCAAATTTCAGCAAAATCGGTTTAGCGGTTGGGGCGTGAACAGACAGACAAGACACACTTTCGCATTTATAATATTAGTATGGATTATTTGGCGTGACACAAGGTATCGTTACACCAAATTATATACAAAAAAAATATACAAATTCGTAGGTTTCAATGTGAAAACAAACAAGCACACATTCGTATTATTATTAGTACGAATCTCAGAAGTGTGCTAGATCATCGTGAAAGTGCTACCGGGAAGTTTTATCAGTTTAGAAATATCTTTGCGTTTTTGAGGAAAATCTTCACCATATTCAAGTTATGAGTAAGTACGCAAGCATGTGTAATACTTCTGAGTATTCCAATTTTGTTGGGATTATGTAAATAAGTATAAGGATCAGTACACATTGCAACGTGACGAGGCGATGCTCCACAATTGTAAATTAACATAATAATATTATTATGTTCATATTATCATCATCACATCAGCCTTTATTCGTCCACTGCTGGACATAGACCTCTCTAGTCAATGAACGCCAAGATGACCGATCTCATGTTCAATAATAACAAATTACTATATTACCAAAAAAAATGTACACTTATTATAAAAATATTATCGTTTTCTAAAACTTATAGTAAATTCATACCAAATTTAGTCTTAAGCGATTATTGTTTTAAGGTTGAAGATATAAGAGATGGGAGAGAGAAATCCAGATAGATTGAAATATTTCGTTACTACAGGATATCTTTATCAGTATTTTAAAGTGTATTCATAAATTTCAATTATAATAACAAGCTTTATCTATGTACCCAATTCGTTTAGCAATTGTGATAAAAATGTGTTTTATTTACGCAATTTCCTCTCGTAAGTCATACTGTGATTGTGATATAAGTATCAGAATCGCTTGTGGCTCACCTTTGACCGCGCCTGGTAACGACTGATGCTCCATACAACAATCGGTCTCCCTTTCTATTTTTAATTAGATTAACTATACTGTACTCGGCGAAACATGGCGGTACCGATCATTGACTCCCTGTCAAAAACTTGTCATTTTCTATACAAAGTCGCGATTCACAACATCTGATACTTCACTGCCAATCGCGGTTTATATACAGGTTGTAATAAAAATAAGTGATGATACTTTAGGGTGTATATTATGTGTATGTCGCAGTCATCTGGTTTAATCTGCGATTCGATCGAATGACTAGAGCATTAATTGAATGACACCATTCAATTGAATGACTAAAGGACAACTCGTCAAGACGTTGACTGTAACGTTTAATGTCTTAACTAAGAGCTACCGCACACCTGAGACACGACTGTCTTAAGACAGACTATCGCCTAATAAAATGCACTAGATGCGCACATTTGAGACAAGACGTCTCATAGACAAAGTTGTCTAATGCGCCCCGCGACAAGTCTGACTAACGACTGTCGGCTTCCCTTTGAAGTGTATGCGAGCGCGCACATCTACGACAAAACTGTCTAGCCACAATAGACATAACTACCACTTTCACTAAGATTATGAATGGAATGTGCCTCGCGCTGGCCGATATAATTTATTTTTACATACTTATAGATTTCAAAATTAGATTCTGACAATTTTAATCACATGTGCCAAAACATAAACAATAATACGACCAAAAAGAGAAACACGTCCAGCGATCCAAGTACTATTGTGGGAATGTGCGGCGGCCAAAGGAAGATCTTCCGACCGAGCGAGGTGGTATGCCCGGTCAGGCCGAAGCCCACGTGTACATTTCAGCTGTCGTATATATACCGACGCGCTTAGAAAACTTCGATATCGCGATGCAGGAATGTTAGGCGAATTGTACCGCCACACTATCTTTCCCGTCGAGTCTTTCTCGACGGGCAAAATAGTACTTGTTTATATGTTTATCCGAATATGTTTATCCGAATGAGAACTTTTCTATCTATATCTTTAAAATCTTTCAGAACTGCTCGCAATAGACGCAAAATGCACTCGGTTTTAATTTTATTAATATACAACTTGTTATTTGAAATACCTAAGTTGTGTTTATTAAGTTCGTAGTGACAAGTTAACAACCCTAGCGATTTTCGTATTCGTTTTCGGCATACTTTATAATTCTGTGTACTCTGTCCGGGCGTTCTCTACTGTTTAATATTATACAATTGTATGCGTTGCGTCATCGTAGTCAAGACAGTTTTGACTTGGTGTGCGCCACGTGACAGACACAACTGTCTTTAGACTGTCGTTATAGTCCATTGAAATGTTAAAATTTTAGGACCGAATATTGCATTTATTAGAGGACGCAATTTTATTCTTGGAATATGTTGAGGGGGTCAATAGAAGCTTAACCTCAAGTTTGTGGGGTCGCCACTCTTGTTCCCCGACCGCCATCTTGAAAAAAGGGGTGACAACACTATTTTCGTGATATCTCGGAAACTATACGTCTTACAAAAAAATTGTAAGAACATAATCTGTTGTAAATTATGTTGCCTACAAATATGATTATATAACTTTTAACTCTAAATTAAAATTTTAAAAAGTTATAAGCAGAAAAGTGTCAATTTTTTTAAAAGTTTATTATCGCTCTTTAACTTTGTTTAATACATTTTACAAAAAAAAATTACCTTAGAACAACCTTGTTAGTGATCTCTTGAAGCTCCCATCCTTATAGCAGGCAGCATAGAAGATACGCGCGTATAATATTTCTAACTCGCGCGTAAGCAAAACTAGACTACCATGCATTTAAGATAAAAGCATTTGACGTCTCGTATATATACAAGATGAAGGACGCATCAAGATACATGCTATATCTTAGAGTCTCTAAGAACCACTATTATTTACTCCTCTAGCCGGCCTATAGCTTTGATTTTCATAATTTTATTATAATTCAAGTATACAACCATTAGGTACGTAAAGACAAATGTGACAAGGACAAGCCAAGTTGCAAAATCACGAAGGAAAAATTTAAAAAAGAAATAGAAAAAAAAGGAAGGGTATTCGTATCAAGAAGCCCCGTTACAGGAATCGCTCATCGCTACCGCTTCTACCCAACATGGTAACAATGGTACTATACTTTAGTTGTCAGTCAGAAATCGAGCAAGTTGTCAATAATGATATCATTACGGATATAATAAGCGGATAATGACTGATGTATCCATCTAATTGTGATCGTTATCATGTAATGAGACGTGTCATTAATCTGATGACTATTTAATTTGAACTTTTATTAGTAATTAAATTCAAGAATGAACTCCCAAAGCAATTTCTTCTGGGAGTAAAGTTCAATCCTAAAAATAATAAGTTATGTAACGTAATGTAATACCCGGGGTGTTGTCCACAATTTCGTAATGCCGATATTTCTCTAATAATGCAATAGTTTATTTTCTAGGATTTAAAGTACCTATCCCCGACATTTATCCTAGTGCTAGGATATATAGGGATTGCTCAATTTATAACCACCAAAGTTTGACGTTAAGATGTTTGACGTTAGTCACCGGCTACACGGTCAATTTTTCATCAATCTGATCCATCAATCCGGCACGGATTGACGAAACTTTGATCATGTACGACTCGGATTGATGGATTGATCGTATTTTTAATATGAACTTTTTATGACCATCAATATTCCGTCAATCAGATTGATGGATCAGATTGATGAGAATTTGACCATGTAGCCTGTGACTTTAGGTAAGTTTGATTCGAATTATGGTTGAAGCTAAATCAAAATCAACATCGGATCAAACTGAATCCTCATCGAAATCGAATCAATTTAGAGAGTAAAGACGCAGTTCCATTAAAGCTGAGCCAGCCTGCGTATAAATTGCATTGTATAGAATTGCTGCGCTGAGTGATTCAGGAAAATGGCGTGTGTTTTGGTCCATAAAGTTCATATTCTTTTTATAAGTTTTATTCTCAGCTTCGTTGGAAATGCTCTTTTAGACCCCAATCAGTCGGTAATTTTACATCAAAGGTATTTAAAACTTCACCTCCGTATACACCTTGTAATTACAAATTGGATCAGATACGGTTTTAGCCGAAAGAGAGTTCACCCCGCGGCGTAGTTTCAGTAGCGACTACCTTACGACTTGTGTTAGTAGGTGTGTCGCACACTTGTTATTGTATTGACAATATATTTTCTACGATTCTACACAAGTATAAAAAATTTATGTATTTAAGTTAAACATTTCTAGCGATAAAAATTGAATCGTTGCAAATTTTATTTTTACTCCAGTAGTTTTCGAAGCCTTCTCAATTTTCATGAAAAAAAAAAACAGTAAATTAATTGGATATTCAGTCTGAATAAAAATATTATAAAATAAACATAAAACACATAGGAAAAGACCTTTTTTTAGCGGTTTAGTTTTTTTTTTATTAAATAAGGGGGCAAACGAGCAAACGGGTCACCTGATGGTAAGCAACTACCGTCGCCCATGGACACTCGCAACTTCAAAAGAGCTGCAGGTGCGTTGTCGGCCTAGCGGCCTAGTTGCTTTTTCAAACGTTGTTCAAAATTTTCGTGAGCGTATCTGTACAAACACTACATTTTCTATTTTCTTGCACTTCTGTTATAAATGAAGTAGTTAACTGTTTCATAACTTTTCACGTCCATAATGTGCACGGACCCTAAGATACTATCACCAGTGATATACTACCACTTCTCACAAATCTCTACAATTAAGAGACCTCCAATTTTCAATATCGATAATTGTATTTTCTGTTAATCATTTTTTCTAATGAACGGTTATTAAATTGTTTTAAACGTCGGAGTGGAGTTGATTGCGGCGATCTAAAGCGGGGCAAGTGTGTGCGTGTGGTCTAGATCAGTAGTTTGAATCATCATCATCACCAGAAAATTAAATGATTTCCCAGTATTGTTCTCATAGAAAAAGTTGTTCATTTTGACGGGCTCATTTGATGGTTTCAAGGATAACAGTGTTTACACTATTACACTGTATATCCAGTTATGTTTATAAATAAATAAATTTAATAAATCGGTAAAATACCCCAGTCAAAGCAAGTCACCACCTGATTGAAGATTCGTAATATAAAGGAAGAGTAGAGCAGCACGTGAGAGGAAATAATTTTCCTTTTTCGATCTACTGCTTGGAGAAAATATAAACCTTAGAGGCCGGCAACGCACCTGCAGCTCTTCTAATGTTGCGAATGTCCATGGGCGACGGTAGTTGCTTTCCATCAGGTGACTTGTTTGCTTGTTTGTCCCCTTATTTTTATTTAAAAAAAAACTCATATTCGACCCAGCAAACGTTGTTTTGCCATTTAAATTATTTCTAGTATCAATAAAAAAAGTAAATAAAAACCTATTCTTAGGTCTAACGAATGTAAATTTCATTAAAATCGATTGAGCCATTTTGGAAGAGTTCACGTACAAACACTGTGACACGAGAATTTTATATAAAGATGATATCATAAAAAATTGTAGCTGCGTCGCATATCGTCTTGTACCTCGTGTGAACCGTCCAACAGACGGGCGATCAGATATGTGCCATATTTAGCACAGTATCAATTAGTTGGTAACGAATCAACGACAGCTCAATCCGCCAAATTACAGGCCGCGGCGCTCGTTACATAGATCAACTGTACCGCCGATCGCGATAGATCAGCATCAACATCATGCTCTCACCGCTGTAAGGTAGATCATTATTATCATCATCACTACTCTCGCTGCTATAAGAATATGATAGATCATTAGCATCATCACTATCAGTACTGCTCTTGCAGCTATAACGTAATAGTGCATCATCGTCATCACCAATGCTCTGGCTGCTATAATAATCATATTATCATCATCATCATAATCATTATCATCATCATCTTCGTATTATACAGAACGAGAATTTAGGTAAAATCAATACCAGAACATAGGACTTGATTTTATTTGCTCAAGTTATCTCAAGTGGATAGACAATTGAACAGACAGACAGATTTTGCATGTTTAATATTGGTTATAACTGTCTAGATCTGCAAAAGTATGTTGGTCTGTGATTATCCCTTTGCTATTGAAACACTGAACTAATTTTGATATTTTTTACTATGATACTTTAAGTTCGTCGGAAGGACTTAACAAACATCGCACTATAAAAGTCATTTATGCGATAGAAATGCTAGTAACATGTATGTTCTGTAATAAATGAATAGAAAATGATTAAATATACCAAATATAAACTCAAAATGTATCTAAACATTAATGGAACTTTGCGTAAGATTGCACATTATCCTTTGCATTAATTTATTTAGATAATGTTGCAAGCTCTAATATGTTTCCCACTATTACAGCAAATTATTGTGGTCATTATTGTGCAAAGGTCAACGAATTAGACCAGTAAACTAATTGTAAACAAATGTATTACCAACACGCGATCCTTGCTTAAAGTGTTGTGATGACTATCAGTATTCTCAAATAGAACATCTTCAAGTTTTATTAAGACTTGTTCGGAATGTACGGTTCCTGTAAGTGATTAAAGTGAAACCAAGGTTAAAATTCTTTTTCACTTATTTGTATACACCCTAAGGTTCACACACACACGGGCACAGCGCGTGCGCACACAGTGACCCCACGCACACAGCGACAAGTCCACCTGCCGCGAACGACTCGTGCGCAATGTCAATTGTAAAGCTGCGCGCATAAGTGCTTAGAATTTGTATTAGAAATTATTGTAGGTAGTATTATTGAAAATTGCAAAATAAATATTTATTTTAAAAATGTAACATGCTATTGTTTTCTTCGTAAGTTAAAACTTAAAGATCTATTAAACAAAAAACAAAATAACTCTTCAATAATAATATGTATTATACAATTTTATGCTCAATTCAATTCAAACTAAAACCTCATTCAACGGACGATAACTAAAAGTCACACACCCATTCAAACACACACACACACACTGACCACGTACATGCAATCACTAATTAAATAATGATTGATGAATGTACATTCGCGTTACATTTTAACATTGTAATTATTATAATACCTGCGTTGACCTACAATAGTGACCTCCATGACCTTTAGATAAACACTTTTGTCAACGACTGTACCATTTTTAGTAATTAAGTGTTAGTCAATATTGAAAGTAACGTGCAATTGTAAAGCTTACCTCATCCTTGATTGAAGTTAATATTTGCTTCATTTAAATGAATTAGAATTTACAATATAAAGTTCATGATGGTTTTAGATGAGAAACTTATCGGTAATAAAAAGGGTTACACTCGGGAAGTACCAGCACAAGAAAAAATTTCAATATTAGAAAAGGGGGAAGAACCTCTCCTACGCGTCAACATGCTGGGTCTTACAAATTTTCTATAAGGTTGGTCTTAAATCGTCTATAAGGTCCTATCAGAAGTTTAAAATTTTTACCCATCCGAATTCCTTTTTTTTTAGTAATTTCTTTTCAGACACTAGAGAGTTGTATTATCGGCATGCCGTAGTAACAAATGGTGATAACAGAAGTAGCCAACACCCTTATCCACTTTCCTGCGTTACGTTAGCGTGAAAGTATAACAAACAAATATTCATCAATCATAGATTACGAATCAATATATCAAAAATCCAACTCAATTTAGGTTAAAACATTACAAACATACTGACATTAAACATCGCATAGCGCACCGCGTCACCTGCGACCTCTCATCTCCAACATTAACTATTGGTCAACACCCTTGCTAGCACAATGCAAAACCAATCCTAACTCAATACGCAAAGAATCCAAATCGGAATACGCCCGATCGATCCACAATTACTCTGCAAATAAAAGGTGTCGAGGTATGCATGTGTGTGGACTCTTTGAATGGGTGCTGCGGGCTATCGACTTTAGACTCTACTTCATGGGGTTAGAGTTGAAAATGAGTACAACTAGGAAGTAGATTGGATAGAGCACGGCGAAATGTAACTTTGAGGTCGTGGGAAGTCAGCCAGAGCGGTGATTCGGTAAGTTATATTACTTTGAGATGTAACGGGAGTTTTTTGACAAAGACATCTATGATCGTCACCCTATTGATAGCGTCTATTATAGCGCCTTTGATCTGTGGTCAATTATTCTAAAAAGCGTATCATTGGACAGCTTACGAAGCGTGCCATGTACAGTGGGTCAATGCGCCAGCATGTGGTCGCGGGTTCGAACCCGCTAGTGACTTTTTTCTTTAATAAGCTAGACATACTTGCAATATTTGGAGCTGTTACTGTTAATTTTACTGTTAAATTTCATCGTTATATCGAAGTCGACGGTTGCGGTTTCGATTTTCGCTAGTGAATTTTCGGTTCTTTGCTTTTGGTCTAGATTTAATTAAGAGCCTTTAAGACCTTTTTATTTACTTTTGTTACTGTCACTACTTACATTTGCTTCAAGGGTTGAAGAAAGATTAGTTCTAATTTTAAAGTGAATTAATATAATGCATGTTCTACAATTTAAATACGTTATAGCTGATAGAGAAATTAAGTTTACTTGAAATACCCTACCATTAAAACACGTAACCTATGAACTCTAATAAAATCCATACCAAAGGCGGCCTTTGATCGAGCCGCATACCTAATTACAGAATTGTAATTATTAATATTTTATTAATATGCTAATATAATCAAGATGGTGATTGAAGAAATGAATTTAGATTCTGAACTGCTATAAAAATTGATTAAGCTATTAATGGGGCGCCCTGCGTCGATACAGATAACGGGTTTGATCAAAAATATATCGATCGGAATATCCTAGTGTGGGGGACCAGCTTGCGCTAATTCCCCTTAAATCGCCCAGGTCAGTGATCTTCGGGTGATGAGGGTGATGATGATGAAGGTACTGGATGATGGAGATGTAATTAAAACAATACTTTTCACTTTGTTCCAGGAGTCAAGCACACAAGTAGTTCCGAAGCTGGGTAACATTGTAGAGCGAGTGCCGTAGTATGGCGGCCGACCCATATTTATATCGGTCTTGGTACCTCGCTTCTAGAACATTCTATGCCTCACCCCCTTGGAAGAAATATTTATTGAAATACCATTAAAATTACATTATTTCACAAGATATACATTGGTTTCATTTGTACAATTCCTTATGCTATGATTTTACATACAAAAAATGTTCGTGCCGACCTCCGTAACTGAAATAAACACGAAAATCTATTTCTCCTATATTTATACTACCTCGCCGCCCCCCGATATAACGGTCGTCTCTGGCTGTCCCTCTCGAGCGGTACTTCCTTGTCTGGGACAAGGATAGTCCGCCCGAGATGTACACTATCTCCCTTACTTTTCCGTTACGGAATTCGGCACTACCACATAGGTTGAAGTCTTTTGACAAATTGTCTTTATACGGTCACTGGAGCACTATTTCACTATAATGTCCACGCACAATTATTGTCCATACACTTTTCTACGATATAGTCCATTCACTATTGTTCTATATGCACTATTTATTGTCTGTCGTGCACACCTAGTTTGTTTTTAACGCGACTATGACGTCACAATCCATATTTCTATTATAAATCCGAAAGGGTTTCTGTCTGTTACCTTGTGATTCTGCATTGTCTTCATTTGAAAAATGACTTCAAATCGTAATTGCGATTCGGATGTATTGTAATAATTATTGTACTTCAACAAAGATTTAAGAAAAGATAATGATTTTGCTGTTCGTAGGTAGGCCAAATACATTATTTGGCCCAATGTAACGTATTTTCTACTATACTCCACTCGGGCTAGCTTGTCGCTTACGGTCATTGACTTCCTGTCAAAACTTGTCATTTTCCATATAAAACCACGGTTGACAATATCTGACACTTCATTGTCAATCGCGGTTTATATGGAAAATGACAAGTTTTTGACAAGGAGTCAATGACCGCTAGCGACAAGCTAGCCCGAGTGGAGTGTAATCCAATTATAAAAATAACAATCGATTTGCATTAATTTTCAAACGCGCATTTGACATATTTGTGAATAATATTTTCCTTACAAATATTTTTAAATTTATGTCAGACATCGAATAATAATAATTGTAGTTTCTTGCTCTAAAGTCTAAGTGAAAGTCAAAGACTATGAGATAACTTAATTTTAACGGGCGATCTATATGATCTTTATGATCTGAAATTGCACCGATAAAATACTGTTTAATCGCTCTGGTATTTCCTGGATCTATAGGCTTTTCGCAGTTTAGTCATAAAAACTGACCATGTTCACATAATCGATGTCAAATTGACCGTAATTCATGACATAGATGTTGAAGTATGGATATTGCAAGTATTCAGATTTCCCGACTTTGACGATAAAATATAGTGTTAACATTTTGCTATTTTCAATAATATTCTAGTCCTATATTTGAGACTTAGTATCCTTTTTGTAATTGTAATAAATGTACACTGCATTTAAACATAATCTGATTAATCATATTTTATAATTTTCTGAAACCTATAATATATGGACGCTTCACACCACGTCAGTCTGGCCCCGTGGTAAGTACCTGGAAGGACTTGTGTTACAGGTACCAGACAACGGAAATATATTTAATACTTTTATACTATACATATATTTAAGATTTTTATTATATAATACGTATCAGTCTTGCGATACAGCGAGGTAATGCTGCCAGCCTCTTGGGTACATTGCCCGCAGCCTCCGACTTAGATTTAGTTTTTTATATATAGTCTTTTTTTTTTTTTTTATTATTCCCTGTAATAATTGATATAAAAATTATTTACTTACTTATTTATAAAGTAGTTAATGTATTTTTTAACGTATTTGATGTATTACCTCTTAATGATTAATTTATTTTTAAATATTGATTGATATTAAGCAGCTAAATATATATAAATATCATTAAAATATCTCGAAGTAATACAAAAAATATTTCTTATATAATACACATATTTAATACACATCCATGACCCAGGAACTTTATAAACTTTTTTGTTCCGTCGGCGGGACTCGAACCCGCGACCTCCGGCTTGAGCTACCAACGCGCTCACCACTGCGCCACGGAGGTCGTCAAAATATGGTTGTTTATTTACAATTCAAAAGTGTTATAAAAAATATATTTCTTACATGTCGATGTCATTCATAAAAATTTATTATAGGTTATTTTAGTGATTTTTAAAATTGGTCTAGATATACATTTTATTGGTGCACTAAATATAAATGTAAAATATAATCTTACACCTTTGTGTCATATCATAAAAACTAATGTTTGTCCACTAATAAATATTGTCTTTGATTTATTATGAATCATTAACCTACAATATATTATTGCTAAAATCTTAATTGGTTTCTAAAGTGTTTTAGTCAAAAATGTTAATGGCATTGGTATTTACTAACGTACGGAAAATTCCAAGAAATTTTACGGTAGCAATTGTTTTAAAATTAAAAATTTATGAAAATTATTAATATTATCTTGGCTAAATGGTTAATTTTCAAAGCAATTTTAACCAATACGGCAATAATCCTTATAACTTAAACACAAAAATCAAATAGGTGGGGAAATAATTACTAAAAATACAAACTAAAATAAAATATACAAACATATACAAACTTAGAATATAAAATTATAAAAAGAAAAACTTCCCCATGTCGTCCCCATCTGGCAGAGTGCCCAGCAAGCTGACAGCATTGCCACGTTGGATTGCAATTGCTATCCGCTGTGCCAGGTAGCTCCCGGCTCTGGGGTCTCGGGTGGCTTCAATAAGCCTCTTAGATATTTCTCTAAAAAGCTTATGTGACCCCGGACCCCATGCACCTAAGGTTTCTACCCCAAACGGTTCAAATATGAGATCTCCGCTGAGGTTCTCATATTTGCGTCGCTTGAGGTTCTCTGCTTGGTTGGCGGTTGCGCCCGCACAGCTCGAGGTGCCCTGAACATGGGACGAGGCGAGTGTGTCGACACAAGTAGCGTTAATATTATTAAGTATTTCCTCTAATCTGTTAATTTACTGTGTCTTAAACAATATACGGTCTTACCTTAAAACATCTAAACATGACGTATTGAATAGTGGTTTTGAGACCAATATGTACCGATTATTTTTACAATCAACTGGTCAACAGGTGTTTTAATATTTTGTAGTAAGACTGACGCGATAGTGTTTAAGTAAAATTTTCAGTATCAATAACCTAAAAGTTAAAAATTGTATGTTTTTATTGTTTATCGTAAATGATAAACACTAAAAAGATACAATTTTTCATAATCTTAAATAATTTTTCATAATCTTAAATATTAAAATGAACTTGATAATTATAATGAAAATTTTGAACTTCATTTTGATTCTAATATTAGTATAGTGTAACTATTAAACAATGGAGTAACACAGACTAAGAATTAGTTTGTGTTGCTCCATCATAATTTAATCGTTTTATGAACTACAAGAATGTCTAAATCGAACCGTCTCTATAACTTATACTGATGATGTTAATAAGTAAATTGAAACCAAACTCAAAGAGGAACATTTTGAGCAGGATGTGGTAACTGGATGTAGGTCGGACAACGGGCAGGCAAATACGAGGGAGTTAGTATTGTTTGCCGAACTAATGAGCGTCTCGCATCATCTAACTCTGTTTGAGCCACTCTGTTTGAGCCATCAACATTATAACTACTCTGTTTATTAGCACTTAAGCCAGTTTTGGGTTGGATTTCATCATTCACGTTTATTGAGGTTGCATCTTTGCATTCAAATTTTTATCCACACGGTCTGTAATCTAAACTTTAAAATTTTAGGTGATGAGAAGCGTTATTGTCTTGTTTTGATGACCGGCAAGAAAAAAAATTGAAGGCAAAAGAGGAAGTCTGTATATTGTTTTTACCTCTATATTGTACATAATATTTTAGTTGCAAAAAAAGAAAGCGGCATGAAAGAAAATCAAGCCTTGAGCTTTCACACAAAAGGCCATTAAAACGCTTTGGAAGCATAATTTTATTTTTTCACAAATTGCAATCCTCCGTGAGTTATCGTCCATAATAGATTTTTCAATATCTATTGTACAAGGTCCAAAGTATTGAAAACTTTAAATGAAATTTGGTAAGGGCACCTCGTATTTCTTAAATAAAGGTGACTGACTAACTGACATGGTGATGTATCAACGCACAGCCTAAACCACTGGACGGATTGGGCTGAAATTTGGCATTCGCTAAGAAAGGATTTCGATCAATTCTACCCCCAAGGGGATATAATAGGGGATGAAATTTTGTATGAAACTCAATTTTAAACCGATCGGGCTGAAACTTTAATACCTAATTAACAATAATACTTCTTAACGTAAGCGAAGCCGCGGCAAAAGCTAGGTAAAGGATATAAAAGGAAAACTCGATCGTGAAATGCAACATCAGATAGTTCGAGCTTCTGCCTGCCGCTTGCCCCATTTCATTACATTTACTCTGTATATTGTTAATGGAAAGGTTACACATTCTAAATTGAGTACCTTTGAAGAATAAGAAGTTTTGCCAACGAGAAAGATTTTGGACAACATGATATTAAAAAATGTATAGTAGTATTAAACAAACTAAAAGACACGCTTTTTTATTTAATTTTTCAAACAATTTCAACAAATTATCACTGCAGTGTCATTGGCTCTTAATACGTTTGTAAAGCTTAAAATTAATTAGACTGCTGGAGATAGGTATAAATTGTACACAAAAATACCGTTACATACATACAGCCTTTTTTTTTTGATGCGCAGGGGAAACCCGTCATGGGTCCCCCGGGTTGGGTATGTGCCTCAGTAAGCTGAAGCGCCCCGGGGGTATGTGAGACTCCTACTCACTAAAACCACCTGCGGTTCGCCTTCAGCCGTATAGAGGAGGGATATCCCGGATCTAACAAACACAAAGCTCCCTCCACGACTGGCCGGTCTACCTCGGACCGAACTTCCACCAAAGTACCCGTTCACATACATACAGCCTAAGATAACAGCATTTAGCAAGCTAAAAGCGTGTTTAAAGAATCGGATGATCCAAAGGTACGCGTGGAAATCACAGAAAATGTTCCATCAGAGAAAATGAATCATGATTTATAGGCTGACGGTGGAAGTACATGATTTGGTCAAATTATGTCAAGTCAGTATTGATCGTGATCCAGGCTGATCGAGACATACTTAATAGTATAAATGCAAAAGTTTGTCTGTCTCTCTGTTACTTCTTCTCGCCCGAACTGTACAACCGATTCTCTAAAATTTTATATGGAGACACTTTGAGTCCCCGGAAAGGACATATACTTTCATCCCGGAAAAATGTACGGTTTCCACGCGATAAAATATTTAATTTTGGTGCAACGGAATTACATATTATCAACTAGTAAGTACTCAATATTTTATGCTTGTGACTGCACAGTGCACCCGCTTAGAGCAATGAAGTATAAAGATTTATTTTTACTATGGCAATACTATTCTAGAATATTAACTAGAATAAAGGGGTTTTATGTCTTAGAATTTCTAGCTTAATATTCATTTATAACACTAGATCTATGCTTTCAATGCTTTTGTTCGATTTGTAGAGCAAAATGATCGATGGTCTAATGAGTATAAATTATGGAAAATAATAAACGTGCGTTATGCGTTATGTAAAACTCGTAAACGTGTACTTATTGTGTGGAGTTAAAGTTCATAATTGAAGACGCGAGTGGATAAAGTGGATAACTAAAATTTTGTAAATGTTAGATTTTTGCATAAATGGAGACCCGGGAAATGATATAAATTAAAAAATGTGAATTTATGTATAGCTTATACATAAATTCACATTTTTTCGTCGTCTAGCTAATATATCTAGCTAGATATATTATCTAGATGATGAAGTAGTTAAGTTACCACGTACAAGATTTGTTCAAATTGCAAGGGAAAAATGATTGATATTATGTTGTAAGGTGTTAGTTACCCAGTTCATACGCTCACATCTTCAATTGCGTGTTTCAGTTGGTACAAATGGTTTAGTGATTCTTTACACGGACGAATTAAAATACAATGCGGCCGGGAATAGGTGAGCGTGTGATGTCGGTAAGTTGAAAGCGTCTGACCGGCTATATATCCTTCAGTAAGCGCCAGGGCTGCGTGACCTGCGTCGTTGGTTTTAATTACGTACGTATAAAAAGTATGTATTTACAATTGAGTGTAGTAAATGATAGAATTAGGCTACGACTAACCATACGGCTAAAAGTTATTTTATGAAATTGATAAGATATGAAATTGTGATTCAACATTTTAAACGCCTGTGAATAAAACAATCAAATGTTTATAATAGGTTTTACATAAATATGATATAAATTAATTATTGTATATTGTATAATAAATTATTATAATCATGGTTTGCCTGGTTTTAAACAGGAATCGCTAAAACATCCAAATAAAACAAATTTGTAATATTAAATTTAATTAAATGCCAGTGTGTGCCAGCCCTATTCCCGCGCGTGCCCATTTGGTGCAATTTGTACGCGAGCAGCCCGCACGGAGCAAACAAGGATCAATACTTCATGCACTTATCTCAACGACTACGTGTCAAAGCACTCATCGCGACGCCTGTGCGTGCACGCGAATATCACCTTTATGGGCATTAATGGAATTATTGTAAAAACTAGTCGTGATCCGGAAAAAAGGAGTACAAACCTATGGTTTATAAAAAGTACATAGAACGTTTTGTTATGTCTAGGTGACTCCACGGCGAATTTTAAATGTTTTTGATAAATAATTAACAAGAGTCTTTATTCTTAGAATATTTGAAAACAGGAAGGAAAATAAATATGAAATACGGAAAAAAGTAAGGTAAGCCGTGAAGTGAAATTATATTTTAACATCTACGTAATTACGGTACCTAAAGAATTGTAGGAACTAAATGATGCGAGCGCGTTGAACTCTTTTGTTAGTGATTAACGGCGGCGTAGCTGCGAGCTACGGTTGTACCATGAGATGTGAGATTTGTCCTATATTATAGTCACTATATTAATTTCTTTCTCAGACGCTACAATTCGTTATTTGTGAGGGAAACCGTACATTTTGCTGCCTCAAGAAAGCTTGCTGTCCCCGGTTTTAGTCAGATTAAGAAGCCATCGATAACAGTAAAATTTTAGGCACTCAATGCTTAATAAATGGAGGGTAAGATTAAAGTTTAATTGGTATTTAATATTTTTAGATATAAATTCATACAAAACTTGTATGTTTGAATGTATTTCCACTTTCACATTAATATTAGTATGGATGCACATGTCTGACCATCTGTTTGGCACAGCGGCGACATTCCGTCACACGCGCCGCACGAGACCGCCGGCCGATCGCGGACATTATTATGTGATAGTGCCAACTCCCGTACTCCCGATAGAATCGAGAATCAACTCGATCGCAGTGGGACTTTGTACTCACAGCGTCTACTCACATCGATCGCACTAGGACTTGGTACTCATTCCGTCACACGCGCCGCACGAGACCGCCGCCCAATTGCGGGTATTGTTATGACGTGATAGTGCCAGCTACCAAGCGATAGGATCGAGAATCAATTCGATTTCAGTAGGACTTGGTACTCACAACGTCTACTCACCTCGATCGCATTAGGACTTGGTACTCATTCCGTCACACGCGCCGCACGAGACCGCCGGCCCGATCGCGGGCATTGTTATGTGATAGCGCCGACTCCCGTACTCCCGATAGAATTGAGAATCAACTCGATCGCAGTGGGACTTGGTACTCACAACGTCTACTCACCTCGATCGCACTAAGACTTGTGACTCATCCCGTCACACGCGCCACACGAGACCGCCGGTCCGATCGTGGACATTATTATGTGATAGCGCCAACTCCCGTACTCCCGATAGAATCGAGAATCAACTCGATCGCAGTGGGACTTGGTACTCACAACGTCTACTCACCTCGATCGCACTAAGACTTGTTACTCATCCCGTCACACGCACCACACGAGACCGCCGGTCCGATCGCGGACATTGTTATGTGATAGCGCTAACTACATTACTCCCGATACAATTGAGCGTCAACGCGATCGCAGTGGGACTTGGTACTCACAACATAATATACTCACCTCGATCGCATTAGGACTTGGTACTCATTCCGTCACACGCGCCGCACGAGACCTCCGCCCGATCGTGGACATTATTATGTGATAGCGCCAACTCCCGTACTCCCGATAGAATCGAGAATCAACTCGATCGCAGTGGGACTTGGTACTCACAACGTCTACTCACCTCGATCGCACTAAGACTTGTTACTCATCCCGTCACACGCGCCACACGAGACCGCCGGTCCGATCGCGGACATTGTTATGTGATAGCGCCAACTACATTACTCCCGATACAATTGAGCGTCAACTCGATCGTAGTGGGACTTGGTACTCACAACAAGTTCAGTAGGACTTGGTACTCACAATGCACTACGGCAATTATAGGTGGCTCAATTTCTAATTATGTAATCAGAATCGAGAAGTATGATACTAAGTGCCTGTTTCACCACTTCCTGATAAGTGCCGGATCCAACACCTTAACTTGATAGAATATAGAGTATAGAGATTATTTTGTCAAATAAGTTGTGGTTAGCCTATCCAACGCTTTATCAGGAAGTGGTGAAACAGTTCCTAGTCAATTTATTCGTATTTTATTCAAGTTTGAGTATAAGGATTGAAGTAAAATCGAAATCGATTGAATCTGCGCTGATACGATATAGATTGAACCGAAAATTTAATCAACTACATCTTGGTAGAACTCTTGACATTTACACTTGCGAATTAAGCAGTGTCTCAAGTACATACAAGTATCGGGAAGTTTGAGGTTTGTTCAACGCGATGACGATCTCGATAATAAGAGGTTGCTTTGGAGTTCAGTTGTTCAAAATCAAAGCTAAATCTAATCGACATCGCAAAAAATCTTAATCGAAACTTAATCAGTTTCAAGAGTAAGGCCACTATTTTATTTATCGTCGACAGCTCGCCACTGCCAAGTCTATTATTCTAGATCTAGCATTCTAGCAGCATCAGCTACTAGAATGATATATCTAGGCCTTGGCTAGGACGAGATGTTTCTAATCCATACTAAAATCTAGACTCTCATACTAATATTTTATGCAGAGTAGGTTTGTTAAATCTTTACGTTTACGATATTATAAAACTCTTTATTGCACAGCAAATCACTTATGAAAGAAACGGTAATAACTATTACTAATACTAATTAATAATAATAATAGATGTACAATCATTAGTATTTTACCATAAGATGCATAACACGAAACTTCTATACGTTAGTAAAAGGTTGCAAAATAAATTGTAAGCATTAGCAAATCACACCATCACGACGCACCCTAAGCTAATTTACAGCATCAAAACAGAAACTTGTAACAATAAAGAATCAACTTTATTTTCTCATCTTTAGGATTCAAATTAGAACTGTAACAATATAACTATTCTATTCACGGTGTATTATGTAAGGGGATGTAGATCAGTGTGTCAAAAGTACAATTTTTGTCAATTTAGGTGTAAACAGATACTTTAGTATGACCGTCACGTATACGATGGATAGAAAACACGAGCAGCGCGTAAACTAGTGGAATAGAGTATTCCAAATTGTCCTTATTACGTAAGCAGTAAAGGTTAAGAGAGGAATACTAAATGGTAAAATTTTGTTATTTTATTTTTGATATGGCCTCCGTATAAATGGTGAACCGACGAAACTTATGTCAACGTATTGTTAGCATTTATGTAGCATACGTACGTCGTACATGCCATAAAGGTCCATGTTGGATTTTTAAATATATGAGTTTTTTTTAGGGTGTAACGAAACTAAGTGATAATACTTTAGGGCAGTGGTTCTTAACCTTTTAGTCATGAGGGACCATTTTACCAAATGATTGTCTAGCCGGGGACCACCCGGTTGATTTATCTAAACTAAGTGTTTTTTGATAAAGAAAACAAGGACAAATTTATAAATAGCACTCATTTTTTATTTGGCAAAAATCTAAAAGTTACAAAATTTAATTAAATGTGATTTTTCTGACTGCATAGTCCATACTCTTTACTAACTTCTGAATTCTCACATATTATTAGGATGGCTTCGCGGACCACTTGGAATGCCTCCAGGGACCACCAGTGGTCCGTGGACCACCGCTTAAGAACCACTGCTTTAGGGTGTGAATGTGTTCCTTGTAGAGAGTTCACTGTGAAAGTGGCAGCGCTGAAAGACCAATTTTCTTTTTTACTTTTGCATAGGCAAGCGCCCGAGCATCACAAATTTTCCCACACAAAAGTGAAAAAAATGTTGGTCTTTCAGCGCTGCTTTGCACTTAGTTTTGTGGCGGTACCCACAATTCGCCTAACATTCCTGCATCGCGCTATCGAAGTTTTCTAAGCGCGTCGGTATATATACGACAGCTGATGTGTACAAAACCATGTTTTTTTACATCCTTGTGATGTAACCTAATACTAAACAACCGTACAAGCGTTTTAGTTCATTATAAAATAAAGATATCATTTGAATGGCAGGAAAGATAAGTTTATTGTCTTTTATTGGTTATTTGAATAAAAACCTTGTAAATCACTAAATCGAGTTCAAACAAATTGTAACATTTTACATAATAAGTACAATATAAATGACGGAATGGACGCCCTTATTCTGTAAATTAAATGTATTTTTATGCCGCTCGCCACGATTGTGTTGACTTAAACTAGCAGCAGCTAGACCGCTTATTATTATTATTAGCCGTTTGTGTCCCACTGCTGGGCAAAGGCCTCCCCTCTTTTCTTCCACACGTCTCTATCCTTTACTGTGTTTGGCCACTCTTTACCGCTTGCTGCTGCTAATTTAGGGTGAGGCCAAACGAGCGTATTTTCGTGAGTTGTGAGTCACAGAATTTCGGTCGCGTAAATATTTTTTCATACAAATCATGACTCACAAAATTACGCTCGTGTGAATGAAGTAGGAATTTTCTATGAAACTAAATGCAGCAGAATTTCTGCCAGCCGAAATTCTGCGACTCACAACTTACAAATTACGCTCGTTTGGCTTCACCCTTAGTAGTAGTAATCTAGAGCGGTTGGTACCGATCAACTTGTACTAAAAAAGTAAAATTATTTCATACTATGTGTATTAGCGTGTCCCTTAAATTTCAAGTTCGATATATTTTTACGCATACCGTCTCAAAAGTTTCGTAATGACCCTATATTGTCTAGAAATAAATATAAGTTCGATTCCTAAACTATAACCCGTGCCGACTTGAGATTAAACTTCTTCATACAAGTTACGTAGAAGTACTGCGTTGTGACTTGAAAGTAAATGGTTTTTACCTCCATTATTTAGTGCGTAAACATGTCAGTTTATTTACTCCTAACTGCGTGAAGAAATTTATTGATTTATATCATGTTTGGAGAAAGTGGTAAAAAAGCAAACTATCGTTTAAAATTTGTTTACTATAGTCACTATTCACAATAACTGCGAAGGATAAAAAGGCTCTACAAGATATTTGCTTATTATTTTCAAATGCACCGTAGTAACTTAAGCATATTTCTAAGATTTGTGCTTCTTGAAGATGTTAAAGAGTACGGAAAAATTGATACAACAATTTTTAAGGCCTCTCTAAGGAAGTTTAGCCATAATTGTTGGCATTTGTGTGAAGAGACAGTCATTATATCACTGTTTGTTGATGAATGTTGGCAATCAAACTAAAAAGCAGATGATTTTCAACTTTAACGGAGACAGAATCACAAATTTTAGCAAACGCCGTGATCCATCGAAGGAAAAATTGTCTCAAATGTTGTTTCTTGTATCTTCTTGGAACAATAATGCTTTTCTAGAATTTTAAAGAAAATAAATCATTTGGGAGATGTAAATTTTACTGCTGAAAGGGCTGTTAAATTGATGCACGGCTGAAGATGAACAAAAACAGTTGTTGCTGCGCTGAAAATTGTATCTTAACTGTAAAAAACACTGCTCTAAAAAGAAGTTACCCTGTCTGATTGTAAGAAATGAATGTTATTAATGAAAGATTAATGTTCATCTTATTGAATTGTTCCATTTTCACTTACTTTTATTGCAGTTCTAGTAATTTAATGTAGACCGACATATCAGGACAAAATTACGTTTCATACAAAATTTTGAGGCTCGGTCGGCTCGGGTTGCAATTTTGCTAGTAAGGCGAAATTTTATATTTGACTATCTTATAACGTTAGTAAAAAATATACAGGTTATGCATTTTGAAATTCGAAAAAAGAATGTTTTTATCATTTAAGGGAAACCCTAATCTGTATGTATAATTGTGTTCAAGTCTTATTTATTTTCAATTATAAAAATTGTAATTCAAACTTCTACAACATTCACGAAAGTATTTACCCGAAATACACTTGCCCTATAACTAATAAAAAGGTCCATGCAGCGTATAGAGACGTAATAGATATACAGTGTTTTGTATATATTAATCCATTTTTCGAACATACCAGACAGAAACAATACATTGCACGTTTTGTTTATATTTTTCATTGTATGCAATAATCTATGTTTTTCATTTATTTTTATCTGTATACCCAGAACTAAACTAGTATTTCTGATCAAATTTCCCGTCTTAAGACTGCCGAAAGAAATAATTTTAGAGATAAGCAGTACCTGTTGTGAATTTTTCTTCTTATGTATAACTTGTTAAGAGCCTGTTTCACCACTTCCTGATAAAGTGCCAAATAGGCTATCTACAACTTTTTTGACAGATTCTCCATACTTCATCTGTCAAGTTAAGTGGTGGATAGCCTATTCGCCACTTATCAGGAAGTTGTGAAACTGGCCCTAAATATTTTTAAGTATAATAAACTATTAAATAAATAAGTATATAACTAAACGTCTGAATACACAGCATAGATTCGTTTATTAGTAAGGAAAATGTCGTGGTCTGATTGCTTCGTTCCAACATCGTTTAGATACACCAGAATCAGCCTCCGAACAGTGATATGTTTATGGTAAAACTGATAGCTCTAATAAAAACGGTCGGAATGTATTAACATACAACTTTACATATAAATTCATCGTATGTCACACAAGGTTTCCAAATTTAGCTTAATAGCCCTGCTGGGAAATAAAATCAATATTGTTTTAAACTACCATCTTTAGGCAAGTATACAAACAAAATAAAATGAATAATCATCATCATAACTAGCTACCTAGCATACAGTAGTGAGTAAATCGTATTTAAAAAAGACCTGATTGGTGCTGTCGGACATTAGCGTGATAGTTTAGTTATGAAAGGAAAACACGAAATGCGCTAGAACCTTACATTTTTCGGAATAAAAAGTATTCTATGTGTTTTCCCGGGTATCAAAATATGTCAACATTTCAACAAAATCGGTCTAGTACTTTCATCGTGAAAAGGTAACAGATAGACACACTTTCATATTATAATATTAGTATAGATGGGTTTAAAACGGACTATACTTGTATATCGTAACACAGGGGTTCCAAACGTGCGCAGTGGAAAGCCAAGAGGGACGCCGTGAGTCAATCCTCCGTCATTATCCAAAACCACAATTATATTAAAAAATAAAAATTTAATATTAATCAGGTTTTCAGCAGGTAGATGATTAAATATTTGTTTATTATTATTTACCTGCATAACGTAACTATAATAATTGACGGTATTTATTTATGCATCTGAAATAGCTAGGTAGAGTAGGGCGGGGCGCGCCGTGACAAAATATTGGGACGTGCAAGTGCGCCGCAGGCTGAAAAAGATTGGGAACCCCTGTCGTATCATGCATAATAGCTGGTGCGCTTAGTAGTTTTAATGAACACATCAACTCGGGCAATTATAAGCGATTTGAAGCTCAAATTACAAAAATACCTGCTAACATTTGACTAATGTGCAGTAATCAGTAATGCCACTTTCACTTTCTATGCTGTAACTTGTTTATTTTGTATGATATATGAGTATAGTATAAAATATATCATTCAGTAGCGTAACTTATGATCGGTTGTTAAGGATTTTTTGGACAAGAGTTTCTGTTTTCACTTGCGCTTTTGGGAAAATTTAAAAATTAATTAATCAACATTGCTAAACTGAAAAAATAAAGTAATTATCGATAAAATCCCAAAAATTAGGAATTCGACGTATTTTGATATCCAATACAACAAAAGCGACGTGATTGTTTTGCTACTTAAAGTTATCTAAATTCAGGCTAATGTATGTATGTACGGGAGCCTTAGAACATTTTTTTTTATTACTATCAAGCTAATTTTTTGTGAGTAGCTTCATTTTGATAAGACGAACAACATTTTTATTTAAGTATCATGATCATGACATGTAATCAAAAAAATATTGTTCTAGAGCCCCGTACCATACGCGCTCCAGAATATTTTTTTTATGAAATAAGTGGGCAAACGAGCAAACGGGTCACCTGATGAAAAGCAACTTCCGTCGCCCATGGACACTGGCAACATCAGAAGAGCTGAAAGTGCGCTGCCGACCTTTTAAGAGGGAATAGGGTAATAGGGGAGGGTATGGAAGGGAATAGGGTAGGGGATTGGGCCTCCGGTAAAGTCACTCACTCGGCGAAACACAGCTCAAGCGCTGTTTCACGCCGGTTTTCTGTGAGAACGTGGTATTTCTCTGGTCAAGCCGGTTCATTCGTTCCGAAGCATGACTCTCCCACGAATAAATCTCAATTTTGTATGGAGGTATACTATTTATTTTTTATATTGTGGATATTTAATGGTGTGTTTTTATCCAATCCTATCTTCAAACTTTTTTTCCACCGCTATATTAGAGGTTATTATATTTTGACCAAGATTCAGTACAAGCCGAAAGACGACATGGCCATGCAAAATTTGCAAGTCTACTACTTGCATATTTTCAATTTATGATTATTTTATTTATCTTACCAATAAAAATATTCTTAATTCAATTTATAGTACGCCTAATTTATGTGGCCTGAAGCCATGTTTGGCCTAAGGCCTAGGGCGTATTATAACGCGAGGCCCTGTCTCGTTCCGTCGCCCGCTGCGCAGTAAATCGAGTAGGTATGTGTTGTTAATACATGTCACAAACGATTCTCATATATCAATATAAAATCGATTTTATTTTAATACGAATTATTAAAGAAAAATTGTTGTGTGGGAACGCTTAGAACCGCTATCCCCAAACCGCGGCCCACGGGCCGCTTGCGGCCCGCCGGGACTTTATTTGTGGCCCGCGTGATGTTAAACAATTTTGAAATTCACGCCCACCGGCAAAATAACGTAAAGTCTACGTTAAGTCGTAAAAAATTTTCCATTTTCAAATCGTTAATTTTGAAGAATATTATTTTTTAATCCTAAAAAACGTTTGTAGCGGCCCGCGACACCAAGGCCAAAACATGTTTGTGGCCCGCATGAAAAAAAGGTTAGGGACCACTGGCTTAGAACCTTTAAGTTAAGGCAGGGATCAATCTCAATTCAAAACGATAACCTTGCACACAGCCAAAGACCAAGCGTATACGCATCGCAATAAGATTCATTTTAGCTTAGCATAAAACTGTAGTTACTAGGGGCGGATCTTCTCTATTTTTCATGTTTTTTTTAAAATATCTTTGGAAATAAATATTAAGAAACAAAATTATTCGGTTAAGGATATTTAAATATAGATTTACTAACTAAATTAATTTATTGAAATAAAATGTTTAATTATCCTAGTTAATACTTATATATCGATGAATTAGATTTTTGTCGGAGGTGAGTTTAGTTAATAGAATCAGGCGTTACTTTGCGGAAATCCATAGCTTAAAATTTAGTTTGTTATTATTTTTAGCAATATTCCGCGAAAAACTTCCACTTTTAAGTAAATGAGTGAGTGCACGCATAGGCATGCGTACAGCACCTCCCTCCTCCCACACTGCCTATGCGTACACTCGCATGCAAGAACTTGCAAACACCACCACCACACAAGCAATAATGTTGGCAAATCCGTGCAAGGCCCCTCACCACCATGCAGGTTGAAAACCTCGACGCGCGTTTCGCTCCAACACCAGAGCATCCTCAGGATGTGGACTCTACGAACAACGTCCGTCAAGTCTTGACTTGACGGACGTTGTTCGTAGAGATTACAGCCAAAGTATTACGTTCTATTAAAATGTTTATGGTTTAAATTCTTTTAAATATTGTGTTTTATATCTCATATTTTTTACATTTCGTTATTATATTGGAACTAGGTAAACTGGGAGTCACGGAATAACGAATTGGGGTTTATGCCCGCCTTAAGTTCCATGAATAGTTTTGAAGTAAAAAAAATCAAAAGCACCGCCAAATCGAGTGCAAAATTGTTAATTACGAAACCTTTTGCGGTGCCGAAATCGCTCAAAATTTAATCATAATTACGATACTTATAGGTACGAAAATTCAAATGAGCGTTAAAATCGATTTTCGTATCGATTTTGAAATCGATCGCGGCGGTGGGTCCGATAGCTGCCAATTTGATACAATTACCGACCGACTCGGAGCACAACGGTTATTTTCTGGGAAGGTGACGAAAGTAATGTGATAATTATGAAAATTTCCTCCACTTATTTTAGTAACGAGATTACTGGTATTGTTAATATTTAAAACGGACTGAAAATATTAAGTATTATTGAAACTAGCGACCCGCCCCGGCGTCGCGCGGGTATAAAATATATAGCCACTGAAAAAATTATGCCTATAGCCTTCCTCAATAAATGGGCTATCTAACACTGAAATAATTTTTCAAATCGGACCAGTAGTTCCTGAGATTAGCGCATTCAAGTTAGCCCTTTCAAATAATTTTCCCCGTTTTTTCCACATTTTCCTCTATTTCTTCGCTCCTATTAGTCTTAGCGTGATAAAATATAGCCTATAACCTTCCTCGATAAATGGGCTGTCTAACACTGAAAGAATCAAAATCTGTTGCGTAGTTTTAAAGATTAAAGGAAACAAAGGGACATGAGGGAAAAAAATCGACTTTGTTTTATAATAAGTATAGAAGATACAGCACTGCTACACATGTAACGATCAAAGAATAACAATAAGAACGTTTATTAGCAAAAACACGGTATTTACAATAAAATGGATTCGAATACATTTCGATGTGTAAACTGTACAACTGCACAGTTTAATAAATTCGGTCGAAAAAAAGCTTCATTAATCCTTCGATCGTGGATTCTTAGAAATCTATTGTTATTCTATTGTGTCTCGCTCACCGGTGCTCTTATGGGGCTTGATGGGTTAATATTGGATTAAAATACGTCTAATGTCTATACTAAAATATTGACTAAGTACTATCTTATATCTTATATATATTATATAAAACTCAAAGGTGACTGACTGACATGGTGATCTATCAACGTACAGCCCAAACTTCTGGACGGATCGGGCTGAAATTTGGCATGCAGGTAGATAATATGACGTAGGCATCCGCTAAGAAAGGATTTTGATCAATTCTACCCCTTAGGGCTTAGGGGATAAAATAGGGGATAAAAGATTGTATATAAAAATACTTATTAACGCGAGCGAAGCCGCGGGCAAAAGCTCATACTATATAAAATATTTAAATCATAATACGAAAATGTCTACTAAAATATTTTCAAATGTACCAGAACCAAGAAATTTATTTATAGGAAGTTGACGAACCTACATCGATTAGTCGCATTATGTCAATTTAATCTTCGCTGTGATTTTGTAATATAGGTTTGATATAACTCGACTAAATCACGTAGGTCCGCCACCAGCCTATAAATAAACTTCTCATATAGTACAAAATACAAATTGATATTCATAGTTACTGTTCGCAATGCATTGTAAAAAGCTGTGAAAAATCAGACGCAGTAGTTAAAACGGTAAATGGTAAACTTGCTCACTCATATCTTTTCCGTATACTGAACTTTGAACTGGCAATTGTAACTAACTTAATCAACAATAGCTCTAATCAGCTAACATCACTATAATCACGATATCGATATTTGGCACATCAGTATCGATAATGATTCGATAGAATTTGATCGACATAGTGACGCCCCGCTCCTGTCACAAAAGAAATGAAAGTGACCGTTAGACATTTTTGGTGAGACCAAACGAGCGAAATGCAGATCACCCTTTCACGCTGATTTCACTCTATTTATGACATGATGTTTAATGATGCGATTCTATGCAATATAATGAAGTGTAAAGATGTGCTGGTGTTGATTTATATAAAGGATATTCAAATCTATTATTTGTTATTTTAAAAATATTTAAACAGATTTACATGATGTAAAAAAGTATGTAAATTTTTTCGATTTTTAATGAGCACATGACAAAGCTTACAAATTACAATTTGGCTAAAATAGATCTACTATTTTAGCCAAATTGTAATTTGTATACTTTGCTATGTATTTACTCAATAAAAAATCGAAGCAATTTCACATTTTTTTTTTATTATTAACGTTCATTAAAATTTAGTTACGAATTTTGAAAATTAATTGCAAAAGTTTTTAGGTACGGTAATCTTATTTGAATAGGGTGTAAAATTACTGTGTGAATTACTAAGCTTTGAGCAGTATAGCGGCCAGTGCTCGGTAGTCAATCAAAATATCGTAGACCGCACTGGCATACTGGCCAGCGATCACCATTTGACTGCTACAATTGTGGAACACGTACGATATAGGATATGCAAAACATTTAAGCGCTAAAAGATTTAATGTCTAATATAATTTATAATTATCTTCTATGCTAATTCCCCGATGTATAGCGCAGATTATTGAGAACCGCCATTGCGTCCATAAAATTAAATGCTTGAGGTCATTCAGGCGCTGATAAACTGCTAATAAAAGTTGCTATTTATTTATGTCGTAATGCTAAACTACCTATGTTAGTACAGCAGTAAAAGTTAAGTAAAATCATATCACTCAGAGCCAATTTTCTAAATATATAATGGTATTTTTGGGCAAAATTAAAATGGCTTGATTGCTTTTGTTGTAAGCGTAGTTTACATCTATTTTTCAAGTAACGTTCTAGAAACCCAAACAGAGCATATTCCTGAATTACGCTATCGAAGTTTGTCTGAAAGTTGGAGGTTCTGAAACGAGTTTTCATTAGATATGACGTCCGAAATGAGAACACCTCGATCGATTGTAAAATTAATTATCCTTTAAGGCTTTCAATCATATTTTCACAACGTTAATAGAAAAACTTTGCCGGATCAGCTAGTTTTCGTAGAATTTAAACATATCAGGATAGAAACATCACATAATATAATAATATATTATATTATAAAGACCCCAAAAATCACAACCGTTGCGTAAAAAAATATTTTTTTTATTTCGTAAAAAAATCTCCCACAATTAGCTATGTAAAACGATACTTAGTCCCAAATTACATGGACCCGATTCACTTGCCAATAAATAATTCAAGAGCCGTACCATATTATACGTTATTATAATATCGGTGCCGCCTCCATACTACTGCGGATGGAGAATTTTGTATACTTTTATTGTAACCAAACTTTCTTCGTTTCGTCTTTTTTATATAAGAAAATAACTGAGTTTTTTGTCACAAATTGTGCTCACTCTTAAAAAAATTATACTGTTTTAAAAATAAGTTAAACCAGTGTAATTCTATGTAATGCCTTCTTTGAATAAGTACAAAACAAAAAGACAAAATGTACTCAAAGTCCGAGCAATAATGTTTAAAATCAGTAATATTTTAGCAAAATTTTCCGGACCTCATCTGCGATCAAAATTTAATCATAATTCATAAATTAAATTACCTAAATCAGAACAATCATTAGCCCAACAAAAACCAACCTAAAACCCTTAGTGAAGGGTACAGTCGAGAAAAATATTTATATTAGATTTTATCCTAAAATCATTCCATATTATTTTCAGAATCGTCCAGAGGAATGTCGAATATTAAGACAAAGAGGGACTTAATAAGAGCCATTGTACATTTTCGAAAAACTTATGATAAATAAATTCATTTAATATTTAATTCACTTATTAGGGTCAATTCAGACCACAACGCGACGAGGCGAGGCAAGGCGCGGCGCGGCACAAATTTGTATGGATTTGACAGATTTCAATTGCGCGAGACGTCTTGCGAATCTGTCAAATCCATATAAATTTAGAAATGCATCTGTCGTGTTGCGGTCTGAATCAACCCTTAGAGTCAATTTAGACCGCAACGTGACGCGTAGATGCATTTCTTGTGCTGAATTGACAGATGTGTTAATCTGTCAAATCCATACAAAAGAAATGCATATCAACGCGTCGCGTTGCGGTCTGAATTGACCCTTATTAATGTGAATATTTAATATATTTTAAAAGCCTAACACTGGAAAGCAATCATCGTTTGTATAGCAATAAATAACTCTTGTCATTTATTTCCGCGAGTGTACATTATATATGAAGATTTAAACGTTTTTGTGTCTGTTTGTCAATCACACGGCAGTCGATTAACCTCTGAACCGAAGTACTAATAGGCAATATGCGTCTCGTATTAAACCCAACTATTAGGTAATGCAAAACACCTATAAACATAAATTATGCTCCATTTAATGACTATCATCATGCTAGTGTGGACGAGTGTGTGGGTTCTTGAAATCAAATTAACTGAATATACGAGTTATACATACAAGTTTTATGAGACGTGATAATGTATTGTTTGTTTTATTAAATGTTGTCACTGTGCGCGTGATTTGGGCGAAGAAATGATGAACTTTTAGGCTGAAATGCACCAGCCAATATATAAATCTATTTGAATATACAATTTATATTCATACTAGGGATTTATAATATTAAGTAGCCGCCAAACTGCGCGTTTGGTGCCGGCCGGGCCAAACGTAACTGGACCGAAGCCCGAACAAGGGGCAAAAGATCATGCAGAAATCGTATATGCACGGTAAAAAAGTATCCTTTCTTGGGGATCAAAGGCTTCCCTGCAGTTCCCAAAACTGTTCTATCCAAATCGGTGCAGTGGTTACTCATGCGAAGGTTAAAAATTAAAGATGTGCCGATCATGACTTTGGCCGACTAGCCGACTAGTCGGCAAAGCCGATCGTGGTTTCTGACGCTTCGAGTTTCCGTAACGCTTTTTTACTGATGTTTCGCCGGTAAGTCGCACATGCCCCCTGCAAACGTGTTATGGTTACTTCGCGTACGTTACTTTAGTTTGTGTCTATGATACAGTTGATGGTTTTCATTAAATATTTCATATACATGAAATCTCGATTTAATAATACATAGGTAAGTACTTAATTTATCGTTAAAATTATATTAAAAAAATATTTCTTTACTAGCAAGTAATTTCAGAAACACTTCATTTACTTTTAAAATGTGTAACACTGATTGAGTGTGATATGAACATTGAACACATTATAAATAATAATAAATTTGAGCTAAAATTAACAAATTAACAAAGTCCTGACAAGACACATAACTTATGGAAATCTAAAAAATATTTAAAGTATAAATTATTTTAGGCAAACTACAATTTATATTAATTTTATTATATCACAAGAAATGGGTGAGGGATTTAAAATTGTGAGATAATGAAGCTAACAGTACTTAAAATAAATTTACACACAGCAGATGGCACAATCATTTAAATTTCATTATTACAATAGAAAATCATTAGAAGTAATGCAATACAGAAATTAAGTTTATTTTAATTAAAAAACGTATCAGTCATAGTTTTTCTAATTTTTTTCTTTAATAATTTCAATAATAGCAAAAAAGTGAAAAGCCCATTAGTCGGCGCTTTTTGCCGACTATTCGCCGACTAGTTGCCGACTACAAAAGTGGCCGGACAGTTGGCTTTACCTAGTCGGCGACTAGTCGGCACATCTCTATTAAAAATCGATAAACAGACAGACACGCACTCGCAAATTATATAAATTATAGATTAATAATTGTTATCTATTATACTGCCTGAACTATAAATAAAATAATATGATTACTTTTTATGTAAAGATTGGTTTCGATATCCATAAAAATTTCCTCAAAATGGTCTCATTCATTACGACACAACTTAGAAGCATTATAATTAATTAATATACTCTGTCAAGAGTATAATAAAAATAATGTGATCCAGTTGGGAGTTCCGCGCAATAAATAATCATAATTTTAATTAAAAAATGTAGAAATGATAGAAAGTGGTGGGCGATTATGGATTTTAATTATACCGTTTATATGTTAAATGATACTATATATCACGATTGTGATATATGAGGAATCAGAATAGACCTTGGCTTTGTTATGTTAATATTATTAATTATGATTTAATTAATTCACTAATCAATCTAAAAGATTACGATCACACGTGATTTCCGTAACCTAGTTAATCTGGTTTAAATATCGATGTTTTTTTTTAAATTTAAACTTTATTTTTGATCTACTTATTTTTATTCATGTTTGTAATTTAAGTTTTTTTGTATCCGTCATATTTCAATGAAGTTCTTCTATCTTAAGCAATTCGTAATTTTTACAGATTTTAGTAAATGAAAATTTTACTTTTCTGTCGATCTGCAATATTATCCTTGTGCTTATTCTCGATTACCTCTAATTGAATGTTCTTTATATAAGTAGCATAATAAAAGATATATGGAATCATCCTCCTTATAAAAAAAAGTATTTATTTCAGGCACACAACACGTAGAAAATGCGTTAATTATTACTATTATCCCTCTCATTACTACTGTGTTACTACTATCCATAGATTATCTGAACCAAATAAAAAAACTTAACAATTTAAATATGTAAAGCGTTCAAGTGATCGGAGATAAAATTATTTAGCAATAAATAACCTCAAAATGACTGGCTCATTTAAATTATCGCGGTATAATTATGTTAAACATTTGATCGGAATTTCGTGCTCTTACTGGTTTAGGGTTCCACGTAAAATGTTATTTCTCCGAGATTTTCTGCTAAAGAAAATACCACAAAAAATTGTAGATTGTCTGTGGCAAAACGTAGTTTAGTTTTTTCCTATAGTCTGCTTTGTGTCTGTAAAAACTTTAGACTTTCCGAAATAGTTGTTCTGTAGTATAATATTATTCACTATTTATTATTCGTAGATTATTCGCATACATACACACAACAAGATGACGCCCGCAACTTAGTTGCGCCAAAACTCGTTTATCGCGCGTGAACAGTACATTTTTCCGGCATGAAATGTATCATATGTCCTTTCCCAGGACTCAAAGTATCTCCATATAAAGTTTTAGCAAAATCGGTTGAGCGGTTTGGGCGTAAAGATGTAATAGACAGACAAACACACTTTCGCATTTATAATAATATTAGTATAGTATGGATACTGATATTGCAGGCTGCAGCTTTACTTGTGCAGAACTCTCTACTCTATACTTATTTACAAAATATACGGAACCAGAACCCATAAACCTTAACTCGTACTTGATACTTTATTAAACAATAAATTGTATGAAATGTTCCTACAGTACCACTAAGATAATCATCACTCTAATTGATAACCTATCTACAGTCACTTAGGCTACTTTATAGTACAACCGTTTTTATGTTATAGGCCCGATTTGAAAGATAAGCCTTAAATAATAAAAACAGTAGTTTAAAAATGACAATATTTTAATGTGTTTTATATTAAAAAGGTTGTATCTACTTTTGTAAGGACGCAAAAAATATAAGAATTATATTATATGCTAGTACTGTATTTTTTCATTTTTTTCGTTGTCCTGTATTTAAGTGATTACATTAAATTATTGTTCATTAGTTAATTTAACTAACTTTAATTTAAAATAAACACATATATTAATTTGTAATGTTTAATATTACTATTATACATAAGCATCCTTCGAACATTCCTCCTTCGGAAGTCGGTTAAAAAGGGCGGATCCACAGGAAAAACTAAGCAACATAATTTAATGCGAACGCCGAACACACTACAAATAATACATTATTTCTTTCTATCCATTTAGATTGTTAAAATGACATTTAAAATCAATTCCAACCGAGTGTTTAGCGCGTCATCGTGCGAAACCTATGATTTGAATAATACGACTATAATTTTATCAACACCAAGTTTTAGCAAGGTAAAACAGACTATAAAAGCTTAGTTATAAGCTCTAAAATCGCACGCTGCATCGTTGTGTGTTCAGAACCTATCAAACGTTGGTCTTGATTTATTTCCTTCGGTTGGAAACATCAGGTGCTCCCGTAAGGCCATTGAGGCGTCAATCTAGATTTTTAAGTCTAGCAAAGTGCATTTTTAACATAAACACTATGTTAATGCTAGGTAATATATTAAAATATGCATTAAATTACGGTTTCCGCCTATTCACTGTGGTAGTAAAGGCAAATCGATCGAATATTTTATTTGCTTTTTTGTAACTGATTATGTACATTGTGACATACAACTGTAAACACTGTGACATATAAACTGTACATTAGATGCTGTAAACCACTGGTTAATCCAAACAATAATTATTGGCATCTAGTAAAAGTTTCGTCAAAACTGACTGCTTAAGGATGTACCGTAAAATGGGGATAATCGGGTCACTTTTCAAGTTCAACGTTAATTTTTATTGACTTTATCTTAAAATTAAAAAGAAAAAATATATTAATAGAGTTCCTTCCGGTGGTCCCTAGTTTTGTTTGCAATACATGACGATTTTAGTTTATTAAATAATATATACAAAAAGGTCCAAAAACTTACTAGACCCGATTCACCTACAGACTGAGGTGAATAGGGACGCATATGGGGTTAATAGAGTTTTGCTAGGGCTGCCACTTTCCTTATGTTTCCAAATAGGTACTACCTACATAGGTAGGTGCTTATTTGGAATAATGTTTTTTAGAATAGTATAGGTATAAATATATACAACAATTAGTACAAAATGTGACAACAGACATCTGTACGAACAATAATAATAAAATAATAATACTTGAATATATTCATCGTGACAACCCTATCTATAAAGACCCAATTCACCCGTAGGCGTCCCAATTCATCCAAATTAGGTCCCTATTAAACCCATATTCGACCCAATTTCCCCACATACGACCCTTTACACCCCGATTTTTTCTTAAAACTACCTTAGTGATAATATTTTTAAATACTATAAAAACCAATACTTAACTCCATTTAATTTATTTCTTATTCAATGCCTGAATATTCGATACAAAAGATGCGATGTTCACTTTCACACAACTGTTCCAAATATTAAAGAAAATTAAAATGTTTTACGGGGACCGACGACTTTGACTCAATTCTTTTAGTCCAATAAAATTACGGCTTAAAATGGGTTAAATAAACATGAACGAACACAGTTTGGGGATTTTAAGGATCGATAGGGGGGTGTGTTCTGAGCACAAATTCCAATTTGAGGGGTTCTACTGAGGTCAGCTCAAGGTCATTTCGATGAAAACGCGTTTAATCCGATATCTCGAGAATGGTCAGTGTTAGACAAAAAAATGCAGAGACCTTTTCTCTTCCAAATTAAATTTACTAACTTTTTTATATGTTAAACTTTTTTTGACATTAATATTTTTCAACTTATTACTCCCGCAAGGCAAAAATTTTACTTTTTTTTTCTATTCTTCGTCGTTTTCTCCCCAACCATTTAATTTTATTAAATTTTACCGATCATCAAAGTCTAGATATTTTAATTATGAACAATTTTTTTCCTAAACTTTTTTCTGTAATGCCAATACCTTCGGAGCTATATATTACTTTACTGAGCGAAATCCGATTCATCTCACAACTGAAAACTGTTTTCATCAAATCAGACATAGAGGTGGAGCAAGCCGTAGAGGATGCGGATGGTCTAATTATCAGTAGGGGAGGTCAGCTCAAAGCGGCCACCTTAACTGTCAATTTGAAAAAAAGACGAAATATTATATATTTAAAAATGAAAAATGTGCTACCAGATAGTGCATTTATTATATTTCTGCTATGTATGATTCATATTGACCCAACATGATTCACATATTACGACAACCTGTCAAAAAACCGCTTTGCCCGAGGGCCCGCCTAAAGCGGCCATAGGGGTAAGGGCAACTTGGCCAGCCCAAATCTTCACACGAAATGGTATTTTTTTTCTTATATATAAATATATTTTTTGATAAAATGAATGCTAAAAATGTTCAAAAATAGGTATTTATTAAAAACAGTTCTTTTTTTTTTATTACATAAACGGCAAACGAGCAAACGGGTCACCTGATGGTAAGCAACTACCGTCGCCCATGGACACTCGCAACATCAGAAGAGCTGCAGGTGCGTTGCCGGCCTTTTTAGAGGGAATACGCTCTTTTCTTGAAGGTTTGCAAGAAAAGAGCGTATTCCCTCTAAATATCGGTATAAGGTCGTATAGGTCCGGAAAAACTGCTGGTGACAGTTCATTCCAGAGTTTTACAGTGCGCGGCAGAAAGTTACGCGAAAACGCACTGTGGAAGACTGCCACTTTTCAAGGTGATGAGGATGGTATGTTTTTCGCGTGGGACGATGGCGAAAAGTTGCAGGTGGTATGATTCCGAACAATTCCTCAGAGCACTCCCCGTGATACAACCGATAGAGGATGTAGAGTGAAGCCACATCTCGGCGTAATTCCAAGGGGTCCAAGCTGTTTGAAACACTATGGCAGTCAACAATTCGAGCGGCCCTTCATTGGATACGATCTAGAGGGAGCAGTTGGTATTTTGGCGCCCCTGCCCAGAGATGAGAACAATATTCCATATGAGGCCGAACCTGCGACTTGTAGAGTTGTAGGCGTTGGTCCGGACTGAAGTACTGTCTCGCTCTGTTAAGAACACCAAGCTTCTTCGAGGCTAATTTGGCCTTACCCTCTAGATGATATCGGAACTGGACTTCGCTCGATATGTTGACGCCAAGTATCTCAATGCTAGGGGAGATGGTTAAGGATGTGCCCTCGAAACGAGGACATACGACCATTGGTGACTTTTTAGTGGTGAACGCTCAGACTTGTGTCTTGGCGGGGTTGAATTGGACCAAGTTACGTCTACCCCATTCAGAGACCTTCTCCAATGAATTCTCCACCTTAGACACAAGTTTTTTTCGACTCTCAGTGACATTTTGCCGAGAAATATTGGGGGAGCCGGTATATATAGCATCACCTGTACTGTCATCCGCATAGCAATGAATGCCGCTGGTCTGCAACATGTCATTGATATGCAGTAAAAATAGAGTAGGCGATAGCACACAGCCCTGAGGGACACCAGCATCAACAGACTGAGTTTCCGAGCATTCGCTGTCAACTACGACCTTTATGCTTCTGTCTGCTAAGAAACCAGTGACCCACTTACATAATTTCTCAGGCAGCCCGTATGATGGAAGCTTTGAAAGCAGCGCTTTATGCCAAACCCGATCAAAGGCCTTCGCAATGTCCAAACTAACAGCCAATGCCTCTCCCTTCGGCTCAATTGCCTGAGCTCAACGATGAGTTATCATTCTGTAAACTGCTACCCATATCGCTTATGCCCGGTTTCACAATCACGACATTTTTCATAAAAAATAATCAACTCTTCTAAAATGAAAATAGTCCAAATATATCAATAAAACTTTGTTTTATCGTTACATTACTATTTTTAAATGTCTCCTTAAAGTATTGCGAGGGAGACCATGTTTCTTGGCTACTAATTTGACTGAACCCCGACTTGCTTGAACATCTTTAATAGCTCGCGCCATCGTAGTCTCTTCCCATGACCCCTGGATAGTTTTCCTTTAATAGTTTGTTCACCATCTAAAAATAGTTTTAAGTAATTATCATATAAAACTATCATTTAGCTCAGCGGCCGCTTTGCCCGGTCCGCTTTGCCCTTTGGCAACCGTTCTATTTTAAACATAATTTTCTTTCGCAGTTTTTATCATACTCCAGAATAAAAACAACATAGATAAAGCTAAATAGATAAACAACGACACCGGGAAAATAGAAGCATTCAAATATACAAGAAAATAACTAAAACAGGAAGAATTTACCTTGCATATTTTTAATAAAACGTGCAATTCCAATATTTTTGGCGCTACAAGCTCGTGCCTTCCCCAAACGCTACCGCATCATGGAGCGGAGCTGGGCGGGATGTTCACTATGCGCCAGAGCAGCAACGTTGCACTGCCTTTATAAATAACCGAAATATTAAGGGTGGCCGCTTTGCCTCCTATGGCCGCTTTGAGCTGGGCTCCCCTACGGCTAAGAGAATTTCGCAGGAGTATAGTGCTGCGGTTGTTATTGGTGAGGACGTGGATTTACTGGTTTTGCTGAGTGCAACAGCCGGCGCGTGCAACAACATTTATTTGAGGAAACCTGGACGAGGCAAATCGACGGAATGGCTTCCGGTGGCCCGTAGTTCGTACATATAGCCCATACTGCCTCAAACCGATATATGGGCCGAATGCCGCAAAAACCTTTTATTTTTGCACGCGATTAGTGGTTGCAACACAACTTCGGCTCCTTTCAACCTAGGCAAGATCAAGCAAGATCAAAATAATGGCCGCATTGAAAAAATCTCCGGATTTGGTTTCTTTATCTGCAGTTTTTCTACAAGACAAAGCAGATAAAACAACGCTCGTTTCATACGGCGAACAATTGACACGAATTGCACGAATCTCAACGAGCTCCGATATAAGGGATATAAAAAAATGGCCGGCAGTGGGAGGGTTAAATTAGAATCCCTTCCTTCTACCTCTGATGCGGCATTTTTTCACTCGTTGAGGTGTTTCTACCAAGTTCAATACTGGCTGGAAAATTATCTGGAACCCGAGGAGTGGGGCTGGCATCACACCCCGCGTGGATTGGAGGCCGATAACAATGTCATTGAAACCAGCTCCGGATAATTTACTGAGATCGATTTCTTGCAAATGCTTTCAGTTGGTTTTAACTGCGGCAAAGCGTGCGGATGCAGAAATGCCGGCCTCTTTTGCTCAGTGATATGCACTAATTGCCAAGAGAACTATTGTTCTAATATCGCCAATGTTGTCGACGATGTTTTTTTTTGACGCAATGAACGAGGACAACGTATGCCCCGATACCGTCAGGGCCTTTAATATTGCGGGATCACTTCCATCGAACTCGGGTGCATAACTTGAAGAATTTTATAACCTATTTTTTTATCAATAAACATGTGGAACAGTTATAATTATTCATTTACTTCTTTTTGTCATCCTCATTCACATTGTTATCCCATTGAATAGAAAAAAATACCCAAATTAAAGAAGTACAATATTTGAATGATATTTGAATGATTGCAATATTTAACATTTGAATGAAGTACAATTTTTAAATAGTTTAATCGATTGACCTTTTTGTATTGCGACAATGGCGCGGATTTCGCTCGGTAAAGTAATACTCCGAAGGTATTGGCATTACAGAAAAAAGTTTAAGGAAAAAATTGTTCATAATTAAAATATCTACACTTTGATGATCGGTAAAATTTTATAAAATTGAATGGCTGGGGAGAAAACGACGAAAAATAGAAAAAAAGTAAAATTTTTGCCTTGCGGGAGTAATAAGTTGAAAAATATTAATGTTAATAAAAAGATTCAGATAGAAAAGTTCGTAAATTTAATTTGGAAGAGAAAAGGTCTCTACAATTGTTTGCCTAACACTGACCATTCTCGAGATATCGGATTAAACGCGTTTCCATCGAAATAACCTTGAGCTGACCTCAGTAGAACCCCTCAAATTAGAATTTATGCTCAGAACACACCACCGACATTATCGATCCGTAAAATCCTCAAACTGTGTTCGTTCATGTTTATTTATTTCGTAATTTTATTGAACTATTTGAAGACCGTTATTTTCATTGAATTCAATGACAGAACGAGTAAATGTTGCTATTTGCTAAAATATATAAAAAGATGTAGTATAAAAAGTTTACCATAGAGTGTAAAATTAAAATACTGTGGGAAATTAGGCTTTCAAAAAAGGTCACACTTTAGATACAATTCTCCCTGCAGACCCAAGTAGCCTACGGTATATAACATTTATAAATTCAAAAATTTTGAGCTAAATTCGAAATACATAGTAGAATAAAACCTCTGCACCGATTATTGGTATTAATCGGTGCAAAATAAATTCTGCACCGATTAATACCAAAAAATCGAAACCATGACAGCTTAATAAACTAAACTAGGTATTAATAAAAACTAAGTGATCTCACCTTGCAGCCTTCGCACGTGAACGCGCCGAAATGGAACCCCGCCGCCGGCTCCCCGCACACTTTACACTGCTGGTTCATCTGGAAAAAAGAAGACAAATATAATTAGCAGGTAAGTATTAAATTGATTTTAAAGTTAGTAAACTGCTTAGCTACTCTAATTCGAATTGGATAACGAAAGAGGGTAAAACAGCTGTGGGCCATATCACAATTTTATTTTCAATAGCTTTTTCTATATAGTATGATTTATTAGAGTTCCATACAAGGAACCCTTATAGTTTTGGTCTGTCCGTCCGTCTGTCTGTCCATCTGTCTGTCTGTCCGCGGTTTTGCTCAGAGACTAAAGGACCTACAAAGCTGTAATTTGGCATGAATGCACATATTAATGATGGCAACAAAATGGTACATGAAAACTTAAAAAAATATTTTTATGGTACCTTCCATACACATCAAGCGGGGATGAAAATTTTTTTTCGGGTCCACCCAATCGTGTGGGGTGTCGTTGGATAATCTTCTAGTAAGCTGTAATCATCATAATATTGTGTAATCTTAATCCTGAATAACGAGTATCCTGAAAATATATCCGTAGCGTAATTTTAAATATCTAAATTCAAATTCAAATTAGTTTTCTAAGCATATATAAGTACTGACAGCAAAAACGACTTTGTTTTATTTAGTGATATTTGATATTATCATAATAGGACAAAGTTGTTGATAAAATTACGATTTAGGAACAGAACTATAAGGCGAAACCACACTAGATTTCAGATATAACCACCTAGCCGCTAACCACATCGCAAAATAGGTAATAGGTGCGGGCGAAGTGCTTGGCCTCTTTGTGAAACCGCAGCTCTAAATGCTACTGGAGCTGTATCAGTTCACATCGAAACGAAACGAGACGAGGCACGAGAAAACGACGAATATGTAGAGGTAAATAAAAATGAATTTTCAACTTTGTTAGTCTCTCTAGAACCTGACCAAAATCGTTTTGTGTATTCCCATGTACATACACCATTTCAGACTACAGGCCAACTGACTGAACGTGTGTTCAGTCAGAACATAGCATGTAGTCAGTCCTGGAATCAGCCTCAGAATATGGGGGTCTTAAGGCTTAATTCATTTTCTTCATCCGGATTAGACTATTTACATAGAGCCACGTGTTTCAAAAGCAAATGTTTATTATTGTTAATCTACCGTACAAAAATATTGCTTCGCTTCAAGTGGTCAACCGTTCGAAGTTATTTCTTACAAACGATAAGTAACCTTATTTCGTTACGTTAAGGGTGCAGCTAGAGGCAAAATAACTCTAAACTGTATGAAGTGGATCATTTAGTAGATGTCACGATGTTTTCAGATGTCACAACTATAATGAACGCCTCAAACGGTCTCTCGTTAGTAACCGTAATTTTAAATTAAGAAATTCTTTGACATTCAGAATGGAAAGTCTGTGATCTATTTCGTATACTTCCGGTCCCGTTATATTTATTAATGGATTTAATCATAATTCAATGGAAGTGTACTAGAATTTTTATGAGAGCAAATATAACAGCGTTTGCGTGCGTGACTCAATCACATAACATTTTAATTTAAACATGCTTCAAGGGGGTTAAGTGTTAAGGAAATAGAACATAGAATACTACGTAAATAAAGATGATAAAATATTAAATTTATCTCGTATAAGAAGTTGTATGAATCAGAAAAGGATCTGATTGATCAGTGATTAGATGAAATCTATCGCTATCAACAAAGTTACTCGTTACTTTTCTGATAGCGATGGGTTCTTCAGTGTTGAAATTGCGTACCTGGTTCTATTTTATCCTTTAGTCCTCCAGATACCCATTTACTCAGTCAAATACAACAGAAACACTTCACGCCAATTTTTTTACGAATGCTGTACCAAATCATGTCCCACATTAAAATACACCCAAATTACCAACTCAAAACCCAAATGAGACCTTTCAATGGAAATTAAACATAACCCAAATCATAACAGAAAATGACACAGCAGATCAAACCGATCGCGTGAGGAAGTTGTGTACTTTAGTAATCATCCGGCAAAGTGAAACAAGTTCACATATTTTAAAAAGTTAAATAATACTCGATAATGATACGGTGGGTGATGGCGTGACTGGCGTACAGTGTACACGCTGGGATACGGATTTGCTCAAACTTAAACGAATTTAAGGCAGAAATATAGCATGAAGGTTCCCAAGTGCAGAAATTGAACTGCGAATTTAAGGCTGAATTATAGGTACACTAGGTTCAAACAGTTCAAACACAATTCCGTTCAGATGTCGTTAGTTTTTTTTTTATTATTCATGTTATTTATAATTTTTTTACTATAAAATAGTCCTATGTCCTTTATTGGAATCTCAAAAAAATTGGATCATTATCATATGAAATTGTATTAAAATTGAACTGATTTCTTCAGGCTTCGATACTCGCTAAGAGTCAAGACGAGAATATACATATTAGACATACAGAAAACTCTTATAAATATAACCATCCGGATAATGACATCGATATTAATTTATCAAACATCTGCAGTTTACAGAGGAACGCAATAAACAATATGACACGAAAATTTTATATAAAAGATGAAAATATCGATAAAGGTCATATTTAGACTTAAGCAGATCACTAACAAAAGTGCATTGTAATCCTATGTCACAATATGATGATTTTTTTATCAGAATGTGACACGTCATAAAGCACAACTTGTGACGTGTCACATTTTGATAAAAAAAAAACTCAATACTGCAGAAATATTTGCCAGTAACATCCACTTAAATATACATAAAAACTTTCTACAAACAAACTGTTGGATTTACAGAATTCGTTCGGGGAAACATGACAGCTTGAAGGGGTTAATACGCACCTTGTTAGCACAGTTACTGTTATATCCTTTTTGAACCTTATTATTATATGCATAAGGTTGGTATGTTTTGACAGCGATTATGTAAAACGTAGTGGCGTTAGTGCTGACGTGAAGGGCGGGAAAGAGTTTAAAATTATCGGGTTCAGGTTTTTAATTTTGGAATAGTTGGTGTTAACGGGAATGAATTAAAAATCTTATTATTTTTTAAGTCTTGGGGTGAAATTTGTAGTATCTTCTCAAGAGCAGCACAGTAAAATGAGTCATATTATTTTAATTTTTTATCTCAATAAGTGTTTATTGATTGGCCAGTCAATCAGTTTTGGCTTTTATATTTTGAGATTAAGTACGGAGTTGGTGGTGCCAGTAATTTAATCAAAATTTTTCCAAATTCGTGCACGGGAAATATCAATATAAATAATATGTTTTAGATTTATGCGCATTATACAGCTATTTTATGAAATATCGCCTTAAAAGTGCATGACAATTTACATTCTGTACTTACTTATATCCGACATGACGCGTGAATATTCATCAGTCTTGAATAAAGACATAAAATTTTATCTAGCACAGATCTTTGGCTAAAACTTTTTAAATATTCATTCAGTTATGCCTATTTTACACCAACTAGCGTAAGAACTAAGTAAGTGTATAATTTTTAAGAATATCAATATTTTCAGGCCTAATAATCCTTGGCTAAATACTCGTATTATACATTTTAAGGATAATAACTAACAACATAATACTCGACACGAAATTAATGTCTGTTGTCATCTATCTCATCTTTTTACAGATAATAATAGCTCCCACACCGGTTCCGGTGACGGTGGCCGGTTCATTGAAACCAGGCCAGCTACGCAGCAGTACACAAGAGCACTCTCTATTCCTTTACTCTCATAACCCAGTGGGACGGAAGAAAGACACGATGGCGAAAGATCAGGCGCAAGACCGACTATTTACATGCCCATCCGATACATGGATCATCTTACTTGTCAGACAATCAGGTGATCAGCCTGCATTGACCTAACCAAACTTGGAATTAACATGTTTCCAACGCGGGAATCGAACCCACGACCTCCGAGTAAAGAGCCGCGCTCTAAACTACTGGACCACGGAGGCTCTTTACAGATACCCGAGTATCATCAGGGGTCATTAGCAACATATTGGACTGAATTCAGAAAGTTTTATAATTTAATTAAGTTTCTGCCGTTTCTACCTTAGCGTGCAAACTTACCTTAACAGCCATTTGGCTAAATTAAACAGATCAACGCACTCTGCCTAGTGACTAGGACGCCAACTATTTTCCGCCATAAAAACCATAATTAGTGTAGATTTTGATAAAATTCTTAATTAATTTAAACATTTTTATTTTACGGATCAAAGAGAGCCGACGATAAAAGGATATTTTACGACGGCGGTTTCTTTGATAGTTTAGGTTTTTATTAGAAGTTTTATATTGTGAATTCTAAAACGAATATTAGCTAAATCAGACTAATGTAGTCAGACGCATACTAGTATTATATTATCATATCATATCATTACACGACTCCCGCAACTCCGTAGCGCCAAGATTCCTTTATTGCACGGGAACCTTACATTTTTCCGGGCTAAAAACTATTCTATGCCCTTTCTCGGGACATGTATCTCCGGACATAAAATTCAAGAGAATGCATACCGCTTAAGCTTTTCTTTAACTGACAATATTATTTTTAAAGCAAAAATGTGTTCTATTGTATTTTCATTTATAGAATAAACACCGGTGCAAAATTTTACTATTCATATAACAACTATATATTTTATTTAGGTATGGAAGGGTTATATTTAGGTTTAGTAAAAGTTGCTGCCAATGCATACATTTAAGTATCAAAAGACGCTGCAATCCCATTCGTCTGGATATCCCTAAGCATCCTCCAAGTCCATGAAAAGGCTATTTTAAATAGACTACATTTAAGGCTAACATTCCCGTATTTGAGTACGTGAGACAATTCCTAGTGTTTTGATGGCAATTGTAAATCCGCTCCGTGTCCAAGTCAACTCCTTATACGCTAAAACGTCCGTCAGTTGAGTGTTAAGTTCAGGTATTGACATTACAAAAGTAAATGTATGCAAGACACTGATTCATGTGCGACCTTTGTGTGCTGTGTATAGAAGATCCTTGTTAACAAATGTGGATTATAAATTGACAATCGGAGGAAGGTTTTACATTAGACTGGATGAAGCTCGTAAATTTGTCGATTAAGCGGGAACCGTACATATTTTCGCATCAGAAACCCCGTGTTATTTCTCATTTCATAAAATATATCTAAACTAACCTAGCTGTTGCCCGCGACTTCGTCCGCGTTAGCATAGTATAATAACGGAGATGGGTTTCATGTTCCTAACTTAACAAATGACGGACTTTCATTCAAACTTTCAACCCCTATTTCACCCACTTCGGGGCAAAATTTTTAAAATTCCTTCCTTAGTGGGTGTCCACTTAATAAAACAACCCTACTCACCAAATTTCGTGGCTGTAACTTTAACAGTTAACGGGAAGAGGTAACATACTGAAACTGCCCGTTTCATTACCAACCAAAGGATGCTATTACGCTCCATGACCTTTCCAATGAGTCCGTCAAAAACGGTCCGGAGTAAACATTTCTCTATTTCTATGATAGCTTATGAACTACCAGTTCGGGTACCTCACTTACCATCATCTGTGAATCTCGGGCTCGAATCGGACGTAGTGCGAAAGCGCTCGCAAAAAGTAGGTTGATTCGATTTACGAGAATCATTCATCAGTCGATATCATCAAGTCAAACCGTCGACCAGCATCACTTAATTAAAGCTCGCTAATCAGATCCGCCAAATTCGGGAATGATCACTCAAGATGACAGATAAGGGTGGATAAATAATGACATCGGGATCGAAGTAAAAGAGAGCGTGGTGTGGTCTTGATAAAGGGTAAAATAATATTATAACTCGTATATACACGACTGTATATGTACAATTATTGCACTCGTAAGGAGTCAGATTATATTTTGACAAGATCAATTTGTATAAATTGTATTAAAAAGAGGGGTGGTGTTAATTTGGGAGTACCAGATAGCTGATAAGTGAATGGGAAACACCAGAGCAGGTACATTAGGTAGGTATTTGCGCCACACGGTAAAAAAGAGATGATATGTTTTCTTCTAAAACGCCACGCCGCATTACCTAATTTCCGTCTAATCCATTCTCGCTAAAATTACGTGTCCTTAGTCCTGACGCGAGTTTAAAGTTTTCCCGTCCCAAAAAAGTGAGCAACGCCGTTATTGTATTTTAATTTTAATAAAATATGTACTTATTATAATTTTGATAACACAAACGGTTTTACTTGTGCCGGCATTGCCGTACTTTAAACATCTTGACATATTCAAGGAACTTCTTCGCAGGAGCAACTGTACTCGCTAAGTACGGGTGGTACTCGACCCGAATCCGTCTTAAACTTGATTAAGGAAACAAATAACGTAGGCGTGTTCTCATTTTTTCGCATTAAGATCGAAATGATGAAAGATGGACGGTCATTTGGGTAACAAGTCTCGTTAAAATAGCAAGGATTAAGTTGGCTTTCTGCTAAGTAATAAGTGGTAATAAGCTAACTAATGTTTCGTTACAGAAAATTAATAATTAAAGCATAACGTAATAATGATGAAAAATGCGATTAGTAAATATTCAAAATACGAGAAAAAAATAGTGTTTTATACTCAGAGGTGTCGTCATATTCAATATCTATCCAAAAATATTACTGAAAAAAAAATTGTGAATATTCCGTTAAGTTTTACGATTTTTAATGTCCTCTAACAATTGGAAGAAAACACATTTATATTTATTGCAAGTAACCCTAAAAAGAAAAAAAAAACGTCCCAGTTCAACTCCAACAATTATAACGACCGCATTGAAAATAATTGTCGAGAAACATTACCATACATTCCGATATACAATTTGTAATGTAATTACATAATTAAATTGGCACTTCGGTTCTAAATAAAAACATTAATGACCTTGCCATTTCAGCAAAAAGTGAATGGAAACTTCGGCCAAATTGAACATCGGTAATTTTCTCATTATTATTAACGGGCTGATATTTACAACTCCAAAAAACTGATAACAGGCCATTGGCACTGAACGCCGAAAAATTGGCAATGAAAAATTAAGTGAGAACAACTTTGCTGGCTGTCTATCTAGAATACATTACAGCTCTAATGCAGTACAAAATAAATTTTATTGACGCTTGAGGTTTTGATCAGGACATGGGAGTCGACGCGTTTTCGACATAACTATCTTTGGAATACATGGTTAGAGTATAATATAATATTTAACCGATTTAAGTTGAAAAATGATTTCTTGGAAAGTAGATAAAAGGTACTAGTCTGAATGTGTGTAATTTGTTATTAAATTGAAGAGAAGATGGACTTTGCTACTATGTCTATTAGTGGAAACTTGTAATTGGCTCTTAGCTTTATAGTAATTTTTGTTATAGTTATTTTTAAGTAGCTGTAAGTTTTCCAAATAAAATAAATAAATTAATGGTACCAAACACCTCATGGATCACTACTCCAATGAAGCTGTAACAAGTTCTAAAAACAAGGCGATAAGTTATATAAAACTAGATTGCTACAATACCATATCCGACAATAATACAGTAATCTAATTTATATCACATTTTCTACAACCGTTCCAATAGAATATCAATCAATCGACAAACGTCAGCCATCTCAATATGGCTGTTGACAGTAATTAATGCTAATTGCTTTAGATCATACTATATGATCTAAGCTAGAAGATCTATGCTACTAAGCTAGAATGAATAGTGACTGAGTATATGGTGAAAAGGAAACAAATAAGCAATACGGCAAGCTGAAACGCTGGTACTTTTTTGAACCGACCATCGACGTCAAATGTTATAAATCTATACTTATATTATTTCAATACGATAGTGTTATCCGTCTCTTACCTCTTCACGGCATGAAGATACTTTGAGTCCCGGTGAAAGACATAGGACTTTTCATCCCGGAAAAAAAGTACGGTTTTTGCGCGATAAACGAAGCGTGATAAAAATATGGCGTTTCGGTTTTATTTAATTATGTGAAGTGTTTTATAAGCTACCTTGAAATAATATAGAACACTTTGTAGAATTTACCGCAGTCAGAATTTTTACTGCAGATTCCTTGCAATAAAATGAACAGATAAGTAAATAACTGAGTTTCCCACATATCCGGCACCGCGGTGGTCACTATATTATAATGATACCTTAATAGCTCATAGACTGTGATCCGGTATTCTATTGAAGGATGTAACATGTAACACTACATGGTCGTCAAAACTATTATAATGAAATCATAACACGCGCTTAGAATTACATTTATTTAAAGCTGAATTTATATGCATCCGCCCGAACAAGCGGTTTGGTGGCTACACCGCGAGATTACAAGCAAATGTATGTAAATTACAGCGTGACCGCGCCGCAATTTTAATAAATCGTTATTAATCCTTCGATCGTGGATTCTTGGAAATCTATTGTTATTCTATTGTTTTCGCGGTCGCCGGTATCCTTATGGGGGTTGATAGGTTAATTTGCCTGTGATCTCTCTGTGTAGTGGCTAAACCGCACATTCGCGTCGCCGCATATAAATCCAACCATAATTCACGAAAACGCGTATCAGTATAATATTGTGTACGGTCTAAACTTTTATGTAAGTGTAAACGCGCGTTACTAAAATGTGCGTTAAGCACTTGTTATCTGAACATACTACATTAGCATGGTCACTATAGAAACAATTAACGGCACATCTTGGGAGTAGGATGGCTGCTTGCAAGGCTACTTCTACATTATTTTATGACTTACAATTATGTATGTATGTTGACATTGTATAATTTTAAGTTACAGCATTGTAAACTTTATTTTAAAAGATTAATTTTTTTCTCACTTTTTTGGTAAACAAAGTGTGAGTTTCTTACGCCGGTTCTTCTCGCCGGGTTAGTTCCCGAACCGGTGGTAGGCATCATGTAGACTTTCAGAAAATATTTGCAAAAATTTATTCTGAATAAAAAAAATTGAGTTTGAGTTTGAGTTTGAGTTTCATTCTATGGAAGTAGAGACAAAGTGACATATATACACAGGAAAATCTGTCAGTATGTCTATGATTCATTCTCGTTTCTAATGTTGTCATGCTAAGTCTGCCGGTGGCAGGACATTTCAAGAAAAATCAATTTTGTTTCGGATTTGCATGTTTTCTAATTCTTAAAAAAACTTAATAGAGTAAACCATTTTAAGTAATTAAAGAACTAAATACTTAACGATCTATTTAATTAACGTACTGCGCCTACGCTTGTCGTTAACAACAATAAACTCTTAATTAATTTATCAATAAAAATAAAAGCTATGAAATGGGATGAGTATCAAATTTAATGTTACCGTTAAGACCTCCCTTTTTATACCCTTTTTATATTTTTGAAGAGACAAAATATAGAAAACAAGATTAACAACTATCAAAATAAGTGATCTCGATATGTGTTATAATGTTCTACGATTCCTAAAATGTTGTAATATTTATACTTTGATTTGAATTAATGTAATTATTTTTGTGGTCGCTGATAACCTAGTTGTTCTAAGCGACCTTAAATAAATGGAAAAAAAAAACTATCAAAATAAGAGCAAGCCTTATCAGGTAAGTAGAGTAAGGTTGCATTAGTGACAACTTGACAAGTCACCTTTTTATTAATACAAACATTGAAACTTGGTGATTACTGATTTACTCAGAAGTCGAACATTTTGAATCCTCAGGGTGGGTTACACCAACTTACTTTAACCATAACTGTAACTATAGCTATAATTTTAACTATAACTACAGTGCAAAATGTCAAATCTTTGGTTAATATTTAATGATAACCATAACCGCTCATACTTATAAATATCGATTTTTTTCATGAAAATTTACTATGGCTCACAGTGTTGTTACAAAGTTAAGGTTAAAGTTAAGTCTTAACTACAACCATAACTTTGACTATAACTGTAACTATAACCACCTCTGGTGCAACCCACTATAATTGTTGCATTCTATCGATTTTTAATAAGTATCATGCAGATCGGTACGTCATCAGATTTGCCCAAAATCTAAAACTTTTTACAAGACATTCGACTGTAAGGTCCGTATTAAGAATTTTATGAGTGTTTTTGGCACGCCCTTTGTTTTATCGCGCTGACTGCTGTAGGTAGTAACTATTTTATTTATTTATTTTTAGCCTTTAATTTTGAGACTTTTTGATTTTTATTGTAGCATAGAATAGGTCTATTTGCCCTTTGGCAAAGGCCTCCCCCATTTCTTTCCATTCTATTCTGTTTAGCGCTGTCCTTGTCAAAGTTTTTCCTGCTGTCATTTTTAATTCATCATCCCACCTCCGGAACTGCCTTCCTCCATTTCTTTTACCATTTCTTGGGTAGTAGTAGATAGTAACTAGTAAGTACTAATTATAATATGTCTTAGTAAGTACTCAGAGCTTATACATCAGAATCAGACAAATCTTTAAACATTTTTTTTTCAATTTTTATTAATTGAGCGATAAAAGCATATTATCTTAACAAATTCAACCGCTACGGGCAATTTAAATTTATAGTAACAGACTAACGAGGTAAAATTAAAGGCAGTTTATGAACGTTTCATATTTTTATGGCTTTATAACTGGCCCTGTCAACGGCTCAATCAAAAAGTCTAAAATAATAGGGGGCCAATCAGCCGAATCGACCTTGTTAAAATTCTTCTTCAAAAAATTTTGTCGCGAGCGGTCAATTTTCAAGAATTCCTTTATACATGGCGTTCATAATTATTACTGGTTATACATGATGGTTTTTCATAATTTTAAAGTTTATTCTACGCTCTCAAAGTAGACTAAATATCTTTGATCTGAAAATGTTTAAAGATTTTATATGACTAATAATTATGTTTATCAAAAATAATTTAACATTTTTATCGCTTTATTTGGTTCTAATATACTAAAACACTCTAGCTAGCATTCTAGCTAGATTCTAAATCATATTTCTTTTCTTCATTAAATTCTTCTACTACGGTTTTGCTAATCCATGTTCCTATTTTGTCTGTAAAATATCTTTTCCAACGTAGGTATTAGAAAAAATATGAATATTACCGTGAGCAATAAACAATTATATTAATAAGAGGTTATTATTTCGCGAGCCCCAGAATTAAAACACTCTATATAAAATACAGGTAGTATCTGGTTGTATACATGGTGTTTTTATTGGTGGTATTATTGCTCCGGTATGAACGATCGCTATCTATAATTGAAGTTTGCTCAATGAAGTCATTATTTTTTAAACGGAGGCTGCACAGGGTGTGAATATTTCGGACGTGCGTTATCTGTGTTCTAGACAGGCGGTTAAAGTTAATTTTTAACCGACTTCCAAAAAACGAGGAGGTTATATGTTCGGCTGTGGATATTTTTTTTTTTTTTTTTTTTTTTTTTTTTTTTTATTTTTGTATGTTCAACGATTACTCCGCCGTTTGTGAACCGATTTTCGAAATTTTTGTTTTGTTGTATTAGGTTTCACTCCAATTTGGTACCATGTTCACAAAAGTGGTGACCTGATGATGGGATCCAGGAGTAATCGAGGGAACTCCTCGAAATTTATATGGAAACATATGGTGATTTTGGTTTTATGTGAAGTGTACTAAGAATATGCTACCAAAAAGTCAAATATTGGGTCAAGGTATACCATGGTTTCGAAGATGCTGAGAGAACTCCTGACTCTTTATAGATACACGTTTGGGAGTTTCGGCGTTGTTTTAAGAACAGAAAGCATATGCTACCATGCAATTCAAATTCATCATCATCATCATCGTCATCATCATCATTACCACGTCGTGTTAAGGTCACCAATGTCTCATGGCACAAAATAGATAATAGTACAAGGCATAGGTATGGCTACAATAATAATAATTATGTACATAACAACACCAATTATTATAGGCTGTTTAATATACACGGCGGTCGGCGCCGCAGAGGCAACGGCGTCGCCGCGCGGCGCGCGGCGGCGCGCGGCGACGCGTACGCAAACATCGTATTCAAGTTCTAACTGGAATGTCAGGGCATGCGGCATGCCGCCAGAGTAGACAGAATGATAGAGTATGCCGACTTAGAACTGATGTAATTTTTTTAAGTTTGACGTATTATGACAAAAGTCGTCGCTAGGGTAACCTACAAATTTAGTTGTTTATATTTTGGCACATGCAAAGAAAACTGTCAGAATTCAATTTCAAAATCTTATTTTTAAAATTAAATTATACCAGCCAGCGCGCCAGCCTTTAACTTATCCTGGCGAAACACGAAAGAAACGACAGATATTAATACTCGTCAGTCTCATAGCAGTCGAAGTACTTGTAGTTATGTCTATTGTCATGCCGCGCTGCGAGCATTTGCACGTGTTCACTTAGATCTTTTTAAATGTATTGTTTAAATTTATCTATCTACCTGATATTTGGGCCTTGCCGTATGACTCATATCAGTCTTAACAAATTGTAATAAGATACGTAGAATATACGCAGTACCACCGACGACCACTTATAAATTCGCGGACTATGACGGAGGTCAACTTAAGGTGAACGCAGATTTGGCCGCACCGCACGCACCGCAGTCGCCGCATTCGGAATTCTGTATATGAAGTTATAGGCAAGCTCGCATACCTACCTACCCGCGCCGCAGTCTTCGCAACTTCATAATAATATGAAGAATTGCGAATGCGGCGACTGCGGTGCGTGCGGTGCGGCCAAATCTGCGTTCACCTTTAATAACAATTATACGAGATCAATTACCACTCAATATTATGATTTATGTTGTCAATTCAATGCTCACTGCTCACACCAAGCTCACTGTTGAGTTGTCAGACGTCAGTTGCTTACAAACTTTCAACAACACAACGAAAATCTGTTACAAGTTACAACTACCTATATAAAACTTCTACGTACAAGCGATAGCGCGACACAGGAGCGCCTCAGTGACATCTAGTGAAGACAATATGAAACTATTTTTTATACAATTTGAATTGGCACTAACAGTTTACCTACTAGGTAACTAAAAAGAGTGAAATTATTATTTTTAACAAAAAATTAAAACCGACTTCCAAGGTAAAAACAATATTAATAGCATCCTTATAATATGAACTAAAAAGTATTAAATAATTTTTCCTATCTAATATGTAGTGCCTTTTCCCGAATTCGGCTAAACTTCAACTATTTCTGTACTCAATCTTCATAATTTTGAAGTCGGTGCCAGTTCCAAAAGTTTCAAATTTTCTGTCAAAGAAATAAAGATTCAGCTATATCTGGTACCGACTTCAAAATGATGAAGATTGAGTACAGAAATAGTTGAAGTTTAGCCGAATTCGGGAAAAGGCACTACATATTAGATAGGAAAAATTATTTAATACTTTTTAGTTCATATTATAAGGATGCTATTAATATTGTTTTTACCTTGGAAGTCGGTTTTAATTTTTTGTTAAAAATAATAATTTCATTATGATATTCAGTGTACCCAATTATTTTTAGTTGTTAAGCTATTGCATAGCTTTTACAGTGGGTTGTTTAACACGGCGACCGAATCAAGAAATTCTGTAACGAAAATAAACGTAACAAATCGTCTAACGTCGTTTCAGTTAAGCAGACTTCGGTAAGGTATTTGTGTGTGTACGAGTTATGCAATAGCTTTATCGCGGTAGTCCACGAGTGCCACACGTATTATAACTTTCTTAAGAAGTAGGTACAAACCAGGAATTTTCAACATAATAGGTACATACTTTGAGTTATGTTGAAAACTTGACTAATATTATAATATTTATTACTATGATAGTTTGAGTTATGTATAAAGTACCAACTTATGACATAACTCAAAAATATGAATCACAATAATCTTACGATAAATTAATATAGGTCAGCCCTGCGCATGCGCATGACTGATGATGTTGATACAGCCCGCTCATTAATTTAGTTCATTTCTCCGTCAAAACTGGCCCGAAATTAATTTAAAATTGACATTTAAAGTAAAAAAGTACCAATTTATCTTCATCGATGGGAAACTCTCGAGCAAAGTGAAAAAAGTGGACTTGGACATGATATAATAATATGAAAATATTTGTGAGTTTGCTTGTTCTCTGAGTATCTGATATCTGAGTTTTTCCGTCTTGCTTGATCACTGATATCGATACTTTCATATCCATACTTCCATACTTAATATCATAAATGCGAAAGTGTGTTTGTCTGTCTGTTCGTCTGTCTGTCTGTCTATCTGTTACCTCTTCATGCCCAAACCGCTGAACCAAAATTGCTGAAATTTGGCGTAGAGATACTTTGAGTCCCAGGAAAGGACATACAGGACATAAAGGACGCAATAAATGAATTTTTGCTAGATGCGTAAGTGTATGTCTGTTGCCTTTTTACGATGAAAAAGCTGAGAATATTTTGATCGAATTTGCTATAAATTAAAAAATGAGTAAGGAATAAGGCTAGTTCTATTTTGACAAAATTTACGGTTTCGGTATGATTCACGATCACGATTCGGTATGGATCACAAAATTGTGGGTAAAAATATACATATTTGAAATGAATAAGCCTACGGAAGAAAAATTATCATACTTGAATTATAGAAAAGTCACAAAATATTATAACGTGTTTTGTAATTTAATTGATGTTTTGTAACTTTAAAAAAACTATATCAAACACAATTGTTAACTTAATTTTGACACTCCACATTTAGAACCTAGTTTTCAGAATCTCGATAATAATTTAACATCGATGGCACCCAAATTAATATCAGCGGGGAAAGTGCTGACAGCTGAAAATTACCGCGTCGCGTCGCCTCGCGTTGCGCACAGTGTAATTACATACGAACACTGTAACACTGCTTATCGGTACTTTTTTTGTACGGACTACAATTAACAACATTACGTTGCCCTACATTTACTAACAAAAATATAGATGATATTACATGAAAACAGTTCGATCACTATCTATTGCGATGTCTTGATTACAACTTAAATAATAATATATTTTTTGAAATTATATTTTAACACGTCTAAAACCAATTTTCTTTCGTATATTCACCTAATTTTGCTTATTTACAATTCTTTTCAACATGGCAAGGTTTTATATACCGTTAGCCACTGAATGAGCATTGAGCAGTGGTCAAGCAAGCTACATAAAAAAATTACTTTAAGTCATTAATCCATCGCATAATATAAAATCAATTATCGTCCTTAACATTTTGTTTTCGACTGTACCTTATCACTAAGCTGTGGTTAAATTAAAAACTTCAAGTTTTGTTTGTTTTTTAACTTTTTCGCCTGTCAGTTATACCTCGCGGTGATGAGTTCAATTTAACTGAGTGGTTAAGTGAGTGTTGTCAAAATTTCGGTTATTTATTCAAGTTTTAATCGTGGTTTACAAAGTGATGCAATTTTAATGAAACTTTTATTACGATACATATAAGGCAAGCAAGTACAGCCGACGCTTAAAATGATAATCTACTTTATACAACTCGAATTATTTTTCATTTTTACCGAAAATACTTTAATAACTTTGTTTCAAACTATTTTACTGAAAATTTAGTTTTCATCATAATATCTAATTTAAACTCAAAGGCGTCATGTGTAATTAATAAATTAAATCACAACTTTTAATTACGCTAGACTATAATTAACAGGATTTAATTTTAAAAGTAAACATAAATTCAATGGAACTTCATTAGAAGTTAAATTTAATTTGAAATTACCTTTTAATTAAGAAAGAATGGCTGTAAGCTCCAGTATGAAATATCTACCGATTCATCGGTGATTCTATAATTATTTGCAGTAATTACTAATGCTACTAATAGCAATGTAATTACAATTGTAAGTGTGGATTAAAGACGTAAGTGGATGCAGTAGCAATGCATGGGTAACTAAAAATTTCAAAATGTTCGTCCTTTGCATAAATGGAAGTTTTAGGACCGGGAAACTGAATTGAAATAATTGATGTATAGCCAGATATATTAGCCAGATGATTAAGTAGCCATTAAGTTATAATTATCTAAATTTCATGGGAAAAATGACTAATAATTATATATTATATTTCTTCGCTTCATTCTTCGATATATAATTATTAACCAGTAGTACCTCTGTATCTGCTAGGCAATCGCGTTTTTCAAAGACGTATGTGGGTAATTGAAAAATTACCCGCACGCTCGCTCACTGGACTTTCCGACATGTCTCATTCTGGACTATCGACGACCACAGAGCTGGACCCAGTTAAAGCAGTAGACTCCTTAAAATTTATTCTAAAATACTTTACTTCGACTTAGATTTTAGATAAATACTCTGTTTAATCTTATTAACTAAATAGACTTATTACAGAGATCTTCGTTCGCTCCATCGGAATCTTAGCCAAACAATTTGACAATGGCTGTAATACGAATCACGATATTATCTTCTACTATCATCACTGTGCATTGTCATTGTTTATGAACAATGTTGACTTTATTGGTTGGTGACATTGGCTCAGATGAATGTGTGAAGACTGAAGCGTCTTTTGAAAGAAGCTTTCCGGTAAAAATACCTGTATAATAAATACATACCTGAGTAGTATAGTATCCGGGATCCACTTATAAATTATTTGTTTTTTCTTGCACTCTGTACCAACTGAATACTGGTCATTGACTTAAAACTTTCTGCCTAATAAAACTCGGCAAAATAAAAAATTACGGTTTTAAATTATAGCGGTATCGAAATTTATATTACAAAGACATCAACTCCCGGGCGTGATTGGATCGGTGATGTTATTAATTTATGTAATTCCTTTTTATTAAAAAAGAAGTTTCAAGTTATATTTAAGTTATTACGCCGTGCGATGGTTATTCAAGATTATATTAAATAGGATAAAGCAGGTGCTGTGCGAGACAGGCGCAGCGTCGACACGAGCGTCGACACGAGCGTAGACACGGGGACTGAAACTGGACACGATTAATGACGATTAGTAAGACGACAGTCGAAAGGCAGGACTAGCGACTCCAATACTTTCGATATTTTCCTTAGCCATAATTTTATCGACGAACAAAGTTTCGCTGAATCAGTTATAATATTATGTTTAATCACCATGATCCCAGTATGTTATTATGTTATCATTTAAATCACAAACCATAGAGGTCTCTTACGTTTCGTTTCTGACTATTATTATTATTATTTATTGTTAAATTCTTTCTCCAATATAATAATGATTACTATTCATAATGAATATTATGGTATTTCGTAAAAAAAAAAACCTTTCTTTCGTTACTCTGAAAATCTACTGGGTGATAATTATATAACGAAGAATGAAGCGAAGAAATATATTAATGATCAAACGAACTTACCAAGTAAAGTTCGATCATTATTATATGAGTCGCTTCATTCGAAGATATAATCTCCCTCCCACCCAGTCTGCACGAAACTATGTTTGCTGCAGTACCCAAAGAAAGAAAGAAAGATTTTTTGCATTACTTCTCTCTAAACATAATGAGACATGCCGGAAAGTCCAGTGAGCGAGCGTGCGGGTAATTTTTCAACTACCGTACTACTGGTTAGTAATTATATATCTTCCAATGAAGCGACTCATATAATAATGATCGAACTTCACTTGGTAAGTTCGTTTGATCATTTATTATTACATATTTTTATAACGGGCAGTTATTGCCATTAGTCTATACTTAATATTATACAGCGGAAGAGTTTTGTTTGTTTAAACGTGCTAATCTCAGGAACTACTGGTCCGATTTGAAAAATTCTTTCGGTGTTAGATAGCCCCACCCATTTATCGAGAAAGGCTGTAGGCTATATTTTATTACGCTGAGACTAATAAAATGTGAAAGAGAAAATGTGGAAAAAACGGGGGAAATTATTTGAAAGGGCTTATCTCACGAACTACTGGAGCAATTTTTCTGTTATTAAGCACAGAGAAGAAGTAGACTACGTGAAGAATCATAGGCTATTTTTTGTGGAATAATTTGTCTGTTTTTTTTTTTTTTTTTTTTTCGAAAGGGTCTAAGCTACTGGTCTGGTTAAGACCATGGTAGTTTAATCGTGGCTATAACTAGTCTGTTGCTAGTTGGTTTGGAGATAAACAATGAGGGGGCCAGGCCCCCTCCCCTAAAGTCACACGTGTGACATTCTAATCGGGCAATATTGGGGAGAGCTACGAAAATAAGCTATTTTCATCTGACGTGGGGACACGGATCCCCCCTGCTCTTAAGGGGTCCGACCCCTTACTCACTCTCTGACGAGTGAGGCTGCTCGCGCGCGGTAACACAAACTAGCTGCGTACGAGTTATCGCGGTAGATGAGCTCAAGTTATTAATGTTATTGCATAAAAGAGGGCCGTCCCTCTCCCCTTCCGAGTCCGGTTGGGGTGACATACGCGTGTATGTTCTAATGTCAAAGTAATTGGTAGAGATCTCTACGACAATGTCGCGGTCGCGGTCATGATTTAGGTGTGTTCCTATGCTATCCGCATGCGAACTCGGACCCGGGATCGAGCTCGGCACCGGATTTCGGTCGGTCTGTCTGTTTGTCGTTCGGGTCGTGTTAAGTCCTCGGGGAAGGCGCCGGCGTCGTCTCCCGTGCAGTACTAACCACGCGGGTGAGTGTGATTTGTGTTTGCGTAACTGTACACAGTACGTTACGTATTCTGTGATGGGGTCTACAGGGTCGGCTAAGATATGCTTAGGCCGCCTGAAGGGGTATCGGAATGTCCGTGCGTCATGTTCGTAGTCCACAGCCTTACGAATGAGCGGATTGGGATGTACTTTTCCTTTCTCAAAGAATCTCTCCGAGAGTTCTTTGATATAGGCTTTGATAGTGATAAGCTCGCAGTCTCTATGCAAGTCGATGTTTCGCATGTAACGGGGGGCACCTGTTGCCATGCGCAAAAAACGGTTTTGAACTCGTTGCAATTGGTTCATCTGATTGTCACTTATGTGTGCGAAAGAGACGCACCCATAAGTGAGTATCGTTCTTATACATGTTTTGTATAAGGTGAGTTTATGTCTTAAGGACATTTTGCTACTCGCGTTGAGTAAAGGATATAATTTGTATAATACAAATTTCGCTTTACGTACGGTATTCGATATATGGTTCGTGAATGACATCGACTTGCTTAGTACTACTCCTAAGTATTTGACAGCCGTGACTTCGGGAATTAATTTTCCGTGCAGACTAATAGGTTGCATTTTCTTACGTTTTAGTCCGTTAAATAATATAGCGTGACTTTTGTCGGGGTTTAGTTCGATTCTCCATTTTGCGAACCATTTACCGAGTTCGGTAACTGCTTCTTGGAGTTTTTTGGACGCGAAAGCTATTTGGCGATGAGCAAAGAACAGGGCCGTGTCGTCTGCGAATAGCGCTTTTTGTACTCGAGGGTGGGTGGGCAAATCGGACGTGTAGAGATTGTAGAGGGTCGGGGAGAGAACCGAGCCCTGCGGTACTCCAGCCTCTAGATCTCTAAGTGAAGACAGAATGCCTTCGACTCTAAAACGAAATTTATGGTTTTTGAGGTAGTTACTTAATTACTTATTTGTCTGTGAAATATCTAATTTACGCGGGCGAAGCCGCGCGGCACGTCTAGTATATTATAAAATGCTACTTCATCCACATCTTAAGTATTTAACTGTAAAGCTAGAAACAAATAATCGGACGCATCTACGGTTCATCCGCGGACGTCAAACACCTAACCTATTTGTCCGCGGATGCAAAAACATCCGGCTAGCAGGATTCTGTTCGGACGTCCGAACGCTCAAGGTCGCGTCCGCGACTTATGTCAGACAATGTGCACAGTTTAGTCTATTTTGTATTGATCAGATAGAAACAAGCCGCATCCGATGAAAACGTCCGCGGGCGTTCGTCCGATAATTTTTTCCCAGCTTTGTGTACGTGTGACTTAACAAAGTGTTCTTTGATTAGTTTTCGTATAGTAAGCTTTTAACTTAAAAAAAATACTAGCTTTATTTCGTAGCCTTGCTTTGCGCATTAGATAAAACTGGAAAACAAACGTTGATTCCCTTTTTTACCCCCGCAGGGTATTCCTTTCTTAGTGACCATATTTTCATTTTTTTACTAGCATACTTTTTGACAAAATATTTTTGTCAAATTATTACATGAAGCGCTAAGTCATTATAAAAAATTTTCACGTGCGTACTACCGTAACATATTGTAGTAACGTGTTATAGTTTTTCACGCTAATTTTCACAGCTTTTCTAAACTGGTTGGTCTTTTGTGAGTAATATTGTGACCAAAACATCGAAATGACAAGTCATTGAAAACATATGGACCGTATACATTAGGCTTATGTGTGTGGAAAGCTATGCTATATGCAGATAAACTTTAGATATCGTTTACATGTTCATAGGGACAAACGCACTTAGTGAATGACGCCATTTCAGATTTCAGGAATTGATTTAAAAAGGATGCCCGCCATATCTAGATAGGGCAGTGAAAGCTTATCTTAGATCGATGCCTTGTAGTATCATAAATGGAAAATAATGATAACATTAATAACTGTATAAGAAAAGACATTATTTGGAAAATACTCTTTAAGTCCCTGTTTTTCATAGACTAATAGAATATAAGAAGACTTTTCTTTACACCTGCATAGCTTTTGTGTTGCACAAACCTTTGCCCGGTCAATGTCCGAGGTTGAACGCTAAATTGTATGCACCAGTTTTAAACTAAAACAATGCCAACGAAAAATTATGTACCTCTAATTTATTCAAATATGCTTCACTTTTGAATGGCAATATACTTTTTGGATGTGCAAATAGAAGACGAATATTTTGCTTTCGCAAAACGTTTTCGAATTTATAATGTTTGTTGACAGCGTGAGTAATCCAATATCTTGTGGTTTATTTGATAATCAAGTTAGAACTTTCCACAGGAAAAAAATTAGAATTTTATGTTATGATTAATTTTATAATTATTAATACTAGCTGACCCGGCAAATGTTTTTTTGGCTACAAAAAATTCTATCAAATCGTTGTGCCGTTTTGGAAGAGTTCGCGCACAAACACTATGACACAAGAATTTTATACATTAGATTTAAGGGGGCGTCTACAAATAACGTAAGGTACTTAGGGCGGAAAGATCCCTTTCCATTCCAGCCAAATCTTACTAAAACTATTTTGGGGGAAAAATCTACAAAAACCGAAAGGATTATTTCAAGTTAGCAGCGTAGCTACGATTGTTTTTATTGCGTTTAGTTAGTTCTTTTCGCTGTGAATCTTTAAACGTAAACCTAAGATAGCTGCATCTAAATTTTTTTTTCACAAACATTCTTATAATGAAGTTAAATCAAACTTTTTTAATTTGCAAAATAGACATGAGAATTCAAAATTAACACATAAAATGCACTTATTAATTTAAACTTGTTCTCACTATGCACAATAATAACTCCCAATTAGACCATTCTTCTCAATCAGTGCTCGATCAATCGAATGTCAAAATTGAATGTGTCAATTAATTTCAAATTTGACCACTTCATTGGTTTTAATTTTGGCCCCAGGCTGTATAGTTTTTGCAATACAGTAGCGTTGCAATTAATTATTTTTATACTCCGATGTGTATATTATGTTATACAATTAATCAATTAGTATAAACCATCAATCAATGACGTAATAATGCAGAAATTGGTACTTATAAATGCGTGTGATTTGTTACCTCCTTACGGTAAAATTAACTAGTTTTTTTTTTTGTTTTATAGCTAGAAATGTAGAGTTTGTCGCGTGAGAACCATATTTCCCGGTTGAAATTCTATTTGTTGTATCCTATGTCCTTTCCTGGGACTGAAAGTATCACCATACAAAATTTTTAGCAAAATTGGTTCAGCGGTTTGGGCGTGAAGAGGTAACAGATAGACAGAAGTTTTGTTTTTTTTTTATTCATACCTATTGTTATTTTTCATACCCGAAGTAACAGCAAAACAATATTTGCTGGGTCACCTTGTATCTAAAATGCAGTTATTTTGTTAAGATCTGTAGCCGCCGCGCGCACCTCGCCTCGGTGTGAAAAGCCTACAGCAAACACGACGACCGAGTCAATTTGCCGATACGCTTCGCCCTCGCCAAACACGTGGAGGTTTCTCTTTGAGTATTCATTATCATCATCATCACCATAATCGTCATTATCTATATACACAAAAATGAATTTTCAATTTTGTTAGTCTCTCTAAAACTCGTTAGCGGCTGAATCGGTTTGGCTAATTTTAGACTATAATAGGAGGATAGCGATAGAAAATTCACCGGGTCATCTAGTGAAGTAAGATAATGAGTGTAAAAAGAAATTTGAAATAGAGTTTACCATATTATACTGCCTGTTGTATTTTATAAGCCTTCTAAGTTTTCTTATTAGAGATATGTAATTTTTGATCTACTGTACCTTCTCCAACAAGAACAAAATAAGTCGTAATACACTAATTCTTAACAGAATAATTATTTTAAAGTAACACAGGGTAAAAATACTAAATACTTTCCAGTGCATAATTTATATGAAATCAAACAAAAAAATACTCGTATGATTTAATATACTATTATTATAATAACTAAGCATGCGTAGACAGTAAGACACTTCCATAAGAATTCTGTGGTGAATATCAGAAGTCACTAAAATATTAACATAATCATAAACTGGTACGAATAATGCGTATCATCATGACAAACAAGTATTACTCCAAAACAGTTACAGCCAACGCTCTGGGCCTTCATTTAAAAAATATTACACGCATAAAGGGGGTCGAAAAAATCGTAATCTGTCAGTATCGATGCTAAATCATCGAGTCGTGGCATATCGATTTAACCGACCACCTGCACAGTGCATGTAATGAACGCGGCCCTTATAATTATTAACACCTACATGACCTACAGTGAGAATCGATTTTTGGCTAACGCTTCCGTTTTGACTTTTGGGGTTATTATTATAATTGTTTAAATTAACTAAAATTTATGAAAAAAATATTGCCATTCTAAAAAAAATCATTTATGGTCGACAATTGCATAAAGTCAACGCAAAACCGTACACATATTTTATATTATGGAAAAATATTATATAACATTATGCTATAATAAAAATACGACAATAATAATTATTCCGCCTTAACGATTGTATTTACAAAATCTTATCTGTAATAATTTTTTTGCACTTTAAAAATTATATTATCTAGCTATCATGTGATATTATGTTTTGATTACTATCCCTAAAACTAAATTCTAATAAGAATACAATATCATAGTCTATTCGCAAATTTTACAATGTACATTTTCCGAGGTAAAACTATGATATATCCTTCCTTATAATACTATACTAAATATTCAGGTACTTTAAGCCCCTTTACAACCACCTTAAGGTCCATCCTTACCTACTTTCGCTGCACGCTCCACCCAACTGATTAAAATTCTGATTGTTACCCGCCAATTTTTCTTTTAACGCCAGATACAATTACAGGCAATTTATCACGCGCTCCCAAAACCACGGACCACATTTAACGCGTCAGAAATGGCAATCTGATTTGAATTTCACCTGAATAATTTGCATTGTTGCAAAGTTGAAAAGTTGGCGATTAAAAATGTCTTCATTTGTTGAGATTTTTTGTTTTTAAACTATACCGTTATGTGTGGAAAAATTCACACTGTTTTTACAAATGTTTCAGTTTTATAACGTTTTTCGAGTCACAGAAAGTATCATCCTTTTGCATTCGTTTTTAGGTCCTTACTTACTTTTTTCTTTTAACATGGGGAAATGGCCATTTCCCTTTCGTCCCTTTCGTCAAGGCAGTGATGACACCTTGTGTCGCTTTCTCTCCTAGCCATCCGACACAAATACTCACCGAAGCAGCCGTGCCCGGTGAGCATCTGCGTCAAATGGAAGGAGAGTGCTCCGTGTTCCCGGTTCACCAACTCTTTAAATAGTGGCCGGATTGCCTCTATCAGGGCGACGCTTACCAGCGGTTCTTGTAACCGCTCCGCCCAGAGTTCTAACGACCTCTCACTAGACTCAGCCCTCCACCGACGCACGGCGTCCGGTAGGGGGCTGCTGCCCCCCTCGCGGACCGCTGCGCAACGCCAATAAACGTCGGCAAGGGCCCTTGCGTCAATGTCCCATGGGACGCTACCAGCGAGTAGGCAAGCCGCATCTCGGGAGATTATGCGATACCCGCGCACTGCTCGCGTCGCCATCACTCGCTGAAGTCGTCCCAGAACGAACCTGTTGCTGGTCGACGGTCTCCCAGCCCAAATCGGCGCGCCATACATGGACATGGAACGAATAACACCCATGTACAGACGCCGACATGCCAAGTTTGGGCCCCCGAGATTCGGCAGCAGCGAGGCTAAGGCCCCCGCGGACCTGGTGGTTCTTTCAAAGAGCCGACGAAAATACTCCTTGAAGGACCATCCACCATCGAGGACAAGTCCCAAATAGAGGTCCTTACTTACCTACAATATATTAAGTTCTTTATAATAAAGAAAGACTACGATACGACCCAAGGCCAGTGCTTACTGCTTAGATACTACAGTAATCACATTATTGGAAAACTGATTTTATTTACATAATATTATGAACTTAAAAGAAATGAAGTTAAGTGCATTACTTAATAAAAAGTTATTCGTTATAACATGGCGCTATCGAAAACCGGAGTAACAAGCGCTTTTGTTGATTTACAAAAAACGAGCTAGAAAATATGATACGAGTGCGTTACGCCTGACTCACATAGCTAGCTATTAACCCAAGACCTTAAAAAGCCGACATAGCTATCTAGTGTTTAAGATCTAGGATACTATTACATACTATAGTAGCAGTTAATAGCATCGTAACATGTGATTTTACAGCCTTTGCTTAGAGTCATAAAAATCCTGATCTCAAATGACATGTAAATATTATGTTTGTACAGCATTAGCAGTATAAATACAAGGTTTTATTAACTATTAACGAGAGAAGAGGAAAGTTGGGTATCTTCAGAAAATTGTTTCGTGCAGACGAGCTGCTATGAGGCTTCAGCCACTGTAAAATATATGTTGCGTCGCGCACAGGGTAAACAGTAGCGACGGTCGGCGATTAGTAGCGACGTAAAGACGTGCATTGAATGATAAATTACTGTTTAAGAACATGCAACTAATGTTTGTTTGTACTGTTTTAAAACTAAAAATCCGATTTTGCTTCACATTACGTACGTAGAATATTCAATCCTAAACAAAACGTTACGTCAAGATCCCGCATTCATTTCAGACGCATTGCGATGTATACTAGAAATAATAAAGTGGCATATTTTATTTTTTAGACTATAGTCTATGTCATAAAGTAGCATTTTATTTGACGACCTCTGTGGCTCAATTGGTTGAGTGTGTGGCAGCTCAAGCAGGGGTCGCGGGTTCGTTTTCAATGTTCCTGGATCTGGATGTGTATTAAATATTATGTGTATGATATAATAAAAATCTTAAATATATGTATAGTATAAAAGTATTAAATATATTTCCGTTGTCTGGTACCTGTAACACAAGTCTTTCTTCAGGTACTTAGCACGGGGCCAGACTGACGTGGTCTAAAGCGTCCATAGATATTATTATTATTATTATTATTAGAATTTTTATGGTGACGGTTAGCCACGGTAAAGATTGGAACGGGTATCTTTAGTTTATCTCCACAGTGTTTCTATTCTTTCGCATTTCTACTGTGGCCATGCTTAAAGAGCTGGTATATTCTACGTCTATGCCACATTAAAATCGGCTTATATTAATTTCTAAGCCTTGACTTAGATGCGAACAAACAAAATTTATCTGTTTGTAATTAGTATAAGCCTATTCTAGACAAGCTTAGTCACATTCTGGCAGCGGCTACGCGACCACTTTAATAAGTGGTTGCCTATCACAAATATCTCGTCTGCACTGACCGTAACATACAAAATGTTATTATGCTACACATGCGCTATAATATGCGTAATTTACGCAGTAGTTCTCGCGTCATATTACAATGTCTCGTCTCAATTCCTATGCGAATAGATGATAACCACCCAGGTTTGTGTGGTGCAAGGCGTGATTGTTGCAGGCTGTAGTGGTGGACATATAGTACTAGCAATGAAGAAAAAAAATCTTCGTTTTTAACTCGTGAGACGCATTTAAAGTAGTATGTAACAGGGTTGAGAGCAAGGATTTTGCTCATGCTAATTTGAATGTAATCTTATATATAAAATTCTCGTGTCACAATGTTAGTCCACGAACTCCGAAATCCGAAACGGCTTTATTGATTTTTACCATATATTTTTATATACATATTCAGTAGGTCTGAGAATCGGCTACTCGGTACTTTATATATTGATAAGTGTATTTGTTGAATAAATAATAGTAAATTATTACAACCTGAGACTGACGGTGACCATTCTTTGTGCGACGAGATAGCAATCGACGTTGCCATGGCGACATACTTATTTAGTCACTTCAATAAAATAATACGGGCGAAATACCTACTTTATATGGCAAAGAAACGTTTGCCGGGACAGCTAGTAATAATATATATTTGCATGTTGCTGTACCGAATAAATTTGAAATCAAAACTCCTATATGATAATAATAATAATTCAGTATGTAGTATGACTATAACTACCATCTTTAGTGACTTAAAAATAAAAACAAGACTGTCGTCGATCTGCTTTTGAAGTTTTGGATTTCTTTGGTCACATCGCAAGAAAGGATGGCCATAACCTCGAAGAGCTTGTTGCAGGCAAAGTTGACGGTCGCCGCCCAAGAGGCCGAAGCCCTATTAGATGGTCTGACCAAGTGCTTACAACTCTGGATACCGGCCTCCATGATGATCGTCACTAAACTCCAAAAGAGGAATCACGACCCTCATCAATGAGGAATGCGACGCGAGGAGGAGGATGTTTAACTATCAAATAGTCCTTATGGCCACACTCGACGAAATTTAACGATTACTTTTTAACTGTAATTCCATGAACATTAGCTCTAATAGTATTCTTTGTCCTCTTGTCATCCCCAAACTTTATGGAAAAACTTGCCGCCGAAGCAATGGCATTAAACTTATTATACAAATCGTCTCAATTAGCATGTAATATTGGGTAGATCTACATCCCGCTATAGTCTTGTAACTTGGTCCACTTGCGACGTTTTCACCCATTTGCAGACAGGTTTGACGTCGCCAGTTAAACTGTGAATCTCGCAATCTTAGATAATGTAATTTGATTGTAGGCGCTAAAGGTATGCGCATATGCAGTGGGCCATATTTTACCTACATTTTTATGGAGTAGGTATTGCGGATTTGGTATGAGACTTTTTGATTTTTGTAAAATGTAAATACTGTTTTTATTGAATAATCTGTAATTCAATTTGATCTCAATTTAATCAATGTTCAGACCGCCATGTTTTGCGCCGAGATTCGTTTATCTTCTTTTTCTGTGATGAAAAGTAGGTATAAATTTCGAAAAAATCGGTTCAGCGGCTTCGGTGAAGAGGTAACAGACAGGCAGACAGACTTTCGCTTTTATAATATTAGTATGGAATAATGTTAATTTGGCTGAACTTTAATTTTTCGTTTGCTTTTTTTTAGATAGCAAAACAAAATATAGAAACATAATATTAACCTTTCTACTTTAATGACTAATGTTTATTATTTGAAACAAGTTACTGTTTACTACTAACATACATAAGAGAGTTACTACTAATACAAAACTAACTAGCGGTTTAATAACATGAAGGCATAATAGTAAGAGTTATGATTATAAGCTTATCTACATAACTGTTTTAAGGTTATCAATTATGAAACTCACTTTTACGATCCACAGCTAAATAAACAATAAAGTTGGCGACAGTTTACGATCTGAATAATATACTTTATGGGCGTGTAAATATTTAATTGAAAGTTAAAAAGCACCTGACGATTTAAACCGTTTCTGCTCTGATTACATACATTTGTATCGTAGAATGTTTGATTTTGTTACTGCAGCTACTTTTACACCGCACTGTAATGTCTCAAGTTATTGGTGGTTATCAAGTAGAAAATATTTTTAAGCAAACCTTGTAGGCTGCTGGCACTGGCACTGCTGCCACAGGGGCGACACTCCGTGTACATGAGCGCTCTCGCGCCGGTGACCTTGAACGGAACGTGTACACCGCTGGTTGACACCGAAATGGAATTTAGACTTGTGAGTTGTGCCAAAGGAAAGATGTATTTAAATTACATATTATGTGTAATACAATAAAATAAAATAATAATCTTAAAATTAAATTACTTAAATTTTATAAATTATAAAAATAAAAATTATTGTTCACAATAGGTATATCTAAATTTTAAAATATTTATTTGATAAATTATAATAATATTATAAAGAGGAAAGATTTTATTGTTAATTTTTTGTCTGTTTGTAACGAATAAGCTCCGAAACTACTGGACGATTTGAAAAATTATTTTACCATTAGAAGCCGACATTATCCCTCATGTACACAGGTACTTTTTACCGCGGGAAAATGCTTCATTCTTACGAAAAAACGGGTGATAGAACAACGGGAATCAGAATTGTCAGGTGCGTGCGATGCGTGTAGGAGTAGCGCGCTCGCTCCACCTACTAGTCAGCCCTCGTACCGAATAATCCCAGGGTTGACCGCTCCGCGCCCTGCGCGCCGCGCACAGCCCCCGCGCCGATCCAGACACGCACACATATCCGTGAGCGATTTTACGAGCGCACATGTTTAATTGTCGCTTCTTTTCGCGTAGTGTATATATTCTTTGCTGCTTCTACAGAATTATTATTATTTGTTTAATTATCTACAATCTAAAGATCATAAAAAAATTTGAAACTTAACACGTTCTCTGCCGGTAGTACAAACGAGAAAAATTACAAAAAATTTTCTTTGTCGAAATAGATGTATTAGGTCTAGATTTAAACTATGATATCATTTAGGGTTCGATAGGATGCAGGGTTCCTGAGATATAATAAAAAAACCCCTTGAGGTCACATGTGCCCTACGCGGCGCTGTAATACGGAAAAGTAGGTAATCGTTACCACAGCGCCGCGCCGGTCACATCTCCGGGCACCGCACCCCTCAGTCACCCGCCAGCGTTTGCGCAGAACGGTTGTGTCATTTGCGAATATTCCTAGTTTTTAGTGTCGAACCATGGATTTACCCAATTTAGATATTGAGATGGATGACTTGAATATGTCACTAGAAGACTTAATTAATATTGAGCTACTTGAAGCTAGTTTTTTGAGTGAAACAAGGAATAATTTGCAGTCTCAGTCAGATTCAGACAAAGAAAATGAGATTACTTATCCAACTACATGGCGAAAGCGTCGTCATCGTCGTGTCATTGCAAGTGACTCCGAAAGTGAAACGGATTCCGTAGCCAATTTCGTCGCAGAAAATTTAGAAAATTTAAGGCAGACTTCAACTACATATCAAAAATGGTCACGACCACGAGGATATCAACCGTCTGTTATACCTTTTACAGAATCAACTGGTGAGTAGTAAAATTATAATTTTTCGTTTTTAGAGTTCCGTAGTCAACAAGAAACCCTTAAAGTTTCGGTCTGTCCGTCCGTCTGTCTGTCTATCTGTCCGTCTGTCTAACAGTCTGTCTGTCCGTTCGTCTGTCTGTCCATCCGTCTGTCTGTCTGTCTGTCCGTCTGTCTGTCCGTTTGTTTGTCCGTCTGTCTGTCCGTTTGTCTGTCCGTCTGTCTGTCTGTCTGTCAGTTATTCAATGTTTTTATATTGTAGATGTGCTATCATAAGTCCGTAGTACATATAATATCGTGAAGTTTTTTGTACTTATTGATATGTTGATATGATTTTATTATTTTCAGGCATGAAGCAACCGTACGCGAGTGAACTAAAACATGCTGCAGAAGGGGATTATTTCAAGCTGATGGTTCCAGATACAGTTTTTGAAAAAGTTGCAGCCGAAACAAATTTGTTTGCTGAACAAAACAATATTAGTACCAAACCACAATCTCGCTGTAAAGATTGGAAACCAACTTCAAGAAAAGAGATCAAACAGTTCTTTGGGCTTTTACTTTATATGGGTCTAGTGAAGCTACCCCAAATAAACCTCTATTGGAGTAAAGATAGAGTTTTCGGACAAAGCTTTGCTCCCTCTGTCATGAGCCGTAACAGATTTGAGTTGATATTGAGGATGCTTCATTTTACAAATAATGAAACAGGCGACAAATCTGACAGAATATTTAAAATACGACCGATTATAGATGCTCTGAACGAAAATTTTTCAAAACACTATAGCCCTAAAGAAGATGTGTGTGTTGATGAGAGTCAGGTTCCATATAGAGGTCGCATAATTTTTAGGCAATACAACAAGAGTAAAAGGCACAAGTATGGTATGAAACTCTTCAAACTCTGCACCATACCTGGCTACACCTGTAGACTGGAGTTATATGCTGGTAAAAATCATGAAACTGTCAATACATCACCTTCAAAGGTAGTACTGTCTCTCTGTGACCACATACTCAATTTAGGTCACACACTAGCCACAGATAACTGGTATACCAGCCTTGATTTAGCCAATGAACTTCTCGATAAAGACACACATCTGGTTGGGACGCTGCGAAAAAACAGAAGAGGTTTGCCGAAGAACGTGGTGGAGGCTAAATTAAGGCCAGGAGAAACCATTGCAATGGAAAATGAGCGTGGAATATGTGTTCTCAAATGGAAAGACAAACGTGACGTTTTAATGCTTTCGACAAAACATTCGAAGTCGATGACGACGGTTATGAAAAAAGGTAAAACTGTCCGAAAGCCAAAAATGGTATTAGCCTACAATAAGGCAAAAGGCGCGGTTGATATGAGTGACCAAATGACCTCATATTCAACGCCACTACGTAAAACAATCAAATGGTACAAAAAGCTGGCTATTGAACTGATTTTAAATACTGCCTTAGTCAACTCATGGGTTATGTATAAAGAAAATAAACGGACAAAAATAAGTATTGTGCAGTTTAGACGACAACTTGTAGAGTACCTAGTTGATGCAGAAAAGGATGAACCTAATCTTACTGGGAGACCAAGAAGATTGAGGCATGAATTGATAAAAAAAGAAGGCCCAGTGAGGAAGACGAGACGTTTCTGTGTAGAATGTTATAAGGAGTGTGTAAACAGTTTCGGTCCAAGAGCAGCTAAGAATAAGGCAAAGAAATTTACGACATACTGTGATGAATGTCCTAATAAACCATACTTATGTCTAACATGTTTCAATAAACGTCATCGATTTGCATAAGTTTATTGTAACAATGTTTATTTTTATTTTATAGAGTTTTGTTTTTATTTTTTAGAGGTTTGTTTTAATTTTTAGTTTTGTTTTAATTTTTTAGAGTTTTGTTTAATATTTTAGGTTTTTTTTTCATTTTTCAGAGTTTTGTTTTAATTTTTTAGTTTATTTTTTATTTTATGAGGGTTTTTTTTTTATTTTTTAGGGTTCCGTACCCAAAGAGTAAAAACAGGACCCTATTACTAAGACTACGATGTCTGTCCGTCTGTCTGCCCGTCTGTCCGTGTGTCTGTATATCTGTCTGTCTGTCTCCAGGCTGTAACTCAATAACTGCTATAGTTAGACTTTTGAAATTCTCATAGATTATGTATTTCTGTTGCCGCTATAACAAAAATTACTAAAAACTAAATAAAATTCATATTTAAGGTGGGCTCCCATACAACAAACGTATTTTTTTTTAACTTTTTGGCTCGAAATCAATAATGGCAACAGCTAGGTACTTCAAATTTTTCACAATATTCTTGATTTTATCTGTAGTTTAATAATTATTAATAAAATTAAAATAATATAAATAATTAAGGGGGGCTCCCATACAAAAACACAATTTTTCGCCTATTTTTCCTCTATAAACGTACGGAACCCTTCGTGCGCGAGTACGTCTCGCACTTGGCCAATGATAATTTTAAGCCAAATCATTATACAACATAATACTGATTAAAAATAAGTGAAATTGTTAAAACTATCATGGAAAAATAAAGAAGAAGTCATAGAAATCGTTTTTTTTTTCAGTCCTTTGTGTTTCTGCATTAAAATTTTCACTTATAATAAACATAGGTGAAAACCATGTGAAAGTATTGCTCTACAGCGCCGCACCGGTCACCTCTACAGAGAAATGTACGATGAACGCGTCCTATGGCTTACAAATTCGATTCAAAAACAGGTCTGCTCTGAGGTCACCGGTGCCCTACGCGGCGGGTTGATACAGGTAGGGGTCCGGTCACCGGTGACCTACGCGGCAGAGAACGTGTTAAATAATCAGCTGCAATAACGTACTTATTTTCTTAGATAAATGTAATGTTTTATGAGAATATGAAAAAGACAAAAAATGTTAATGTATCTTAGGAAGTGTTTGCCAAATGTATCACTCAATTTATTTTTGTAATCACGTGTTTCTCGCCGTGTATAATAATTTGTAAAATTATTTTGTGAGAAAAAAGTCTTAAACCGTAGATATTTGCTTCGTACGCTATTTTATAGCGCCGCTCAATATAGATAATCTTGAAACAACAATTAAAGTCAAATAAAAAAAATACATAAGGCACTCGATATTATTATATCTCCTACATCCAGAAAATCCCTAATTTTTATGAAAAGACATCATCTTATTATCATAACATCAACTCATTCTTAAAATAATTACAGACTGTTGTTATGATTGCTTAAGTTAAGTTTACACAAATATGTTAATATGTTTTCTTATTTCCGAAATTTTTTAAGAAATCATCTTATCATGACAATATTTTGCCATTTGTTTTATCATAGACAGTGTTACAGTTTCACGTGTTTTATTCAATACGTTTCGGTCGAGCGTTCGTTTCGGTGTAACAGACACTCCGTAAGCTCACCGTAACGAGGCTGCCAGGTTTACGACTATTTAATCCGATTTACAAACATTAGTCCGCGGTCTTCGGGATCTAACACTCGTAAAATTATTATAAGTAGCTAACGTATCATTGATATATATATACCCTTATAGTATGTACAAGGTTTTAGTTCAAATAGAAATGTTTATAGTCAGTAGTTATATTTTTGCACAGAGTTACGTATAGGATACCTACCTAGGATAGTTTTAGTAGGTCTATGTGATAAGACTAAAATTAAATAAAATTTTGATGAATGTAACACGCATTAGTAAAATAAACAAACTGAATTGAATTGAAATAAATAATATTATTATGTTACAATACTTGGCTTTATTTTTTGTATGCCATGCACCTTTAACCCTTGATTTACCCGGTGACTATATACCTGCGCAACGTACCCCGTGGAGTCACTCGGACTCCCGGAAACAAATTGGTAAATTTAATATGTAATAAGAACATTTTTAAAGTCAAAAACTTATTATATTTGTTAATTATTTATTTTTCTTTAATATGGCATAGTTTTTTACTGAAAAATTAGAGAATTGCAGCCTTTTATTAAGGAACTTTTAAACTAAGGCATTTTTTATCATAAAATTACGAGGTCTAACTTCTAGCCACTAATAAATATATTAAAAGATATGTTTTTAAAATAACGAATTATAAAACTTATTAAGGACATCATACGCTCATTAAGAGCAAAAAAAAAGAACATGGTTAAAATAAAAAACAAAAACGTGCAAGACCTTTCAGTCGCGGTTGTTGACAACGTCATTACATATTTTTTGTCCAGCTAAGGCACACAGGCTTAGTAAAACTATGGCACAATATACAGTATTTATCGTCACTCGAAGTATCTGAACACTCTGAAGCAGAGTTGTGGTCTGAGAGCTCGCAGTCATCCTCGGTTTTAGACACCACCACATAAGGCTCTAGACTCATAAGCTGGTTCAATGTTATATTTTGCTGACCCTCATCATCCGTATCTCTGTCAGATAGTTGCACACCCCAATTGTTCATCACGGACTCAAAATCTTCATCGAGGAAGTTTATAGTACTACGAGACGCCATTACATCAACAGAAAACAACAATATATGTATATAATTATGCAAATACTGTGAATTGGCTAAAAATATAACATTAATACCCCGGTGGAGTCCCACGGACTCCACTAACGTTACTTACTTATAGATCGGAGACGCGCTTAGCGCCGTCCACTCTATCTCGCGTTTCACATTCACAACAATTGAGAATAATTATTTTTATCTTTGAAATATTTTTTAAAACCCACCAAAACTGAAATGAAAATAAAATCTGTGTTCATCCCACATCGTTGTCAAAAATATCCCAAAGAATGCAAAGAACAAGTTGTCCTAAATTTAATCAGCATGATTCCCAAGCTTAGCTCGCGTGTCGAATTCGTATCATTTATCAAATCTGCTACCGTGCAGCTATTATTTGATACCACTCCTCGAATTTCAACCTTACTGGATTCGAATACTGTTGAATTTTGTATGCTCCCTCGTCATATTTAAATTTTTGGGTTTAGCCATCAGATAAAAAGAAATCGTGCCAAAAGGGATTAAGGCTGATTATTGCCTAACTTATACAGCACAGATCTGTTATATTAATTGATGATTCCTATCTGTGGATTGAAGGTAAACTGTTAGCAAATACCATGATACCTTATGTATCACACAAACAAGTACCTATTGAAATAACTCCAAGAGCGTGTCAGGATACGACTAGAAGAGGGTTCTGTAGAGAGTAAATATTATGATACGGATTTATTAGTACACTATAATCATAATAACGAGGCACATAATTTAATACAAACATTTTTGTATTCCGCCTCGATTCATCGTTTGGAGTTTAGTGCTGTTTAATTTTACTGAATAAAATATCGCAACGGGCAACTCTAAGCTAATTTTACTCAAAATACCTCAAGCAATTGTATTGTACTTCATGAATCTACCTTATAGCACAGCGATAGAAGTTAAAACATCTGGGAGTACACAGTATCAACTGTTGTTCTATATATATTCTATTTTATAATATCTACGGAACGCTGCTATTAGGGTTTTTATTGATTCACACCGCAACGTGACGCGTAGATGCATTTCTAAATTTATAAGGATTTGTCAGATTCGCAAGACGTCTCACGCTATTGAAATCTGTCAAATCCATACAAATATATGCTGCGCCGTGCCTCGCCTCGCCTCGTCGCGTTGCGGTCTGAATTGACCCTTAGCCGTATCTTGGTACGCTTTTTGCTAAATTATAATTGCACACTGCACTAAATAATGTAACTTTAACGTATCCTGCCTCTACCTAGAATACCCATAACCTTTTTAAAGCAAATATTAATTGGCTCTTAACTCATTATCTCTTCCTTAAATCTACTTTAAATGACATTAAGTTCTATTAAAATCAGTCGTAAAGTTCTTACACAAATCCTGTTACATATTACTTTTTGCGACAAAATTTTATCATTCGGTCCCAACTTAATGGAAACTTAATTTTTTGCATTAACCTATCTTAATGCTTTGGTGTTAGATAAGTTTTGAATTGAATAAAATGTACAACCCGATTTCCGAAGGTTGATACAAGCTAACAATTTTGAGCATAGCAGCATAGAAAACTAATAAATATAAATGTACTAACGTGCCTATAGTATATTCGATATAGATTTACTCAGAGTCGCAGGGAAAGACTTAAGTTTTATTATAACTACTAGATGACCCCCGCAACTTCGTTGCGCCAAAATTCGTTTAACGCGCGGGAATCGTACATTTTTCCGGAATGAAAAGTATCCTATGTCCTTTCCCGGAAATCAAAGTATCTCCATGCCAAATTCCAGCACAACTGGTTCAGTGGTTTGAGCGTGAAGAGGTAACAGACAGACAGACAGATAGACAGACAGACAGACAGACAGACAGACAGACAGACAAGCAAACAGACAAACACACTTTCGCATTTATAATATTAGTATGGATTTTGAAATTGCAAGCAATACTTCTTAAAAATTTAAAGCACAATATGAGTAAGTACCATATTTTGTTACAGCTAAGATCCAACTTCCAGTAATTTATAAAGAAAGGAATATTAAAACAGAGGCGCCATAACTATACGATACAATCGTGACACCAAATCGAGATTTGATCGAGAATTTGATCGAGAATTTGATCTCGCAAGAAAACGCCTAAAGTACCAACATTTTTCTTAGATGATTACTTAGGTCTATACAATAGATGCGTAGGTCGGTCATATAATATAATGGAATACAGTACCACATTCAGCTAGCGCGGAGCCCAAAGCATATTTTGGTATAGAGCCCTTAGTTTACTTACTAGTGATAAATGAATGTTATGTATCTAATTGTATCTAATGGTAAACTATTTTATGAATTTTATTTCCACAATCGTTAAAACAAAATATTTCAACATTGCATGTTACTGTCAGCCAGGCTGGCTATCAACGGTTGCGTAGTAATGAAATAAATTGTAGACATTTGGGGATCCAGCAGCGGCAAGAGCTTAAAAAACAGTAATCACTGACCGAGTTCATCCATGACAATCGGTGGCTCTAACCAACGATTATCCAAATATTGAAGCCTAGGACCCCTATGCGTGGGGCCCGTAGCACGTGCTACATAGTATATCCGACCCTGATGGAATGGTAGAGGTGATACATAAATATCCGAACCTGTCGATTGTCGAAATTAAATATTTCGGAGTTGTCACAGCGGGGCTCCGGATCGGATTGCTGATTGCTTATATTAAGTTATTTATATCAAACGACTTTAATATTTCAACTATTCCAGTAATAAAATATTTCCTTATTACGGACGCGGATCTTGTTAACTGTGATAATTAGGTTATTTAAAATATTGGTGATATAAGGAATAATATGATATGAATATACTAAATGCATAAAAATAAAGTCATGATATTCTAGGTTTTAAAGACTTTCCTCAAAACTCCAGCAGTGTAACGAAACAGCAGAAACAAGTATGTATAATACTATCTTACTACATGATACAAATGGGGACGTTTCTTCTCTAAACCCGCACTGTAGTAATCTTCACTGTATTTACAAAGGGAGCTCATCTTACGAATTTTTGATCAGATTTGTCTTAATGCGAGTTCAAAATTTTAACGCATCACAATACAGGGCACTATACTAAACAAGTTTTCAAATCTAAAATACCTAATTCGTATAGAAACATATTTATAAACAAAATATAGTTACATTATAAATTGCGTGGGAAGACATTATAATATTCGCGAACATTTTTATTAACAGCTTCGACAGCGGGAGGCGGACCGAGCAGATATATTGCAGCTCTATGTAGAGCAATGTGGCCACACGGCGAAATTAAATTGCCATAAATCATGATCACTGCATTTAAATTGTGATAATTATACAGAACTAGATGTAGGTTTGTTTTCTGTAAATAAATTAGTTACCTATTTCGGGCGTGATATTTTATGCGCGTAATTTCTGCTCTATTTTTATATTTCAAGAATTGCGTATATCTATATAAAAGGTATATATTTTATTCATAAGTTTTTCATACAAAAATAAAATGTTACAGAATCGCGTTGCTAATCATAAAAACCATTAAATAATATTATTAGGCCTTTGAAACTAAAAATCATAACCTCAAATACACCAATAAAGATTTAACCTAAAGGGGTTAAACATGCGAAGGTTCTAGCAATGATAATAAACATGTCCTGCGAAATATTTCCGCGTGGTGCATCTAGTGTGCATACTAAAATATTTGTCATCATTTCCCGACCAACGGCCGTACATATTCGTTAGATCGATAATGAGGGAGATAGTGAACTTGTACAGCCCGTGCCCTGCGAGTGTAGCCTTATTCCCATACACTCTGTGCGTCGGGAGGGTTATTTATTCGGGGGCAGCGGTACGGTGGCCGTGGAAACTAGGCCGAGCGCTGACCGCGCATATCTCAGCAATATCAGATAGCGCTATTTAATAAATGCACGCAGATAATAAAAACATTAGTATTTACTTATTAGTGTTTCGTAGGATGTGAGCAATTACTAATTATTGGGTCGTATTCAAGGAAATAGACTAGTTTTAGTTAAAGATATTAATATTTATGATATTTAGATCAAGAATAGGTATACACAATATGAACCTCATTTTTATGGAAAATTACTAATTTTAACGCTACTCTCAATTAGATATAATTAGGCATAAATATTACACTTTTCACTTTGCTTTGGTAATCAAAATATCTCTACAATTGAAATGCTTGTTAAATAAGCTCTTTGATTTAGATTATTTTTGTTAATATTTAGGAGTTGATAACACTTGTGCAATGGACAAACCAAATCTTTTTAAACGAATGCTATACAAACCTCATACAATATTCATCTAAACACATAAACAAATAGCAGTCGATCACAAAGAGTAAGCAGATGCGTTCTAAAAAGCGTTAAGTGTAACAAAATGAATCGAAAAAACTGCATGAATATTTGATGCCCAAGCATCATTAGTCAACCTTTTTATTTGACTAACCAACCACTTAAAATCCGAGCGAACGTCAACTTTATCTCTTGGACATAGGGCGACCAGTTTTTCTGTCAATTGTGCAGCTTCCTCCAGTGATAGTGACATCATTAATCAAAAGAACACATGCGGATCTATTCTTATCGCTCGATACTGCAGTTTGATTGTAAACTTTAATGCCATTCTTGTTAATGATATCAACTTCCTTTCGATCGATTTTAGTCTCTACATCCTCGATTTCAAGGGTCCTTTTCGTGTCTGCTATTTCGGATTATTTATTATCTCTGATCCCGTATTTACCCTTGGATTTTCACCTCCTTGTGGGAACATTCAATTTGTTTGAGTCAACTGTTTTTGTTCAATTGACGTAACTCGTGACTAATGATCGTCATCCGAAATGGTTCCTTCGACATTTTAGTTGATTTTAAGAAGATTATTGCCCTTTGTGAAACCGCATTACTTATTGCCAAAATATTTAAGGAAAGCTGTGTAATAATCTCATGATCATCATCAATCATTCCTAAAAGTTTTGTAAACGATTTTATATAAAATTGTAAATGTTTACAGAAAAATTGGGATGCAGCTAAAGGATTAAGTTTGGTACGGATAAATATGAAGCAAAATAGTGTTTCCGAAAACTCAGATCACGCATAAGACGCGAAAACGCTAACAATTATATTAACACTAGAGGATGCCTGCAACTTCGTTGCGCTAAAATTCGTTTATCGCGCGGGAACCTTACATTTTTGCGGAATAAAAACTAGTTTATGTCCTTTTTCGGGACTCAAAGAATCTCCATGCCAAATTTCAGCAAAATCGGTTCAGCGATTCGGGCGTGAAGAGGTAACAGACAGCCAGACAGACAGACAGACGGACAGACAGACAGACAGACACACTTTCGCATTTATAATATTAGTATGGATTCTTAAAATTATAATATAACATCTATTATTCAAGTTAATTTCAGCTTAAGACACATTAAACCAAACCTTCTAAATGAACAAAGTCACAATCCTTACAAACTAACGTGTATTGTATAAGTCACTTGCTATTAACACAAACAAACCAGACGACCTTATTTTTATGGTGGTAAAGTCCAAAGTTGTTACTTTTAGATCATACTAAGTACGAGTACAAATGCTTCGGAACGAATCTCCGATACAAAGTAGATATCTTTATCGAAGGGAAGTAATGAGACTGAACTAATTTTATATTTATGTTTTTGGTTATGAGAATCTTACTTTTTAGTTTTTATACACTTTTTAAACATGAATTATTTGATTGAGAAGGTATTGAAAATTGTAGTCTTATTATTTATTTATTTTGCTTCGTTTTTTTTTTAGAAAAATGGGTCCTGCAAAAATGTGCAAGTGACAGGAAAATAAAATTCAGCCTAAGCAAAAAAAAAAAAGGGTAGAGTAAAATAAAAAATCAAAATCAAAATCAAAATAATTCATTTTCAGACAAAGAAGTCCATATTAAAAGATAAAGAGAAAGATATTACAGCATATTTTTCACTTATCTGCTTATCTCCTACTACGACCTATATAATATAGAAACTGAACTCAATGTAATATTTCATATCTCCTAAATTAAAAACCGATTCTCGTAATCGAAGTCCTCTTACATTATAGGAAATACAAATCACAGCATAACACTAAGCACTTACAGAGAAACATAGCAGTATACAAACACAAAAACGTAAATTTTCCACGCTTTTTCTCATACACCAATGCGCATTCATAGGATGTGTTGTCATATCCCCTCAATAAATCTAGATCAGGTCTAGTAATAAAGTATAGTGCCTAGATAAATACTAAGCTATGTCGCCGCGCCGCATACTTTCAATACCTTAATAATGTCGGCCATAATTACGTATGAGTAAATTTATTAGCGGAAGAATAAAGATATCAACTTGCCATGGCATTTTCCATGGCAGAAACTGAGTATGTACAGCTTCATATAAAATCCGTTTTTACCATGGAAAATCATCAGGTCAGATTCTATAATTGTAAAGCTTATACATGTAAAACCGATTCTGTTACTATAAGAGTTAATTCAGACCGCAACGCGACGCGTAAGGGCGAAGCCAAACGAGCGTAATTTGTGAGTTGTGAGTCGCAGAATTTCTGCCGGGCAGAATTCTGCTGCATTCAGTTTAATACAAAAGTCATGTTTGATTCACACGGCGACTCAAAATGAGTTGTCATTGGTATGAAAAAAAATCTGCCAGGCAGAAATTCTGCGGCTCACGACTCACAAATGTCGCTCGTTTGGCTTCGCCCTAAATGCATTTCTGTATGGATTCGACAGATTTGCAAGACGTGTCACGTAATTGAAATCTGTCAAATCCACACAAATTTAGAAATGCATCTACGCATCGCGTTGCGGTCTGAATTGACCCTATGTCCAATAAAATAACGCTTCGATATTATAGTTTCGATGCAGTTTTGTTACAACAAGTTTACAAAATAGTAGTTTTTAGAATGCGAAACAAACGTAAATTGCGCTCTTATTGATCAAAACTCTGACATCAGTAGTTTTTAGACTAACAAAGCAGAAATAGGTAGGTCTTAAGGCCCCATATATGAGCAACCAACCGCAGTCGGACTGACGGCAGGCCGACCTGACCACGCTTGTGCACATACACTCGAATGCACAAAACAAGTCCAGTCAGATCGGCCTGAGAGCAGGCCAACAGATATTCCACTTATATGGAGCTTTTAATGATTATGATAGTCAACTAAAAATATGTCAATCTGGTCTGCTTCATAAAAAACATTGTTTCAAATGCAAATTCGAAACGTACTCATGATGAACAAAGCTTTTATAAAGGGAGCGCTAGGAACTCTTGTAAAATTAATCACGCGTGGTTTCTGTCGTTTGTTGGCAAACTTCGCACAATGGCACAATGGCACAATACGCATAATGCCATTGTGATACAGTTCCCAAATTAAACGTGACGTCTTGATATATACTGGTTCAGTTACATTTATTTTTTAAGTGCCCATTGAGTTGCGTAATTTAATTAAAAGCTCTTGTAAACAATAATGTGGCCAAACAAATTGTATAGTCTGTCACGTTTTCCCCATTGCTGGATCGAGTTTGATCAAATTTGGTATGCAGATACTTTTGATTCCGGACAAGGACACAAAAGTTTTCTTTATAAATATTGTTTTATTTTGACACAGATTTGGAGCAGACTTCGCAAATAATACGAACTTTATTTCCGGAAGAAAGTACGGTTTCCGCTGGATTTTAGTTTGCATGTACATAGCTGTGGGGCATACTTAGATAAATCTAAAAGTGTTGGGAGTTCGTTCATCAAAATGATGTTATAAAGTACATACTATATAATTTCAACTCATTAGTAAGCAATTTTCACACCTATAATGTTAGATGATTAAATTTTATATCTTGATTCAGTGAACATCCGGACAAATTGATAAGGAATTAATATGTAGGCCTTATGTTTTATTTATAAATAGGTTTTACCTACCTATATAAATAATAATAATATATAAATTAAAGCCGTTGTAAAACTTTAAAATTCTAACTTAAACTTCGATATTTGAGCGGAAACCATAAATTTTTCGAGACAAAAACTATGCAACAATCTTTCTTAGGACTCGAAGTATCTACATACCGAATTTAATCAAAATCAGTCTATTGGTTTCAGCATAAGAGGTTATTAATATTATTAAGTATGATAGCGATATTCTCCCGTCAATGTTTAAATTAAAAACATTAAAATTACATTATTAATGTAGGCATTAAATTTATAGTGCAGTAATAAACTTCTAATGCCGTTTAATAGCATGGGAATGGTTAAGCATTGATTGAAGGCTTAACCTTATGGGGTTTTCACTTTCATTTGAATACCTTAAACAATCTCACGTAAAAGTACAATGTCCTACAATTTGGTATCCTAATGGATCGATTTTGATTTGACTTCGTACAGTTTAAATACTTAGTGTAAGGAAGCGCGAAAATTTAATACAATAATGAATAAAAACATTGGATGATATGTGTCTCTCTAGGTACACTTGGCAAGTTAGCAGCATTGATTCTTATTTTATGCAGCAGACATTATTTTCGGATTACATTAAAATCCCAACCAAAGTTCAGAAGTTCACTTCCGTATACAACCGGAAGTACAACAATAATTATTGTCATCCCAAATATTAAACTCAAACATTAATTACAATACGGACAATATTTTATGACTTTCTCCGTCATAAATATGCCAAATATCATGTCAAGTTGACCCGAAAAATATTCCCATACGGCATACATCAAATATGTAAATTAAACCAGTTAAATTGACTTCTGGCGTGTATTGTTCGGTTAAGTGGCGTAATATTTAAATAATACACTCCACTATAATACATTACACTACAATAATACATTACACAGTGATAATACACTCGACCCCGGCCAGGGGTAATCGGACGAAATGGGAGCTGAGGGGAGAATTTGCATACTTGATATGATTATATCGTTGAGTGTGTGTCTATTGTTGATATTTCTTTTATGGGATGGACCAGGAAACGAGCAGAACCTCACCTGATGGTAAGTGATAGCCGACGACCATTCACAACACCTCAGATAATTATCTGCTTTTATGCAACGAGTTCTGGACTTTTTAAACATTTAAGGTCTCCGTTTAGGTAGCATAAGCTATGAAGTCTTTTCGATTACGCAACACTCATAATATTATTTTGAGACGGTGCATAGTAACATTTTAAAGATTTAATCTAATTTTCATGCTACGATTAGTCAAACGTCAACTTAATATTTTTACAATAAAAATCGCCCAAATACAAAAAAACCATATTGAGGATCAACGATATTTGTCAAATCATGTGACCGAGCGCACAATGGGTTTTTGAAAACGAACCATGACCAATTTGCGATCTCTTCGAATCTTTTTGTAACGGATTTCAATAAACCTGGAATATAACTTTACTTTACGATGGATTGATGGATGGATACGACGACATAGCGCTGCTACTTTCACAGTGAACTCTCTACAAGGAACACGTACACACCCTAAAATATTATCGCTTATTTTTGTTACACCCTGTATACATAGTCTGAAATGACGACAGTAGGCTTTGGCCTGACTGACCATTAGGCTGCCTTTTCACCACAGCTGAGCGGAGCTACGTTGTAAGGAATGCGTTTTTGAAAACCAATAGAATTGCATCATTGACATGACTTTGCCATGACATCGCTCAACGCGGCGATGCTATTGGTTCTCAAAAACAGATAACTTGCAACATAGCTCCGCTGCCGCTCAGCTCTGGTGGAAACGTAGCTTTACGCTGGGATAGTATAATAGATCTTTCTTTGGGGCGGTAAAATATAATATTATCGGTATATTTTAATATCATGGACAAATTATAGGAGTTGTGATAAATCGTATTTTTAAGCTACGGGACCCGATTCTACTATTGTCTTGATCTCATTAGAACTATTCCTTGAACATTACTGAGACTCATAAAAAATATAATTTCAACAAAAACACTACATACAACCATTTAGAACCAAATTAAATAGTCTTTATATCATCTCAATTTAAGCATACGAATAAGCTTTCGGTATTGAAATATCATTTAAAATAATAATTTAAGCGATTAGCATTATATTAGGATAAATAAGATAAATGTCCTCTATATTCATAATTCAAGACGTGAGTGGAAGAATAAGATAAGTAACATGAAAAAACTTCCCGCTTTTTTGCTTAAATGGAGACTTTAGGGCTGGAAAATTTATTTGAAATAGAAAAACTATGAATTATATGTGTAGCTAAATACATTAGCTAGGTTATGAAGTATATAAGTTACAAGTTTTATTAAAATAATTGGGGAAAAAATTAGTTTTTGTCCGGATATTACGAAATATTACTTGTTCGATTCTTCCACTCACGTCTTCAATTATGTTAATATATTGTCACGTGTACAGTAGATATAGTCTTTAGGTATTATTTACAGAAGTATTTGTAAACAACTGGCTTAATCTAGGTTGGCACGTACATTTTAAAATAGTCTTAATCCTAAACATTATTTGCGTTTCAATTCTGAATTCGTATTCATGACTTGGTAGTATTTTTTATAAATTATAAGTTATGTGTCCACAAAATATAAGAGCATAATTACAAATTCGTATTCATAACTTAGTAGTAATTTATATAAAATATAAGTTATGTGTCCACAATATATAGTTATTATTCATTTTTAATGGTTTAAAGTTAATATTTTTTTGACCATAACGATAATAATGATTAAAATTTGTCAAATTATGATTTCATCACGTGCTAGCGTGTGATATATCGATCTAAAATCTAAATTAACAATAAATTAATAGTCGCTTTTTAAACGTTTTGTCATAACTAAAATATTAACCATTTCTTAATGAACCGATGTGAGCTATTAAATCATTATAATTATAATATAGTTTGAACGAGCTGTAAGGAAAATTATATTAATTTTTTATTAACATTGATATCTTTGATAATAAACATATTTGCAGAGTAAATCCATACTTCCATACTAAATTAAAATATATTATAAATGCGAAAGTGTGTCTGTCTGTTTCAGATTAAATTTGGTATACTTTGAGTCCAAGGTTTTATTTCGGAACTTTATATTCCGGAAAAATGTATAATTCCAACGGCGCAACGGAGTTGCGGTCGTCATTTAGTAAATTATGTAAGGTTTGACATATTAATATGATACTGGAATAAAAATATCCAGATCAACATATTACAGTTTATTAGGTCATGAAACTAATTTCAATTATTGTGAATAGCGTGATTCGCCAGCCCAAGCATTACATTGCATTAACATGAAAAATTTGCATAATTTTGAAAGCGTGGCTTGTTATCGTGCCGGAATTAATGAAACATATCTCAAAAGTTGTCATCGAATGCATTGAAGCTCGCAACGATATCGACCGTCCAAACAGATCATCCATCATCAAAATGGCGCCGATGTGCAAAAATCTGACGACTCATCTTTATTTATGGTAGGTAGGTATGTGTTTCGATTTTAAATATGGGTGATATTATGGCGTCATATTTGATCATTATATTTACTTCTGATTCTAGTTCTTTTCTGATGATTGCAGCACGTGAAAATACATAGTTTTTTTTCTTTTTAAATTAGTTTCCATTCCAAATATCGAAATTCAATAAAACATTATACCTAATGACAGTTAAGTGCCATTTAAGGCCCACTTGCGCAGATCTGAGTTAAAGTTAACTCTAGGTTAAACATCATGTCATCTCTATCACTCACTTGGTGAGTGACAGATATGACATGATGTTTAACTCAGAGTTAATTTCAACTCAGATCTGAGCAAGTCCGCCTAAGACAAATTTGCCTTTAGAGTTTATAGCTAGAAACTGAAAACGCAAATGTGTTTTCTCAGGACAAACTTTCCTAGTTAGAAAGGATTAAGGTTTCATATTGACGCTGAAAAACTACGGTTTGGAGCTATTAATTGAACCGGGTATATATCATTTCTGCAGTTATCGCTACTCAGTTCAATGATATAATAATATCAACGACAGTTCTAGAACATGAATTAGATTACTTAGTAGTTAGTGGTTCGTCGATCACCATCAGACTAAGATGATGATGATGATGATAAACTAATAATACATAGTAATAACAAGAAGATTGACATAGCACCTTGCACACCTGGTTAGTTAGTGTCACTCATATAATAAAATATTGTATTCCAATTAAACCATTTTAATTACATAGCATATTATTAGATCGCGTATAAAACCAATAATTATTATGTATTTCTTGCCATGGTATAAAAAGATCTTTATTTTGGTTGTCTGTTTTGCAGAGTTACTGATATTTATATTACTGACTTCAGTACATTTTGTGTTTTAAGGGTACCGCCATAACAATTTTCATAAAAGCCCGTTGTCTATACTTTGTGACAGTTTAGTTAGATCTCAATTTGAAGTATAGATTCACATGGGTGGCTATGCTACCAATGTAATTGTCATGTCAGCTGTCAAAGCACATACTAATATTATAAATGCGAAAGTGTGTCTGTCTGATACCTCTTTACACTTAAACCACTGAACCACTGAACCAATTTTACTTTGTTATGGAGATACCTTGAATCCTGGGAAAGGATATCGGATAGTTTTCTTACCGGAATAATGTACGGTTCCCGTGCGATAACCTGGCGCAACGGAGTTGCGGGCATCACCTATAGTATTTAAATAAAGTTCAAATTAATAGGAAGTTCTAGCTTGAATATTCCATCCATCTATTCTAACAAGCTTTAACATATTTTAATATAAGATCAGCGAGTTTATGTTTACTCTTCAGATTTTTAGTGCTAATGTAATCTGATACTACAGATATAAAGACTAGAAAGCTAGTTCTAGGTTCGTAATTAGCAGGTCTCGAGCGGGTCATACAGTTACGGTACCGCACATCCTGTTCCTCCAGTAATGCTGATGTTTGATAGTTCTGATACAGGGTGTGTTGTGATGTGATTTGATATACAGGATGGTTGTATTTGAGTGAAATAAAAATATAAGTTAAGCACTGAGCTTTTCATGAAAGTTTTGAATTGATATTTGATTTAATTTTTACTAGATATGGTCTGTGACGCGTTGAACAATAAAATACGCGGGAACCGCACTTTTTTTCTGTGGTAAGTGTCCATCCTTCTGCGCCTTTTATGAAAATATTATATCCAGATACAATGGTATACAAACAAACATTCATATAATTAAAAAAGTGGTAAGAAATGTTAATATTTTTTTTTTTTATTTATATACTATTCGTAAATATATCTTATGTAAAAAGTAGTAATTGCCTAATAATAGGTTACTAGTGTAAGTCACATGCGTCCAAAGACTGGTCTTACAGGTTTGTACTCAGCTATTAACTATGCATCTTGATTCTGTGCGCAAACATCATTAGAATTAATTATAATCAAGCGTACATTAATATAGTAACATACTATATATTAACGTCAACTAGCCTACAGACTGTATACTATTATATTCAGTGATCTAGGCTATGATTCAGTTTTGATTATATACAAAGCTTAATGGCAGCTAATGATGATACTATTTTAAACATGTTAACCGCACAATAAAGTTCTTTTTTTATGAAATAGGAGGGCAAACGAGCAAACGGGTCACCAGATGGAAAGCAACTACCGTCGCCCATGGACACTCGCAACATCAGAAGAGCTACAGATGTGTTGCCGGTCTTTTAAGAGGGAATACGCTTTCTTCTCGAACGTTTGCAGGTCGTATAGGTCGGGTAACAGTTCGTTCCAGAGTTATATTATCATCTTTCAAACTTACTTTATATTTTAAATAAGTACATACCAATTTTAAATTGCAGTTGGTAAATCTACAGTAAAGCTTAGAAATGTAACAACACAAAAAATTGTTAATAGAATAAGAAGAATACGAAAAATCCTTAAGAACTGATTTTCAAACAACACACTACCCAAACATGGTAATATATTAATTATATTGCGGTAAACTCCTCTATTTTGCCGGTTGTAAATGGTAAACCAGTTGGAGCGATCAAAGCTACTGGAAGGCTTAAAATAATTAGGAGTCGGCTAATTGTTGGTAACAATAAGCAGTTAATGTTGCTGCGCGCGGAAAATTATCTACGACGCAAGGGATACACAACAGCGTTTTGAGATAATATGGAAGAACTGTCGCTTAAAGATTAATCCTTCAATCGGAGATTCTTGGAAATGCTATTATTGTATTCTATTGTTGTCGCGATCACCGGTGCTCGTATGGGGCTTGATGGGTTAAGACTTAAAATTAATAATAAAGTCACGTCAAAATTATGCTTTTAGCTATGTACGTGTAGTTGGGCTAATGCCCATTTCCACGTAACAATATTATAGTAATATGCATGCGTAATCTCTCTTTTTCTTCATATTGTAATAATATTTAAGCCTATCTTTTGCTTTATTCTACGCCAATGGACCTAAACATATTATATTATGTTAAATAATAACATTAAATACGTTGATAGCTTCCCTAAATAAAATGACAAAAAGTTATGAACACAACTAATGCACGAGCATGGGTAATTTTATTTTTGCAGCAAAAATTCTGGAAGGATAAGCATTAAGCAACTCATTACAATTTTCGCATAAGCTGAGGTAAGAACTCTGAACATTCCATCCAGGACAACAGAATAAAAATTACATTATATCTACCGCTTCTAATCTGCACCACGCGCCAATCCATAAAGTACAGCGGCGCGCGCGCAATGGGTTCTTTCCTCCTGCCGCGGTAGGATTTACCTTTGTGTTAATTAAATAGATTGTCAACTCCCTGCTTTTGTTGTGGCTCGGTATATATTAAAATTACGACAAACTTATTTAAGGCCTTTAAACCTCCCTTCAAGCGTAATTAAATTTTACTTTTTGGTTTAAAAAACTCCTTTTACACATCCAGTCTACAGTAATTATGCATTAGACATACGTTTATTTCGCGGTAACCAAACTTTTTTCTGGGAGTAGAAGTATGGTTGTCCTTTGCTAGGTCTCTTTAAAAGAATAATAAAGTACCTCTATGCAAAATCTCATCATAATCGTTTAAGTGTCTCATGGGAGATGGGGTGACAAACATTTTCGCCTTAACATTAACAGATTAACTTAACAGATTACGGGAAAAATTATTTTGGAAGTTTGGTCCCATGCACCCTGATTCTTCGAAGCTCGTACAGCAATTAACGTTAGCAATACATCATGGGGAAACTCAAAGGAAAGTGATGCGGTTTACGAGCGTTTCTAGCGCTTTCCGCCAGTGCGAACTGCCTGAAACTCATTGTGTTACATTGTTTCTATGGTGCGTTGGCCCCGAGAAACCTTTGAACCGAAACAATACAGAAAGCGGCCGTAACTGTCCGTCAGTTATATAAGATGGCTTTTTGACAGATGACAGAGGAAATTGTGGTTTGAAAACGGGAAATTTCAATTCGAAGTCAATTTTGAAGTAAAATGCACTTTTGTGAACTTTCGCGATTAAAAGTGTTAAGTTCTAAGATGCGACCACCTATTAAATATTATATCCTAATCAACGATGGGCCGGCGCGGGATAGGAGAAGAATTATTAATATTTCTACCGCATGAAAATGTATTGCATGCATTTTCGTTTCTCCCAGAGTAATAGAGTTTTTTAACAATTAAACCTTTAACGCACCTCCATTAACAGAGGGACTGTATATTTAATTAATGTTAAATGACAATATTGTTTCTAGTCTCCATTTTTGTGGTATTGGTAAGTAGAAAAGAGCAATAGAAGTAACATAAACCGCTCGTCATCTCCTAAACTATATTGCTAAAGGGAATTCAAAAATCGAATTAACTCGTCCGTCACGAGAATGTTGGAAATCCTGACGTGACACATCAACGGGCGCGTCAGAAATGACGGCTCCAAAAAAATGACCTCGCAGTCGCTCAATTTGAGAGGGCCCCAGAGGTCAAACCTTAATAATTTAAATTGGACTACAAACTCTTTAATTTATTTTATTTCTAAGCCATAACAATATGATACAATATTATAATTTTTGTAATACAACATTGAATGTAGGACGTAGGTACAAGGTGTCATAATAAATTAATCATTGGCACAATTTTGTTTTTATTGTATCAAATGTTTTATTTATTTTTTGTATTTTTACTTCAAGCGAGTGCTGTGGGAAAGGCATGCTTCGGCACGAATGGGCTGGCTCGACCTGAGAAATATCGGGGGCTCACAGAAAACGGCGTGAAACAGCGCTTGCGCTTTGTTTCGCCGAGTGAGTGAGTTTACGGGAGGCCCAATTCTCTACCCTATTCCCATCCCTACCCTCCCCTACCCTATTACCCCATTCCCTCTTAAAAGGCCGGCAACGCACCTGCAGCTTTTCTGATGTTACTAGTGTCCATGGGCGACGGAAGATGCTTTCCATCAGGTGACCCGTTTGCTCGTTTGCCCCCCTTATTTTATATAAGCGAGCATATCTTAGAACAGCAGGCTGCATGTAATCGGGACAAAAATATATTTCAAAATATCAATGAACTTTGCAAAACGCATTAATAATGCTTAGAAAATCATTTTCCGAAAAAAATACCTGTATGATCAAACCTCAATCTCACATTAGGTGTACGTACGATGAATTAAAAACCGTGATAGAGTAGATGAGAAAACCAATTTATTAATTCTGTATAATAAAAGTTAATGTAACTAATTATACAAGTATAATTAAGCCAATCGGTGAATTAAAAGTGGTTAAAGGAGACTCTACACTAGTGATAATAATATTATGACGGATTGAATTAGTTTGAATCGTTTTGAATTGTAATTTTTATGGTATTTCAAAATTGGATGCTGTTAAACGTTCGCATTCCATCCCACATCGGACTAGTTTTGAGTAATCGGCGTTTTAAGTTTTTTTGGAATAATCTTTATTTTCTGCTTAAATTAAGCAAAAAAAAAATTATTGTGCGGTATCTTTTTTTTTTTGTTGAAATGCGTAGATTATGGTTATGAAAAAACATTTTAATTTTACATTCAGTTTTAAGAGAAAACATATAAAAATTGTTAATGCAATATTGCTATAGGGCTTATTACATAGCATTAATGTCCTTTGTGATATTTCACATAAATGCAATATTCTGATTTGTTATTTCAATACAAATTTATGTGCTTATTTTAACAAAATGTTATAAAATTACCTCGTCACGCCCAAACCGCTGAACCGATTCTTCTGAAAGTTGGTAGGGAGATAATTTGAGTCCCGGGAAAGGACATAGGGTCCTTTTTATTCCGAAAAAATGTACGGTTCCCAGGCACTAAACAAAAATGATATCTGCTTATACCGCTACGTGGATTTCGATGATATTTGGTATACAGATACGTTATGTCTCGGAAAAGGACATAGGATACTTTACATCCGGGAAAAAGGTACGGTACCAGAGTAATAAACAAAAATGATATGCGCCTAAACCACTGAACCGATTTTGATGAAAATTGGTGTACACATACTTTGACTCTCGTGAAAGGACATAAGATAATTATTGTCTTGAAAAATGTACGGTTACCGCGTTATAAAATTTCCTATTTTGCGCCTAAACCGCTGAACAGATTTTGATGAAACTTAGTATGGAGATACTTTGAGTCCCGGAAAAGGCCATAGGATCCTTTTTATCTTGGAAAAATGTACGGTTCCCAGGCGTTAAATAAAATGATTTCTGCTTATACCGCTACACAGACTTTGATGATATTTGGTATGCAGATACGTTATGTCTCGGGAAATAACAGAGAGTTTCCGCTTCTTCTACCCTTCCCGCAGAGTGCTCTTATGTATTGCGCACACACTTGGGCACTATAAAATTTATCCTTAACTGGCCTGTTTTGTTATTGAAACCAGAGTGCTCTTGTGTATTGCGCACACACTTGGGCACTATAAAATTACTCCTGCGTAACTGGTATGTTTTCATTGAAACCAGAATGCTCTTGTGGATTGCGCACATACTTGGGCACTATAAAATTACTCCTGCGTAACTGGCCTGGTTTCATTGAATCCAGAGTGCTCTTGTGTATTGCGCGCACACTTGGGCACTATAAAATTACTCCTGCATAAAAATGGCCTAGTTTTATTGCAACCGGCCACCGCCACCGAAACCGGTGTGGGAGTATTTTATATTTTATTATAATTACCGACATTGGGCATACTTATTGAAATACTCGTTAGTCTAATTAAATTGTTAATCTAATTGCAAACTAAAATTAGAATACATTTTAATAATTAATCAACTTACGGGTAATTTGAAGATGCACAATTACTACATCAATCTGATTAATTTGTAATCTGATTAAAATTACTAATTACTTTTTGCCCAACTCTGCTCGTGATAAACTAATTATTTCTACATTAACTAAATTTAATCAAAATCGGTTCAGCAGCTTAAACGCATATTGATAAAGTTTATTGCGTGAAAACCGAACATTTTCCATGATAAAAGATATACTATGTCCTTCTCCAAAACCTAACGTTATATCTACATGTACTCAATATCGATTATCGATATCATAAGGCAAATTCATTTTTGTTGACTGTGCGGAAACCGTACATTTTCCGGGACAAAAAGTATCTAATGTCATTTTAATTAATTCACAGTATTTGCATACAAAATTTAATCAAAATCGGTTCAGCGGTTTAAGCGCAAATAATTTTAGAAACATAGTATATAAATGCTATATACAAAACCTTACTTAGAAGAATAAGCATTAACCATTTTTGTACTCTAGAATATGCTACAAAAAATGGGTTTTCAAAAAAATGGATTTCACTGTCGTAAACCTTATGTTATAAATAATAAAACTGCATTATTAACTCAAAAACCGATTTTATGTGAAATGGATCACCAATGCTAAACAGCAGCCAAATATGACTGTATGATTTTTGGGTATCAATATTTCAGAAATGTAACAAGCATCAAATTAAATGACTTTTTGAATTGATAATTTTCTTTGAATAATTTCTATAGCTGCGGCTTGTTAGAAGACATAAAAAAGTAAAAATGAAACAATATGAGCATTGTTCAGGTATACATTTTCGCAGTACATAAAAAGTGCTTCCTTTCCTACGACAATCAACAGTCGATCTTGTTCGATTTTCGATTACTTTACGTATCCTGACAATAGCCTAACATTTTTTCCATCCCAAAACTGCCCAACCCCGCTGAAGTTAAAAACTGTACAGATCGTTCGTGACATGTGCAAGCACCTTAACGATGATCCGGGTGTCACGGCTGAAGGCTGACCCCGACCACCTCACAAATTAGAGCCTTTTATTCCAAACAATCAACGGATTTGTTTACAACACTTGATTGATCGGTTATGACTTCATTGTGATCGTGGAATCTACATCCTTTTCAGCTATGGAATGCTGAGGATGCTTGAAGTTTTTATCGACAGTAAGGACAAATCTTAATGTGTGATTTAAAAAAAAATGTGACGTGCACATGACCTGTAAAATGGACACGTGCCTGTAAAAACTCGAAAATGTGGACGTGAAAATTTGTTTAAAAATGGAGAGAAAGGATCACTGGCTCGGCTTAAAAAGGATATTATATCCCCTTTTTCCTACCACACGCGACGAGAACGCCTGCCCTTGTTATTACTCCTACCAGCACTTCCTGAGTGCAACATAATTTTGAATATAATTTTGGAAAGCCATAATTGTTTAAAACTTGAAATTATTTTGGCATTTTAGGTCCACAATCTCCGAGAGCCAAATAAAAACTAAGTACATCGTTGTTTGATCAATTATACTGCTAACTCTTTCCACAGAACTCTTTTCCAGAATTTTTGATATAACGCAATATTTGGGCAATTCACAATGAAAATCAATGACCGTATTATTGTGTCATGACATGACATGACGTACGGTAGCTGTTGACACTGACTCATGTTTGATCTGATCTCCAGGCTGGCGTTTTTTGTTACGCGTCTATAAACACTTCAGTCAAGGGATTTTGTAAAGGGGCCTTTAGATTAGGTCATCGTTTTGTGGTATTCACTACTGCGACTGCGATTTTGTTTGAGCAGAAATATGTTTAACAGGGTCAGACTCACACATTTTTTTTTGTAAAATTCAGTAAAAACTGTCGCGCATTTCGCCTAAGCATTGTAAGACTCTTATTCATTATAATCCTAGTGTGGGTTAGAATTATCGTGAAAAAAACTTTCTGTAACATTAGGTGCTAATATTGATATTTTGCATACTGTGACTGGTAAACACCCAAAAAGTCTTTCGTTCGATTTTGATTCGAAAACCGCTCTGTTTCGAGTCGAACCATTTGAATCAAGTTCCGTGAATTATTTAATATATGTTAATTTCTGTATAATATATAATCATAGTTTCTTTATAATCTAACCGATTAAAGTTTAATTACACTCAACTTGTAACTAAGCCGACTGATCAACCAACCAGGTTCTAAATGTTGCGCTTTACCCATTCGTTGATAGGCATCCTATTATATTATTAGTATTTTTGTTTGAAAATACTAATAATGCTAACAATAAGATTGTCTTTATTATGAACTCTATACAAGACAATTATTGTGTGTTTTACAATAATTGATATGTAATACAACTAATAAACAAATCAAAATGCAATAATCCTAAACATTTTCAAATTGGTATAAGCTTTATTCGCTACTTGCTTTAACCACTTAAATTTTACGTTCTCCATAAAGTCCGTAGAGTAGGTTATGGAATGCCACATACACTAGGCACACCCTGTTTTAAAAACTGTGACTTTCTCCGTGTTTAGGGCCTCGGTGACATCACCTTATTTACAATACTGTCATGGGAGTGACAATTTGGACTGTAATTTAAATTTAAATTAGGCTACCATTAACCCATTTAGACCCAAATGAAACAAAAATGAAACTCAAAAAATATTTGCATACATGCGAATATTACAGTACAGTAACGAAATCAGTAAAAATAACATTTTCAGGTTCTCCTATTGATTGTTTGATTAGATTTTGCTATTATTTATGCACATGTTATCATTATGTAGGTACTTTCAAAATTAAAAAGATATTATCACGTGGCGTGGTATCAATCAGGGCGGGTGAAGCGAGCCCTATATATACCACAACCTTACGCCTATTGATTTATATTTCCTATTTATTTTTACTATATAGATGTGTTATCATTGGTCAGTCAAGGCTTGGTTACTATTAAAATATAAAAAACTGCCTTAAAATAACGACCATACCTCGCAGAAAAACGACGCGAGCCCCCACAAAGCTCAGTTTTATCTAGTATATAAAATATAAGTTTATAGGAAATCACACTGTTTGAAAAGATTCAGCTAAACAGCTTATCTTGAAAATATATACAAAATATTTATATACCTTAGCAAATAGAAAATAGCTTAAAAATTAAAAGTGATAGCAAGCTCTATATTTTGTGCAGATCTCTATCTAACATCCCATAGTCTTTACTTGGGTAAAATGTTTTAAATATTCTGTCCACGTTATATAAGGAGCCGAGTAAAAAATGAGCCCATCAAATACGGGTTGGTTTGACTGACATCCCTTCAGAGATAACTATATCTAGAGGCATAGCCGAATACGGCAATATGCCATATGGGAATAACATATCAATTCACTGACTTTTACATTTTCTATATTGAAGAAATAATGTTGATTTTACACTAAAACCGACCACTAAATTCATAGCTTTTATAAAAAAAAATGGTATTGCATTTAATATGATACTCTACTCACAATAGTGAAGAAAGAAGAAGATATTTCTACCACAACAGTTTAAGTAGAAGTATATAATATAATATTTAATGAAGCGACCTGCGCTAAATTTGAACCTCGATTGTAATTTGTTTTATTTAAATTCAACGTTAATGCAGCTGCAATCTAGTCTAGATTCAATTCCTACTTCAAGTCTGAATCTAAATCAATTCACGTGTTTAGGCATTACAAATAGAATAACGTGCGTGTATTTCTATTATTGTAATTTAAATACCAAGTAACTCTCCATAAACTAAAGCGCTCAGTTTTTGCGACGAATTCTAGTATTGGTGCTTTTTTCTCGACTAAACTATACAATGTTACAACCACTACCATTTAAGATGACATTTCTTGCCATTTTTATTACATTCTGTTGCAACTCATCAAGTGACTTCTAGATTACTCATTTTATTGGTCGTACATATTCATACCTTATCTTTATAGCTCGCAAAAATCCTTTTTGTACCCGACTTCGATAGATTTAATGAACACACTTTTAGATATAATCGCACTAAAATCCTAATTTATATTCTGTTGAGTAGCAAAAAGTATGCATATCAAAATATACCATTTTATACAAAGCTAATTTCATTAGCTCAAGAAGGTGAGCTTAAATTGTATTTAAAAATACCAATGCCGCCACTTAAAGTACTTTGATTTTTTTATTCATTGTGATTGGATATGAAGTTAGACTTCGCTAAAAGCATCAAAGAGTTTAAAATTTTGCATCAAAGATTTAAACCACTCAAAAAGGCTAGTTCATGTTATAATAGGTATTTGCATATACCAGTTTACCAGTTAAGTTATACTAAATTAATTACAACATTAAATCAGACTTAAGCTTGGAGGATTATTTTTTGCTTGACAAATACGGGCCCATCTTACTGCCTCTACTGGACGTATTATTAATGTCTCCGATTTTTATCTTCCGACGACTAAATGGTATGTACTGAACTGTATCCTGATATGGTGCAGCTAGAGTTACGGATAGAAGAATATAGTATAATCCATACTAATATTATAAATGCGAAAGTATGTATATCTAAAATGAAGAGGTAATACTTTCACGCTGAACGAAATGATGTATGAAGATACTTTGAAACCTGGGATTCCGGAAAAATGTGCGGTTCCCGCGCGTCTTTCTGCGAGACGCAGTTGCGGGCATCAAATAAATTATATGGCATGTGAAGAAGAATTAAGATTCTACCTATATTACTAGCAGTGATAAACATCACTGAAAATTTTTTCTTTATTTGTGTGTGTAAATCGGGTGAAAACACACTATACGCATGTTACCGAGCGGTGGTACGTCGTCCTAATTGTTTTAAAATGTGACATGTTAATATTATTCTACCAGTTTAAAAAATACCATTTCGCATCGAGCGTATATCCGTCTTGAAGCTACTATTCTTGGCAAAAATCATTATAAGATATCTGATAAAAAATATGAAAATGGAAATAGACATTTTGTATTCTTCTGTATAAAATATAATTGTCTATTATAATTTGACATTTATGTAATGTGCTTCAGGTGTATAATGTATAACGCGTAACCTTTAAATGCGTTACGCAGATAAAATATTTTTACATAATTAGTAAATAAATAGGTGTTTTGACACGGACGGAGCGCAAATATGCCTGGGGATTTGTAAATTTTATGTAAATACCTGAGAACATTTCTATTAAGATATCGCGGAGTCTACAAATTGCCTTATTTTGCTGAGGAGTGAGAGAATCGCCTAAATTATTGACCAGGATTTAAGGGTGGGCACGCACGATCGTGAAATGATCTGTTCAATGATTATTGTAAGTTGTGACACAGTATAATATTCAATAACTAGAGAAATACACGATTACAATGATTTCATAATATAGAATTAAATAATTAAAGACTTATTTTTAATAACTGAATAATAGTTGATTAAAATAAAGCTTTTTCAAGAATCAAATTCATCGACATAGCTTAAAACCACAAAGATGTTTTCCGTAAATTTTATGTGACAGCATTTTTTTGGTGCAGGAACCGTTATTTCTGCAATACTTAATAAGTACCTACCCTGTGTCATTTCCCAGGACGGAAAGTTTATCCGTGCAAATTCATTGGTTCAGCCGTTAAATCGGAGAGAGGTAACACACAGATAGGTATACACTATTTTGTATATATTTATAAAATGTAATATAGCATGTATGCCGAGTCCTTTTATGAGTGTGGACTTATGGTTCAAAATGCTAAGTTTAAAAAAATATTTTATGCTGCGTTTCTATGCTTGCTGAGGCTTGACAAGCGTCCACAAGGCACAAACGTCCACAAGCGTCGCTTGGCATTTGGAAATCGTTTACACGCTTGTAAGACGTCGAACTTGTTGTGAACCGCGAGATCACAGCGGCTACTAAGCGCACGCCAGCCGCCAACGTGTGATTGCATCGCAAGCGCTTGCCGCAAGCGCCTGCGATGCAATCACACGTTGGCGGCTGGCGTGCGCTTTTGTATATATTTATAAAATGTTATATAGCAACATTATTAACTTTTGATTATTTAGCAACGTTTTCATACCGTGCTCGTATTCGTGTGCAAAAGGCGCGGTGCGTTTACGACAGTGTGACTCATCCTTAATAGACCACCAGCGAACGCTAAGTCTATTTTAAATTTGACTTCATTCTAATACGGTTTTAATGAATTTAATCTTCATTTGTACTAATAAAAAGTATATTTTATGTCTTTTCCTGGAATATGAGTGTTTTTAAGATTTATTAATAGCAAAGTGAGCATTTATTTCACGTTATAGATAAACTATAATAATGTGACATGTAGTGATTTTATTGACTTTATTTAACAAGTTTCCTCCACTTAAAAAGTAAGTATTATGTATGCTAAATAATCACATAATGTAGCTAAAGACGTAATTTTTTTTATTTTTGTTAGATGTCGCCTACAACTCCATTGCCTAAATTAAAAGTAACCTGTCCTTTCCCGGAACTCAAAATATCTCAAAATTTCATCAAAATTGGTTCAGTGGCTTAGGCGTGAGGAGGTAACAGTTTCGCATTTATCATATTAGTATGGAAGTTTTAGGTATGCTAAATACTAAATAGTCACAAAAAGTAGCTAAATACTAACTGTTTATTTTTATACAATGTTGTTTTTAACATCTACGTCCTTTAGTGCTCACAAGTAACAGATTCAAAATCCAGCCTTCAAAATCTAAGAACAACCTAAGTATGGTGTCTACGCTCTACTCCAAAGAAATTTAAGTACCGCTGTACTATCAAAATATATGCGGCGACATATAAATTGGTTGCATTATATTTAGACTCGATGACGCTGCAACGCATGAGTGCCCTATGCCTTTCCCGGGACTCTTAAGTATCTCCATACCAAATTTCAGAAAAATCTGTTAAGGCGCTATATCGAACGTAATTTTACCACAAGGGCAATTTTATACTTAATTTGTATGACTATAAAGTCGTGAATACGCTGCGCCCAGAATCTATCGGCTCGCTCGGAAAACATGCGAAAAATCGTAATTATAATCGTTTAAAAAATAATGCTCCTAGCATTTAAGCAAAATGCTTCTATACGATTTTGAGTTGCAAAGGTGTCTATCAATTAAACTAATTTCCTACAATACATCTATTTTCGTTTGAAAATAATCTTCAAATTTCGTATTTTAAGAGGTCATTTCGAAAATTAAATGTATCGAGGCAAAATACATTAATCGTGTTTCTAGTTCTTCTCAAACCTAGATAAGGCTATGAAGATATGTATATCTCATTACCAGATTTGTAACATTTCTGAGGGTCCTATTATATAGTACTACGTCAAAAAGGACAGTTTTTTCAATATAGCGCCTTAAGTGGTTTGGGCGAGAAGATTGAAGAGGTAACACAGATAGACGCACTTTCCCATTTATAATATTAGTATGGATAAAATTAAATGGATTACAAGGGCCTGTTTCACCACTTTCTGAAAAGGGTCGGATAGGCTATCCACAACTTTTTTGACAGATTCTCCATACTCTATCTCAAGTTAAGTGGTAGATAGCCTATCATGCACTTATCAGGAAGTGATGAAACAGGCCTTTAGACTAATAAGGATATAATATTTTGTTACAATTAAACTAATAAGATGCCTTATTACTGTTTTAAAAAGCTTTAATAAATCCATATTTAACCTACTATCTTAACTGTGAACTAGGACCAAAAAGCAAAAGATAAGCGCCTGCACACTTTCTGAATGCAGCCCACGCATCTAAGTCTATTAATTGATTATAATCTTTTATCTTTTTGGATAAGATAAAATGTAAAAGATTAACATAATATCCTTAAATGAATCATCAACTTCTTTCTAATGTTTATGTAACATGTAGGTTGACATCCATACTAATACTGTAAATGCGAAAGTCTGTCTGTAACCTCTTCACGCCCAAGCCGCTGAAATGATTTGCCTGAAATTTGGTATTAGGATACTTTAAGTCCCGGGAAAGAACATAAGATATTTGTTATCCCGAAATAAATGTTCAATTCCCGTTTGATAAACGAATTTTTGCGAAACAGAGTTGCAGGTGTCATCTAGTTTAAGTTATGACATTTTCTCAAAAGATTTGCCAATTATTCAAAACATTTCAAAAACAAAATATTTCGTAAAGCTTGTGAATCTAAATATAAAGGTATAATTTGAATATTATCGTCATGTTAATATTTAAATCAATTCTTATGGGACCTAGGTTATCTAAATACATAAAAAATGATTAATTGAACAAGTTTGAGGCGTCAAATGTCTTAAATATCTTTAAGTATCCAGTCATTCTCGACACCCAAACTTTTTATTATTATTTATTGTTCCTGTCACTGTTAGTATATTTATGTTATCTATTTTGTAACAGTGTTAGCAATTAGTATTAACAAGATAATTTAAGATTAAATAATACAATAAAAAGTCATCTTCTATTTTAAGATACCTACTATTTTGTTGATGTAGAGTAAAAATTAAATTTAAAAATAATTATCAAGTAGCTACTTACTTTAAATTTTAGAATAAAATTAAAAGCTTAAGCCCTCAAATTATGTCTGTTTAGTAGCTACCTATACCTTGCAGTGTGTTCTATTGCACCTATAATAATTAGAGATGTGCCGACTAGTCGCCGACTAGTCGGTAAAGCCGACTATCCGGCCACTTTTGTAGTCGGCGACTAGTCGGCGAATAGTCGGCACAGAGCGCCGACTAAGCTAAGCTAAGTTGCTATTATTTAAATTACATTAAAGAAAAACCTTGACTATAATAATTTATATCATATCACACTCAGTGTTGCATTTTAAAATTGAATGAAGTGTTTCTGAAATTACTTGCCAGTAAAAAAATACTCTTATAAATAATATTATTTTAACAACAAATTAAGTATGTATTATTAAATCGAGATATACGTGAAATATTTAATGAAAACCATCAACTGTATCATAGAAACAAAATAAAGTAACGTAGACTACGCGAAGTAAGCACACAAGTAACACGATTCGATAGTCGACACGTTTGCAGGCGGCATGTGCGACTTGCCTGCGAAATAGGCCGACTAATCGGCCGACTATTCGGCCGATTAGTCGGCTTCTTTGCAGCCGACTAATCGGCTATTCGGCTAGTCGGCCAAAGTCATGATCGGCACATCTCTAATAATAATAATTGTTATAGGTATCAAAATTTTCTCTTAGTTATCTCCAAATTTTTTTACCACAATATACGCCTTCTCTAATACGATTATTTTGAGGTTAACATTAGCCAAATTAGGCCAGCCGTTTTTTAAATCTCTCTAGATATTAAAATTTCAATTAATTTTATATTACAAAACATCCTAACTTTTCAAGTAGTATACTCTTCTTTGGAAGTCAGGTAAACCTCTATTAGTTAACTAATATACATAAGAATTCATGTATATTTTTCCAAATTACATTGAAACTAAATTAGTCGGCCATAGTTCCCACGAAAGTGTTTCACACTGGCCCAATCAATTTATCGTTAAATAAAAGTTTACTCATTATCTTTATTTGTAGCGGCTCTTTTCATTCATTTACTTTTTTATATTTAACTTTAAACTGAATATTTTGAGATACTGTATTCATAATATTTATGCTTCTGGTGTCACTACTCGTATCTCAACTTTCGTAGTAAAGATATCCCTATCCCTATTTTAATGAATTTTTAATTAAAAGATTGTTTTTGTCGGCGCATTCAAATTTAAAATGATTATTCAGAGCTATAAATGTCTTAGCGTTGAATTTGAAGCATCTTTATTTTGCATTCAAAAAAGCAAGTTCAAACATAATAGGACGTTAATACTTACCTAAAGAAGAAAAATTATAATACAACGTGTTCTCAGTTCCCAATATAGAAAAATATGAAACTAAAAAAATCAGGATCAACATCCATACTAATATTATAAATGCGAAAGTGTGTCTGTCTGTCAGTCTGTCTGTCTGTCTGTTACCTCTTCACGCCCAAATCGCCGAGCCAATTTTGCTGAAATTTGGCACGGAGATACTTTTGAGTCACAGGAAAGGACATCTAGGATACTTTTGTCCCGAAAAAATGTACGGTACCCGCGCGATAAACGAGTTTTGGCGCAACGGAGTTGCGGGCGTCATCTAGTTATTTATAAATAAAAGTTGCCACATAAAACAATTTCCATCAAAATAATGTCCGTGTCAGTAGGTATGCAAAAAAAAACTGATCACTTCATAGACAAGGTCGCACAGAGGTTGTAATTGTGATGATCGATCAACATCAAACTGATTTTGACACGTGCTGCGATCAAGTACACATCAAAATCTATTTTTGTAGCATGAAATAATGTTTGATAGAGCACATCAAAACTCGTTACAAAAAAATAATGAAAAACAAAGAAACGGGATGTGATGTAAGCAGAGATCAAGATCTAAAAGAGCTTAAATATAAATAAGGGAAAATATAAGGGGTTGGATATAGTACCTACAGCAGAATACTAAAGATAAAAATATTATTATTGTGATAAAGCTCCAACTGATAGGAAAGATCGTAATATTGTTATCAAATCAACCTATAAAATTAAAAGTCAAAATAAGTATGGATTATTTTCTGAATTTAATATTATATTGCTTGATATCTGCTATATTCATTCTGTTGTATTATATTGTATTGATAGTGAAAGATTGCTTTGCAATTTTATTACTTGAAAATAATATAAAAGAAAAAATGTAGATTTTAAAAACATAAACTCCCCTGTACAAGTTGATAAATTGAGGCATTTAAAACAGCGTAGGCTAGAATTCAAGCTCAATCAAAAGAAAAAAAAATATTATTACAACTTAAAATAAATATTATATAAAAAAACTCACGGTTGTGGTTGAAAAAGGTCAGAAAGGCAGGTCCGCAAAATACAAAAAGAGTTAATTAGTTCACTCAACTGTTGCTATCATCATGTTTGCACACTCCGCACAATCTGTCACTGCGATTCGCACAATTTGTGCAAAATCGTCCGATTCAAATATATAGCGCGCGTGCGTACGCGCAGCGCGAATCGGGATCGACCGTGCCGAGGCTCTCTCGGTTGCGGCCCGTGTGTGACTGTACACTCATCTTGCACTTCACCATCACCGAAGAAGACACGTCTCCCGTCCCGCTTGCTCACCCACCGCGCCCTATCTCCGTCCCCCTCCCTCCCATTATCAGAGGTTAAGCCGCGCTCATCTGTCAGTCGACACGCGGGCCCCGGGTGGGAAGGCCGCGCCGTAGATTCACCGTTATTTTCTCTATGTCGCACCATAAAACACGTACCGTATGACGCGGCGGCTATTCAGTCGGCTCCTCGCTTCCCAGTAATTTATTTGTCCCGAGCGCAGGTGCCCCTCGATATTTTATCGACGACCCGTACAGGTGTTGCGAGAGCTCGGATCGCGGTTTTCGATTATGAAACTTACGACACGAATCGATCCGAACACGCCGCGTGATTAAATTAGATCACCGAATTCATGCGATTATCTCCGACCAATCGGAAGCTTGCGAAATGACAAGAACACTAGATCATTCGCTTAGATCACGGGCGCGTGGCGGCGCACGCGCGGATTGGCGTTCGGCGCGCAGGCCCCGCCTGTACCGTTACGGGGGCATTGACTGCCAAGTGGGGGTTTGTAGATCACTAGAGGGGGAGCGGTGACATATTCCATTTCCCGTAATGAATGCGCCCGTCGTTGGGTCATTAAATGCCATACCTACGGCCGGTGTTGAGATTCACGCTGGGCTTTTGATTATTCCGTATTAATTTTTGGCGGCCACATTAAAAGATATCGCTTTATCTTTTACATGTTTATTATTTATGCGAGCGATAAATCTCGGTAATGACTTCATAAAGCATTTTTTTTTTTCAGAAAGTAAAGATCTGGGGAAAAAAGTTAGCACCCAAGAACCGTTGACATCTTGACTCATGTTTTTTGAAGCTGGAGCCTCATATTGTCCTGTGTCCTTAGGACAAGCAATATGATCTTCGGTTCTAGAATATCTTCAGCATAAAATATATATTTATAATCTTTCTGAATGGCATGGCGCCCTACTATATGCTTATAGCTGATTCATATGTCTAGAACGGTAATAAGTATACTCATAATCAAATACATAACATGTACTCAATAAAAGTATAAAATTATGTCTTGACAATAGTTAAATAGCTATAAGCTAAGCATTCCTAGTGAAATTAGTTCCTTAGAATCCTCTTTTAATTACCTATGCATCAATCATTAATATTGTTGATAGTCGTGTCTTAAAATGTAGATAAATCTTTATAAATAGGTGCAAAGATAAGTAAATAAACAAATTCCTAAATTTTGAAATCACAGTATGATATAACTTATAAAATATAAGAAAATGATATTGAATTATAAAAGCAGATATAAATATTAATAAAGTAAAATGATCCATTATTTTAATCTGATATCACAAAGAAATTAACAATCACAAAAATCAACTAGGCTTTGTAGGTGTGCCCCGTGTGATACAGGGCTCAAATATAATCTTTTAACACGTCTCCCATATTTCAAAAGCATAATTTGAACGTGTGACATAGCGCCATATATTTTTAAAGATTTTAAGGTCATCTCTATACCAAATTCCAAAGCCGATAAAGCTTAAATTTAATTTATAGCGATTTTTCACAAGCTGACCGTGTCACCTTAAGGCAATTGTTATCTATACACTTCGAATTTCACCTCGATGTATCTGCTTGATAAATAATCAACGTCAGAATCCCGGATATATATGAGTAAATATTATGAGTATATGAGAAACAATGTCGTGACTGCCACGATGACATCATGGAGCTGGTTGTGACCTAGATGTTTTTAATTGTTTGAGAAAAATAAACTAGGGATGCGCACGACTTCGATGATTGCATCGATAAAACCTTGCAAGGTCACTGCGCGTTGGGTTGCACTAATTAATAAAAAACAATTAACGGGCTAGCCACGTCTTTATTAAAAGTTTATCGTCTTTTACATAGAAAGGGATCAAACGATTTATTTAACACCAAATATACATAACGAACTTTTGCCCGCGGCTTCGCTCGCGTTAAAAAGTATTATTAATATCATTATATACAAACTTTGATCCCGTATTTTAGCCCCTTGGAGGTAGAATTGTTCAAAATCCTTCCTTAGCGGATGCTTACGTCATAACATCTACCTGCATGCCAAATTTCAGCCCGATCCGTCCAGTGGTTTGGGCTCTGCGTTGATAGATCACCATATCAATCAGTCACCTTTGACTTTTATATATATAGAAGATCATTGCTTCTAACAAAACGATATTAACGAAGTAATTCTTCGCACAATAAGTAAGTACCTTAATTAGTTCGTTGTTACTATCTTGTAAATATAATGTCTAAGGCTACTAAAATAGATTTCATGATATATAATCAAATACATAGTCTCATGCCAATATCGGATATACATTGTATTCAATCTAATTAACTATCACCTATCGTCACAAAACCGGCTGAACTCCGGTAGAGTTTTGTTTTATGTATCAATATTTTCCTCCCGTCTTGAGCATCACACATCACATAAATTACTAATTTATGATCTGAACTACAGTATCGACGATAAAACCACCGTATATTAGAGAAGGGGTAACACTGACGATTTATCGATAAAACAGAAAATATCGATAAAAATGTAAATTGTGATTTATGACAAAAAGTTCCATATAAAATGTTATTATGATTAAACATCGTGTAGGTCAAAAGTTAGCTAAATAAAAATCTAAAAATCGTTTCCACGGCTCACGATGATTTCGTTAACAAATTAGGTTGGAAACATGAAACAAAAAACACTTAATTTTATCTTATTTGAACATAATAAATGTTTCACTACCAAAACCGATAACTCACATCGAATCAATGGTTAGGGCATAGAAACGCCTAATTTTTTAAATGACAGGTGATTTATTCAATGTTTTAACACAACAGATTTGAGCGGACACCTAATATCTTAAATTGTCGCCATTTTATTTGTAAATCGTAATATATCTAATTTAGTAAAACGACAAAGATATATTTTTGTTTGAAATAACATAGATGATCGATTTGATTTTATCTTATTGGCCTTTACCCGTTTGATAATCATGAACCGATGGCATTTGGCCGTAACTTATAACACTAAAATATTATACTAGATAATAATGGTTACTAATTTTTCACTTCGAATGAAATTTCGAAAAGCATATTGTTTAACAAATCACAATGACACTTATATAATATATTTTTCGTGATGTTTGATTTCGAATTCTAAGAATTATAAATAATTCGTGATCTAACTTTTTGAACTTTAATAAAAAATATTTTATTACGTAAACAAAATTCGAAATCATTTCAAATTTTTAAATCTAGATTTAGGTTTTTGAAATTTAGTAAACTTCATTAAAATATGGAAAAATTTGACATAGCCTTGCACAAGAACTACCTATATGTAAATACCTATATGTAAATAAGTAATGGATATCTAGAGCATCATGACCTCGAATTTATCGACAGTTCCCATCCCTACGGCTCATCTTATAATAATGTAAATTTAATATCAGGTTGGCACTCATAACGCGAGGTTGTGCATAGGTCAGGTACTTGAGGACCGGTGAGCTTAAATAGAATAAATTATTACCGAGTTTATACCGCCGATGATAATCTTATAAGCATTTGAAATTAATTAGAATCTGTTTTTTTTTTTAATTCTCGCGGATTCTGTTGCGGTTTATTTTTATCGACTTTTTACGATCGATTGACCTTTTGCACCACAGTCGCGGTTACTAGAATCAGTGTCGAGTTTTGGTCGCGTGTTTGTAAGGACGTTATCTATTATAATATTATATACGTAATACGGCATTGAATTAGTTAAGTTAATGATTTTCACAATACACGAAATTCACATACCAAATTGTGATTCCATAAAAATAGGGTACTTATAGTCATAGGGTCAGTTCAGACCGCAACACGACGAGTAGAAGCATTTTTAAATTTGTGTGGATTTGACAGATTTCCAAGACGTCTCACGCAATTACCAAAGGGTCAATTCAGACCGCAATGTGACGCGTATATGTACATAATATCTCTAAATTAGTAAGTATACATTTGACAGATTTTCAAGACGTCTCACGCAATTGAAATTGGTCAATTCAGTACAAATTTATAAACGCGTCGCGTTGCGGTCTGAATTGACCCTATGACTATACCCTAAACAGAATGGGTATTTGTAGCATAATGACTTGCAGATTCTGTGAGGAGAAGGATGAAACACCTATTCACCTTCTCCTCGACTGTCCTGCTACTACAGAGCAGGAACAGGCACCTTGGTCGCCATGAATAGTCATCCACAGAGGAAATTCGTGGCACCAACTCCAACCACATCGTACAATTTATGAGCAGTATTGGGTTGGGGATGATACCTACTCTAGGGCGAAGGAGTCACAATAGATCCACATGGGTCGCAGTGACGTCAGGGCTACAGCGACCTGTCTTCTTTAATAAATAAAAAAAAAACTGCGTTGCGGTCTGAATTGACCCGTAGAAATTTAGTGACGAAAGCTGAATATCCGTGCTCAGGAAAACAAAAAATGACCTCTTGCGTTAAAAAACACAATAGCTTTTTTTATTAATCTTATACCAAAGACTTCAAAAAATAAACAAGATTTATTTAATTTGGCATGGATATGTGTAAATATTTATAGTGTGCGTCTAATGTATAAGTAAAGAGTGTTATTTATTTTCTTACTCACGCCTAATTCACACGTTTGAATAAAATTTGAGGGCGGGGACTCTTGGGCGGTCAGTATTTGGGCGGTCTTTTGTGACACAAAATAGTTCAAGCGACAATCTTATTAACACCAATATATGTATGATATTTACACTAACAATTTAGGCAAGGGGTACACAACTGGTGGTTCTATTTCTTAATTAAATCTAATTTTAAGACGGCTTTAAGTTGATATTGCAGCAATATAAATCTTGGACCTCGATACTTAAAGGATGTAGCTAAACTTTTAATACAATAAATTATTACAAGCAATCAGTATTCATACCTCGATCGTGGGAATCACAGACAAAATAGATATTCAATTGCTATGCGGCACCCGGGTTCCGCTTGGGAGTAGGTTAAGAGGTAGCTAAAAGTTATTGCTTGATAAAGCATAAATTAGAAAATAAACTTAAAATATCTGTCCTTATGTTATTTTTCATACTTACATCTAAAAAGATGGTTCTCCTAGATACGAAATATTATACAATATATCGTTAGGTAACTCAGATATCCGCTAACACTATAAATAAACGCTAGAGGATTATGAAAATCCAGTGACATTTGAGTTTAAGGCCATCCCCCGAGCAAACGACCTTGACCATACATTTGCCGCGCCGCCGAGATCACACCAAAACCCTATTATTTTATTATTATTTTTTTACTTATCTTACTTCAAAATTGACCTAAAAAAATTTTAAAACGTGGAATATGTAGTTTATGATATTGTCGATATATTGGCGTGTTTTTCAAATAACAGTAATTTGTAAATACTAAGGAGATGCTGAATGTATGCTTGAATTTTAATAAATCGGTTTTACTTTGGAAGCTGATATCATTAGTATAATAAACAAAAATAGAAAATTTAAAACGTGGAAAGGAATGTTGATAAATGCTGAAGATTATTGCTGTATTTTTATTATAACTTTATAGCTTTCAAATTATGAGTTTATAAGCCCCAAAATACGGTAAATTACGGAATCTCCATAGGGAACGCCCTCTAAAAATATGCTAATGTACGTTTTCCCGCTGTAGTGTGTTACAATCCATCCAACCATATCCATCCATCCATCCGTACTAATATAAATGCGAAAGTGTGTCTGTCTGTCTGTCTGTTGCGGTCATAATCTAGTTTTTTTTAAAAATATATATGAACTAGCTATTGCCCGCGACTTCATCCGCGTTAGCATAGTAGATCACATCCCAAGTATTATTTATTGTACAAAAATATTCAATCTACAGAATTGACTTTCCTAAAATTTTTTATTATATAAATATGTTCCGCGCGGCTTCGCTTGCGTAATTTAGGAATTTCACGCAACCGTATATTTTTCCGCAAAAAAAAATCCTATGTCCCATCATGTTGTCTATTCATCATGTTTGACAAATAACATAAAAATTGCTCCGGTAGTTCTTAAGATAAAAAGCAATTTCATATAATTTCCCCTATTTTTTCCACATTTTCATCTATTTCTTCGCTCGTATTAGTCTTAATGTGATAAAATATAGTCTATAGCCTTCCTTAATAAATGGGCTGTCTAACACTGAAATAATTTTTTAAATCGGACCAGTAGTTCCGGAGATTAGCGCGTTCAAATAATCCCTTTTATATAATTTTCCCCGTTTTTTCCACATTTTCCTCTATTTCCTCGCTTCTATTAGTCTTAGATTGATAAAATATAGCCTATAGCCTTCCTTGATAAATGGGCTATTCAACAGTAAAATAATTTTTCAAATCGGACCAGTAGTTCCTGAGATTAGCGCGTTCAAACAAACAAACAAACTCTAAAGAATTATAATATTAGTATAGATTAGTATAGACTATAGATAGTATTTATAATAATAACTAGTTGACGCCTGGAACTCCGTAGCGCCAAAATTCATTTATCGCGCAAGAACTGTACATTTTCCGGGATAAAAAGTATTCTATGTCCTTTCCCGGGACTCAAAGTATCTCCAAATTTCAGCAAAATTGTTTCAGCGGTTTGGGCGTGAAGGGGTTAGAGACAGACAGACATAATATTAGTATGAATTAGATATCTAGTTGGTAGATGTCTGGTAATCCTATTTAGGTACCTACCTTATAAACCTTTATCACGTCGTTATCGTACTTATTTATTCGTTATTATCGCGGGTTAAACCAGTAATTTTGATCATGATTTGTCGGCTTGGCTACAACGTAATATAGACACAACGAAATTGCGTAGATTCACCTTAAAAATTTTCTGATTTTCAACCGTTATAAAAATGTTTCACAACCACTGTTCCTCTAGCGCAACAGTGGAAATATAAATAACGAGTGACAAATAACGCGTCGTGCCCAATAAACTTGGGTGTTCCGCGCAGGGACGCGCAACCTTTTTATTATCCGCCCTATATGGCGCCCTATAAAAACAGCGTTTCCAATTTGTACTCGGCGATAATACCATAAACCGCAAATGGCGGGGACCAGTTTCGATTCAATATGCACTATGATTTTGTTTTAGAGTTCCGTAAAGAAAAGAGGGATTTCAGTGTCTGTGTGTTGTAAAAGAACATATACGGTGAATAGAGAAACCTCCTTTTTTTTGGAAGTCGGTTAAAATTAGATTACAAAGAAAATCAGCTGCCAGTTTGCCTCGAAAATTAACCCTTACATATAAAATTTAAGCAGTGTTTCTAATAAGCCAGAAAAAGATAAAGAGATTTTGTATAATAGTAGATTGTTGTAAAAAAAGTTTTATACGTGAGAGATAGTGGAAGAATATTTCAGCGTCTGTCTGTCCGTACTTTTCTATGGTATGGCAAAGTAGACAAAGTAACAAATTGATAGTCTTCTCTGTTGGATATTATGATAATACCAGTGGTAGATAAAAAATATATACTATGTTTTTTGTATTCCGAGGAAAACCACATTATTTTACTTCCTTTCTTTCTTTTTTTTAGATAATGATTTATTTGCCAACCTGCTTGTGTAAAGTGTTTAAATATTATATTAATCTACAATAATTTATACAAAATGCACTATGATTTTATTAGTTTGTATTTTATTGATATAAATATGTATAATTTATATTCTGCATTGTATTAATTATTGTTAACCCTTGAGCACACTGTAGATATTAAAAAACTTCAAGTTATATTCCAAAAGTATTGTAATCTAAATTTCTTGCACAAAAGTGTCTCTTAAATCTTAAAATAACTGAATAAAAAATAAATTAATGCAAATAAAATAATTTATTAAAATTGCACAATAATTTTAATTATTAGGTAATAACAATAACTTCATAGGTTTACAATAACAGCTATGAATTACGTTTTTAAAAAATAAGTTTAAGCACGTCTTTTTGAACATAAAAATTCACAAATTCATTGAATAAAAATAGTTTTCGGATATATTAACTAAAATTTAAAATGACTTCTTTCAAAATAATTATTTACAATAATACTGCCCCCGATACTAAGAAGGGCGCATCTAACAAATTAGTCAAAATTGAGTTATATAATTATATTGCCGGATTCAGGAAGAAAAGGCGCATCTTTCTGTATTTTTAGTTTTTTTCTATTTAGTGCCATTTCGATTTTATCATAACGAAATAGGTCACTCACAGGAGCGCTGCATACAGATGCATGTTTAAACCAGCTATTTTAAGATGAAAAAACGTTTTTAAGTATATAAAACATAATTAAATAGTCGCATTTACACAAATATGTCTATTTCCGTTATGATTCCTCTAGGAGTTCGGTAATTAAAAAGTCGTATATTATATTGTAAATTTTACACGCAATTGAAAAGGCGCAAGTAAACATTTGTGCCTTTATATTCTTTTTAGAAACTTATCTTTTACTAAGTAAGTACGTCTACATCTACCATAAGTACCTACCCTTGGCCCTACCGCACTTGCAATGAATACTTATAAAAATAGGCACATATAACCATATGCGCCCTTTTTTATAAAAATATTTAAAAATGTAATAACGAGTTGTAATAAAAAAAGTAGGAAAAAAGGCATTTGAGGATGAAAGGGCACATGTGGCTAGATGCGTTTATTCAACCTAGTTTGTAAAATTTATTATAATGGTTTTTGCTAAAAAGAAAATGTTTTTTCGAGTTTTTAATTAAATAATTTAAAAATAATATTAATTTTATTAATTAGTATTAAAGACAATCAATATGGCCACAATTTCCAATTAGATTTTTTAAATTATCTTAATTAACTCAAAGACAGCAAACGATTTCCAATTTCGTTCACTTAAATGCGTTTTTCTCGTCTCTTACTATCGGGGCAGAATATAACACGTCGTGTACCTATATTGGTAGAAGTGACTGGAAGTGACATAGAAAATTACAATTAATGTTATTTTCAAAAAATGTTCTGTTTGTGAAACTAACATTTTTGATATAATTATGTTGTAAATACCGAATACGAAAATAATATAAGTTTAAATATAATAATATCATCTATAGTGTGCGCTATACAATAAGTTAATATAAAATTATAATTCTAACAGCTCTGATCATAAAATTGGCTGTTAAACTATAAAAGTAAGCCATTATGAAATATCGATTTGGATTGTTTAATCATAGTTTTATTTGTTGTTTTGTGAACAAATTTCCTTTTTTTAGTTAATATTCTATTAGTAATGGTTTGAGTCACAATAGATCCTCATAGGTCGCAGTGACATCAGGGCTATAGCGACCTGCCTTCTTTAAAAAAAAATAGTAATGGTTGTATAATAATTATTTCGTGTAATTTTTGTGTCATGAATTCTCATTGTCACCTGCAGATAACATGTAGAGGAAGCTGGTGACCCTTTATTTTAGGGTTCCGTACCCAAAGGGCGAAAACGGAATCCTTTCACTAAGACTTCGCTCTCTGTCCCTATCCGACTGTCTGTCTCCAGGCTATATCTCACATGTACACTGTAACATCCATACTTAATATTATAAATACGAACGTGTGTCTGTTTGTCTGTCTGTTAACTCTTCACGCCCAAACTGCTAAGCCGATTTTGCTGAAATTTGGCATGGAGATACTTTGAGTCCCGGGAAAGGACATACGATACTTTTTGTTCCGAAAAAAATGTACAGTTTCTGCGCGATAAACGAATTTTGGCAACGGAGTTGCGGGCATCATCTAGTATATCTAGTATAATAATATTATATATATGCTATTTTAACAAACAGGTACTAAAAACAATATAAAAATAATAGTCTTTCTTCAGAAGAAGAAATTCTAGATTAGATAGAAAGGGATTCTAGATTTTCTTAGACACTTATGAGAATGGTTAAGAGTCGGAACTCTTATAAGAATCTTACATTTTTTAAATCATCATGTCAATGATTCATAAACTGTATTGTTAAAATTTTGCAAAATTCTATAAATTTAAAAATCCATAACAAACAATGTATAATTTAAAAAACATAGAAATTATGTAAAAACCGCTTTACCGCTTTGGGCGGTTCCAGACAATGTGAAGCAAAGTTAAAATAACCAATAACATTTATCAAATACAAATTCAAAGGAGTTTCTTTAATTACAATTACTACACAAACATGTTATTGGAGTAGATCTAACAATAACTGCATACATTGTAACACATGGGTTTAATTATGGCGAGCAGCTTGCGCGTTGAAGTCTAATGTTGGCACGTGTATTGAATACTGATATTATTCCTTTTATAAAAAGCAATAATATCAGTTTATCACAAAATCGTCTAAAATTTGTTTTCTTTATTCGAAATACACTAAAACCCTAAACAGATTTAATTCAAAATTTGGTGTAGAATTATGAATCCTGGAAAAGCACACAGGGTAGTATTTATAAAAAAAAAGGAAAAATTTACGCTACACGATAAAAATGTTATGGGTAATAATATTTATACTCATAACAACTCATATCTTCCATATTCCACTTTACAATCTTGCCCTCTATTTCGAAAAAAATCAAAAAAGATTTTTTTAAAACCTCTTATGGCAATTACGTAATTTTATTTTATTTTATTTTCTTTGGGTAGCTTACAGTTAACAATATTATAATAGTCTTAAAGGATAGAAAAGAAAAGCCAATTACAAGCCTCCACAGATAACAATTACTTATGGAGTATTAGGTGTAAGATAAAACTAATTAACAAACTATTATATAACAAACTAATAATAGTAAGACTACTTTAACTATTGACTACAACAATTATATTGTGTCCTTAATAATGTAACTATGTACAGTGTACAAACAATAGAAACACTATAACTGGATATAATTGGAAAATAGAAAAATACCTAATAACATATTTTGTTTTCATCTTTCTGTGTCTGGATGTTTGCCTAGAAACACGGTGTTAATAGATACTAGGCTGCTTGTGAAAAGGTCGATTGCAGGTTCAGACTTAGCAAGCTCGTTGACCTCAGAAAGAATGAGTTTTGTCTATAAGAAGTTCGCGCATGAGGTATGTGCAGAATATTTCGTATGCGACAGTGGCGTGGTGGTATATTTAGGTTTAGTTTGGCTAGAAGATGGAATTTAATTTCGTTTGGCCTAATTTTAACAAGAAGCGGATATCAGCGATGCTCCTTCTGGTTGATAGTGGAGGAAGATGGAAGCGACTGCAGCGGTCCGCATAACCAAGGTTTGCAACTCTATATTTGTAACTAAGGTGCCTTGTGAACTTTTCTTTTCAATCCTACCTGAATGAATTGCAAAATTAGGATTCCAAACCTGGCTAGCGTACTCCAGGTGACTGCGGACATAGGCGCAATAGAGTGTTTTCAGTGTCTTCATTTTGGTGAAGTCACTGGAGTTGCGGATAATGAATCCCATAGTCTTTACGGATTTGCCAACGATATGGTCGATGCGGGGTTCAAACGTGAGCTTGCTGTCCAAGAGTATTCCGAGGTCCCTGACGACTGAAGTACGAGTTAAATGCAGGTTAGAGATGGAGTTGTCATGCAGCAGAGGCTGATTTTTACGGGTAAAGGATATTATGTTACTCTTCGGTATGTTGAGGTCGAGGTTGTAGAGTAGACAGTAATTCGCAAGGCTAGAAATGTCGTCTTGGAGTAGGTGTGCATCAGATGGGGTTTTGATCGGACGATAAATTTTTAGGTCGTCAGCAAACTTTGTATGCTTGAAGCATTTCCCAATGTCGTGTAAAAATAAAATAAACAGAAGAGGCCCTAAAAGGGAGCCTTGAGGAACTCCGGAGGGATTTTACTAAGGAACATCTTTTAAAACAGATCGAACCTATACCTTTGATATTAATTACTAACCCAATCACTAAGCAATTGCGTATCCAGATAACAGTATCAATTTAAACCTTATTCCAATTTTGGCAAGGTTCAAAATACTTAGCGTGACCTTAACCTGCGCTCGCGCACCTGTCGCTCGCACGCGCCGAGATAGTTCAGCCTGTAAGACACAGATGGCGTTTGTAGTAGCGATAATAAGTTATTTTTATTAAAACAATATTTTGGAGTATTTGGATATTTGTTATTGAAATTCATAGTAAATGAAGTGAAAATAATTGCTTCTTACAAATTTTTTATTTTACTGAAATATTTTAAATAAAAACAAATCCTTATTTATTACGGTACACGCATGAATGGCTAGACCTATATTGATAATGTCTGGCGAAGATATAGGAAAAGAAATGGGCTACATTGAACTACTACTAACATTTAGGTACCCAATGATTTTCATTTTCATGTGAGAGGTCGCGGAGACCAGCTACAGTTTTAATAATATTATGACAGAGAGCTAAGATCGAATTCCCTACAAGAAGCATAACAATTTCTATTCCTACGCTGTTTTGTATTCATTTCTGCCAGCACTTCCCGTTGTTCCAGTTGTTTTTATTGCCGAAAATAAACCGTTTCCTTAGGACTTACTTTGTGGTGAGTTACGCACATCTAGATACATTTAATAATAATATTATGTAGTTTGTCGTTATAATTAAGCTTCTCGTGTGTGTGAACTATAAAGCAAACAAACATAACGCGGATTTTCGCAAACACTTTACGACCGGCGTTAAACTTAACTCATAAACCGAGATAAAACCATTCATCTTTATTGTGCTTTATAATGGACAATAACTTTTGTAACTAAAATGAAGACTATAACAAAAATGAAACTTTATATTATTACTAGCTGTTGCCCGCGACTTCGTCCGCGTTAGCATAGGCCATAGTATAATAACGGAGATGGGTTTCAAGTTCCTAACTTAACAAATGACGGACTTTCATTCAAACATTCAACCCCTATTTCACCCACTTCAGGGTAAAATTTTCAAAATTCCTTCCTTAGTGGGTGTCTACTTAATAAAATAACAGGACATGTAATTTTATAAGTATAGATAAAGTTTAATTTTCGTAGTAATAGCCTTCTTCATTTTCCGGGTAAGTAATTATATTTAACTAGCTGTGGCCCGCGGTTACGGAAAATAATTTGTGATATTTTCCCCCAGTAAAAAGTAGCCTAGTTTATCAACTAACTTTGTGCAAAAATTTGTTATAATCGGTCTAGCAGTTTATACATGAAGTAGTAACAGTAACAAACATACAAACTCACAAACTTTTGCCTTTATAATACTAGTGTAACTAATGCCTGCTAGACGTTACGTTTAATATATTTTGATTTTGATTATTCATTGTCCCAAGCCCTTCAGTATCATATTCATCAGTATATTTAGACATTATACATCATTGAATATAATATTTTACTCCATTAAATATATCAAACATACTGCTACCAGCCCTAAACGAACAAGATTTTCGACTTCCTTAAATCACATAAAACGAATTCGGCGACAATTCGTGTAAACATTTAAGGCGTTATCGTTATCGTTACGATAACGTAAACGGCCGTAACTTAACGACGCGATAAACGTAAAGTGAGATTCGCGTTTATGAGATGATGAGATCTTTATGAGATTGTTAATTCCAATGTCCTTTGATTGTATCAAAATTTTATGTCACTCGTTTTCGGCGGAGTTATGGTTTCTACAGAGATTTTTTGATATGGAATTCGCGGTAACAATATTCGGAAAGTCTTTGTACTGTGGACATTTTAATTAGGTACTGTTTGTCATGACTAATAACAGATGCTTTGTTGCATGTAGGTATATTTTAAATGGAGAAATACAAAGTAAACCATAGATATGCTTATATACATGACATTATGATTTACTACAGCTAATTAATTACCTAAAAATTCTATCTCTTTCTTATTTTAATGATATCTATAGAGAAATATTTTTTTAAGCAGTAACGTTTTTAAGCAGTAGACAATAATGTACACAATAATAATAATAACACTCCGTCCATTCATACTAACAATTTAAACATTTAAACTTTTAAGTTTTTACCTGGTATGTACTTGGCTTCGGCCCGTACATACTAGTAAGCCGGTGAAAATCGAGAAATTCAGAATAAAAACATAATAATAATAATATTTTATTTATTTACAGATTTTATTTTATTTTATTTATTTTATTTTATTTACAGATTATTTTTCTTCTAATTTTCATTATTCTTATGATAAAATATCGTCAAAGTTAATCGCATGCCTGAATCACGTTCATGAACGATACGTCCAAAAATATAAGGTCACAAAGCCCTAAAAGATCTAAAAAACTCGAACAAATTCTAATAAATTATAATCGACACTTGAATGTTTTGTTCCGATGATACCGGGAAGGCAGCAGGACGATATGCGGGCCCAAATAGATAACAACGAGATTGGGGTTCCGCGGTTTGATACCAAGGACCCACAATTATAATAATAAGTAGATGACGCGCACAACTCGCTTCTATGGTTTTCCGCGATGGAACCGTACATTGTTCCGGGATAAAAAGTAGCCCATATTGTCCTTTGCTTGACTTAAATTGCCTTCAAGTATTTCCATACCAAATTTCAGTAAAGTTGAGTGGCTTAGCGTGAAGAGTTAACAGACAGACACACACTCTTTTGCATTAAATATAATATTATAGTGTGGATAGGACGCTTCATAAGGTCATAATAATATAATAATAATATCTATGGACGCTTCACATCACGTCAGTCTGGCCCCGTGCTAAGTACCCGAAGGACTTGTGTTACGGGTACCAGACAACGGAAATATATTTAATACTTTTATACTATACATATATTTAAGATTTTTATTATATGATACACATATTTAATATACATCCATGACCCAGGAACTTTATAAACTTTTTGTTCCGTCGGCGGGACTCGAACCCGCGACCTCCGGTTTGAGCTCAACGCGCTCACCACTGCGCCACGGAGGTCGTCATGTGCACGAAGGACTTGGAACGGGTGTCAGATAAAGATAACTTTTTGACTCATCAGCCGAATTAGAACCCGAGACTTCCGTAGCGCTTTAGTTTGAGGGCAAAAAACGGAAAGAGGCTGCTTAGTAGCAGAAAAAATTTAAACACAATTTTTTACCAGTTTCGGCATCTACATAAATTATTCTTCAAGAAACTTTAATTCAAGTCGTGTTAGAATATTATTTAATTAAAATGTTATTGTATCGCTTTTCCATATTAATAAATTATTATTAGATCAAAAAATATCGTAGAACCAAAGTTGTATAATTTCAACTCACAATTACCCGAAGCCTGCGCCCACGCGTCGTTTTTTGCGATCATGTTTGATGAATGCTCGCTCTACAGAATTTTATCGTTTTTAGGTCAGCCCTTGTCACATTTTTGAACGAACGTATTATTTATTTGGCATAGCTAACATTAATAATACGAAATTAGGAATTTAGTTTTGTGTCATCGTGTCTAATTAGATGGGTATAATATTTTAAAAAATGTGTGTGCGTTACCTTCTTTTATGTTTAATCATTGTCTATTAATGAACATAAATCAAATAAAAACAATTTAGAAAAATTAAATTTACTTAGATAAATTGGACTTAATTATTATGTTCTGTTTATTAATAACTTTATAATTACAGCTTTGTGTGTTTCTTAAAAAGTTTATTTTAATCAAACGCTTTCTATAATCAAATAATTGTGAGTTTGAAACGTTGCACATTAGTTTTATCAAAATCGCTCCAGCCGTCAATACGAGACAAATCGATTTTCATACACGTCAAAATATAACATACGGTGTTTGAATGAACAAAGAATAGTCGGTCAATTCTAACTACCACTTGACATTAATGGAAGAAATCATCCAAAAAAGAAATAAATAAAATAAGTACAAAGAAGTAAGTACCTTGACGAATGACTTTGAGACATACGTTCAGAACTTTTGAAAGGATTTTTGATTTTATGTCTTTAGAAATAAGTATCAGAATTATTTGAAGGCAGTACTTTAGGACAATTGTTCTCAAACAATATAGAGTAATGGAATCGTTTGACACAATCTCTCAAAATATTTGGTGTGCTAATTTTGGTTGGTCCGATTCATAAGCGCCAGAGATAGCGATAAAATATTATAACGTGTACTTGAGCCACGACTATTTTATATACCTCTTACATACAATTAATATTATTATTAATTTTGACAAAAAAAGACGGGTTGCACTCCGGGAGTGCCGGCAGAAGTGAAAACTTGATTATTAACGTGTGCATTATTTTTTTAAACCATTTTTTATGAAAATCGATCTAAAAAAAATAATTAAAAAAAACGGTCGTTGTAATTAATTAATTGAAATGCTTACAATTTGATTAAAATATATCGACAATCGAAAAAAAAAGCTGCTGTCAGACAGACTGTCAGACACTTCTCGCGACAGTTGTCTGCTAAAGAACTCATTTCCCCGACTGTACATTTCTGCTAAACAACTCATTTCCCCGACTGTACATTTCATTCGAGTTCGAGTTCGACACAAAACACTACTCTCCAACCGTCTTACGCTTTTTCTATGGTTTTTCGATCAACACGAAAATCTGACGCAAGTTTCACAGTTTTACACATCCCACAAAAGTGCTCAACGCCGCGCCGTTAAAGAAGTTTTCACTTCAAAAATTCTAAGAACAAAATATTGGGTACATTGTTATGATTAATTACTGTATCTGTGAAAATAAACCATACTAATAAATATTATAACGCGAATAAACGCAAAAGTGTGTTTGTCAGGCTATTTGCCTGTCTGCTATATCTTCACACCGAAACCACTGAATCAATTTTGATGATTTTTCATATTTGGCATTGAGATACAGAGGAAAGAACACAGTATTATTATAATATACGGTTCTCAATCGATATGACGCAACAAAGTTACTTATAAAATTATTATAATTAATTACCTTATCTTGGCTCTCACTACTAGTTTTATGTCACACATTTTTCTGGATTTAATACTTATACAAATATTCAATATTCAATAACATAAAATATTCATAGTGCCTCATCACATTGTGGCAAACCCTAAAGCGCAGTGACAGACAATAAAACGTTAAGTGGGGGGTCGCATCGACCCCAGCTGAACAAAAACGTGTCAATATTGTGAACAATGTTTTCTTTCGCTTTGTGGCCGGTGAAGATAAATTACTATTGCCATCATGATAATATTGTACAATTTGTTACATTAATTTCGTCACTGTAAATGTGTGGACATGACTTGCTTTTCAGGGAAGTGTAGTCTAAGAATCATATTGTTATATTGTTATGATATGAAAATAAATAATTGTCTATTAATTATTAGGTGAGTCATGAAAAGATTACAATTATATATATTGTATTTTTCCAAATACATATATATTATAACTATTTATAAAATTTAATGTTATTCTTAGTTTTTAGATTTAATGTAATTCTACGCGTACATGTAATGAATATGTTTATCTTGATTGATAAATTAAAATTACTTATCATAATATTATGACGTTACACACACAAAATTATATATTTTTTAAAACACCGTCAATATTCATTTATAAAAGTGCCATTTTGTGAATGAATATTACAAGTGAGAGCCATTTTTCCACAAAACGTATCCACACAAATCTTTCCCCGGCTACTGCATCTAACCGCATCTCGCGCAGTTAACCAGTCACCGCCTACCGTATCGACTATTGTCACAACATCTGTTTTGGGGTCCCTGCGACCCCCAGTGGTCCAGGTGACGATGGTTATCAATAACGTGATTCTGCTCGTAAATATGGTTTGATGATGCCTGATAAAATTAGGAAAAAATGCCCAAACATCTGTTTCGATATAACTGTTGACAAAATATATTTGTTGGTACCAGGAATTATGATGGCGGTCACATCAATCTCTTTCCTTTGAGTACATAATCGCTTATTATAATAAGCGATTATTTAAAGGAATATTTAAAGGAAAGATCTATTCAAAGCACGGTAAATAGGCAGAAAAATTAAAACATTCAAAAGATAACATTCAAAATGTAGTGTAACATGTCTAATGGCTCAGAGCTAAGCTATCGTATTGATTTCACGGGGCCAATTTCAAGATGAAACAACATAAAGTTGTTTTTACGACCATACGCTATTGTTTCGTAATTATTCAGATCTACGCGTCAGATGGGCATTTAAAAGTCGTTCTCTCATTAGAATTTTGTAGGCGTAGACTTATATGCTTTCCATTTTATTTTTAATTATCCCTCTTTGTGTTTGCACAAGAGGTGGAGTTAGCGCTCATCGGTTACGGAGACAGTGGGTGATATTTCACCGCGGGCTTTGTCGATGTATCGAAGACTCCCTATTGTTGGAGGCTGTTCAATTTTGCTCGGATTGGTTAGGCGGGGGGTTAAGTTATAGGCATTCACGTTTATGATTTTCCAAAATATAAAGCTGTCTGAAGTTAGAATTAATGGTTAATTTTAAAATAAATCAATCCCAATCATAATTTCACTGTATGATCATGTATAAAAAGATGTTCGGATGTCATTATTTTACCTACTATATTTTCATATTTGTGCTGTAAAAGTATGCAATAATTTTATTATACTTTTAAAATCGCTCTTATTTTTTCTGTACAATATACGTAATATTTTGAAATGGAAACACTTTGAAATACGAAACAGACATAAGATATTTTATCCGTTGAAAACAAACGACATTTTAATTTGTAACTGAATAACGGGAAAAATTCATAATTATCAATTCGAGACATACCAACTCGGTTAGAATAGAGGATGCAGTAAATTGCTTTGGAACTTATATGTGCGGAAAATTATTTCAATTGATTAATTTGACTATTTGTCTGGTCTCAGTTTTGCCAGACATTGACGTAATCGCGGCCGCTTATGCTCGCGAAACCCATAGAGTGTTCGATTTTACTTCATCTCTATGACCTCAACAATGCAGTTCGTTAGTGCGTCCGCTTTTTGCACGTTACGCTTAACGCAATGTTTTACGCCACACAAAAGTGTCTCATTAAATCTGGAATTTATATACTTTAGACTGCGAATAATAAAAACTAAGGAAGAGTAACTGTATCAAAAATTGTATCTGCGAGTCTACAAAAAGTGACCCGAATAAATACATACTTCATGCATGTATTCGGTACACAATTTGGTGTATATACTTATATAGAAGTGACAATTATTGTCAACGGCTTTCTTTCGAGAATTTAAGTGTTAGTGTTTCGTATCTATTGTCTTATTTTAGTGTGCGATAAGGAACCAAATTCAAAACGGTTGAAGTCTTGGAGTTAAGTTTTCTTAGTTTTCATTAACTTTAGATATGTTTTAGACCACAACTATGTAACATATTAAGAGAAACCAAAGACTGAAATAACTTAATTTTTTTCTTTGTTTTAACTGAAAAAAAAAATCGTCAGTTTTTATTACTGTCCCAATATAGTGAATTTTCATATATTTTTTTAGCTTCATATTTCTTATCGATACCACTTCATACCGTCCTTGCGATACAAAAATAGCTCCTTACCTAACACTAACATCGTAGTAGTGATCATTACATTATTTATGAATAATCACATGAGTCATACACTTATAATCCAGATTAGCTCCAAGGTGCTGAGTTCATGGGAAAACTATATTGTATGAAATGTGCCGCGTGGGCGGCGTTTAGCTACGAATATTGATACTACGAGACGGTAAACAATAAGTTAATTTGATGGATAAGAATAGTTTTGTCGTTTCCGTAATCGATTGCATTCGAAATGTGTGTTTTGGGATATAAAAGAGATCTGTCTTTTTCTTGTTTTTGCGAAAACTTTAGAGCCCAGGAGTCAATGTGACCTAAGTGGATCTATTGATATTGCATTCCAAAGCTCAATTAAATAATTACCATAATTATAAAAATAGTACACTGCGCTCCAAAACTAGTACTGCAGACGTCGGCATAAAAGCTGCCAAGTTAAAATGGGACTGGGCGGGCCATACAAGTCGCATGCATCCACAAAGATCACCACAGAAAGGGTACCAGATGATGGACGACGCCGCCGTGGCCGGCCTCGAAATAGATGGCGCGATGAGTTAGACAAATACGAGCCAGGTTGGCCCACGGCTGCGTTGGATTAAGAGAACTGGAATACTTTGGGGGAGGCCTTTGCCAGGAGTGGGACAGCATAGGCTCTTAAAAATCATAAAAATCGGTTTGAGTAACTTTTGCTAATATTAACCCAACCATCTACACATTTATATTCAGATTTTAATTTAAAAGAATTTAAATAACAAAAAGCCAATTGTCAAGGAATTGTATATGGATCTGCAGAGTGATGCTTTTCTGTCGTGTACTTACATTCGTACTTATTATTCGTAATAACATTCGTCCTACTGGGTTACAAGAATAAAGGGAGGGAGAGTGATATTGATACAGCACACACTCTTTGACACTAACACTCCTGGCCACAATCGCCGAAACCATAAAGCACAAAGGTACGAATTGGAAGCCCACTACATGAAGCGGCAGTATAATATGACGTGTCATCGTGGCACTACTGGTTTCTATGTATATGTTTCTATGAATAAATGTCGCTAGCTTCATGTAGCTAGTTGCGGAGGGTATTTCGTAGAAGTACATAGAAATCAGTAGTGTCGCGACGACACGTCATCTGCAGTTGTCGCGTGTCGCTCGGTTCCAACTTGTATCTTTATACATGGTACGAGTATTATTTATTAGATGGGTGGTTTTATTGGATTGGTGGCTGAGCGTCCGTGGCTTAATGGGTAGATTCGCACCTCTAGAGGGTGCAGGCCATTTAGCCGAAACTTTCTCGTTTTCGCTTCGTTATAGAATCGCCGATCAAAATGTATGGAATTGACATAAGACGAGTCGAACGTCAACGTCATATTAACGAACGCTTATGTCAATATGAAGCGAAAACGAAAACATTTTGGCACACCCCCCAGGTTCGATCCCGGGATGCATGTACTAATGAGACATTTTCTGATCTCAAGTACATAATACGGACTCTCATACGGTGCTAGATGTATTGGCTAGTTCTTTCCTCTGGACTAGGCCGACTATGTAGCGAGAATGTCGAATGCGCTTGGGCAGCCATACAGACATTTAAAAATCTTGTCCCAGGCACTACAGTATTTGAGGAGTGGCTACTTCGCTCTGAAGATACTGTATAAATCATCCACAACTCATGTAAAGGTCTAGTAGTATTATTTAGCCCTTTCCAAGTTTCCTAGCTCGTCGTCCTCACCTTGGCCTGTGATTTACTTCACACTGCCATTATTAGCATACTACGTGTGACTAACGCTGTTGTTTTTGCGCTCAAATTTGCGAATATTGAGGTACTTATTGATGTGAACTAGGACGTATCGACACTACGTCGTCACAAGTTAACTTATCCTAGCAATAATTAGTTAAGACTAGTTACAGATAAGTTAAATTTTGACGAAAATAAATTTAGTACAAATAAAAACAATATAAGAGACCAAAAATCCGATCCTATTTCAATATACCTGTCAATCTCACAGTAAACATGAATCAGTTCCTACTACTCTTAATTCGCCAAAGAGTTATTACATGGATAGGTGCTTACTACAAACATATAATATAACCCTTCTCATGTCGTAGTCGGGTAAAATAGTCCTTCTTCACAGATTCTCTACATCATATAACACATCTCTCACAATCTTCTCATTATTCTACGCCTGCTTAAAATTTCGGTACTTCGTACTTTCATGTTTTTTTCACAACAGCTTTCTAAGCACCTTTCGGCATTACAAAGTACATAAATTAGTTCACCCTGTACTCGTCTTTGTCAGCGGCGTATTAAACAGTAATTTAGGAGGCGCGTCGAATCGCCGATATTTTGTCGTAACGACTTTTAAATCGACTGTTACAGTTCCATTCTCAAACTTTTATAGACTATCCTCACTCTACTTAAATTCAATCTCTATCTCATGACAATAAGGTGGTATTTGCGTTGAAAGTTGAATGCAAGTTTGTCAAAATGAAGTGGCTCACGCTACATAAATAAAATTATCAAACAAATGCCCCAAATCCTACCCCATGTGACCCTAAATACGGGGGTGAAAATATTTTGACATTTATTTAGTGCCAACAATAGATTTTATTAGTGGATAAAAAAAATTAGGCTGTTTAAAAGAATGATTTACTATTCTCAAACATTTTTAAGAGTTTTATAGATCTAGAGCTCTCAAAGATACTTTGTTAAAACGAATAACGCTTTGTCGTATATATGCTAGTATTTGTTATTAGTACCTAAGCATATAAGAAATTCCAAAACTTACGATTGTTTTAAAACTATTCAAATCAGGGCATAATAGTAGTGTAAGTATTTAACTATTTCTATCTGTTTCTTACGCTTAAGGTGACGCCGCGTTAAAGTAAGAAACCGTGTTGGATATGTTTTAGATTGCTTGTTTTCTATGAGAGGCCGGGCCGGCCTCTCATAGAAAACAAGCAATGGAACAGCAAAAAATGGAAAGGGCGTAAGTGACAAAATGGTTTTTGTCGCGTAATTTAAAAACCATAAATACATTTCATATAAGCTATGCACATATTAAAGTGTATGCTTCAACCAATTTATGTACAAATTTTGGAACCTTAAATCACTCTCCTCTGTTGGAAAAATAGGAATCCCTTTTTTTACAAAGGTCTTTTCGATTGATAATTCTGTGTTATAAAATTTGTCCAATCGTGTTATGCTATGGGCAATTCAAAGACAAAGACATGATGAATACTGACAATGAACTTTAGTTTCTTAGCTTTAGTCATTGCTGAGAAAAATCGGCATCGCTACAGCCAAATTATCAAGGCGTCGCCTTAAACTGGCCAACCAATTGTCATGAAAAGATAAAGGATTTTTTTATATGGAAAAATGTGTGGTTCCCGCGCGATAAACTAATTACCACGGAACGAGGTTGCGGGTGTCAGAAATAGCTTAAGCTTGCTAAATAAAAGTATTGTATAAATCATAAACACCGATAAATAAAACGTAGTTTATACGTATTGTAACTACGTAATACAATTATTCACTTAGCTTTTCTTCATTTCCAATTATTAAGCTGAAAGAACTGATATTACACAAAAGGCCAAGAAGCGTTTTAACCAAATAAATACTTATCTTATAACGATCTTTGTTCAAAGTACTCAGAGCCAATTCACATTGACAGGAGGCAGAGTGACGGCTTACGACAAGAGAGAGAGAGAGTGAGTCCCTTCCGTCAGATAGCCCGCCTTCAATACTGCCATATCAAAAACAACCCCACCGCCATCATCACTCCGCCCCACGTCTGACTACCAAGATTTGTATCTAATATCATAAATACAATGATTCATAGTTACAATCATCCTGAAAATCATTATAAATCAAATATTTAATTATAACACTTTTATATTAATTTATTAACTTTCTTTTGTAACAAAAGTATCATAACCGGAAACAACAATAATTATTGTCTGTTTAAAGATTAATTGACGTGTTAAAAAATAATGTTATAATATTATATTTGTTGTCCAAATATCACTAATTAATTTTTAATAATAATTAGTTCAACTCACATGAATTATTGAAATATGTACTTCTCATAAGAATTTCAAGTTAAATAACAAAACAATAAGACAAAACAATTGTTACCATTATACATCATTTCATTTATGACTATTATTGAAATAATAGTCATTTATATTCATCTTTATTTTGAGTAAAGCGGGTCGTACCTCACACGGGCAACATCTAGTATTGAATGAAAAATGCTTAACTATTATAATTTTTAATACATCTAATGAATAATATCATATTCAATTGCTGCGCTACACCCAGTAGTAAATCTTCACATTTCGATGATTTCTACACAATGCCGCGTACAATACAATTATATGATTTGTGACTTGTGACCGCCACACCCTATGAATCTTTGAATGTTGTTGAAAAAAATTGTAGTTCATAGATAATATAATTCTGATAACATTTGGTAACGTGTAGTAAGATAAGCTGTTTTAACTTGTATATTTTGTATTTGGCTACGTTTTATATCTTTTATACAACGTCATAGTCTTCTATTTGCTAGCAGCAACAATTTGCTATTAACAATTTGCTAAATATTTCATGTTTGTTCAAAGACTAATTATATTTCGTACAACAATAAGCAACAATTATGCAGAAATAAGCGGCTACTTACAGCAGTTACATAAAATATTTGATCAGGAAACCTAAAATTCTAAGCATTGATCTTAATCAATATCGGCACAGCAGTCGTAAAGTCTCAATAAAGCCTATATTGTTTGACTGGTCGTGTCGAATTATGCAAATACTCGACACCATTGTTGCTAGTGAGTGTGACTCAGTCAGCCAGACGAGATCATAGATTATGCGTTAGTTATTGATTTAATAAAGCTGTGAACTAGATTAGTTATTGAAAAAAAAGTACTGTAATGATTTTGTTTATGTTGCGACTTGCAACGAAGCAATGTGTTATATTTTTAATTAAGACATTCAGAATTAGAATAACTGTTGGAATTTAGAAGTTCCTTATCCATCCATCCAAATCCTATCATTTGACACCAGTAAAAGGGTTCTTCTTCAATAAAGGAGAGTTTGTATAATTTCATAATTTTTTGGATTTCAATATTAGAATTCTGGATTCAAATGAATGGCTGATGGTTATGGAAGCCAACCCTAAAAAAAACTAAAATTTTCAATATATCAAAGATACTTTAAGTACTATTATAAGTATACTTTAACTATTATCACAGAAAAATAGACGTTTCCACCAAGAGCAACGAGATTTCTTCGCAAGTACAGGTACGGGCAACATCCAGCCATCATTTTAGTTTCTCGAGATGCAGAATAATTTCAAACCAAAATAGGTACAAATATACCCTCAACTCTCTGTTCTAATTCACGTTATCTGTACTCTGGATCATTATAAATTCAGTATTAATAATTTATCTGGAGCCGCGTGGGCGCCCGACAATGCCTGCTATGGTTTTTACTGTCGCAACTAAGTACCTCGTTATTCATAACCTTTTGACTTTCATTTAGGGCATTCATCATTCATTTCGATGTAAACACGGTTTTGAACTTATTTAAATACTGGTAGCTATAACACTACCAGTTACAAGAATAATAGCTTTCGTTGAGTTTGTTGATTGCTGTTTTCGTTGATATCAAATCAGCTGGGCGGGTATTTTATAGTGCCTAAGTGTATGCGCGTTAGTAAAGTGTCTCTATTCGTCTCACAACACTGTAGATCGGATACCGACACGACCGACGAGAGATTATGGGCCTGTTTGACCACTTCCTGATAAGTGACGAATAGGCTATCCACCAATTAACTTGACAGATCAAGTATGGCGAATCTGTCAAAAAAGTTGCGAATAGCCTATTCGGCACTTTATCAGAAAGTGGTGAAACAGGCCCTAACAAACCGACATACTGAGCCTATATTTCTTCAGTTATTCAGATGATAGTTGTCTATTGTCTAGTTTTGTACCTACTAACAGCTTTAAATATTTCAAAATAGATATCAAACTTTCTACTATAAAAGAAAATAATTCACAAGATACCACTAACTTGATGATAATGGTGAAACAATGGATCTTCGACCACGTTAAGATTTGTATCACGCTAAATCGATATTGTTATTCGGTTCATGAATCGAATGGACCGAGTGATCGATGCTCGTCACTAGTGATTTATAACGTAGTGATGGGCCGGCGGAATTTATAACATCGATATTGTTTTATGGCCAACGAGCGAACAATATGATATATTTTTACGAACTCGTATATTGAGATGTGGAAATTTATTCCGCCAGATGCGTGCAATAAAAGTCTCAGACCTGTGACATTATATTGTGATAGTTTATTATACGTATATATACGGTTAAAACAGTTTTTTCGAGACTTGTGGAGCTCTTCCCATTGAATAAACGAATTTTTAAAATTTAAATACAGTTTCGATGGAGTCTCAAAACAAAATAAAAGTACAAAATGGTATCCAAATTTTTGTGAGATTGAAATTTCTAATAACTAAACGCGTTATGTGAGTCTCCAAAAACAATTTTGTCGAAGTCAAAACTGTACCTACATTTAGGTACAATTAGTTCAATTATCTAATCAAATATGAATTCCTAGGTTTTTAACAACTTTATAGGGTTAATCATAAATTCTGTGTCAAAATAAAAATGTGAAAATTTAAGTTTTGTACAGTTCAAGCATATGAAATATGTACAGTAATATAGACTCGCCATAAATTCTGTACCAAAAAAAAATCGAAACGGAATAATTTATATGATAACAGATTTCGGCTTCCGAGTAGCCGGTCAAAGAGCCGAGCGGCGCGAAATTAGTTCATAAACACTATCAAAACTCGATCTCGTGATTGTACATATTATTATACGTTTTGGTAACACTTGAGTGTCGGGTGACCAGGATTGGCCATTATTTGAGACTATAATCTAAACTTTATAAAGTTTTAAATAATAGCAGTTTAATTTTTCAATATTTTTAGATACTTTTAAATAGATGGATAAAATGAATTAATCTATTTGAACCACTAATAGGCTTAGTATATTCTTCACTCTAATAATTTCTTTCGAAGTACAGACAATGCGATAGGCTGAACTATCAGCTCGTCAGTAATCATCCCTTGCTAGCAACTAAATAAACAAAATTAGACGACATAAGAGTAATAAATTACCACATTACTAGCTGCTTAGCTACCTTAGCTTAGCTACTAAGCTGCGACTGACGTTACCTAGCTTTTTCAACGGTACATTTGGTATGCAAGCCCAATGTTTAGAAGACAAGCGTTAAACACGCATTTTTTAATTTTTTATTCTTAATTTAAAAAGGCCATACATCTTAAAGATTAAGTCGGCCTAAACACGCGTTTTGGTAACGTGATTTTACAAGTACCTACAACTATTATACTTACAAGGCGTTAAGCACTTTCACCTGAACATGCTTTAAAGTTAATTAAGACATTAAAATACTATACCACAAAACCTAACCCCGTGGTCACCGTACATTGTGATCTGTAATTTGAGCCGCCGCGGCCGGCGTGTTTTCGGACCGATAACCCACTTGTAATAGCTCATAATCGATTTTATTCACCATTGCCCATAATTACGCCTTTTACGATAATTTATGATAGCATTAAGGTACGCGCATATTGCAGCGAACCGCAGCGAGGTAGAACGGACACTAGGTCTTACTAGGTAGAACTTGTGAAAAATGCGCTTCGTCACAATTTGCACGTAAGTTTGAGTCTCGTAGCAACATAATAACATGTCGTACGTTTGCTCGAGTGGTCCATAGGCAACTTTTATTCTACACCAAAAGTGTATTTAATACTCGTATCAGCATTTGTACGAGGCCTGCGTGATAGACACTGGTTACACGGTCAAATTTTCATCAATCTGATCCATCAATCCTGTACGGATTGACGAAAATTTGATCGTGTACGCCACGGATTGATGGATTGATCGTATTTTTAATATGAACTTTTTAAACTCATCAATATTCCGTCAATCAGATTGATGAAAATTTGACCATGTAACCTGTGACATAATGTAGTATGTTTTCTGACATACAAACTTTCATGATTTTAATTAAAGGGAACTGAAATGAAATAGAGTGAATAATAAATCAATTAGCCCCCATTTAAGACACTAAATACGTATTATTTTTAGTGTCTAAAGGCGCCCCCGGACAGAAGTAATATAACGTTAGATAACATTTTTGTCTAACATTTTTTAACAAATTATAACAAAAGACATGTTTATTTTTTGACATGTTGTAGCGTGTGTACACGATGTTATGAAATGTTATCGTATTACACAATGTTTTATAACGTTATATACTTCTGTCTGGGAACATCTTTAAATGGGGACACTAAATACATTTTAGTGTCTAAAATTGGGGCATCTGCAAATTACGCAAGATATAAGTAGCGGGTGCAGCTAAATATTTGAATCTTAGCAAATCTCATGTGGGACAGATAAAGGGTTTTAAATCAGCTATGAAATATTGAGTCACAATGTTATTAGTTCGTTCCGGCGCTTGTCGCTACAGGTGAACAATGGCCGCATGCGATGACAAAAAGTCGCGTAATCCAATTACAATAATAACATACACGTTGATGTTGTGTGGACATGGAAATGTAATTGTACTTCTATAAGAATGCTTTGTCGGATCAATTCGATTGACGTGGGATAGCCATGCTTCGGCATGAATGGGCCGGCTCGACCGGAGAAATACCACGGGCTCACAGAAAACCAGCGTGAAACAGCGCTTGCGCTGTATTTCGCCGAGTGAGTGAGTTTATCGGAGGCCCAATCCCCTACCCTTTTCCCTTCCCTACCCTCCCCTATTTCCTTCCCTACCCTCCCCTATTCCCTACCCTACCCTACACTTTTACCCTATTCCCTCTTAAAAGGCTAGCAATGCACCTGCAGCTCTTCTTATGGTGCGAGTGTCCATGGGCGACGGAAGTTGTTTTCGATCGGGTGACCCGTTTGCTCGTTTGCCCCCTTATTTCATAAAAAAAGTATGTTTGTATTGTGAATGTTTGCGAATCTTTAAGTGTAAACTTAAGGTCTGAGTAATCAGTGACTAGCATTTTCTCACGTTAATTATTACTCCTGGTAAACAAACTTTGATCTTACTAATTTTTTTTATTTTGAAATTTTACAGCCTACGACTCTTACAAACAACTGGACCTTCTATTGGAGTTCGGATTTAACTTTCCTAATAATCATTATTTTCAAATATTATTATGAATTAACTCCAGACTGTTAGATAGAATCTATATTCATACAAAGCCAGGATAGATCTTTCATTCTCACACAAAGTCTTATCCACACAATCTTGCTCAATTCACATGCGTGCTATATTCTGTGAATGGGTGGTCCTCACTGTGACCAGCACGATTCATGGCTAACTGACCCCTACTTGGGGTCCCAGGAAACAGCTTTGCTATGGGGACAAAAGGACCTTACCGAATGCATATGCATCTTTGTATTCTAGATCATTATCTATTACTTTTACACTGATATAGGATTTAACGCCTCCGTGGTATAGTAGATTGGAAAATGAGAAAAAAATTTGAAACTTCCTAACTTTGGAAAAATGTTGTTTCCAACATTTTTAACGATTGTAATGCAAGCTTATCTCCTGATTGTCTTACCAGCAAGATGATCCATGAGTCGGATATGCATATTATAAAATTTCTGTTCTACGCCTGATCTGGCTTGTCTCTATGATTACTTTTAATATTTATTATTACTACTTGATAGTGAGTTTCGTAATGACCAGAAAAAGTGAGCCAAAAAATTTTAAGTAAAAGGCCCAATTTCTGAAAAAAATGTACATTTTTTAACATCGGAGCGTCAGATAAAAGTGCTACCATCTCAAACATAAAAGCATTTCTCCAATAAAACTTGTACACATCTAAAACAAATTCGATGTTCCTGTTAACTTATCTATACACAGCAACATCTCCGAAATAATCAACACAGAGCCGATGTTTTATCTAAATCAGGCCATTTATAGTACTTTATATCAGCCTCATATGACCTTTGATGTAAATTCCATATATTATCACAACTGTCGGTATATTATTACTTAAATCTAGCATGACTTCGGATCTCGTTTATAAATCGTTCCAAATTTAGTTAAGCGGTTTATAAAAGCGAAATAGGATTCGATTCGATATTTAAATCGATATAGATATGACGCAGTCGTGGGTAGTATCGATATTTTATGAGTTGCTTTGACAGTTTTGAACGGTGATGAGATGATACCATTCTTAATTGCCATAATACGTAGTTTCAATATAGTGTCTCTCATACGTTTGTCTGCTAAACAATCGCTTCAGATACACACGTAACAAAGGCAACGAAAATTGTATGACAACAACAACATGGATTATGTTTGACAACTAACGAAAAGTACAAGAAGAAATTGGTCAGAAGTTCAGGAAGAGGGATCAACTATATGACTGGCACTAACTGTGTGCAAGTTTCCTTCATCGTAAGAGCGTCCGTATTATATATTATTTGAGACCTGAAAATGTCTCACTGGTACATGCTTCACCTCCAAATTCGAACCTGCACTCTATCGAGTAGGAACCAACAATCTTAGAGTGCGGTTACACGGTCACTCTGGCATCAGTTCAGTCCATAATTCTGATTCAGTCTGACGGAAGAATGATCGTGTAACAATTTGATTGAAGGACTAATATTTTTATTATGTACTTTCCGGCCATCATTCTGGCGTCAGTCTGAGACTGATGGATAGAACTGATGAAAGACTGATCGTGTAACCGTTCTCTTAGCTGTAGATACTATGAGAATGAAGTATAGAATCAATCAAACAGTCATCTAATTTTATAGCAAGGACGTTACTACTGTTGTCTGTTAGTTCGCGATAATGCAACAAGAAATCCAATAAGGAAAAACATTATAATAAGCATATCTGACACGATCTAACCTCAGATGTGATTTTGATAAATTACACTAGCGTTATCATTAATCTGGATCACTATCGTTTGATCGTTACCTTTGCAGAGGTCGCGCTTTTGGATTCGAAAGTATGGGAACTGTTTGGTAGAAGCTGGGATGCTTCCCCAAATCTTACTTTTCTATTATCATTATCAGTTAGCCTTTAATTTTTTGTAAAAACCGACTATCTGTCTCTCTCTGGTGTGTTTATCCGCGGCATCGTAATATCCAAATGGGCGGGTGAATTTTGATTATATATTTTAGTTTGGAAGTTGACACGATCAAAAATATTCTTAGCCACAATTCATCATCTTTTAACTCGCTTACTGCTGTTTATTTCAATTTTTCATTTTATACTTATCAGTGTCATCAATAACTTAATATTTCCATGTCTACTATAGTCATTTGTTTAAACATTCTCATTCATCAACATTCAGTCTCCGTATGCTTTTTGACATACTGAAACAAAAGTCTATCTGTGAGTTTCAAACCTTGTTCCACTATTAAGCTTTTCGATTCACGCTCAAAATTATGATTGCACTACTGTTTGTTCAAATCTAACGCCATTAAAATAATACCAGTTCAAGCAAAAACAGTGGATTAAGCAAAGTATTGCGCATCTCGGTAATGACTGCTGAGGTATTATGTCAAATTATTTCATACCGATCGGGAAATGTCAAGGTGACGTGAGCTAGTTGAGCTGCGAAGCTTGGATGTGCTATTTTATGTTTTAGCTCACTGACGAACAGAAAAGAAACAAACATCGGGAGTGCCAGCAAAAGTGAAAAGGCAAAAGCTTCAAGCGTACATTTTTGGCACGCGATAGAAGGAGAAGGAGAGTAGTACTTCCTCTTCTCAGCTGTGGCGGAGCTCTACTCCTCATCTGTCTAACGAATTTTTGATCAAGTTATATGGCAAAACATAATATACTCGTTCTTAACATTTTTAACCATTCCGAAAAAAAACAACGCTACTAAATAAGTTTATACTTTAAAATTCTACAGAGTTAGATGATAACATACGTTTTATCATGACTCCAAAAATCTATTAGTAGTTTTTACGCATAGCGCAGCCTTAATATAATATTAGTGCTTATTTTATAACCTAAAATCTCTACTTCACACTAATACTTCTAACTTTGATTATGATTTATGAGGTTATACGCAAAACGTCTAGTAGGAATGCGCCTGAAGCGAAAGGCGCTAATTTATACCTGTCTGTTTAACGTCCTCTAGAAGTCAGTGAGAACATTAAGACATAGGCTATCTGTCTATTTAACTTAGTCGAGTTACGATTATGGAACATTATAGTTCCTTTTACCCTATGATGGTAACAGGGGTGCCCCAACACCCCACGCAAGCAATGACGCGCCGATTTCTCGAAAATTATTGGCTATTTTGATCTTGCATTTTGTGTATTCTTTTGTTTCACTGTACCTAATTCATCATTAGCCGTTGCGTGGTGGGAGCAGCAACACGTCAATTTCGTTCTGCAGGTATGTATGGGGTAATGCGACACCCCTGTTACTATTTACGTGGGTATTTTTTTTGTTCACATATTTTGTTTATGCATTATTTTCAGTTCAAAATGTCGTTTCGTAATGATAAAGAGCTTGAGCGGTACTTAAATACTATTGCTGAAGATGATGAGAGTGAAACAGAGCCATTATAGACTGAGCAACCTTCTGAAAATGAATATTACGTCTCGGTGCATTCCGACCAAGATGATATTGTTTCCAATTCTAATTATATGATTCTCTATCTAGAAGTAAAACATCCAAACAAATTTAGAAGCAATCTCCTAAAAAATAACTAGTAATACAGCTAGCCGAGCCGCACATGAAACGACGTCTAGAGTCGAATTTACCTCGACTACTATCGAGAAATATAGGATCCATTCTAAATATCCCCGAAGAAGTTCCAGCAAGCGAACCCCCGCCAAATTACCAAAGCTTGCTCGATGTACACTGCGTCCTCGAATAAATGACAAAAAAGTAAATATTTTTTGTTCAAAATCCAAAAGACCTGCGTGAACTGAACAACGTTTGGAAATTTGTATTAATTGTGTTTTATTAAGAAAAACTAAATAATTTCAAGATTTATTTCGTGTAGTTACAGATTGATCTCCAGAAAAGTGTTGATTTATTTTGTCTTTATATTAAAAAGTATTAGTTTTCATGAAACAAAAGTTTTTTTTTATTTATTCATAACAACTGGGGTGACCTGGCACCCCTGTTACTATGCTCGGTCGTGTAAATTATGTTACCATCCTACGGTTAACTTTATTCTATGAAGATAAGAGAATAATCTATTTAGGTTTTTTAAATACTATTTTGACGCTGTTAAGCATTTGTGTATCATTCCGTAGGTAAGTATACAGTATACACCAATACGTATTGACTTATGAGTGCAGTCATGTTCTTTAAATCGTTTAGAACTAGGCTGCATTCATAATTCAATAAAAAATATGGGTTCATACACAAAATATGCTCAACAGTGACCATTTATAAATGAATAATATGTACATAAATTATTTATTCTTTTAAGAAAATACTTGTAAATGTGCGTTGCGAAAACGCGCGTTTTCGCATTGGAACATACCCCTATAAAATACCGCATCCAATCGTCAAAGCGATTGAAAATGTAGCATAAAAACACGATCTCCGGTAAAGCTAGATGTGTCCTTAATCTTAATGTCCTGACGTTAATGCACCGCTGGCTCGGGTGACCATCATTCCCCAGATAACGCTATCGGACTGTTTAGATACGTTCACTTTACGATGTCAATTTTTATTTACTTAAGTAGCTATTTATTAAAGATCCTTATCTGGAATGGAAATTGACGCCGACAATTTTTGAAACCAATAGGACGTGCATTACCATTAAGGGATTGATAACAATTTATAAGAAATGTTGAGTTAAATTATTACAAATGACTGTGGAAACTTAACAACATACGTTACATTTTATGATCAATTTAGCATTTTGATTAATATATTATTTGAATACTACGTCTTAAATGAGAATGGTCTTATTTCTAAACAAATTTGAAAACACAATATTCTCAGAATTGGAAAAATTTACACCACGGTAATTGGTAAATTTAACAGAAAATTTAATACCACGTTCTCACAGAAAACCGGCCTGCAACAGCGCTTGCGCTGTGTTTCGCCGAGTGAGTGAGTTTACCGAAGGCCCAATCCCCTGCCCTATTCCCTTCCCTACCCTCCCCTATTCTCTCCCTTCCCATCCCTACCCTCCCCTATTATCCTATTTCCTCTTAAAAGGCCGCCAACGCACCTGCAGCTCTTCTGATGCTGCGAGTGCCCATGGGCGATAGAAGCTAATTTCCATTAGGTGACCCGTTTGCTCGTTTGCCCCCTTATTTTATAAAAAAATTTGGCCTATTTTACCCACAAGTTGTAACCCATTTTGATAAGAAGAACCATTATATTTTGTTTATATCTACACACAATATACGTTTGTATCTCCAGTGAAACCTACCCTTTTTCTTGGATCAAATAGTTCAAGTTTATTTGTTTACTATTAATCTGTGTAAATGATGTGGGTCTAAATCGGTACAAAACTTGCTTCCAAGCAGAATAATTACACTATTAATAAAATCTACAGACATACTTGCAGTTTTATTTATAACGCACGTTTAGCTAGCCATAAGTTGTTGGTCTTCCATAGTAAATCTAAGCCCCGATTAGGACTGTCCCACCGTTTAACAGAAGCATGGCCACCCCAATGATCTGATTGACGCTCGCCCTGTCATGATCTTTACCGTCTAACTGAGGCAATTTCGACACCTCGTGTTATAATTTAAAAATATGATGAGTTTTTGTATCGGCCCTGACTTTTGGGGTCATAATTATTACGAACAATTTATATAAATACATTTTAAAGATCGTAAACGGTGTGAGAATCTTTCTGATGATGATGGTGTTTTGAAGGGAATGTGATCCGACTTTGTCAAGTCAAGATTTCGAACGTTAAGTGTAAGGCCTTGATCTATATGAAAGAGAGATATAATTATTTTAGCAGTGGAGAGTTTTAATAAGATTTCCAATGCATCCGTGGTCCAATGGTTTGGACCGTTGCTTTTGCCTTGACGGAACTCGTGTGATAAATTCCAACGATGACTATAATATTATTATGTCTAAGTTTGGTAAGGACACTACAGGATAATTACTGAATAATCTGACAAGTAAGATGACCCATGCGTCGGATGGGCATGTAAAAAGTCAGTTCTGCGCCTGACCGGTCGGGTAGTAATCCATCCGTTTTATTGGGCTATGAGAATAAAAAGGAAGAAAGTAAGAGAGTGTGCTCTGATACTTTGCACACACAGCACACACACACGCACGGCGAGTGTCCATGGGTGACGGAAGTTGCTTTCCATCAGATGACCCGTTTGCTCGTTTACCCCCTTATTTCATAAAAAAAAGAAAAAAAAACACATACTTGGGCACTATAACATCACTGCTGTGTAGGTTTTGAAACCGGCTACCTATACTGAAACCGTTGTGAGAGAAATTACAATACTATTTATCCCAGACTAGGTGAAGTACATTTTAAGGATTAGCTGATCATGATGAATAATCGAGCGTAACTAAATCACGAGGAAAAAATCACGTTTGTTTGCAGTAATCAATACAGACGGACACAAAAAGTGCAAGAAGTTGTGTAGGTCATGAGGGTCGAACTATATTGATTCGCTCTGTCCGTGTCATCACCTTAACAGGGTTCCCTTGGTAATTGGTCCTTAGTATGTTAATAAATGTAGCGTAGTTAAAATTATTTCTTCAAAAATCTCCAAAATTGTTAATATTGTACCATCGAGGAAATTGACTCCTAGGCAGTTGACAGACCAACGCCATTTGGTCGGATCATGTCAATTTAATGTTAATTGTGATCTGTCGGCTGGGTTTGACGTAACTCGACCAAACTACGTAGGTCCCATATCTGCCAAAATCAACTTCCTCGATAGTATAAGGGCTTGTTGGCTAAATACTGCTTGCTACCGCAGGACGATTAAATGAAGATTTTTGTCATAAGACAAGGGCCTCGTATGGCCATAGTGTGTGGATATTATCTGTTAAAACCCTTCTTTAATTACAATTTTGTGATTAATAGTCGCCTCTTTTACTAGGATTTGCCAAGTTTAAATTATCTCAATCAAGAATGTATTTAAAATCATTTCACTGATTTAAGCAAAAAAAAGAGGTAAAAGGCAAACAGGAAGGCAGGGGACAGACCAATACATTTTCGTATTTATAATATTCTCTGAATAATAGCGAATCACTTTAATACATGAGAAAAAACTTTAAACATTGACATATTATTTACGGATTTTACAAAAATCATCATACTTCGAAGTCTGTATAATTATTGTGTACGGAACCACACAAAATTGCAGATGTAGTTTACCGACTCGTTTTTGCCACCTGACCAATATTAACTCATATCGATTGATTGATTATGTTTATTAGATTTTGATTTGTTTTTGTGTTGTTACAAAAAAGCTTGAGTATATTAGAGTATTGAAAGGTTATCAGGAAATTACATTATTAATTATTACGTACGAGAATAGCATCGGACTGTTAAAATTAATGATTAACATTAATTATGTCATGTCTTCCTTTTGACTTATAAGTTCCTGCTAGTTTTATATTATGACGTGTGAGTTCGGAAATATAACCCAGTGTACTGACCAGAGCTCATGACGTCTTGACTTTGACGCTATTATTCGACGCCAAAATAATGACATCCAAAGACATATATGTCAACGCATTGACGTATATTTTGGAACCAATCAACAGCCGTAATATTCATACTAGTATTATGAATGCGAAATTATGTCTATCTGTCTGTCTGTTACCTTTTCACGCCTAAAACGCTAAAACGGTTTCGCTTACATGATACTTTGAGTTTCGGGAAAAGACATAGGATACTTATTATCCACGAAAAAAGTAAGGTTTCCGCGCGATAAGTGAATTTTGGCTTAACGGAGTTGCATACGTCGTCTAGAATATTATAATATTTTGGAACCAATCAACAGTGTAGCGTCGATTCCAGACGTCATTTAAGCACTGGCCTCTATACTAGGTCATATTTTGAAATACATCTAGTATTTTATAGTAGTTTTAAGGTTCTTTTAGATTAATGCTGTGTTTCCACCAGAGCTGAGCGGAGCTGTGTTGCGAGGAATGTGTTATTGAGAACCACTAGCATCACCGCGCTGAGCGATGTCATGGCAAAGTCATGTCAATGAAGCAATTCTATTGGTTTTCAAAAACACATTCCTCGCAACACAGCTCCGCTCAGCTCTGGTGGAAAGGCAGCCTAACTCAACTGTAAGGGACAAACAAGCTCGCTTGAAAATTGTGAACACCTGAAATCAACATAGGCTTCGGATACTACCTCAATTGGTCGGAAGATGTTTCTTGTAGCCTCCACTCACACTCCATAATTTATACTTAAAAAAAATATTATAAAGCTCAGGAGTTTTTTGCAAATACTACCTATATTTTGCGGAAAAGTGTACGGTTCCCGCAGAGTTTCCTATTTACGGGGGCAGAGCCGCGATATGAAATATCAACAATAAACTTCATGTTATATCAATTTGCGTATGAACTTTTTGGTGTAATCAAAACGTGAGAATCCAGTACACTACAAAACCTGGTTAAGTAAAACCCAATTTAACAATATATTGTTTTTAGACGCGATTTCCACACAGCCAATATCTACGTATAATTATTATGCAGATATAGAATGCGCAACACACATGAATGTAGCGATATAAAATATTTTAGACAAAACGTTAACATGGGCTCCAAAACTTTTTGTGTTTACAGGATGTTTCCAGAAACTTTGTTTGCTATTTATTTTTGTCTTTTTCTTTTTCCTTTCTTATGATCCATTAACATCTAATTTATAAACATTTTGTCATAATAGGGCTTAAGTAAGGCACTCTTTAAATATTCTTGGGGATGTAAATCGAAACGACAGCAATGCTTAAGTGTAACGAATGTACGAAACGATGAGCGAAAATATATCTGGCGCAAGACATATTTTGCTTACAAATCCGATGCACGAATCTTCTCCGACAAATTTTCATCAGCATGTATTGTCCGAGTCAAACTTTAAAACAACAGATTTTATTCGATACAGACGACAATTTGGCGTTCAGAGTCAAACACGACTCTGAAGGTCATAAATTGCCACAACCAAGCGTTACAATACGTCTCTTTTACAGACGTCACCCCGGGCTATAAAAATGGTCGCTTTGGAGAATCATATAAGGAATCCTAATAATATGATATATTTTTTTAAATCACAAAATTCTCACTCTGCTTGCAATTCATGTCTTGCAATTCGTACTAATTTGACATTCATCAGTTTGACTGTTCTGACGATTCAGTTTCTGAATTGATTTTAGAGGAATTGCAAAATGCGACAATTTTAGCCCAAGTGCATGCTGTGAGTCTAGACCAATACATCGTAGCCACCTGTGATTGTTTCGCGATTGATCCGCTGATTCGGGCTGGACGTGAACCCGGGGTCGTCGGGCCGTGGGAGACGCGCCGACACCCGACCTTGTGTCACTCTAATAACCGGGACTGACGAAAACTCATCTGTGACACTTGGCAGATGAGATGTCCTTCGTGGTAATTAAAACGCAATATTGTACTATAAATATTTAAGCTAATAAAACTTATGAACAACTAACTAATTAAAAAGTTAAAGTGATTTGTGCATTGACCCCGTGTCAATTAAATAGCCGGGACTGACGAAACTCATTTGTGACACGAGGCAGGTAAGATGTGTCTTTTGGATGACTTTAAGTTAATTTAAAAATTGCCAATAACTAACTTAAAAAATATTTGAAGCTGGGAGACGCTACTGTGTCTGACTGACAGAAATTAATATTAAATACTTTTGAAATGAGCTGTGTCCTTTGACTACCGTTAAGTTATTGAAAACTTACAAAAAGGAGTTACTAACATAAAAATATTTGAAGTAATTGTGATTTGAAGTGTAACTCTAATAACTGGGACTGACGATAACCAATTTGTGACACTTGTAAGCTTAGATTAGCTGTGTATCTTTTTAATTAATTTCTATTAAATGTTAATTACAAAATCTCACTTTTCGATTTAAGTCAAAGTCTATTTAGTATCCTCATATTATTTACAATAGCTATTACATATTGCTAATGTTTTCACAATAAGCCAATTGTGTGGTGACGTGTGATGGACACGCGTAAAATGAATTGCATCGCCCGTCACGGTGCGGTGTGAAAACTGTCAATACCGGTTTCGACGGTTCACACCACGTCAATCTTTTTATAGGGAAAACGATCATGATACTTAATAGTTACAGCTTGGTCAAAGGAGATTTGATACAAGGACAAGGTACTATTTTCAAGGTCTCATGAAGTTGAACAGCGAGTCTAAAATGGTCGCTTTGGAGAGTTGGAGATTATGAATTATTTTTTGAAGTCGCAATATTGACACTCTGCAATTCATATGTCTAGATTCGTACTAATTTAACATTCATGAGTTTGACAGTTTTGGCTATTCATTTTGTGAATTGATTGAGAGGAATTGATAAATGTGACCATTTCAGCCCCGCTGTTCTACTTCGGAGTTCGGAGAGCCTACTATGTTGCATCTTATAATTTTATGTGACGTGTTTTTCAAAATATAAAAAAATCAATGTGCAGAATACTCTATGTTGACTTATTTCTGGATAAGGCGAAGAAATTATTTTTATATAAGTAGATAAATTAATAGTAATTATTTTGTGTAAAACATTCACTTAATTTAAAGACGGGAAGGTCCCATTCCTTTCCGCTACGACTTCAATGTTGCTCAAAGGCAAATTGCTTACATATTTCAGCCTCAAACTTGGACCACAATAAAGAAATAAACATACACCGGTGAATGGGACATCCCATTCAGGGATTCGAACCCCAGTACCGACCATATCGGAGGAGCGGACAAGCTATTACTGAATAAATATGGCGCTCAAATTTGCTTTCCCGCTAAAGGTTAGAGTATTTATGAATCGCATCTAACGTAAAGGAACATCAAGGCACCGTAGGAAAGCAGTGTGAAGAAATGACATTAAAACGGTTACTACTAATTAAAGTGGGTTTGCTCCTAAAAGCGATCTTATGTAAGCAGTAATTAAATTAACTATAATTTTTAAATAATAATTCAAGCAGTCTTTATGCTCCTGGGTTGTGTTAAATTCTATTGTTTTGACTCCAGTCAAATTAACTGTTCACAGTTACTTAACAAAATATTATGTGGGATGATTATATTATTATGAAATCACAACGTCACAATAATTAATTATTTATTAAGGCATTAGGCACTGCACTATATTATAATATGATGGCAAATTAAATACGATAACATTTTCAATTTTAGCTATCGAATGTAATTTCGAGGCCTTTGTATTAAAGGCATGACATTTAATTCTGCAAAATTGTTAAATTCCTTCTTAAATTATTTATATCATCCCTTAAGCAAGCGTTGTGAAAAATTTCGCCCGAGCTTAACTGATAACTTGGAGATAGCGTGAACATGTGAACACAAAGTGCATGTTCTGTGGTAAACACCATCAATTTGAAAAACCCTATTTGTGTTGCATTTTATATCATTTGTCTAAAGTAAGCGTCGATGTAGGTTTTACTGTATGTAATTTATTTGCGTTTTATTTTTCTTATTATTAACCTTTAACGTCACGGGCGGGGTCTACGCAGACCCCACGCGCTGTTTTTTGACGATATTTTTTTAAATTAGCAAGTTACGATCGCATGTTTTCGGCTAATCTCAATGCACCGCGAGGTTTTTCAGTGAGTAAAAGTCCGTCGCTCCTCTGAAAAGAGAAGTTACATTTTTACTTATGTGGGGATACCTGCAGACCCCACCCGTGATTTAACGTATGTACTTTTTTCACATTGGTTTTGTGTTTATTTGTTAGTTTTTTTAATTGTCTATGTAAAAATGAAAAATTTGTTGCCAACTAACAGAAAATCAAATTGCTCAAATCATATTATGCAATTTAATGCTCTGAAAGTTTTTGGAAACATTTTGAAAGAGTTAGAGGTAGCTAGACCTAGTGCACCAAAAATGAGGCGAAGATGCTATTATTATTCCAGAACTAATTATTATTGCCCGTAAGCCTTATTATAAAACTATTTGCAAGTCTCATTCAGTAAAATTATTTATTACTTACCTAGCTTACTCAAGGAATAATTTTAGTTTAGGGTACGTACTTTTCAAGGATTGTCAATTATTTTTCTGTAAATTTTAGTGTTAATTTTTATTTTGATTATTTATTTCTAAGTCTTATTTTATGTGAAAAAAAAACAATGAGTTACTCAGAAGTAGACATTTTTGTTGAATTTTAGGACATTAAACATGTGCCCTACAAATTCTATGCACGAGATTGGTTAGTTCATAAAAATGTTCTTTACTGTCTAAATAATGGTTAGTTTATTATTAATAAATGCTTTTCATAAATAAAATAATATATATTCTTATAATATGAAACGGGTTTTAAAAATATTAAACCATTCTGAATTTATACGTTTATTTATATTGGGGTACCTCTAGACCCCACGCGTGACGGAACGTTACCCAAAACAACGCGTGTACTTAAAGGTTAATGGCTACGGTTTTCCCTACGGTGACAAAAAACACATGGCATTTACCCAAAAGGCATTCACATGTCACATGAGATTTTTTTACCTTTCTTATTTTGTAGTTGTTTAAAAGTGCTACACAATCTGGGTTATAGACATCTTACATAATATCTTATAATTTGCATTATCACATTGTCACATGCGGTTGCATTATGACAAATCCATGTACATATTATTATTATGATTGTCGAAACTATATTATAGTACCCAGGGTCCGTAGCTAAACTGATTTCGTACTTTACAAGTTCAATACCGGTTGGTCCAACCTAAAAAGTCAAAATTGTTTTATTTTTGGACCGTATTAATCCTTAATAATTTTTTAGAATCGTGGCACTGTTACAATTAAATAAAACATAATGAGAGCTGTCAGTGTGTCCTCAAATAAGCTATTACGTTTGATATACAGCTTTCTGAATTCTGCAGTAATTACATAGTGCTAATAATATAAAAACAGGGTAACACTAGTGAAGTGAAGTAATAATTATCTATAACTCACATTTACTACTCAGTAAAAGGTGTACTAAAGCAGAATTATGAATATTACAGTGCAAAGTTATCTTCCAAGTTTATTGCTATACATTGAAATCTAATTAGGTATTCTTATCAACGCTTTTGCGTTTAATTTCACAAATATTATTGTAGGGGAGCCAAAGCAAGTATTTTGTTAATTAATATTATAATCAGATCTAGCTATAGGCGTTCTATATTCTGTTCCCATGTTAGTCGGCTAATAAACATTTTTTTGTTTGGTATTTATAAAACTTATTTTTATTTGTCTGACTATTATAAGATCTATAGATCTGAGATTAAAAATATATATCTAGGATACAATAAGGTATTAAAAATCTTTATATTGAAAATCAATCTACTCCAACATTTTATATAAGAATCTGCAAGTTTATGTTTAAAACGACTAATGTCTCCACCTCTTAAATAAAAATAAATGGTTCATATTTTTTCTAACCTACAAAACTCACTACGTCTAGTCTCCACAACCCTCGAGTACACGAATTCTGGGCTCCCCTACTTTAATAACTAAGCGCACCTGCATCGCATGTGTACTAATTATTAAATAGCTTGTACTAAATTAATATTCGCAATTATTTTGTACTGGATATATCGTAAATCCTTTTAAAAATAGAGTTTTTATCGTAGCTTAATAATTTATTGTTCAGTCTGTTGAAAAGCGTAACTTTTGCATGTATATTGAGCATACCACAACTAGGAATTTTGTTATTTTGTTGCATTGTTTTATAATATTATTGTCTGCCTTTTTTATAGGTCTTGAAAAACAAACAAATTATCGTACTTTGCCTTTAAAAAATATATATATGTCTTCAACAATTTAAATCACAATTGATGCACCTTATATTACTTTATTTAATAATAATAAATAATAATGTGTTAAGTAATAATTAATATCGATATCACTGGGAATGGCCGCCATTAGAGGATCGGCAACACTAGTGATACGATCTGGATTTGTGCGTCTGCAACCGACATTAACGCCATTTTATTAATCCTAGATACGTTTAATAGTTTTAATGATTCTAATATAAGCTAAGTGTACACAAGTCGATTTTAAATAGTACAGTATATTTTTGAAGTGAAAACTTCTTTAGCGGCGTTGAGGACTTTTGTGGGATGGGTAAAAATTGTGAAACTCGCGTCAGATTCTCGTGCTGATCGAAAAACCGTAAGACGGTTGGAGGGTAGTATTGTAACATCGAAATCGATTAATCGAACAATTGATTGTTTTTTTTTTATTGTCGATATTATTTAATCGATTGTAAGGGTTTCAATTAATTAAAAAATCGATTTTTTAAAAACCGATTTTCATAAAAAATGGGTTAGAAAATTGTAAGGGTTTCGATTAATAAAAAAATCGATTTTTTAAAAATCGATTTTCATAAAAAATGGGTTAAAAATATAATCGATTGTAAGGATTTAGATTATTTTTTTTTAATATTTTTTTAAAAATCGACTTTTATAAAGAATGCGTTAAAAAATAATGCGCAACGTTAATAATCAAGTTTTCACTTCTGCCGGCACTCCCGGAGTGCAACCCGTCTTTTTTTTAAATCCCTGGACGTTCCCATCACGTCAGTCTAGCCATGACCCTAACATTGACAACAACAAATATCTATTTCCATTGAGAAAGATGTATCATAAAAGTCTTTGATGAATTTTGGTGACTGCTAAAAATAAGACTCTCGTAATTGCTCTAATATTATTTTATAATAATTTATTTATTTGCAGAAAGAAGTACAAAAGTTGTTAAATTAATAAACATGGTTCAGTATTTCTACCTTAAGGTGACGCCGCGTTAAAGTAAGAAACCGTGTTGGATATGTTTTAGATTGCTTGTTTTCTATGAGAGGCCGGGCCGGCCTCTCATAGAAAACAAGCAATGAAACAGCAACAAATGGAAAGGGCATAAGCAACAAAATGGTTTTTGTCGCGTAATTTAAAAACCATAAATACATTTCATATAAGCTATGCACATATTAAAGTGTATGCTTCAACCAATTTATGTACAAATTTTGGAACCTTAAATCACTCTCCTCTGTTGGAAAAATAGGAATCCCTTTTTTTACAGAGGTCTTTTCGATTGATAATTCTGTGTTATAAAAGTTGTCCAATCGTGTTATGCTATGGGCAATTCAAAGACAAAGACATGATGAATACTGACAATGAACTTTAGTTTCTTAGCTTTAGTCATTGCTGAGAAAAATCGGCATCGCTACAGCCAAATTATCAAGGCGTCGCCTTAAGCATGCAAAAATAAGTCAAATTATTAGCTTTCTCACTGCAAATACACTGTGAGTATTGAGTAAACTGTAGTACCTACTATCAGACGGGGGACCTACGTAGTTTGGTCGCGTTACGTCAAACCCAGCTGAGAGATCACAATTAACATTGAATTAACATGATCCGACCAAATGACGTTGGTCTCTCAACTGTCTAGGAATCAATTTCCTCGATGGTACGTTACAATAGACAAGTACAAAACATTGCACAAATAGCGTCGTCTATTGGTTAAATATTGTCCAATCATAAACGCTAGTAAATAAATAATATCTGTCAAAAATCATCAGAAACCGGTTATAAAATGGTCAGCATACAGTGTTACTTTTTGTTAGAAGAGGGTGAGTAAGTGTGCACGTAGCCTAACAAGAATCGATATTTAACAGTACATTAGTGTGCATTAACAAATTGTCGCCGGTCGCGAGTGTTACTACCATCTGCTTATCTCTGAGTAATTGCTTCACGCCAGCCGCATCCGCCGGGCATCATCATCAGCTCTCTCCTCAGCGCGCTGATTCAAATATAATAGATATAGTTTCGGTATCATGGTGATGATGAAAGTATCCATACTAATATTATAAATGCGAAAGTGTGTCTGTCTGTTACCTCTTCACGCCCAAACCGCTCAACAAATTTTGCTGAAATGATGAGGGGCAAAAATGTATGGGCTCTGGTATAGTGCTCAATAAGAATGGATTGTATATTTTTAGGAAGGTATACCCATGTACATTAATGACCAATAGGGCGCTTCTCAAGATTCGTTGTACTTTTTGAGTAAAGCCATGATAAAAGTGACATCAGCGCTGATATATTTCATGCTGATAACATCACGTTATAGCATGATTATTTTTAGGGTTCCGTAGTAAACAAGGACATTATAGTTTCGGTCGGTTTTTTTTTTTTTTTAATAATGCTCCTGTCCCTAATTTTAAGTTGAGGGATTTATGTTCTTAATACAATTTATACACTCAAACAGTCTATGTGTACACTTATCTTCTGTTTATATTTTCTGTTCTGTTATCGTTACCTGCTCCGCCGTCCAAGGGTGTGCAGTATGAGGGAGGGGTTAAACTACTACTAAGAGCGTAAGTCTAAGGTGTATTGTCTAAGACAAGACATCCGTAAGCTTTCTAAGCGCAAATAAGTCCTACCACATAGACGACAAAAACTACGTCGGTAACGCCGGCCTTGTACGTTGACTTGGTTTAACGGTTTGAACGTGAAAAGGTAACAGATAGACAGACACACTGTCGTATTTATAATATTAGTATGGATGCATTTGATAACAGCGAAGTTAAATATTTAAAATGATTGGGTTTTGAGATAAGCCTATGACATGTCGCTTACAACGTGTTATGTTAACCTACGCGGCGCGTGCTATTAATTTGTAACGGCAGTGGTCGCACGTAACCTAAAAGACGTCGTAGGTGAATTTGGGAAACAAAACATTTTTCATTCAACGTTATTTATGATTTCATAAATTTAATTATTACACTTTTTAAAAGTAATCAGTTCACCCAGAAAATTCATATTTTTAGTAAAAACTTAGTTCTAAAATCCGGTGACCCAAAGTAACTTATCTTGTGTGAACAGGGGCAGAAAAGTGATCGGAATTTTCTTATCCTATTTCAATTTTTTCTTCATCTAGCAATAACACTCAATGTTATCGGTCAACGTCAACTTAGTTTTATAAAGAAACGTAGATTTTGTCTCAGTTATATGAAAACTACATAATATAAAATTATAAGAAAGGCGCGCGGAGTCTTTTCGACGCCGGCGCCGAGACCATAACAATTGAGGTCCTTGCTGCAATAGGGGTGCGGAGAGTAAGTGTAAGCTATTTATTTTGTAGATAGATAAATTATGAAAAGTTACTGAGAAAATGATACAGATTCAACGAGAAGTATTGATAATATCAACGAAAGTGTATTGAGGGGAGTCGATTCGACGCCGCGCGACCGCTTGAAGTTTAAATCGAATACATTTTTGATATCTAACTTTTCTGTGAAAATGATGAGAAAGCATTAGCTGTAGCTATAGAGCAGCCTTTCCTAAAGTGGTTGATAACGCCCCCTTGTGGGCACTGAAGGTCTGCGGGGGGCGATGCAGGACCCAGAAAAAAAATGAGGGCGTTGTGTAGAGGCTAGGGTTGGTTTATTTAATCTGGATAGCTAAAATTTGTCCTTCAAGTGGGCGGTAGACAAAATAAGTTTAGGAACTTCTGCAGACCTGTAGAGAGTATATCATAGAACTAAATTGGGTAGGTTCAAACGGTCAACGGGGTTTCCGATTTCGATGATTACGATACGCACTCTTCCATAAAGAAATCAAAGTATTATGGTGTGAACACCGGTACCAAACGAGGTGATGATGCGTTTTTAATACGCGATAATCATACGTTGTTACCTCTTTGTATTAAATCGATCGAATCCCTGGGAATGGCATATACGCCGTAGACTATACAATGTATGTCACCGTGTCCGGTTCATAAAGTTTTGAGACAGGTATACAGTGTTGTTTATTCATGTTTTGAAGTAAGCCAATCAAACGTACTAGTGAACAGATAAACTGTAGTGTTTGAAATAACATTAGTAATTATGTAGGCATAATTATTCTAATGTTATGTACGCATAAATTCTTTTTAAAACATATATTATTATGAAATATTATTTGAATTTTAAGCTTATAATATCTGTAATTTTACTAAAGATTGAAATACAATATATTCATTTTACAATAATTGTTATATACTCTGAAAACCTCCAGATTTAGATGCAAAAGCAGGAAAACATTACAGTCACCATTCTTTGAACTTTCTCAACAAAAAACCCACCACCGAACATATTATAACCTCCTCCTTTTTGGAAGTCGGTTAAAAGGAAGTCATTGCATCGCCAGTTCTTATTTTTCTTTGTCAATTTTGCAAAGATTATGTTTATAGTGTGTGCTGGGATTGCTAGTTCTAATAAACTTATGAATGAAATTATTTCAACGGTATAGAGAATAGTGACTGTAATGGTTTCCTGTTTTTGCATCTGAAATTCTGAACCTGGATATTTTCAGAGTAAAAATAACAATTGAAAAATTTTCTACACAAAATAAGTTCTTAACTCGTGTTCAGAGTAAATTAAAGTATAACACTCGATCACTGGGAACGCGCCATATTATGTTTTTAAACGTAGATTTAGTTTGGATTAGTTTAGAAACGTAGATTAAATAACCGACCAAGTGCGAGTCGGACTCGCGCACGAAGGGTTCCGTACCGTTATGGAGCAAAAATAGTCCAAAAAATGTGGTTTTTGTATGGGAGCCCCCCTAAATTTTTTATTTTATTTAAATATTATTATTAATTATTAAAGTACACATGTGTACTTTAATAATTAATTAAATAATAAAAAATAATTAATTAAAAGTAAAGCCTTTGTGAAAATTTCAAGTGCCTACCTGTTGATTTTTTGGCCTTTTTGATATCTATCAAAAAGGCCAAAACCGCGAATACCGCAGCCAGATAATCCAGGTACGTTGTTCCGGGGGGTATTTTCGAACTGGTCTCGAAAAGTGCATAAAATCTGCACTTTAAAATTGTACCAAGCATATTCCGGAATATCGCCCCCACATTATCTAGCTGTTTGGGGTTGCGAATTTTAGAAAGAAAATCGCGAACTGGTCTCGAAAAAGTGCATAAAAATAGTAACGAATATACCCCGGAATACCGCAGCTAGATAAAATCTAGGTGCGGTATTCCGGGGGGTCGCGGTGTGGCCGGATACGCGGCGTTTTCCCATGACAATACTATCTGCACTCAATGGGAGCCGGGGTCGTGGATGCGCCACACCCACGCGTGGTGGTGGGATTATGTGGACATGCCCTATAAACGCTATTTTTTATATATGAAAGTTTGTGTGGATGGAGAAATGGATAATGGAGGAAATTAAAAATCAATTCAAATTTACTCAAAAAGTAATGTTTTGTACCATTTTGTATGTGCTATCTACCTACCACCTATTTGAAAACTAAGCAAGACAGCACGGCAAAAGAAGAAAATATTGACAACATCCATAAATTATTTTCTTACCTTATCTACTTTTTTAATGAAAATGTTCAAAATCCATATTGATATTGTCGAAGATATAATTATAATACCACGGAACCACGCGTGGCAGAGTCGCGTAAAAAATGGTATTACATAAAATCCTAATGTCACTTTTTACTGTTTTTTTGTCCTTTACAATATAACATGTGGCTACTATTTACACAACATTACAGAGATATTTTTTTAAACATAAAAAAAAAACAGAAAATACTCACAAACTTTTTTTCATAAGCCACGAGGCATGTCCACACAATTCTCTCCTCTTCGTGTATGGATAGAGATCAATTTGTGACTGCACCGCGCATCCCTGCGAACATTTCATTACGGTCAAATAAAAAGCTGTACATAGCGAAGATGTGAAGATTGGCTTTTATGGAGAGAAACAGACTTAGTCTAGACTTTAGATAGATAAATTCATGCGTTTGGTAAACTGCGTGGCTGACAGATCTAATTGATAATGGCAGTGGCAGTCTTGGATTTTCCATGCAGTTTTAAAATATTTCGATAAGTCTAAGAAAGCTATAAAGTTTTGTAATTTCATATCGGTTTCAACATTAAATACCGTATCAATTTTCTCATTTTCTTAATATTATATTTGCTATTATTAATACGTAGATATACAAAAAAAAAACAAATGGCTTGCATTTTAACCTATTAACCCCATAAGGACACCGACAACAGCGACAACAATAGAATAACAATAGATTTCCAAAAATCCGCGATTGAAGGATTGAGTGCTGGCAGAAGAGGATACAAAGCAACTGAAGTGCCTACTTACGAAACTAAGACTTCCTCTCCTGCGCTGCGCCGGCACTCTATATAAGCCTTTTTAGACGAGGTCACGTGTCTTGACTCTTGATGTAAACTGAATCATTTTGTACACCTGAAAAGTGAAAAACGCTAATAAACAAGATGCCACTTCAAAACTTGTGATGATGAAAATATGGAGAGAAAATTACTTGATATTTTAGTGTTATATAATTCATACGGTGACAGCCCTTAGAATTTTAGACTCCAAATATTATGTACGCTCAATGTTCATGAAGAATTATATTCAGGAAATTATCGAAACAGAGTCACGAAGGTACGTAAATATTAAACAAAGTTAAATGCAAATAATAGCGAGGATGTTCCTGCCATGGTCACCATATTTCTTTTCTGACGTTGACGAGATTGTTCCAACACCTAGGCTTATTTGCACCCAGCTTTAGAATAAGCAACCCTATTCTATAGCAATAAAGCTGCCCGACATTGCATATTATTGTTTGTTTTGGCTCCTTCTCTAGCAACTTTGTCGCGTATGCGCTTAGAAGGCGCTAGGCTAATATCAGCTTTATTTCTTTAAGTTAGAGTTAAAGCGCAAGTGGATGAGTAAAATTGTAGAATAAATACGACAATGTTAGAAGTCATTAAGTGGTGGCACCTTCCCTCATAGTAACGGTGCTTTCAAATTAAGGAGTGTAATAGGTTACAAGCACGGAAACTATTTTTATAGATTTTACATTACAATACTGATTTAAGTGATTTTGTTTATTTCTACCACGTAGCTAATAAAAAGATTTCTATAAATCAGTTGCTATTTTTTTTTTATAAAACGAGCAAACGGGTCACCTGATGGAAAGCAACTTTCGTCGCCCATGCAAGAGCTGCAGGTGCGTTGCCGTCCTTTTAAGAGGGAATAGGGTAATAGGGGAGGGTAGGGAAGGGTAGGGGATTGGGCCTCCGGTAAACTCACTCACTGTGCTGTGTTTCGCCTAAAACACAGCACAAGCGCTGTTTCACACCGGTTTTCTGTGAGCCCGTGGTATTTCTCCGGTCGAGCCGGCCCATTCGTGCTGAAGCGTGGCTCTCCCACGTCCAACTTGTATTATAGACACTTATATTATAAAGTGAAATTAACTTCTTAAGTGTGTTATGTACTTTTGGGATGTTTTAAAATATTATCTTAAACTGGCGTCAAGATAAATAAACGAAAATTCGTAAGACAAAGAGTAGGAGTATACAGCCGGCGCGGCGTAGGAGAGCTAGGTATATAGTGAAAATGTATGCCTGCTTCCGCTGTTCTATTTTTTCTTCTGTCGGCAGTTCCAGGATGTAATTCATGATATGTTAATTTTTTTAACTATTTTGAATTGTTTTTACTAACCGACTTCCAAAAAACGAGGAGGTTATATGTTCGGCTGTAGATTTTATTTTTATTTTTATTTGTGTATGTTCAACGATTACTCCGCCGTTTGTGAACCGATTTTCAAAATTTTTCTTTTGTTATATAGGGTTCAATTCCAATTTGGTACCATGTTCACAAAAGTAGAGACTTGATGATGGGATCCGTAATCGAGGGAACACTTCAAAATTTATATGGAAACATATCACTATATGTTTTGGTTTTATGTGAAGGATCCGAGGCATATGCTACCAAAAAGTATGGCATGCTATGGTTCCGAAGGTGCTAAGAGAACTCCGGATTCCTTATAGATACAAGTTTGGGACTTTCAGCGATGGTTTAAGAACTGTAAGCATATTATATATTCATCATCATCATCATCATACTACCATCACACGATGCAACGTTATGAGTTATGACCCTATTGGTACTTTTCATAGTCTTTTCGATCGAGACTCGGTTTTGTCGAGTGATTTTGAAAATTGTTACGAATGTTTTTACAAAGTAAATGATTAAAAGTTGGTGTTGCGGTTACCAAGTTGGCAATTTGATCATGGGATCTATGAGGTATGTAGGAAACTCCTTGATTGAGACAAAATCTTATATATAAAAATGGATTTTCAAATGTGTTAGTCGCGCTAAAACTCGAAAACGGCTGAACGGATTCGGCTGATTTTAGTCTTAAAATATTCATAGAAGTCCAGGGAAGGTTTTAAAGTGACACGAAGTTCACCGGGACAACTAGTATATTATAAGATCTATTATTGTAGCTTAAAGTAGTTAAAGCATATTTTATTATGTTGAGATGATGAGTTTACGTGCGAAAGTTTTATAATACAACGAAAGTCACTGAACCAGAACTCTAGAGCCTTTACAGCTGATGGCGTTTGAACATTTCAGCATTGCTTGATGAACTCTAAGCATAATAATATACAGGTGTGCTTAGAGCTTGGAATTCTTTAAGAAATTCTAAAGTGGTAGTGAACTCAGATAATAAGTTTTCATATGAAAGTTTGAGGGTTCCTTCGTTATTTTAAGAACTGAAAGTATACTATTATGCAAATTATATTCATAATAGTTCAGTAATAATATTATAGTCATTAAGTAATAAATAACGACGTGTTATAGTAGCCATTTCATGACAGTTGAGTGCGTATTAGGTTAACAAGTCTGTAATGCAAAATATTTATAGTAGGGTATGGCTCATGGCTTTTGAGACATAGCATAAAACTTTTTTGAAAACTGCCTGAGTATAGTAGTTGTGATAGTTTCATACCTAAATCCTATATATCTACAACTGACAGCTTATATGTTTACCGGTAAATAACTAAAAAGAGTGAAATTATTATTTTTAACAAAAAATTAAAACTGACTTCCAAGGTAAAAACAATAAGTAATAATATGAACTAAAAAGTATAAAATAATTCTTGCGCTTTAATAGTGCCTTTTTCAGAATTCGTCTAAATCTCAACTATTTCTCTACATACTATATTCTTCATTACCTACTTTGAAGTCGGTACCAGTCCCAAAAGTTTCATATTATATTCTGACATTGATTCACGATTAACTCACGATTAAATTAGCTGGTACCGACTTCAAAATAATGAAGAATATAGTATGTACAGAAATAGTTGAGATTTAGACGAATTCTGAAAAAGGCACTATTAAAGCGTAAGAATTATTTTATACTTTTAAGTTCATATGATTACTTATTGTTTTTACCTTGGAAGTCGGTTTTAATTTTTTGTTAAAAATAATAATTGTTAATCTACATAATATAACACACGACCTATGTGCCAAATTTCATAACGCTAGGACAATTGGAAGTGGCCTAGAGGTTTTGATTGCCGGTCAGTGAGTGAGTGAATGAGTGAGTGAGTGCCAAAATTAGCCATTTTTACAGGGATATATCTCAGGATCTACTGAAGCTATATCTATGAAATTGGATGGAAGACAACTGCCAATTCAAAATCTTTGTTGAAAACTGCATTTTCTAGACGTTATTGTAGTAGAATTCGACATCTTTGTGCAGTTTTCTGGTCATTGATTGGCACAAAAAAAATATATGTGTTTTTTGATTATATTTGGAATAGCTTGTCGAATTTAAATAATAAAATAATGTACTCCTACTAGATGAAAAAAATACCAAAGTCACATCTTTCAGGAACTTTAAACAGTTTTAACTAAAGTAATAATACAATCTATGCTTTAAAAATTTGTTTATTTGATACCTTTTACAAAAATCCAATGGTTGCCGGATTGAATTTTCGGTTCTGATATATAGATTTCCCATATTATTTATTTTTTCCTCTAACAAACGAGAAATGTATCCACGCTACCGAGTGAACACTTCACATCTCTGTCTCTTTGGCATGAAAATCGACACAGGTGCGAGAGGGATGATGACAAGCGATTAGCGAATTTTGTTAATAAAAACGGTAAAAAATAAGTATTTCCAAAATTTCAGCTCGATAGCATTTGTATTTTTTTTGCTATGCGCCTTCAAAGTTGGATAATCCAGTCGAATTTTTTTTCAATTAAATTTCTTAATATTTGTATACCATTCGATAACTTATGCAATTAGAAGCAACTTTTGTAATGAAACTTCTTTCATAAACGTAATATTTAATATACCTATCGAACAAAGTTCTCTCCCGATCCGTACAAACTACGAAAGAGTGACGTCAGTCTTTCGTAGCACTTTGTATGGAGCGTTTCGGGCAGGTCTATTTTATGAGATGTTTGAATTGTCATATCTTGGTGAATTTTTAAGCTATCACAGTCATTCTTTCAGCGATATTTCTATTTTTTAAGGGTTTTTCAATTACCAATAAGAAAAAAAATTAGTCATCAAGCCTATTACTTAGGTTATAACTTATAGGTATAATTTTATCTTTGCTCTCGCAATAGACACTGAGCTACAGGGGGTCCAAAAGTGCGGGGCCTGCTGGAACTAGGCCTGCGCACTTCCGTGCGCTTTGATATCAAATGATTTTGTTAATTAATTAAATAATTATAAAATAATTCAAGACGTGAGTGGAAGAATAAGGTAAGTAACATGAAAAAACATCCCGTTTTTTTACTTAGATGGAGGCTTTAAATATCAAATATGTTAATTGATTAAATAATTATAAAATAATTTGCATAAAATTTATATAAAATTATGTATTGCATATTTTGCTATTTTCAAGTTTGTCGGGGTTTAGTGTTTAGTTTCAACTTTCAAGGTAGTCAAAGAATCAGAGTCTTACAAACTTCTTGTGGGCAATTAGACAACTTGCATTGGATAATATCGACAACAAAGAATTATTATTTTTTAACAAAAAATTGAACCCGACTTCCAAGGAAAAAACAATATTTCTAAAATGATTCTTGTTCTTTATTAGTGCCTTTTTCAAAATTCGACTTTTCAACGAATCCTGTACTTAGTTTTCATTCTTTTGAAGTCGGTACTAGCTAAGTTCCATAATTCCTTCGTCATACCCATACAAATTGCCGATCCAGGCAATTCGTACGGGTATGAAGTAGGGTTGCTAAGGATTCCTCTTCCACTTCCTCATAATGAGGATGTTCCGCAATATTTTGGGTTCCTCAACCGTTACCGCATCCTCATAAATAAAAATAAAAAAATCCTCTTCCGCTATCGCTTCCTCAAAATTTAAGAGGAATTTATGAGGGATTTCACTGCGCATGCGCGTTGCGTATCCAATCATGGCAACGCACACGCCAGAGCGCAAGAATTATTGTATCATTCACACATCTTTTTTTGTATGCGTGTGTTGTTGTTGTTACTGTGTGCCGAGTGTGAGTTTTTTGTTTCACATTCGATCGTGAATGCGTTTGGCTTTACCATGATTTTGTATGGGATTACTCATTGAGCTGGGCTCACTCCCGTGAGCAGCTGGCGCTGTACAAATCCCATACAAAATCTTAGTAAACGCCAAATGCGAACGATCGAATGTGAAACAAAAAATTCACACTAGGCACACGAACTCCTCCTTAACTGCTGGACCGATTTTGATGATTCTTTATTGTGTGTGTTTTGAGAATGGTTTAGATTCATAGTTTGGTCCACTGGAAAATGTCCTTTTAATATTTTTTTGTGTATTATTATGTACAGACAGGGCTTTTGGATTGGGTCCGCTAGTATATGTATATGTTACGCTCAAAGACCGAAATCGCTCAATGAGCGAAAAAATAGCTCACAACACCTTGTGGTCACAGTGAAACAGCCACGACGCAAAATTCGCGTCGTGGCTCTAATGAAAACGGCCACGACGCGTTCTGGCAATCACAAAAAGGCCATAACGCGAAATTCCTGTCGTGGCTGATATGCTACTCGTTTTTCTTGATTTGTTCTTGATTGATTAATCATCCATAGGTATGGAAGATTATATTTGAATTACCACGCGTACTACAAAACATTTTTTCTTTTACAAAATCATTGCAAATCAAGTTTTTCATTATTATTTGTAAAATATCCATAGTTCCATAATATCCGTACTAATATTATTACTGTCTGTCTGTCTGGCACAAAGTGCTATTGTTTGTTATTGTTTTTTTTTTTTTAATATAAGGTAATCTGATCTTAATAAATAATAAGTATTTAGTTTTATTTTTCTTTATATATAATTTAAATATAATACTACTAGTTGATGCCCGCAACTATGTTGCGCCAGACACACAGACAGTAATAATAATAGTACGGATAGTATCAAAGTATGGATATTTTATAAATAATAATGGTAAACACGTTATGCAGTGATTTAGTAAAAGAAAAAATATTTTGTACCTAGTACACGTGGTAATTCAAATATAATCTTCTATACCTATGGACAATTAATCAATCAAGAACAGATCAAGAAAACGAATAGCATATCAGCCACGACACGAATTTCGCGTTATGGACTTTTTGAGATTGCCAGAACGCGTCGTGACCGTTTTCATTAGAGCCACGACGAGAATTTCGCGTCGTGGCTGTTTCACTCTGACCACAACGCGTTGTGAGCCTTTTTTTCGCTCATTTAGCGATTTCAATCTTTGAGCGTAACATATATAATTTCCTATCATACTATTCCTCATCCGCATCCTCTTCCTCAAAAAATATCCTCTTCCTCATCCGCATCCTCTCAAATTTGCGCGTGACAATTCCTCTTCCTCATAATCACTTCGTCAACAACCCTAGTATGAAGACGGATTTTTTTTAGTTCTCATAGGAAAAATTGTTCATTTTGACGGGCTCATTTGATGGTTTCAAGGATAACGGTGTTTACACTAACACACTGTATGTATGCAGGGGCCACATTACCACCTTTTTCCAATAATATGTGTACTTTAATAAATATTAATCACGGAGCTAGTGTTATTAATTTAATTATAGTTAAAATAAAATAAATATTTAAGGGGACTCCCATACAAAAATCATATTTTTTTGCCTATTTTTTCTCTGTAACTGTACCTACGGAACCCTTCGTGCGCAGGTCCAACTCGCACTTGGCCGATTTTTACATAATATTTTATATATTTTATTTAACACCATCTAGTGACGATTTTCATTAACAAGTTCGCTGCGTAATTACATAATAATTATTGGACACATAATAATTGAAGATGTGAGTGGAAGAATCGAACAAGTAACATTTCGTAACGTACGGACAATAACTCATTTTTTCCCTAATTATTTTAATAAAACTTGTAACTTATCTACTTCATAACCTAGCTAATATATCTGGCTACAGATATAATCTATAGTTATTTTTTTTTATTTCAAATGATTTTTCCGACCCTAAATCCTCCAATTAAGCAAAAAAACGAGAAATCTTTTCACGTTACTTACCTTATTCTTCCACTCACGTCTTGAATTATTATAGCCGGTAATGAACTCTGCTGTGTTAGGATATAAGTGTTTCTACACGTTCAGTGAAAACTACATCACCTGGCCTAAATTATACTTTAATTGACAAGACAAATGCAAAGCAAAAAGATGCCTAAAGTTAAATTAATGTCGCCGAATGTAAAAAAAAGTTACATACTTTTTTGGTCATTTTAGGAATATTGTTTCTTCCTTGGAGGTTGGGTTCAATTTTTTATTCATCCCGTTTCAATACTGTCTCTTTTCGCTAGTCCTCCGATTCATAAGTCTCCCGATTCACAAGCCCGCACGAGATGAATCTTCAGAACACATAAATTAGAATCACGATCTCATTATCATTCGACTTGGCCGTTCGTAATCAAACAAATGTTGAATCCGAGTGAGGTATTCATTTGTTAGGCAGCTTTTGGGAGCAGTAGATTAAAAGAAAATAGGTCAAAGGTATAGGAATAAGGACACTAATATTAAAAAAGTAAATTTGTGGGTACGACCTCTGCAACACTACATATTTGCCATTCTCCTTTATGTAAGGTTTGAGAAATTTCAATATAAATTAAAAGACATGGAGTTAGCTAAAGCGATTATTGGCCTATGTGTTACGGTGGGAAAATATAACAATTAATTTTTATATTTTCCCGCAACATTGCAGAGCACAGTAATTGGTATAAGAATATTATTAAGATCAAAAAATTAAACATGAATCATAGAAATGGATTAAGACAGCTGACCAAATTTTTTCCGTGAAAAAGAGTTCAACGCACTATTTTTATAAAATATATTGCATTCTGCGTTGAAAAGTTAGATTAGTGATTATAAACACGTTTAGCAATTCATTTTTATATTACAAACAGTACTAGATTACCCGTCGTACTTCGTATCACTTTTCTCTTAATGTAAACCTTTACTGAACTTCCACCAAAATTTGGAGAATATCAGCCAAATCGGTTCAGCCGTTATCGGGTTTCAGGGAAACTAACAAAATTTAAAATTCATAATTAATTTTTATAATTTAGTAGATAATACTCGTACACCGGTTTCGGTGACGGTGTCCGGTGTCATTGAAAACCAAACTAGTTACGAAGGAGTAATTTTATAGTGCCCAAGTGTGCGCAGTACACAAGATCACTCTCAATTCCATTTACTCTCATAATCCAGTAAAACGGACGACCAAAACGACTGGCGAGAGATCAGGCGCAGGACCGATTTTTTACATGCCCATCCGACGCATGGATCATCTTACTTGTCAGACAATCAGGTGATCAGCCTGCATTGTCCTAACCAAACTTGGAAATAACATGTTTCCAACGCGGGAATCGAACCCACGACCTCCGAGTCAAGAGCCACGCTCTTAATCATTGGACCACAGAGGTGTAAAATGTATAATATATTCTACTAAGTACTGTACAGATTTCGTTAGTTCAATTATGTTTTAGCGGATATCAAGGCATCTGTTCCTGTATCGTGACTCAATAAGTTGAACAATTATTAAGATAAGTGATCGCGCCATACCAACATAGAGCCTACAGCAGTCTATTAAATAATGTATGATCTCATCTATTTGTAACATATCTAGAGGTAAATATGTATTGTACAAGTTATTGATAAATTATTATAATTTATCTTTAATAACTTGTAAATTATTTTTATAGTGACGCCGAGACGAAGAATTTCGATTGTAAATTTCCATTTTTATAGCAAATTTGATTTTTCACAAACTACAACTATATCCTTTAATAGGTACACTCTAAGACTCGATTAAGTACAATATAATTTATTATCACAACTAGATGATGCCGTTGCGCCAAAATTTGTTTATCGCGCGGGAACCGTACATTTTACGTACGTATCCTATGTCCATTCCCGAGACTCAAGGTATCTCCATGCAAAATTTCAGCAGAATCGGTTCAGCGGTTTGGGCGTGAAGAGATAACAGATAGACAGAAAGACAGACAGATAGACAGACAGACACACTTTCGCATTTATGACATTAGTATGGAAGTATGGATATTAGTAATATAATTAGTACATAGTATAATTTGTTTTTATTTTTTATTTTCATAGATAGATAAAACATAGCTGGTAAAATATTATTTTTACAAGACGCCTCTTAGAGTTAAGAAAAAATCATTGCTCCCCAAAGATTTAGCCCAGCATAATCTAATTATGAATTGAATATTCATCTGTTAATTGTATAAGTTGCGTCACGGTGCAATTAAGCCAAGGACCCGCCTACTGCACTCACACCTTGAGGCTGCGCTGAGAAAGTCATTATAAAACCTACGATGAACCCACACGTAAGGCCAAGCATAGACTTTGAAAATTGCAAAAATTATTATATTAATAAGTATTGCCAAAAGAACATTGAACCAACTAACCTAACTAAAAAACTTTTTTTATTAGATCGAAGTATGTGGTATTGTGGAATAATAAACGAAAATAATTTTACCAACAATACGAAAGAATAAGTTACAAAAATTCATACCAAAATAATCAATAATGTTTTAAAGTCTTAACCTATAGCTAGGGCCTACAGCTATACTATACAGTAAGTATACAATCATAATATTATTGAACCTATATTATCTAAGTTTTTTATTGCTTATCTATCAATTATAAATATTAGGTATTAGTAATTCACGAATCATGTCCGATGTTTAATTTTTATTCAGCTTTAGATGTTTTATTTTAAATATTTTTGTTCAATCACATATGAATCTTACATACTGTATTTATTTTTATTTTGGTTAACACGAATGTTAAATATATTTTAAAAGTATATGCGCATACCTTAAAAGTTGAGTATTAATTATCTAAAGCGCTCTTGATAAATATTTGAGTGTGATTCAGATATTATTATTAGTACTAAATAGTTTTTAATTCAAATTAACTTGTCACACTTTAATAATTATAACTGAATGAGTTTGCACAACTTTGGTGACAATTATAAAATTGTGATGGACAAGGACAAACTTTATAACATTTCGTAATACCTACATTTTTATAAGTGGTAACATAGTTTCTTCTTGTAAAGGTGAAAAAGTTTTCTTTTAAAACATTTTATTCACAGATAAATACATAATTTTTTTTTGTTCAATTGTTTTAGATTGAATGTAGGCGTAACTGAAAAATTTTATATCAAATTAAAGATCTTCGGTCTTACTACAAAAGATTGAACCTATTGAACAGTTGATTAGAGAAAAATTCAGTACAAATGGTCTCAAAATAACTGTTCAACAGATGTTTAGTTTTTTGTGGTAAGACAATAGATTTCTCGACTGAATTCAGACTATATTTAGACGCTGATTCTAAAAGCTAGAAGATGGTTCTTCAAAATTTCACCTTTGAATGAATCTTATGAAAAAACTGTAACCATTAATGTTTTAACACGATTCTGGCATAATAAAAAAACATTGCGTGTCCAAAAAAAACAAACATAGTCGCGAACACGGAAAGAGCGTTCCGTTCCAAGTTTAAATATTTAAACCGTTTAAAATAATAATTATCTTGTTTGCGAATATGAGAAACTGTTACTTACCTCGCATTCTGAACAACTCTTATGTCATTGCAATAGAGTTGAAAATTGCATAATGATAGGCTTATACAATTTTTGTGTATAATTTGTTGCGGCGCCGTTTTCGATTTCGTGAATAACTGTATCATCGGTTTGACGAAATTTCGGTGATTGCTTAATTATTTCGTGTGTACACTCGTGTATAATTTCTATAATTCGAATGTGAAAATTGACGAGTAGCCAAGCAACTCTCGAGTTTTACAAGAATCTTTAAGTATGTTTGCAGAATCACAAATTAAACCGTGAATTTTTTAAATTGTAACTAAGAACTTGGGTTTGGAATGATCACTAATTCCTAATGAAACAAAACGAGACGTGACTTGGCGATGCTCAAATGTTATAAAAATATATAAAATTGCGTGCGTGCGAAACTATTCCTAAACTGCATTTTTTAAATCTGTTTCATTTTTGCGTGGTGTGCACAGTGCAGCCGTCCCATATTTATTATATTCATGTATGCTGAGCTTAAGGGTCAGTTTAAATTGCACCTGACGAGGAATGTTTTTAATGTGATGCATTCTCTAGTAGCATTTCAATCCAAATCAATAATTTAAAACTTTATTTAGTACACAAGAAGATACATATTAGGTACTGGTCAAAGTAGTGGTTTCAAAAATTGACGTTATGTTGAATATGAACTGACCCTAAGAGGTCAGGATTGTATTCATATTATAAAGCTTACATGATAATAATGAAATCATCTCACGAGTGCGATGTGTCTGCACGCGTATATCTCATAAACAATCGTACGCCTCACGACCACGTAATTACGGTATATTGATCGAGGACGATTGAGAAATTATTTGTTTGATTAAAACTTAATTCATCTGTAGCTTCTTATATATTAAAAAAAACATACAATCGAATATAATAAAACCTTCTCCTTATTGGTAGTAAAAAAATGCGATCAAAAAGTCGCAATAGGATATCAAATGACAAAGTGTATTCGTTACTGATCTACGTAAAGGAGAAAAAAATAATGTTGTAAAGAAATTAAAAACAAGCATGTTGAATTTACCGCATTGTAAATATTACCTCTTATTACACAGAACTTTGTGTAATGTCCAGATTACTGAATAAACGTTTATTTATTCATTTATTTATTTATTTATTACAGGAAAACGCTGAAATTCGCAGAAATTATAAACTGTTTCGAAAAGACAACAACTACAAAATTTTCATTGTCGTGATGAAGATGACGAAAATAATCCGGTTTTGGTGACGGTGGCTACTTCCTTAATTCGTTGAGACCGACTTTTTGCATGACCATTCAACGCATGAAATATAATTTTAGTTCTTGTCAGATGACAAAATAGTTGGGGAGGGGAAGAGGGGATTTCGGGAAAAGCTCGAGTGTGTCAGATTAAGCTTGTATAGGCTTCCGACATATTGTGTCTAGTTATCATGGTATAGAAATCAGATTTCTCACGTAGTGGGATATTTTTATTTTATTTTTTTATATTGATATGTCATCGGATCTATCAGATTAAGATAGGGGAGGAATATTGTTTAGTATACCCCAAAGAAGCTTCCACATAAAGCACTGACGATTCAAAGGTCAGTTAAGCCTGTAGGGACATTTGAAAATATAAAAAAAAAAAAACTTCATATTTTCCTAACTAAGCTTCGTATGTATTTTATTTTGCACTAAACTAAATGATTTAGTCCTTGTTGTCTAAAATATATTTATAATTTACCTAAATAAGCAATTTTTTGAATATATTTTCTTTTTCAAAACTTTAAAATGGCTGCATTTTCTGAACCCACCGCTAAAACAAAAAACGCTCTTATTATTTTTCTATCAGTTTTACCTAATGTAAAAAACCTACTAGGCCTTCATGACGCTCGAATGACTACACAATTAGCACCTTCCCCTCCCCTACTATGGCGCGCATCTAACTGGCCCGCAATACTCAAAGGAACTTGGAATCTTCCAACACTGGAATCGAACCTAAGACAAGAGGCAAGGCGTTGATGATGATGATGACAGGACAGAGCCCAGTGAATAAAGAAGCCCCCGGGCCGGTACAAATCGCATTAACATAAAACAGACGCCCCAGTCACGTTCCGGCTGAAAAAACAACGCCGACCATTTGTCGCTATCCCACACGATCGACGCTAAATACTGAATTAATACTACACTGTATGCTAATATATACATACTAATATTATAAATGAGAAAGTTATGCTATACACAATCATAAAAAGTATGAGGAAATTTGGGACTGAGCGAACGATTGAAACTGTGAATGCTTTCAATCACATCGGCTTCCACCTAAAAACTAGATCAAAATAGGGAAAAACAATGGTAGAAAAACATTTAAAACAAACAGATAGTTCCAGTTTTGGTTCGGTGACTCGACTATAAACAGTGACGGATTAAGACTACTTGATGCTCTAAGCAATCCATGCCTGTGTCCTCCCCCCCCCCCCATCCGTTTTTTGTCTTTCTTCAGACGTGATGCCGTAGGCAATTGCTTAATTTGATTAAGGGTTAAGGCGACGCCTTGATAATTTGGCTGTAGCGATGCCGATTTTTCTCAGCAATGACTAATGCTAAGAAACTAAAGTTCATTGTCAGTATTCATCATGTCTTTGTCTTTGAATTGCCCATAGCATAACACGATTGGACAACTTTTATAACACAGAATTATCAATCGAAAAGACCTCTGTAAAAAAAGGGATTCCTATTTTTCCAACAGAGGAGAGTGATTTAAGGTTCCAAAATTTGTACATAAATTGGTTGAAGCATACACTTTAATATGTGCATAGCTTATATGAAATGTATTTATGGTTTTTAAATTACGCGACAAAAACCATTTTGTTGCTTACGCCCTTTCAATTTTTTGCTGTTCCATTGCTTATTTTCTATGAGAGGCCGGCCCGGCCTCTCATAGAAAACAAGCAATCTAAAACATATCCAACACGGTTTCTTACTTTAAGGCGGCGTCACCTTAATCCGTTACTGACTATAAATCAATATAATAAACTCAATACTCAATAGTAAGCAATACTACCGCAGAATACAATGATACCCTATAATTATTATTGTCGTGTTACTTTTTTCATTTTTCTTTTTCACATTATGAAGAAAATGAATCATGACGGAGTACATATTATATATACATTTAAGTGCCTCAGTATACATTTAAGTGCCTCTTCGCAGCCGCCTAATACAATTCCCGGCAATTCCTCACATGCACCAATGAAATTATTAGCGTTATTCTGGTCCGGCTGTATTCAACTATTTATTGCGGTGTAAATTTTCGCATACACGTCAAAATAGTACCGTAGGTCGGCGCGTAGAGTATGGACGGATAGATACGGCTATAATTTAATTATTTATGACATAATGTGTAACGTCGCTAGCCTCTGTTTTGTGAGACGTAAAAATAGATATTAAAATTGTGACCTCAAAATAAATGTTAATGTGATATTCGAATAACTACATATTATCATCTGATACCTTAATAAAGGAATTCTTAATTTTAAGATAAAAATATTGAAAAGGGGGGCTGAAATTATTTTTAATTTGTATTTTATACAATATCAGATCACCCGGTGAACTTTGTATCACTTTTCTCTTAATATTATCCTTCTCAAATTTCCTCCTAATACTAGCCAAATTGGCTCGCTGCTCTCGAGTTAATTGACGTCGTACTAGTAACGCTGTACAAAACGATTTTCACTTCAACCGGCAAGCTTAGCGAAGAACGATAGAAGTGCGATGTCAGATTTAAGCAATAAATAAATAAGATAAATGGATTTTATCCAAAATATACAGATTAAACTTAAAAGTAAATTATTTGATACTTGCGTTCTCCCTGTTTTAATGTATGGAAGCCAAACATGGTCCCTTACCAACCAAAACTTAGCCAAATTAACCTCCTGTCAACGCGCAATGGAGCGTAGTATGCTTGGCATAAAGAAAATGGATCGACTAAGAAACCATGAAATCAGAAATTTAGGCAAAGTACAGGACATTACGGTGAAAATTAAACGGCTGAAATGGAAATGGTCAGGACATTTGATAAGACAAATGGAGTAAAAAAAGCACAGAATGGTGCCCTAGAAACGCCAAAAACAAAGAGGAAGACAAAACAAAAGATGGGCCGATGACTTTAAACTCATAGCGGGAGTTACTTAGAGTAGAGTAGCCAGGGACAGAGTTGAATGGAGGAGGTTGGAGGAGGCCTTTGCCAAATGGCATACAGAGCAACATGCCTAATAAACTATAATTATTATTTAGAAGTAAAATTAGATATAATATAGAAAATAATGTAATAGTATAGTGATGTTGTAGTTAAGTAGTGTTATGCTCTGTAAGAATGGCTATAAATAAATAAAGAAATAAAATAAGATAAATAATAATAAAGATAATAAAGAAATAGAGGAATGTTCGCCCGGAGTCAGAGCGACAGACACTTCTCGCCCAACCACCACACGGAGTGGAAGTATTTAGTGATACAATATTCTGTGTTAAATTTACTCTCTCCAATCAATGTACGTATTGTACTGTCAGAGAAGTTGATTCTTATGCAGGTCGGGGACCTACGTAGTTTGGTTGCGTTACGTCAAACCCAGCTAACAGATCACAATTAACATTGAATTGACATAATATTCGACCAAATAACGTTGGTCTATCAACTGCATAGGAATCAATTTCCTCGATGGTACAACTGATAAACTTTCTTTTTCTTTCTCTTTCTATACAACCGTGAAAATAAACCCTTTCACTAATATACAAGTATGGTCAACGTGCATCTTCCACAAAGCTATATTTAATATATTTCATCGCCCTCTCTACTCCTTCCCAGCTCTACACGCGGCTTATACGTTAATTGTGTACGGAGCCTGTTATTAGTCCCCGACGTTCGGCCATTGTATGGGCTTGTGAAATATTCTTTAATGGCGCATGACCTAGGACCTAGGATCTCCAGGTCATCGGATTTCAATACATATTGCAGCTCCACCATAAATCTATATGTGTATGGATAGAGTAGCTGATGGGGAATGCGCTAAGATTCTCTATAATGTTATTATGGATAATCTGTGTAAACTAGGTAACAGCTAACGGGTGAAGAAGTAAAGGAAAATTCTGAGCTATGGATTTTGATATGGGGTTTGTTATTTGTAACATTTCGGCACCTTTCCAGAGCCGTGGGCACTTTGGGCGTTATAGTTCCTGTAACTATCTTCTATGTTGGGTTTCCTGTAATAGTAGATAAGTTTGTTTTAATAAATAAATAAAAAATAACTAAATTTATAAAACTTAAAGATTTAGGAAGTTTTAAGCAAGTTTAGTTTAGTTTATAAAGATTATATTGGATATGATATTTTGTCACCACAAGTGACTACGGCCATAGGAAAACAGTCGAGCCGATGGAAATAAAATAGTTTTATAATTATAAAGTATGTATGTCTGTATTTACGTGTATTTATGCTACGAATAATAAAAACTAAGGAAACTTAACTCCCATACTTCAACGGTTTTGAATTTGGTTCTTTTCGCATACTAAAATAAGGCAATAGCTACAAAACAATAACACTCAAAACGAAAAATTGTTGGAAATAATAATTGCCACTTCTATACATACACAAAATTGTGTACCGAATACATTCATAGAGTACAATATGCATGTGTTCGGGTCTCATTTTGTAGACTCGTGGAACAAATTTTTTGACAAAGTCACTCTTCCTTAGATTTTATTATTAGTGTTTATGTGTTCAAAGTCAAACCCATACCAATGAATTGATGAAGATAAAATTTAATACAGGAATAGTTGTAGTACTCATTAAATACATTTGAACATAGCAAATTTTTCGATTCTTGTGCGAATTTCTACGCGAGTTAAGTTGTTCGCAATGCAGGCAGAGTAAAGAAAGTTAATAGCTGAAATCTAAAGATTGACCGAGTTATTAAACCATTTGTTTAATATTATAACATTACAATTGTAATAAATTAGAGTAACATAATTGTAACGTAGTATGTTTGTTCGCACAGCTTGAAACTACGCCCATTGCTTGTCCGAGAAAAATCATTACATCAAATTGATCTCAGATACGGCCTATATGGTTTGTAAGATATTAAAACAAAAGGCAATGTCTGACGTTGGGGAATTTTTGTCCATTGACCTACCTCTATGTCTCTTTTATATGTGCAAAAACATCGATTAGACATTTAAATTTGTATGCAGCTTAGGTCATTTTTCCGTTATTTATCCTTAAATTGTTTTTATTTTATATAAAAGAGGACCAACAAAATATTTTTTGGAGTTTATTGGAGTTTACTCCTTAAGAATCGATTTTCATATATAAGGCGCCCGATATGAGAAAAGTCCTAGGGGTAAAACCTACTAACAAGTACGAAACAAAAATGTGTCACGTTTTTGGACGACGGAAACTTTCTAATTTGGCTGTGAGTGTATTAAGACCATAAAGGTAATATACCTATCGGAACATAATATTATATAAAATAATATAATTATATAATAATATAATATAATTATATTATAATAATAATAAAATAATTGTATTAAATAATTATATTATAATATTATATAAAATAATATAATAATATAATTATTTCAAATTCAGGGAGGGGGTAGCCGAGGTGTTGCCTTTGATGTTAGAAGAAACCCCGTTCCTCTAGAGTCTAGGCCTATTGGGAGCGGAGTTATGGCTACTTTAGTAAGACGTTTGACAGTTGCCGAGCTGTCAATGTCAAAGTTTGAATGCTTGTAACTTGGCAACTATTTGTCCTGGATATGGGTTTCTTCGGCTTGATATTCCTGGATTTTTCTCCTCTATTTGATTCTGGATTAGAATTGAGAAAAAAAATGATGTCTCTGATTTAGTTCAAACTCAGGGAGGGGATAGCCGAGGTGTTGCATTTGATGTTAGAAGAAACCCCGTTCCTCTAGGCCTATTGGAAGCTGAGTTATGGCCGCTTTTGTTCGACGTTGGACAGTTGCCGAGCTGTCAATGTCAAAGTTTGAATGCTTGTAACTCGGCAAATATTTGTCCTGGATACGAGTTTCTTCGGCTTGATCTTCCTGGATTTTTCTCCTCTATTCGATTCTGGCCTTAGAATTGAGAAAAAAATATTTTGAAATAACTATGGCAGAAAGGGGTGTAGATAATATTGCCGGAACATCTGATTTCATATTATATTAATCTTTTTTCAGTTGAATAAACTCTTTTTGCGTATGGTTAGATACTCGTACTTAAGGAGTAAACTCCAGTCGTGCGTCGAAGCTGACACACTTTTCTTCTCTTCTGCTTGATTGCGTACTAAGTACCTATACCACAATTTAAAGGCAAGAGTAGCGTAACACGATTGACCGACAACAGATGGATGAGAGTTGCCCATGGGGATGGTTGACAATCGTTGGAGAAGACCTATGTGTACGGCTATAAGCTGATGATGTTTAGGATATGTATTAAAATAGTTTATCAGTAATAAATAATTATTATAGTAGAAGAATATAATATAACACAAAATTCAATATTTAAAACTGAACATATTTCGCTTGCGTTGAACTCTTTTTCATTGAACAAATGTCAACTGTCTCGATCCATTTCTATGAACCATAATACTATTATGTTATTTTGTGTTTTTATTGTTTCATTCACATTTTTAATCGACTTTAAAAAAAAGAGAGGTTATCAATTCGACGCGTATGTATGTAATATTTCCAGAACTGCTCAATTTTCGTATATGTTAGTCTATATTAGCGTCTGAGCAAATGTGCCAAATTTCAAAAGCGTATGTATCTTTTTATGTTTGTGTTCGCATATCCCTGAACTACTACACCGTTTTCAGTAATTATTTTTTTGTTGTACTAGGTATTGTTCAACTTAGGCTCTAGTGCGAATTTCATCAAAATCGGTTTAGTGTTTTTGGAGGTAGGGAGTTTTAATTCTCAATTACGTACAATTTAGAAGTCGGTCTTATATTTTTAAATAAAATAGAGTTATTTTGTCTTAAGTAAACCTCAGAAGCTCTTCAGATACTTAATCTATCTAAATGCCAACAATCAAGTAAGACTACATCAATTAAAAATAGTTTCGAAATTGCTCTGAATTACAAAATCGATGCAACCGATAGTGTTATTTCGCGTATAAACTTTAATAGCCTCCAGCAAAAGTAAAAGGATCCACCGATTACGACACACACATCGGGTGGTCCATTACGAATAAAAAATCGATACACAAATCGATTATACCCGTAACAATTAGAACACGAATGGGCACAGACAATAAATAATTGGTTATTATAAATCAAAGTGTAATTACTCGTCCATTGACAGACAATATCGTTCAGCGTAATTTGTTGTGACTTCCCATAGATTTGGTGTGGATAGAGATGGCATGGGAGCCAGCTAAGTCCAGCCAAGTCGATGATGACAGTGACGCGAGTTTGACAGTTCCTCCCACCTCAACAACACTGTATGCACCTAAAGAAAATAAATTGTGTCAAGTGAAGCCTTTTTTTTTTTGATGCGCAGGGGAAACCCATCATGGGTCCCCCGGGTTGGGTATGTGCCTCAGTAAGCTGAGTCGTCCCGGGGGTATGTGAGACTCCTACTCACTAAAACCACCTGCGGTTCGCCTTCAGCCCTATAAAGGAGGGATGTCCCGGATCTAACAAACACGAGACTCCCTCCACGACCGGCCGGTCTACCTGGGACCGGACTTCCACCAAAAGTAAGGGAACGCTTAGGCAAACTAAAGCGTTCCCCTCGTTGCCGGGACTGCCTAAGCCGGGGAGGTTCCTATCCTCTCCCGGAACCCCGTTAGACGAGAGTTAGGAGGTTCGCATAGCGTCGCCTCCGCACTCCCGTCGTACGTAGAGAGGTGGGAAGTCAAGTGAAGTGTCAAGTGAAGCCTTCAATATCCCTTTATAATGTTTTCTAGGTTTAAAAACTTCTTTAACAAACCTAATGAAAAAAATAATATCTCATACAGTGATATGAGATATTATTTTTTTATATTCGATATTAATATCGAATATAAAATATCTATTAAAGTATGAGATATATTTTTTTTTTATTTGCCGTACTTCTAGTTTTAAACAGCGAAAGTAGTCTGTTTGAGGAAGTATAAAGTTGAGTTAATTGTTTTTTTTTAACGACCTGCTGCCTTACTCCTGAAACTGATATCAACTTGATACGAGTCTGATTTCGATTTCGTTTTTGATGTCATTGTAATGCGTAGGAATTCCGGAACAAAATCGTATCAAAATCGAGATGTTGCTATGGCGTCTTGTCAACGTCGTTATAGCAACGTCGATTGTAATAAAGTAGCAGAAGGTTATATCGAAAAATAACGAAAAATATGAAATAATGTTTGTGTTTTTTCGTCATACCATAAAAATACAATATATCTTTAGAAACTTTAGATGGAAGTGCCCATTTTCTACTTTATTTGGTTTAAAATAGTTATTTTCGTTAAGGAACATCTTGACATTACACTTAACTTTGTCAATGTGTCATACATATTCTAGTATTTGTAAAATTTGTATCCCTGCATGCCGATATTAAAAATTAGTTTTTATTTGGAAAATAATGGTCCATCCGACGCACCTACAAATCGAGATGTTGTTGAGATTCCTGGAAGAAAATCCAGTAATCGCAAAAGGGTACATGCGGGCGAGCCAAGCTAAGCACGATACCAAACTTAAATGGGACCGTATAGCTATAGAGCTTAACTTCATTGGAGGTGCCATCAATCACATTAAAAATGCTTGCAGACGAGCCATAATATTATTATGTTAAAATAATAATTAAATAATTATTATAACATATACAAAAAATGAAATGACACCACACCAATCAATACCCTAGTGACCCTAAAAAACGTTTACAATACCTAACTCGGCAAATATCGATCGAATCGATGTCGATGCCTCTGTTGCTACCGTGAAATTTGACGTTTTAAACGATCTGTAAATCGATTCTCAGACAATTTTGTTTGTCGCGAGCACCTAAGATTTCGATTTGGCGAATGTTTCGATGCTGATTAGTTCCAAATTGAGCCGCAGCCCGATCGTGCGCTAGCATAGCTGTCAGGAATAGCAAAATCCATTGAGGTTGAATTAGTTTCAAATCGATCCGCAGCACGATCGTGCGCTATTTTAGATGTCTAAAATGTCAAAAGCCGTTGAAATCGAAAATCGAAATCGATATCAGATTGGGGAGTAAGGCCCCTGTTTTTGTTGAATTGAATCGAATAGAAATAAACTATTGTTAACCGCCTAAACCAAATGGGAGATTACATTTTCAGGTGTTTTTTCAGCATACTCTGAAATCTTAACCGTTTGTCACATTTAAATTTATATTTAGTATAGTAATATAACTAAATGTGTGTGCGTGCACTTTTTCCACTATATTAAGAAATTATTATAAACTTTATTCTTGTCATTAATCTAGCAATATATGGTTTGGACATCAGGCATTTAATCTGAATGTAGTTTGGAATCAATCTTAGTTTCTTAATTTTATAATGACAAAATTAATGAAAAGAATAAAGTTAATATAGTGGGAAAAGTGCACGAAAAATTGTGTTTTATTAGTGTTCACATTGGATGCATCAAAAGGAACACACTTTTATTGTTTTTAAATCACAAGATTGTTACGGCCTAACACAACAGAAGTGTTTTTAAAGAGTTTGATTATTAATTTTGCAGACCTAATACAATAGCTGGCCTCCTCTATCTACACTACATCTATGGAATTTTTACCTTATAGTGGCGTGCTCAGTGGCAACAAATCTGGTGCTTCACAATCGGTTCACGAGGTTAGAGGTTCGCAAATTGATTGTAGAATGCAAGTGTTTAGTAGGTTACGTGTCAATTCCACCTAAATATGCTTTTCCTTTATTCATACAAGAAAGAGAGGAATAGTAAAAGTATTAAAGATTCTTTGGTATTCTAAGTTTGTTGTCTTTTTGTATAGAAAAAGGCAACAAACCAACAAAGGTGATGTGGTGTTTGTACAGTTCCCACGTCACCGTTAAAAGTGGTGGAGAGGAGCACCGTAGAGTTTTAGTGGGTAGGGCCGTGGCACCACCATCTTCGCCGCGGCGAGCCCCACATATCCGCAGTGGGAGTCCCCATCCCCTGCGTCAAATGGGTCACAGCATTTCTCTGGGTAAAAAAACCCCAAAAGCAGGCGACATGAAGCATCAGCAGACGAGGTGTCGTCGCGACACTACTGGTTTCTATGTATTTCTATGAAAATAATATATAAAATAAGTATCGCTAGATTCGTATCGCTAGCTGCGCATGGTATTTCATAGAAATACATAGAAACCAGTAGTGTTGCGACGACACGTCGTCTGCTCTCAATTCATGTTGCCAGCTTCGAACTTGTACCTTTATTTGGTCATTTTATGTCAACTCAATACTAGTCGTAACCTACCAGGTAAGTTTGACATAATGCGACCAAATCGAGTTGCTCTGCCATTAGCCTATGAATTAACTTCTCAGATATATACTAATATTGTAAATGCGAAATTATCTCTGCCCGTCTGTCTGTCTGTCTGTCTATCTGTCTGTCTCGCTTTCACGCCAAAACTACTGAACCGATTGTAATGAAATTTTGTACAGAGATAGTCTAAATCCTGAGAAAGGACATAGGCTACTTTTTAACTAGAAAAAGGGGGTGTTTATGCGTAAATTTGTTCAAATTAAGTTAGTTCCAAAAATTCATAACAGATGGCGCCAAGAGTCGCCTACATCTCGCTAGCCCTTACTCATACGTCTTTCTTTAAGAGGTGGTACCATATTGAGTTGTGTTCTTCGATTCTTTCGATTGTTATATTATACGATATTAATTAACTCACTACTCAGTACTTTATCTATCCAGTGACGTAACCTTAAACCTACCAATGATAAATAGTTTATGAGTAAAGCTAAAGTTATGTTATGGGGGCTAAATAAGCTTTAAAATTTGATATACTTAAATAAAGTTTAATTTAAAAAAAATTAAATATTATATGCATACTGCACAGCTGTTTTTGGGTATTTTTATTTAAGGGGTATCAGGGTTTTAAAAAGCTTTGACACCAATTTTGCTGACACCGCGCGCTATAAACTGAAGTCCACGCGGACGAAATCGCGGGCAACAGCTAGTTGCATATAAAATTTCAATTCAATTGGTTCAGTGATTTAAACTAACAAGTGGCAAATAGACAGATAGATGGGAACATTAGTAAGTAATACACCTGAACAATAACGAGCTAGTATCAGCACTGGGCAGTGATTCATCAGCTCACAACAGAACAAACAGACAGACTGAGATCACGAGCCGGCTTCAATGTAGTAATCACTCTGTTAAGGGGAGGACTGCAGAGTCTATACTATCACAGATTGATATTTTACTTAGATTCAATTGAAAATTCAAGAAAATAGGATATTTTGCTTTCAAACTTCCAGTTTACTTATATGGCTTAATACTTATTTATATTTTTTAAAGGTCAAACAATTTTTTATTTTTAAATGACCACTAAACAAGTCTCCTTTGTAGCAATGTTAACTTGTAGTTAACTTTAGCTTATAGCTTAATACTTATTTATATATTTTAGCCCGTCAAATAAAAACACTGTTTTTTTTTAACTACACCATCGTCTTATTTGTAGCAGCGTGAAATTTATAAAGCATACAGATGCTTAAAATGAAATACTATGTTATATGAAAGATTGTATATTAGACGCTCTGAAAATCGTTTATCGCACGTAATTTAGTCGCTCTGAAAATCGTTTATCGCACGGGGTATATACTCTACATTTTTTCGCAACGAAAACTGTAAATCTCCTTTTATCTGAATCAGTTCAACCGTTTTAGTTTAGTGTAAAAGTGTAACAGACAGACAAACAGAAAAACAGAGAATAATATGTTATTAGTCACGTTGTCGCATTGTATAATATAATGATATACTTTATTTTTCCAAGCTCAAGGCTTCCCCTTAAGAGCGATGATACGAGCAATCCCGCCGCGGTCCGCACAGAAGCCGACCTCCAATTACCGCGCCATTAAATTATAAAAATAATTCAGTTTAGGCAAGTAGACAAATTATATTTGCGGAATTGCTCGATAAACTAGTGATGTGCTGCGCGTATAGATGAATTTAATTTTGAAAACTGACAGCAGATTAGGAAATTTGCGTTGCAGACAAGCAAAGCATGTCTTTAAGTGTTGAAACTGTAAGTTTAATTTCAATAAATACCTACGATAATTTTATCAGACATAGCATAATAAACCAGGCAAAAGTTACAGCCGCTACTAACTTATAGACTTTATTATGCGCTGGGGAAACCCATCATGGGTCCCACGGGTTGGGGATGTGCCTCAGTTACTAAAGCACCCCGGGGGTATATGGGACTCTTACCCACTAAAACTACCTGCTTTTTGCCTTCAGGCGTGTACGGAGGGATATCCTGGATCTGTTTAACACAGGACTCCCTCCACGACCGGCCGGTCTACCTCACAAGGGACCGGACTTCCACCAAGTTAGGGTCCGCTTAGGCAAACTTGTGATTTATAGCCTAAGATATTGTCGTCTAGCACTGTTTACACTTATAAGTCACAATCCCTATTTGATGTTTTATCTAAACACTCGTCAAATTAGTGATTTTTAACGATAAATAAAACAATGAAATGGATATTGGATAAACGTGCTGTAAGTTCAAATTAGTTGAGCAATGAAACTGAATTGATTTCATAAGCTTCGCCAACAAATACTGCAACTGCAACAATAGTTACCACCACCGTCACCGGTTTCGGTGACGGTGGCCGATTTCATTGAAACCAAGGCCAGTTACGCAGGAGTAATTTTTTGGTGTCCAAGTGTGTGCGCAGTACACCAAGAGCATTATCTATTCCTTTTACTCTCATAACCCAGTGGGACGGACGACCAACTCGACTGGCGAGAGATCAGGCGCAGGACCGACTTTTTACATGCCCATCCGACGCATGGATCATCTTACTTGTCAGACAATCAGGTGATCAGCCTGCATTGTTCTAATCAAACTTGGAAACAATATGTTTCCAACGCGGGAATTGAACCCATGACCTCCGAGTCAAGAGCCGAGCTCTGAATCAATAATTATTAATTAGATTATATATATTATAAAACTAGCGTTCATTGAGAGAGGCCTATAACCAGCAGTTGACATTCGTCAACTGCTGATTGACTGCTATGATGATGATGATGATGATATAAAACTGATTGAATGTGATTATAAAGTACCCTTTTCGTAGCATTTATCGATATCGATAACACGCTGTCCCTCCCTACGCTATTACCGCGGCGCCGTCTGTAATCCGCGCTCGTTTTATTTTCGCAAATCAGTGTTGCGGTCGAGATTAGATTGTACCCGGACATCGGACGTGGGAGTTTGTATGTTTGTCTGTATGTTAATATCATCATCGATAACTTTTGATTTTAAGGGCCACCACTACTACTGTAATTGTAGTCTATTGAACTGTTTATTATAATATCGAATTATCTAAATATATAAAACTCAAAGGTGACTGACTGACATGGTGATATTCTATCAACTCACAGCCCAAACCACTGGACGGATCGGGCTGAAATTTGGCATGCAGGTAGATGATATGACGTGGGCATCCGCTAAGAAAGGATTTTGATCAATTCCACCCCCAAGGGGTTAAAATAAGGGATGAAAGTTTGTATATAATAATACTTCTTAACGCAAGCGAATCTGCGGGCAATAGCTCGTTTATAATATAAAAGGTAATTAAATAAAAATTAATGTATTCTAATACATTATTTTTTATTTAATTACTTTAATTATTTAGAATAAGTACCTAAGAATTTACATGCTATATAATTATTAGTGAAAAGTGTGATCTAAGAAAGACTATTAACTGTAACACCAAAATGTACTTACCACTTTTGAAGCAAATAAAGAAATATGAATATACTTCCTAACAAGTGCCGAATCTACCACTTAACTTGACAGATGAAGTATGGAGAATATGTCAAAAAAGCTGTGAATAGCATATTCGGCACTTTATCAGTAAGCGGTGAAACAGTCCCTAAGATTTTGTGGCTGAAGCTAATCTGCTCACTATCGCTTTTGTTCATGTCAAAAAGTTATCCAATAAAGATAATAAATAGACAAAACGCCTCAAGACCTCTGGCAAAAGACATATTTTTACATTCAATTCAATGTAAACAATATACATGTCCTTTATAGCATTCAGTGGCTGGATATAAACATCTAGAGATCCAAAGTACTTAGTAGGTAGTTAAATAAATGCAAGTTACATTCGATTTTTTTACATCGAAGTTAGAAATAAAAACTTTGAAAATGTTTTTTCTATAATCTTATAATTTTTTACCAGTTTCTGCAATTGTACTATCAGAGAAATAGATTCCTATGCAGATGGCGGACCTTCGTGATTTGGTCGCGTTATGTCAAACCCATCCAACAGATCACAGCTAACATTGAATTGACATAATCCGAACAATTGACGAAAGTCCATCAACGAATTTCTTCGATGGTATTTTCATATTTATTCAAGTCCCAATAACTCGGTTGATCCAGTTAGAGCTGATGATGATGAAGATAACAACAAGAGAATATTATGTTTAATTAAATATTTATTGTTCTGGGGCGGGGCGGTCCTCCCATAGCCCGTATTGATATTGTTTCTAGATGTCTGATTACACGTGGGGCCACTAACACAGCGATATCTACCATTTTATTGTGCCAACTAGATTGATTTCAGATATCGCTTATAATATACTAATGAACTAAGAAAACTTCGAAAGTGTCATACCGGGTTGCAGCGCCGGTGGTTACACCACCGCAGTATCATTACTTTGATAAATCAGTTGCGTTCAGCAGTAGACGGTGATAGTGATGCTAGTGATGATAATGGTGATGATAAAATGAATTGCAGAAAGTTTTTGTCTTTGTAAAGAAGAGTCTGCAAAATGAATCGTGATCTTGTCTAAAACGGGAAGAAATATTTATTTTTATTGCTTATTTCTCCCTATATTTTCCCCAGCCTTTATATAATATTTTTAGTGCTCTATATGTAGCGTACATAGCTCGCTGGCACATAAGCCTCAATTTATTTCACCAATACAAAAACTTTTTATACAAAGAGATTCTTTTCAACAGTAGAATAGTTAACCTGATACATTCACCGTCCATAAATCTGTCAATTAGTCACTCTACCGCTTCTATCGCATTATTTCGTAACCATGCTTAGCCTGCCGCTGTTTTCATAGCCCCACAGAGGTCGCGCTTACTCGTTCAAAGGTCGAGTGATCGATGCTATCGGTGAAATTAAAAGTGACTGTTTGTTCACATCCGGGAACGCCAGACTAATGTTCCCGAACCTTATGAGATCATCATACCTTGAAAGTAACAATTAAAAATAATCTATAATGAACTAATATGATTTTTTGTCCTCTGATATTTGATGTCTCAGAAATACTTGTCTAAGAATGGAGAAACACAAGTTAAGTGCTTAGACCGGCTTATTTACTTACTGAAAGCAGATTCTAGAGTAGGAGAGCTGTTGGACCCACCCCTCTATTTTTGGGATTCGGTAGTGACTACAGGGAACCCTTATAATTTCCATCCGTCCGTCCACTCTTCTTAACTTTGGTAATTACAAAAGTAACCTGTTTTTAATCCGAAACCAAAATTTCAGCCATCCCAGTTTAAATTTGGTCATTTTTGTGTGAAAAAGCATACATAATACTTATTATTCATAAACTTTCACCTTTAAAATATTATTATTAGTTTAATATGATGCGACTACCAAGTTTAGATAAAATCGGCACTAAGTATTCAAAAATAGCTTTCATACAACTAAAACATGCATTTCAAATAGGACTAGCGTATATGAAGCAACAATTATGACATTAAGTACCGATAGACATCTCGTTTAGCATTTTGTGCGCCCTAAACGACGTGTATCTGATTTCGTTACGGCAATTTATAAATAGATAAGGTAAGTGTGCCGTGTATGTGCATCTATATTGGACGGTTTTGTTGCATAAACATGTACCGGGTGAACTTTAAACTAGCGTTTAGAGTTTACGGTATATAATACCGCCTACGGTGATGGTGACCGTCACAATCAGGCAAGCTGAGTTAAAGTAATTTTATAGTGCCCGAGTGTGTACGCAGCGCTCTCTTTTCCTTTATTCTAACAGCCCATCAGGACGGATGACGCCTCCTAACTCCTAAGATGCAGCAAAGTTTCTACAATAACAAAATTGTTAACCTACACCAGTAAGTGGATAAGTTAAAATTAATATACAAAAGAATTAATTATATTTTAATACAATAATATTATTGCGACACACTTGTGACTGTTACAAACATTAATAAAATCGGCCAAGTGCGAATTGGACTCGCTCATGAAGGGTTTCGTACAGCAGACTAGGAAAACAATTGATGTCGATTGTCGAACAAAAGAAGGAAAAAATTCTAGTAATCGCAGTTGTGTAGGTACAGCTTACGAATTAACAGATGGATAGACAAAGAGACAGATGGTAAAGTTTTAATATAAATAAGTTTTTTAACCTTTGATTACGAAACCCTAAAGCGATTGGTTAATCGAGTTCCTAATAAGTGCGCACTCAAATTAAAATACATCTTGAATAACTTAATACTAGGTTTGCTTAGCACTTCACTGTGAGTTATTGTCATGTTAATTAGTGAAATTACAATGCTTATGTAAGTTAGGAAATTGTGTGCTTAGGAGACAGTGTTAATTTTGTACACGTGATTGAGCAATGTAACAGCAGAAAGAACAGCGATAATATCCTCTTTTATTTACAACACTCTAAGGCCCACTTGCGCAGTTCTGAATTAAAGTTAACTCTGGGTTAAACATTATGTCATATCTGTCACTCACCAAGTGAATGATAGAGATGACATGATGTTTAACTCAGAATTAACTTTAACTCAGATCCGCGCAAGTCCGTCTTACACTTTCATTCTAATAATCACAAATTTCACAATATGCAATATTGAAGTTAGATTATATTTATTAATGACTAAATTGACGTCCGCAACTTCGTGGCAACAAAATTCGTTTATCACGCGGGAACCGTACATTTCTCCGGGATAAAAAGTATCCTACGCCCTTTCCCGGGACTCAAAGTATCTCTATACGAAATTTCAGCAAAATCGGTTTAGCCGTTTGGGCGTGAAGAGGTAATAGACAGACAGTCGGACACACACAATCGTATTTATAATATTAGTATTATAATATTAGTATGGATATGGATTATTGTGCTAAAGCCTAATACTTTATCATGCTATACTAATCGACATAGTCCCTTTTAATGATATTTCTATAACGTATTTTTAAAATATCACTAATACCGGTTTACTATATTTAGTACATTATTAACCCTGGAGTCGTCGCGCGGATTACAATAGTAATCCACCGTTGCAAATCTAAGTATTTCAGAAAAACTACGCAGTGACATCGTTCGTCGCTCCGTGTACTTTACACTGAATAGTTGGTGCATGCGCTCAGTGCTGCGCGAGCGCCGATCGCGTGTGGTTGTCGAACAGGAGTCCCGTAAAGTTCGCAGATTACTACTGTAATCCGCGCGACCTATTACGTAAGTTTTTTTTTCATGTTATTGTTTCTGTTTTCCATAATTTTGTGGTTATTTTGAACTGTATTTGTTTTTTATCTGATTATTATTAAAGTTTATACTATTAAATTAGCTTAGGTTAATAAATTACTGGCATAATGCATATTTCTTATAATAATAATTAATTTTAGAATCACTATGGATCAACAGCGTGCTGCTCAAGTTGAAGCTTGGCTTCATGAAGATTCTGAAGAAAGGAAAGATTCTGACAATGTTTCTAGCTCGGATGATGAAGAAGATTTTGTTGAGGAGCAGAACCACGAGTCCGAGTATGAGCAGGAACCAGACATCCCAAATGAGGTATCCGAAAATAACTCTGTCTCAGTAGCTGATCAGTATTACGTTGGTGTTGATAATACTATCTGGTCAATGACCGCGCCATCTAATAGAGGAAGAACTCGTCGACATAATAATGTTTTCGTGCCTCCTGGACCCAAAGGTGTGGCACGGCAGAAAACAACTGTTGAAGACTGTTCATCTCTCTATTTAATCTAATTGTCAAATACACCAATATCAAAATCAAAAAGTCCCGATCATCGCGCCGTATCAAAATGATACGCGTATCATGATACTTTGTATTATGATACGCGTATCATTTTGCGTCCACACTAGCGAACATGATACGGCGCGATGATCGCGACGGAGATCTGATCGGAGATCTGATCGCGCAAATGATATAAATGTGGACGCACCGTAACGGACCTTATCGTCTGAGTAATTAATGTAGTGAAGTAGTGATGAGAGTTACACAACCTGTTTTTGGTCGAAATATAAATATCACGATGGACAACTGGTTTTCATCGCTTGATGTCGCTAAAAGACTTTTTGAAAACCAGACTACAATGGTTGCTACGGTGAGAAAAGATAAAAGAGAAGTACCAAGAGAATTTCGGATAGCAAGAGGAAACCCATTATACAGCTCAAAATTTGGTTTTCATAGTCCGTGCACAATGGCATCCTACGTAGCAAAACCAAATAAAGTTGTGATCATGATGTCTACAATGCATAATGATACAGCAATTGATAACAGCACAGGTGATGAACGAAAATCTGAAATTATCACTTATTATAACCGGACAAAAAACGGTGTTGATCTGGTGGACAAGATGTGTTCGCTTTATGATGTGTCTAGAAATTCTCATTTCTCGTCATCTTTATGATGGCCAGTAACAGTATTTTATGATTTGCTCAATCTGAGTGCACTGAATGCGCTGTGCGTGTATACAGCGAACAAAAATTTCGAGAAGATTACTAGACGTGAGTTTCTAATTTCACTTGCCTTTATATGGATGAAACCGTTGGCTCATAGGAGGTTACAGCAAAAATCACTGCCGCGGAATTTAGCTTTCAATATAAAAGATTTTTTAATATTTCTGAAGTCGGAACCCAACCATCTACCTCAACATCTTCGCGAAGTAGCTCAATAGGTCGCTGCCATGATTGCGGGAGGTCACGAAATAAAAGCACTCGCCGAACATGTAATTCTTGTACCAAATTCATTTGCCCGGACCATTCCAAATATGTTTGTTCTTCTTGCTTAGGAACCACTGATTAGTTTATTTTCTTTTTACTTAATTTTAATATTTGATCTCAATTTGAAACTAAAGTGCCATTCTTATATTAAAATAAGGAGAAAATTTTTGTTTTGTTTTTTTTACGTACATAAAGTTATATTTTAAGTTATATTCATTTAAATAATAAATAATACTCTATGTTACTACGTTTTTAAGTATAATAAACCAAATTGATTACTACACTCTTGTTTTATTCTTAGTTTAAAATGGATTATATATGTAATCCACGCGATCACTTACGTTCTTTTTCCAAGCGCGACGACTGTAGGGTTAAGTAATAATGCTATAAAGCTGTGAGCGGTCACCGTACAACCTACAGGTCAAACGCGCGACCCGCGCATCTTCAACAGGAATAATATATTGTGAAATACCCAATAAGCTGTCAAGCATCACTAATAGATGGCGCTTTTCTGTTGATTAATCGCACTAAAAAGATTATGAGCTCCTTTATGTCTTGTATTAATTTCTTCACAATTAACTCGATTAATTTATTCGTAGGCACATTACTAGACCATGGTCCGCTATCTGGCGGACCTGGCTTAGTAATGTCAATTCTAGGCGGCATATTTTTCTGATTTTATCATACCAACCTAAGCATTCGTTGACTTTTTACACCTCAAAAAACGCCGTCCACGATCGGCCATTGGATCAATTTCTCTGATAAAAAATACTCACATATTATCAGGATTCCTCTAAAACAGCCTTCCGCATACCTGATTGTAGTTTCCCGCACTATTAGTGAATAAACGGTAGGTTGTTCGCGGGCGGTCAGTAAGCTGATGTACCGGGTCAAACGCGCGAACCGGGATGCGCGTACCGCTATGGGAAATAAAATATATTGTTAAATTAAACGACTAATAGCGGTAATAATCCAGTGATCCAATCCAGCGGATTTCAGTGGCGGTTTACATTATTTCACTAGCCATTAGCTATGTCCACATTATGAGCTTTCGTCTTCAATTTTCATCATTTTCTTTCATTCAACTTGAATGCGTCAGCGAACGCAACACCAACATTGTCATTTTTGTAGTTTTGGATACGGTCAGAGGGCATGCGTCGCGGGTATTCCTCACGTTCGCTGTTGACTGCGCTATAACGCATGCCCTTGACGAACAGAAAAAGGCACAGTGTGGACAAAGCTATTCAGCGCTAGATTGCATTACGGCTCTGCTAGCATGCGCGAACAACGAGATATCTCACCCTCGTGTGTGTCTCGTGTGTGTATTGTCGATATCGACATAACATTAAAATCATTTTTTTACATTATGTCGATAGATTTTGACGACAGATCTACACGAGAAAAATTGTATGTCATGTTAGGGTCAATAGAGGTGAAGAGACAAACCATCAAACAACGAGAAAACATGTAGACAAATTTTTTTCGTTTGCGCATCTTAGGCCGGCTGGATTGGAATAATGAAAACCAGTCATATAGTCATCTTTATCAACCCTAATGCTAAGTTTCAAAAAATTTTAACTATGTCTTTATTATCTAAGTTCTTAAAAAATTCTCTATTACTTTACTAATAAAATAAATGCGAAGTTCCGCGAGGTAAACGAATTGACGAGTTTGCGGGCATCATCTATTATCAATATGTCCCAACTTTATGGATGCGCATTAGAAATTGTCGTAAAAGGCAGTGAGCTTATGAATTCGATAAAAGGGATTCACATTTAATAAATCCTGATGAAAATTTCGAAATCGTACAAAAAACTCGTGAAATCCACTCCAAAATATTTCACACAGATAGGTTATCTACGCGACTAGTTAAGATAACTACACTATAAAACCACGGTTAAACGCCCAGCAGTTACTTTAACGTTCGACCAAACGATACACATTATGGACAAAATAGATTACATTCGGACATAACATGGAACTATAAAGTTCGCTGGTAAAGGTGCGTACGCGTATGGAACATGGTATAGAAGGAGTAAAGATAAACTCTGTAGTGAGAGTTATTTTTATCCGACTGTGTTAGAAGGAGGGTTATGTTTTCGTGTGCATGTATGTTTGTATGGCATCCATTAGATGGTAGGTTTTGGTGTCAGTTTTACCACAGTCATGACTGTGACTGAAGGATAACCTACCGTGTAAGAGCGTGACTGACGGTTGCATGAAGCTGATTGATGAAAATCGGGATATTTTGATTTTTGCTTCATGCAATAATAAATCACGAATTTTGAGTGAGTTTTGTCACATCTGACAAAATTGGTAAAAAATTTAGAAACGTGTACCTTTGAAAATTTTGGCTTTGACTGACTGAACTGAAGAGAATTGAGTGACCGTCTAATACCATTTGTCAGTCCATCAGTCACCATCAGTTAAACATGACTGACGGAATTGACTGACGCTTGCATGCCCGTGTAATGGATGCCTTAGATATCGTTAGATTTGTGTTTATTGTCAGTATGACACTGTTTTTTTAAAAGAAAACAAAATGACAGGCTTTTTATTTGAAACTAAAATGATAACGTCCGCAACTCCGTCGCGCCAAAATTCGCTTATGGCGCGGGAACCGAATTCCGGGGTATAAAGTATTCTAGGTCAACCTTTCTCAAGATATTTCCATACCCAATAAAATCAGTTCAGTGGTTTGGGCGTGAATTGGTAACAAACAGCACACTATCACATTTTAGATAATATTAGTACGGATTACACGAAACACAGTCATTTCACTACCGTTTTCGTTTTGTTTTTCAAACCCGGGAATCAAACCCACAACTTCCTAGCCAGTGCTCTCCGAACCACTGGACTACGAATTAAACGTATGACATAACCATGCTACTAAGTTTATCTGGGTAGTAATTACCCTATCAATACATAACACCCGGGGTCAGGGGTACAATTAATTTATTACAGGAATATTCATGGCGATGATGAACGGCCAGAATATGCGCAGTCACAGCCGCCAACAATGCACTGTTCATAGTTATATTACCTGGGGTGTATAGGAAATTGATCGTTATGTAGTTTATGTTAGGGTGAGGTGAAAGGTAGCTTTAAATGAAATGTAATCTAGGAGTCGTTGGGTTTTGGGGCCAATTGTTTTGTTAATAAAAAAATGGTTGAATAATCCAGATTGTAATACTATTAATAAGTCTTAAAGTACGTTCAGTGGTAAAAATTGTACACTAAACAAAACATTGGTTTAAAACTTATGTAATAAAAATATTTAATGATGTTCTTTTTCGGGGCTCAAAGGTTATACCAGATATACCAAACTTCATCAAAAGCAGTTCATCGGCTTAAGTGTGAAGACGTTACAGACAAACAGATAGACAGACTTTGACATATTATGTTAAATATACACAAAAAGGAATTCCAGAAAAAAAAACCTCTAGCTCCAAGCCTATGTAGTCCAGGGCCCGTCGGCGGTCAGCGCGCTCTCATCTATTGTCTACACTTTTCCCGCAGAACAATGAGCATCACCAAAGCTCAGATACGCTACAACAATGTACTTCATTTGAATGAAACTTATCTAAAGCTCTAGCAATTTGATAGTCTAAAAAGCTTAGAGGAAAGCTTGCATTTATTTTCGATGCGCTAAATAAAAACACTTTAAAATATGAAAGCTTTGGTGACAAAAATTTTTGAAAACTTCTTCAGTTTCTGAGCCTTATTTTAACGATGGAATTTGATGGTTACTTTTCGTGATGTTTGTTACCAAGCTACTTCGAAACGGCTGGAAAGATTTTGTTGACATTTTGTATGCTTACATGATAGTTTTGAGAATCACCTAACATCTATTTATCGTACCCGAAATATAATCTTTGTAGCGGACCAAATAGCGTACAATCCGCAATCACGTTATCGAAATTTGCCTGAAAATCGAAGGTTCTATTGAAGTAGTATTTACTACGTCTGAAATGACAACTTTTTTTATCAGTCGAATGGTTTTCCTTTGAGACCAATGAGAAAACAATGTTAAGACAGCTGATAACAGTATAAACTTTAATCCCCAATAAAAATTATAATGAATCCAAATCATAACGACAGATATTTCAAGGGCTCTCCGGCTTTGTTGTTCAATTTGTGATTGAATCGTCACCTGTCAATTACTTGGAACTCGTGAGATAATAATTAAGGGCAGAACAAATAGTGCGGGAGCCCGCGAGCTCTCGGAGTACAAATAGTCGAAGAGCCCGCGAGCTCCCGGAGTACAAATAGTCGGAGAGCCAGATCTGAATGTTTATCGTTCGGATTCCGGTGTTACACGGCCAGCTTTCTAACACAACAATGGCCTACGCATTACCGAATTTATTGACGAATGTTTTATTGTTGGATGTGGCAAATGAACAGGATAATGTTGTTTTAAAATTATAAATACTTTGATTAATATTTCTCTGTACAATGTTAAGCAGATTTTGCTGCAAATTGTTAAAAGCTATTCTGCGTATTACTGCTGAGACTATTTTACCTGAAATTCTAGGACTATTTCCCCACTAAAAATATAGTTTCAGAATCTTGTATGTGGAAAAGTGGCAGATTGATAGACACACTTTCAGACAGAGCAATGTGAATTAAATTTTAACACCTATGATATGTGAGGACCTATTCTAAAAAATTTGTATATCCAAGTAATATTTTAATATTATATAAAGATGAAACTTATTATTAGTAAATTTTATCTACATTAATCCAATACTTTACAATCTTTCAAAGCTTAGTTACAGCAAAACATTTATTTTCCCCAACCACATCCACATTTTTTATATCATCGTATTGACCCGTGGAATATTTTGTTTGTGGAGTGGTCATCGAAGCCCAAACAGTTTTAACTGGTCTAAGCCCAAACTGAAGAGCCGGTGGGCGGATTGTCATTAGGAATTTAATCCAGGTTGTATTTTGATTTCGTTTTAATAAAGAATATTTTTTTCTCTTGAGCAGAGCTACCAGTTACATCTATCTTTTGCTACGTGACAATTCAATTAAGGTATTATTCATAATACTAAATTAATTGTGAGTTCGAAATTATCTTTTTGTAAACTTAAGACGCTGTGACGATTTAAAAAAGGTTCGATATTATGAATGAACTTTAAGACCCAGGAAAGAAAAAAGTATGGTTAGTTTGGTTAGACTTAAATTGTTTTATAAAGCAGAGTGAACTCAGTAAATTTCAATGGGAAAAAGAGGCAGAATTTTACATGATAAACAGTTAAAGAATGAACGTTTCGACACATTAAAAACTTTATTCCTTTTCGTCTTGAAGATCATTTATACAAGGTGTAACAAAACTAAGTGATAATACTTTGAATGTGTACATGTTCCTTGTAAAGAGTTCACTGTGAAAGTAGCAGCGCTGAAAGACCATTTTTTTTTTTTCACTTTTGTATGGGGAAACTCATGACGCTGAGGCGCTTGCCCATACAAAAGTGGAAAAAAATTGGTCTTTCAGCGCTGCTACTTTCACAGTAAACTCTCTACAAGGAACACATACAAGCTACAAGTAATTTATAACTTAGTTTTGTCACACTGTATACCAAATTCCATCCAAATCACTGTAGCTATTCAAGCAAGTAAAGCCAACAAATAGACATTGTAAGTATAAAATCCATATCCATACTAATATTATAAATGCGAAAGTGTGTCTGCCTGTCTGTCCGTCCGTCTGTCTGTCTGTCTGTCTGTTACCTCTTCACGCTCAAACCGCTCACCCGATTTTGCTGAAATTTGGCATGGAGATACTTTGAGTCCCGGGAATGGTTCCCGCGCGATAAACGACTTTTGGCGCAACGAAGTTGCTGGCGTCATCTAGAACAGAAATATATGATTACACATTCCTCAAGTAATACAAAATATTTATTTATAAGTTATACAACAAACAATCGTAACATCTTCGGTCGTGAGCCAGCTGCGACCTTCGTATGTAATTGTGTATCTCGCACATGAACTGACATAGTATGTGCATAATGTTATTAGTAATTAGGCTATCACACGAGATCTGGAGGAAAACTTGTTAGATTACCTATTATAATATGTTAATAGTTACATACTAGAATAAAGCTATTAACTAGTGGCTTAATACTGTAGCTTTGTTCGCGTCAATTAGTATTGTATAAGGAAATGAATGGGAACTACAATATCATGTTCCCGCAAAATAGTACGCTATGTGCTTCCCCATGATTTACTTTACTATGTGTATCAAATCAGATAAAAATTGGTCTAAGTACCTGAAGGACTTGTGTTACAGGTACCAGACAACGGAAATATATTTAATACTTTTTATACTATACATATATTTAAGATTTTTATTATATTATACACATATTTAATACACATCTAGACCCGGGAACATTGAAAAACTTTTTGTTCCGTCGGCGGGAACCCGCGACCCCGGCTTGAGCCACACACTCAACTAATTTTTGAGCCACAGAGGTCGTCATGAACTTAGAGAATTTAAATAAACAAACTCGTCAGCTCTATACTATTATCTAGATGACGCCGGTTACTCTGTTGAGCCAAATTCATTTATTGCGCAGGAATAACAAAAATAATATTCTTTCTGGGATTAAAAGCAATATTTGTTCTTTCCTGGGACTCTTAAAGGATCCCGTACTACATTTCAGCTCAATTCAGATAGACAGACACACATCTTCGCATTATTTTCGCATATTAGTATGGATATAGATTAACAATATTGTCTGGTGATTTAGGACCTAAATAACGAAATATATATTTAAAAAAAAACCTTTGCAGTTTTAGATGATTTAAACAGTATTTTTAGAACGAAGAACCACTCTTTAAATACTGTAGTGCCTGGGACAAGATTTGTAAATGACCGTAATAAATGGTTTCCCAAGCACCTACGGCATTCTCGCAACATTGTAGGCCTAGTCCGGAGGAAAGAACTAGTCAATACGTCGGGACCAACCATCTGCGAATTTCCTCTTTCCGTTTATGTATGTTTTCCTTCACCGTATGAGTGTCCGTATTGCGTACTTGAGATCAGAAAATGTGTCATTATAGGTACATGCCTTCACCCGGGATCGAACCTGCACCCTCCAGGAGTGCGAACCAAACGCCACGAACCACGAACGCTCAATTATATTACTCACCTACCTACATTACAAAGTCTCATTTACTGTTATATAAAACCTACTGTAGGTTATTTTACATGCTATGTTGATCATACATATAATTATCACACTAGCGAGAAGAGGCTATTCTAAAATAATATAACGATAAGGTAATTCTTTGACCTATAAATAAAGTTTATTTAACATCCTTTTGTACGTATCTTTAATAATACTTTATACTGGAAAGGAACATACAATAACTAGTTGTTATTGCGGAAATATTTAGGATTGCTGTACCAACAATATCTTGCGGCACTATAACATCTAGTAGGTATAGCAATTATATTTTTTGACAAAACATTGTTATGTCCCTACTTTACTCGTACTTTGTGGAAACTTAAAACCACTTCACTTTTCTTTTATCTTATCTTATATCTTTAAACGAGCAATTCTCGTGTATTACATACTGAAACAAAGACAACAAAAAACATGTTTCCAAACATAAATACTGAAACAAAGACAATAAAAATACAACTATAAATAAATTAATTAATATATATAAACACTATTTACACGGTCTACGGCGGACGAGCAATTTAAAAGGTCGAGTTTAGCCAAATTTAGTAGTGGTTCATCCCAATTTTTTTGGATGTTGGCATTGACTGGGATTTCCGCCGTACAGTTTTCACGCCATGTTTTTATAGCTTCTGTTAAGGAGTCAATACCAACGTTGCCTAATGAATTTGTGACGATTTTTTTAAAAAGTGAATTGATGCTATGGGCTGATGAAAGGAACGCCGGCAGAGACACACTAGTCACCGTTCTAATACCCAGGCCTCCGAACCGGATAGGTAGAGTAGCTTGAACACAAGAGGTATCGGAGATTCGGCAGTTAAGAACGTTGACTATTGTGTTTCTGAGGGTCTGGTCTAGTTGAGACAGTGAATCTGAATACTCCCATAAAGGACAGCACCTTAGAGCATATGTCAATTTGGGCACAAACAGACAGAAACGAATAATTTGATATGCCATATGGGACTTTATTGTTATGAGCTTGTCGGATGATTGTAAAAATTTGTTGTTTTGTTCCGAAATATAGGTGTTAAAGCCGTCACTAAAAATAGGAGCACCGAGTAAGCGGAGGGACTCTTTACTAAGAATTTTGATGTTAGGGGCCAAATTATTAAATTTTGATATCGTATCAGGTGATTGAACGACGGGATTATCATTATTAGTAAAAAGCTCGCATTTAGAGAAATTAAGTTCCAAATCAATTGATTGGAATTTCTCTATTAGGACTTGTAAATCAAGTAGGACTGTGGCTGCGTCTCCACCGAGGGTCCAATCATCTAAGTACCAAATGTTAAATTCTGAAGATAGAGATGTGATGATCGAATGTATGGTGAGGCTAAAAATAGCTGGGCCTAAAGGATCGCCTTGCTGGCAACCGGTAGAGGAAAGTAAAAGATCGCTCCTGTATAGGAGTGATGAATCCGAACCATAGCATTGTAAGATGTATTCTTGGATTTCTGGCACGTGTTTTTGAACTTCTCTCAGTAGAGCACTTCTAAAGATAGAATTAAATGCATTTTTTACGTCAACTTTAAGGACTACTTGCCCCGTTTTAGCTTTTAAATATGTACGGAGGGCGTGGACGGCAGCCTCACAGCCACCCTTACTACCAAAACCGAGTTGAACAGGTTGAAAAGTGTCCGTCAGCTGACGCGAAATATATTTACAGCAGATTTTGGAAGCAATTCTTCGGTAGGTGCAGCCGACAGCTATAGGGCGGATACCACCGTCTTTTTTTTTTAAGCCACACAAATTGGCGCCATATAAGATATTTGTGACATTATGGGGTACCTTGCCAGATAGCATGACGTTAATTAAGTCTGTCAGATCTGCTAGAAGTGCTCTGGTGGAGTCTCCCGGAGTACTGATTAGGTCCTTCAAGTGCTGGGGACTTAGGCCATGGTACCCACTGGCCGATCCTGTCCTGAAGGACATAATGGCGTGCCTTATGTCTTTTACCGATGCCTGTACCGGTTCTACAGCGGTGCTGGGTGGAAGTGGTATGGTGGGTGGAGGAAGTGAGGGGTGTTTATGGCGGAGAGCTTCAAGGGTATGTTCATCGTACGGTGCTATTGTATCATTTGAGAAAAGCAGGTTGGCAGCGCCTTTAAGGTCTCCGTCACTGATCTTTGATTCGATTTTATGTGTAGAACTATGCGAGATGGTTAGATGCGTGAGTGGGTTATCATGGGGGTTAATCGATAGTGAATGATTGACAGTGTGATTGTTGATAGTGGATCAGTTGTTTTTAATTATTGAAGTAAGTGACCGTTTATTATCTTGTATAGCGTGGAGAATGTTGTATGGAAAACAAAGGAGGTTTTCCCACCGCTTGCAGTATCCGGGATTAGAGATAACGTCTCTAATTACCAATAAGAGGTGATTGGCTACCTGAATCCTAGCACCTTTAGGAATACGCTTTATAATAGGGATTGACGATTTATAATTTGAAATTGTTTGCCAAAAAGGGATTTCGGTTGATGATGGGAGTATTGTGAATGTACTACTGAGGTTTGCGTTGTGATTGTGTGTCTTACCTAAATGTATATTCAAACCCCTTTGAACGACCGGTCGCAAGTCGGGTAACGTATGAAATTGACCGGCGCGCCCGCAGTCTCCGACATTATTTATGAAACCGCTTATCTAAAAGATAATAATATTATAAAGGACGCGTAAAAACTAATACGTAAACAGTACAATAAAATAGGCTTATAATAAAATAAAAAGAAATTGCTAAAATAATTCACTAAATAGGCTAAAAACAAACACTCATAATAACTAATTATAAACACTTATTGCAATAGTTCATTTTTAAACATATAAAATAGAAAAGCCATAAGCCAGCGTGTCGCTATTTTTCCACTTTCATTGTATTTTGGAGTCCAGCTTTCTTTTCAGCTACGTAACCTCAACTCAACGTGATGTGTGAGATGATATTTATCCTTATTTCTTACGTCATTAGATCCTTGGTATTATTGATCATTAATTTTGTCGTCCAAGTGTCTAGTAGTCCTCGGACGACTAGCAACAGCCTTTCGTCATGGGCGCTGGTACATTAGAGCTAGACTAGCTAGACTCAGCATAGGACTTCAAGTAAATTATCCAATTTATAATATGAAATCACTGACATAATATTATGAAATCAATTTATTTCCAAAACGATGTGTTGGTTGAACAAAGAAAATTTTGTTGAAATTTATTTTCGGTTCTTGATGATTTGAATTTGACACCAATGTCAGCCTCTGAAATAGTCTCTAAAAATTTTTCATTTACTTATCTTGAATTTTCCATTTTTCTGCCCAATGTATCACTTCACAAATAATTTCATCGATGTAACTCTTGTTTTACACTTTATTTAATATATTTTACTTTAGATAAATTAAGAAATGGAATATATATATATAATTGGAATCTCCGAATCGGCTCCAACGATTTTCATGAAATTTAGTATACAGGGGGTTTCGGGGGCGATAAATCGATCTAGCTAGGAATCATTTTTAGAAAATGTCATTTTATTCGTGTTTTATCGAATACCGAGCAAAGCTCGGTCAAATAGCTAGTTGTTATTATTTGTCGAACTTTTAAAGAAGTTAAATAAACTTAAAAATATAACCACTATGAAACAATAAAGTTTAATATTTTGGAACAAACGCTGTTCCGCGCAATACAAATATCACCTTGTACATCACGGTGTAATTAGATCATCATCATCACTCAACATCCGTCCCCGACCCGCGCTCACGACTCGCAGTCACGACTTCAGTAGCGTCAGCAGATTAAACAAATTATTTAAAAAAGAAGATTCAAGTAATATAATAAGTAAGACGATGTAAGGTGACGGATAAAGTAAGACGGAGTGCGAGTATATACTTTTCCTCTGTCTTATTTTACATTTAGAGGATTTTATTGTATCCTCTTTTTCAACAAACAATTTGTTGGAAGTATATCTCTTTTATCTTACGGCGAAAGTGTATGCCAGCCTCCAGCGTTTGGTTTCCACCATAGAAGCCCCTCCCGGGGTGCAACCCCTTTGGAAGTGAAAATTCCATCGCTTTTAATAGAAAAAAATTTGTTTATTGCAAGACTTGATGCGTTTTAAAGAATATAAACTTCAGAGTATAAATACATTATTGAAAAAATATATTTATATCAATGAGTTTCCAAAATACTAGAGTAGCAACGTCTTACAAAAGATTCTCAGAAATGCGTAACCACTTGATAGCTCAAAAGACAATGTCGATTCATAATGTTATTATGTCATTATGTAAGTCAGATATGCCTGCAACACTGATCTACATTATACAAGTACGCTGGATCTATGATACCCACTTTTTTGTTGTGCCTATTTGAAGCGGAATCAGCGCCCCCATTATCAGGGAAGAGAACTAAATTTGACGTAACCATTGGTAACCAATAATAATGTATTTTAATTCTCTATGGCTTAATCGTTTGAATTGTTTTTGTGTTTTTAAAGTGTTTTAAAAGGTTTTACGTAGGTTTTACGCGATTAAGTAATATATAATTATGGTGGTAATTCATGGTTAAAGTATGAAAGAGTGTATGTTATGTAAAACGCGGTACTAAAAGGGATGAGGGGTTACATTTCACAAGTAAGTGATTTTAACAGCTAATTTCTACGATATTAAACTTTTATTGATAATAATATAGGCACTTGAAAATGTGGCACTAATCTTATTATACCGTATTCAAAACATATTTACCTTTGTTTTACCGATTTTTGATAAACAATAAAATTCAATAGTGCTGGAGTTTTCTGTCGATAAAACTTATCGATATCTATAATAATTGTATTGAAATATCCGATAACTGATTTTTATTATCAAATACATATTATAATTCTCTTAAAATAATTGACAGGTTTCCGTCTGACGAAGGAAGACTGGAATTATGGTTGAAAAAAATTGAAAAGCCTGGTTGGCGTCCGAAAATTGCTACTACCGCTTGCCGTTAGTATTTGAAGTGTACAAACGTTCTCTGTGAAAATACAAGGCGCAAAAACTACCATTTGATCGTGATTATGTTTGTCTACTCTTTCTTGACAGACTGTAACTTGTAACGGTAACCAATAAAATATAATGTTAAAGTATCGCACATATATTTTTATTATTTATAAATACCTTACATACTCCACCCAAATAAAAGTGTATTCAAACGTTCCATATTTATTTATGGATCGCGTTATCCAATTAGTTAATTTCCCTCGCACTTCTGCAATCAGCGCCAAAATGTCGAAAATCAAATGAGATAAAGTAAATCGATAAAAATTGGCTTGCTAGATCCATAAATAAAGAGGGAACTTTTATATTATCACTAGATGTTCCGCGCGGTACGAAAAACTAAAAACAAAACTGAAGATAAGCTTCTAACAAAGTTTTTGTTAGAAGCTTATCTTCAGTTTTATTTTTAGTTTTTCGTAGTGCTAACTGGTAAAAATAAATGGATTATAGATAGGTACTGCTACTTCACGTTATCTACGTATGAAATCGTTGTTAATTTATTACGCCTATCTAAATTGCGGAGAGGAAGTCTGTAATCTTTGATACAAATATGTAGCGTTTGTATTATTCAATTTAATATTTTTGTACTAATGGTCGACATTATCTGAATCTGGGAACATTTCATCGATAATAGAAAAGATAGTTGTACATCACTAGTTTTAATTCCAAATACTCCCACTACTGCTATCAGCGCCAATACGGCGACATGATGGCGACTTTCAAACGTCATTATTACGTCAAATTTAGTTCCCATCCCTGATAATGGGGGAGCTGATTCCGCTTCAAATAGGCACAAAAAATCGCTGTCATTTCAAAGGATATCATTAGTCCAGCGCACTTATATAATAGAGGTCAGTGGCCTGCAAGCATCTTCGAAGTGGCAACGCGTTGCTGTCGTAAGCTGCCAATCTAGTTACGTTAGTAACATAGAATAATATCATTGATTTATATATCCAAAATACTCAATACAATATACAATCATATAACAAAACTTTTCTGCTGACTGTCCCACACTTTTTATTTGTATGGATTTGTTTAATTTAGAGGTTGTAAGCGCTGTAGCAATAAAATAAATAATATTTCATTGTATCTGCTTGTAGCATAATCAATTATACCAAAAATATTCCCAAATTAATTTTAGCCACGTAAGGTCAACACAAAAATGATAGAACTGTAATGGATTTCGTGACTGAGATATCTGGTTTCTTGAAAACGACATATTTCATTTTTTTCCTACCGTATTTGGTATAATTTTGTTATTAATTTTGTGTCTATGGTGCTATTGACAAAAAATTGCTTACCAGAAATTAGACAACCTATTTTTGTGTGCCAAAGTGTTTTTTTAATGAAATAAGGGGGCAAACAAGCAAACGGGTCACCTGATGGAAAGCAACTTCCGTCGCCCATGGACACTCGCAGTATCAGAAGAGCTGCAGGTGCGTTGCTGGCCTTTTATTGCCAGTACGCAATTATTACGCAAACAACTCAGAAACTGTAATAATCCCCGAGTAAAGTATGCTTTACTCGGGGATTATTACAGTTTCTGAGTTTTTTTGTCGGAAATAAAAATTAGTCAAACAGGTTTGTTGATTGGTACTGTCAACGTCAAACGTTTCCAATGAAAATAGCTAGTGAATTGATAAGTTCCAGTCAAAAAACCTAAAAAACAGGGAATAATCACGGATTTAAAAAAAATACGGATGTAACCTTATCTAAGCCCGAGTGAAGCATAGTAATGGCCGCCCGTGTAGGATGTGTGCGTGTCATTGGCGCCGTCACTTATGTACAATGACAGCGGGTTGTAGTACCTAGTTGCGTGTGTGAGTGTCGGTCACGTGTACAATAAACGAAATTGTGACGAAATTGTCGTACCTTGCATGCTTCACCTCTTTATAGTGTAATGTTCTATTCGTATTTTTTTTAAAATCCGTGGGAATAATGATAATTAGCTTACAGTAGTTGTAGATATTTTATTTGTGGCTTAATACCTGTTTTGAAGTGGATCTGCAAAATTTTACTATTTTGACCCCTAGATGTCAAACATAATAGGCAAAAATTAATCCTGATTCTGTATTTTTTTAATAAATAAAGTACTAGACTATTGTATTTATGTAAGATTTATATGAGTGGAAGCCTTGTAGGACAACTCTACCAAGCGAGGTTCTCGTTATAATATAAAGTGTTTCGCCCATGTTATTTTATCGAAGTTACTAAAATATAAGTATATCACCATGGCAACGTCGATCGCTATCCCGTCGCACAAACAATGGTCGCCGTCAGTCTCGGGTTGTAATAATTTACTATTATTTATTCAACAAAATATTAATACACTTATTAATATAAAAAGTAGCTAACTTTGCTGATTCTCAGACCTACTGAATATGCATATAAAAACCCTCTATATACTTAATTTCATTAAATTTGTTGGATCCGATTTCGAGACTTCAATTATATATATATATATATATATATATATATATACACAAGAATTGCTCGTTTAAAGATATAATATAACTTATAAGATATACTTCAAGAGCGCGATTCAGTTTTAAGACTGTAATTGGTACGTCACACAATATTGTACTTTTCCACTGTCAACCACTTATTAAAAACGGGATTCTGATAATCTTGAATCTCTATATCTCTATTAATACACAATAAATACATTTCACAGGAAATCATTTGATGTGTGAATCATTTTATGGTGTTCTTTGTATGTTAAGAAAGTTGACTTTGTAGCGGTCCACAATTTTTGGGTGAAAATTAATAACCTATTGACTTTTTGATTCTAATTGCTTTGTGGGTGGGTCTAGTGGCTGGTATTATCAACATCATGCCAACTATTTATGTATGTTAAAATCATTTTTTTTCTCAATCCAAAATTTGTGTTGTACTATCAGAGAAGTTGATTTATAGATAGCAGATCTTCGTAATTTGGTTGCGTTATGTCAAACACAGTCATCAATTGATTAAGAATTATATTTATTTGGCTTAGTCCAATTACTATACTATATTACGTCTGCGTTTAAATTTTTTTGATGGTAAATAGTAACGTATAATTGTAAACTCTACATTAAAAAAAAAGTACTTTTCAACGTCAAGACTACAATTATAATGTACCCACATGAGCCAGATCTATGTGCTGATTAAATGACATTAAAATTAGTAGCATTATACTATACCCATTTATACTGAGCTTTGCTTACAATGAGATTAAATCTAAGCTGAATAATATAGTAATTACTAATAATGATTTTTGAAGGTTAAGTACATTTTTAATTACGTAACCCATAGCACTAGTTCACACAAACGATCACGCCTCGCCGGCGCCCACGATGATCCATAATACTATTGTAGATCAATTATTATGCAGTATGGTGTGTTCATAGATAGATGCGGCAAGTCTCTCAGAGGCAAATATATTATGATAAAAAGAGGTTTGTTTACTGACCCTAAAAATAAAACATCGTCCTTCTCTCTTCACACTCACGCCCGTCTTTCATATGCCAGGTGAAAAAGGACGACCCGAAATCATCGCCAAGTTAGTTTTACTTGAATAAAATACGAACTCTAATGAATATGAAAAAAGTATTTTCAGCAAATTTAGGTTTTGTCGATGCCTTTTTAGATATTAAAAAATATTAAAGAAAAGACAGCAAACTTCGAAGATCCAAGCAAAAATGTGTCTAAAACGAGGTTTTTTGTAAAAAAAGAAACTATTTTATATGTTTATGTTTTCGTCTTGAGCATTTAATTTTCATGAACTGAAGTTACTTGTGTAAAAAAATCAGCTTTCTAGACCTTACACATTTTGAGATCCAGGTTTAAGTATGAAGTCAGGTTAGGGTCAGGTGCATTCTTAAGGGTTACTTAGTTAAGACGGCTACAATACCATTGACAATTGATTGACTTTTAATATCAACAAGGTTTCGAGATATATTATTAGAATTATAGTACTGAAGGTAAACTAACACATGGTCCATATTTTCATGTGGCCCCATGTGTTATTAATTTAATTTGGCAGTAAAGACAGGTTTGGCAAGTTAGGTGACACAACTTAATTATACATATAATTGAAAATCTGAAGAATGCGGATAACATTATAGTACATACTATAAAGTGATCCGCATTCTTCAGATTTTCTGTGTATTCACACTTTTTACGAAATACTTTCTCTGGAGAAATATATACAAGAACTATGTCATTTTGAAAAGTATCTCTGTCAACTTACATTGGAATCTAATCACTTTAGAACAAATTAAATTAAAAATTATTATTGTAGTCTTATTACCTAAATTATTTTTAGTTTTTGAAGTGAAAATTTCTTTAGCGGCGTTGAGCACTTTTGTGGGATGGGTAAAAACTGTGAAACTCGCGTCAGATTCTCGTGCTGATCGAAAAACCGTAAGACGGTTGGAGAGTAGTGTTTTGTGTCGAACTCGAACTCGAACTCGAATTGATTATAAGGGTTTCGATTAATTAAAAAAATCGATTTTTTAAAAATCGATATTCATAAAAAATGGGTTAAAAATTTAATCGATTGTAAGGGTTTCGATTAATAAAAAAAATCGATTTTTTTAATAATCTATTTTCATAAAAAATGGGCTAAAAATGCACAACGTTAATAATCAAGTTTTCACTTCTGCCGGCACTCCCGGAGTGCAACCCGTCTTTTTTTTCTGTTAACAACAAAAATAGAAACAAAATAATCATCCATAGGTACAACGAGTCACATCGTCGCCTCTACACTATCATATCTTTGCGATAATGTACTAAACTCATTGTCTAAACTGTGACTCCATGACACGTTTCTAAGAAGGGATCGATCGACATCAAATGCAACTAACTATACTTTGAGATCGGCGCACGATGCGGGCGCCGCCAATACTAAATAGTTCATTTGTATCTTAACCACTGACGTACTGTAACTAGGGACGTCGCATAGTTAACTATGTTTATTGAGGTACACAAGCGAAAATAAATATTTTTGTACTGTTTAATTTAGAAGGATTTTTACATCGGATAAAATATTTTACAAACCTATTTGGCAAATTAAAGTTACATTTAACTCGTACGCAGCTAGTTTGTGCTACCGCGCGCGAGCAGCCTCAATCGTCAGAGAGTGAGTAAGGGGTCGGACCCCTTAAGAACAGGGGGGATCCGTGTCCCCACGTCAGATGAAAACAGCTTATTTTCGTAGCTCTCCCCAATATTGCCCGATTAGAATGTCACACGTGTGACTTTAGGGGAGGGGGCCAGGCCCCCTCATTGTTTATCTTCAAACCAACTAGCAACAGACTAGTTAAGATGAATATAGAGTAGAATAGCGCGAAGAAGAATTAGGGTACAATTTACGCTTCTCCGATTTCATTTTTCTTATACAAACTCACGGCCAACATTTTGCCTATAACTTTTAAAAAAAAGCTATGATGATCGCTATGTGTTTAATAAAATATATTTTGTCTCCAATTTACATAATACTTTATTTTGTAGCCCCTAAAATGGGTTATTTTAGGAGTTAGACAATTCCAATCATATAATTTGACGTAATATTATTTAACCGTATCTCTTATTCTTAATTTATTTTTATAATTATTATTATACGTCTTTAAAATATCTTTAAGTGAACATTTTCTTCTGACTTATCTATACCCTTATGCGTTGATGTCTTTTATAGGGGTGCAAAATCATATTATTATTTATTAGCAAGAAAAGGTATCTAAGTATTGTACGTCAATGCATACGAAATCCGTGATTCGCTTTTTTGTGCTAATGAGGTAAACACAAGTTAAATCATTTCACAGAACGATCTCCTCCAGCATAGTAATTAATGCCAGTTCATTGACTAACCGATGACCGGCATGCGATCGATTTGTAACGGAGATAGGTCTACTTGTCCACTATTTACGTAAGGTATAGGTACTGTACTATATCGTCGGTCCTACTGCGGTCCTACTATTCCGGTCGGTCGTCCGGTACGGTCCTACTATTTTGCAAAAGTTGGATCACGTATACGTGTGGTGGGTCTATGCCTATAAAAAATACGATATCATTTTTCTTGGCTTATTGCTCATGAAAACCTATAGACGGCTACATTTTTAAAAGTTTACAAACGTAATATTGTGCCACAAAAAGTAATATTTAATTTTTTAAGCCATCAGACCAGCTCATTTTTTTAACCGTTTTCCTAACCATAATTTCAAAACCTTAAATGTGAACAGGTGCGCAAAAATATTATACCATGATAATATAAAATCTGATATGTGCAAACCCTATACTAGTTCTAAGCATGTAAAATTCCATCGTTTCATAAAATTTACAAACAATAGATAAATATTTGTAGCGTGATCTAAGTCCTTGTGAAATTAGCAATCCCCCCTCAATTGCGGGAGGGCGCCGGAAATCCCGTAGATGGTATCTTGCAGCTAATGTCACATTTGAATTATTTTCAGAATATCATCAAAGAGTATATAAGGCAACAGACCGTAATAATTGTGTTTTGTCTCTGAGAGACAAGTAGTTTTATAATAATGATAATTTTATTGAATATTTTTCTGAATCAGCTGCAAATCACCTAAATATTTTATATAAAATATTTTAAATGTCATTGTAAAATAATATTAACAAAGATGTTCGTAAATGATCAAAGTCCTTTCCATAATAATTATCATAATATTTTTTGTGGGTAAAAACTAAAACTTAACTAAAACACTATTCCTATGTCGTAATGAATGCAGCAGACACGTTTTCAATTGCTAATGCCGCTCCAAATAGAAAACTTACGGTGCTCCCTAATAGGATACTCTGCGATTAAAATCTGTGGACACACTGACGTATTGTTATTCGATGGACACACCGCGCTCGTGTATACCTCGTATATAGATCATAACGTTCAGTATTGGAGGCACGGCGGCGACGCGCGCGGCGTGCTAACGACTCGCCACGGAGAATTAAAATTAGTACATTACGTACAATTATGTGATGTGTAACCGCGGTTACTTTGAATATTTATTTAGACTTAGTTAAACGCCTTTAGAGCTATGTAAGGAGGTATATATGCTTTTATGTATAAAACATTTTTAAAATGTATTTTGAGTAAAATTGATTTTAAAGACAGAATTAACACATTTTTTACATATTTTTATGTATTTGCAACGTCACAAGTTGTGCAAAAAAGTTCTTACCCAACGAGTAAAAATAACTTTGAATAATTTTTTTCTATCAATATATTTCAAGCATTAAACCAAAAAGATACAAAATAAAAAGCAGGAATACTCTATGTCTTGTTTAATTGCTACAGTAAGATTATTTATAACCCTCATGGATACCTCAGTAACACAATATTGTAGTCTAATCTACGGTTATTAATAACGACAAGCGGGATATACATTACGGGGACGATAACATCGCGCATTATACTCTCATTAATTGTACCGAGTGAGACATCTAGTTTTTAATCTTTGAATTACGGTTAGATGGGATTTAATTTCAATGACCAATTATAGTAATCTTTGCTCTGTGAAGTTATAAGTAGACCAAAATTTTACTTATTTCTTATTCCTGAGCTATTTCAAACGACGTAAATTTGTATATTATTACTTAATTTGTTTGTCAGCAAAGTTTCAAAATACAGAGATAGTTTAAGCCAACATGTATTTTTTAACAATAATAATAAATAAAGTATTTTATATCTTAGACATTTTATATAGTAATTAGTAGATGAACCAGTAAAATTTATGTCAATTTACTTCGAAATCCTAATACAAACCTTCACTGGACTCCCAGGAAATTAGCCAAATCAATTAAGTAGTTCTTGAGTTTTAGCGAGACTAACTAAATTTAAAATTCATTTTTAAATAGATAATAAGTAATAAAAACATTATTAGTCCTTCGATAGCGGATTCTTGAAAATGTTATTGTATTCTATTGTTGTCGCGATCACCGGTGCTCTTAATATGTGGCTTGAAGGATTAAAATATAAATAAACTAAATTAAAGCAATAATACCAAGCAACAATATGCAATAATAGAAGCTTACTCAACAAGCATAAAGAACTGCACATTAAAATAATTTACAGCTCAAACGTATCGGGCTTCGTACAATGAAGTCATCACGAACTTGATACATATTAAATAGACCATAGAGCAGTTGGATAGCAGAGTGGACATGATGCATTCGTAAGTAGTAAGTCTATAGAGCTTTATTAGATTAATGGATAGAGCTTTAAATATAAAAGTTACATTATTTCCATAGTTTCATTTTAAGTTAGTGATGTCAATCAACATATTTTATTTATTTTTGATTGATATTTTAATCAATAAAATCACGAATTGAAATATTGGAATTACACATAACACCTAAAATGTGAGTAATTGCTTCTGAAAAATTGTTGTACAAATTTACAACATTTTCTTCCATTGCCGTAGTCTTTCTTATTTGAGAAAGTTTGTTTAACTTTATTCAAAACTAAATCACAATGTACATAAGAACTAAAATATAGTACTATATTTCTATTGTTGGGTTTAATATAAACGTTACATAAAATAATTTGCATATTTTTCAAACAATATTACGATCAATGCAAAACCACGCGCGTGGAATACAAAACTTTTCTTCGCCATATCTCCATATCAATCAGCCACAGGATACATAACATAGGCGACATAGAAAAAATATATCCTTTGCCTCGACAAGAAAAAATAAAAAAAAATAAAAACGATTAGGGATGCGTAGTGCGCCTGCGCGCGGAAACCGCACGTAGAGGAAACGTCAGGACGCGATACGATTTCGAATTTTGAATTTGGATTGGAACGTTAAACATGGCGTCTAACTTTTTTGTTAATGGCCAGGATTGTGTTCTTTATGGGGTATTTGAATTGTAAATTACCTTTTTATGCGGAGACAATGTTATAGAATTAAATAGTCTAAATTCGTAATCTAGTAGACTATTTAACATACATTTAAGAAGAAGACGTGACGCTATTATTTTTAAACTCTGGAGTGCTCTGATGAATTTTCGGATTCATACCTTCTGCAACTTTTCGCCACCGTTCCACGCAAAAATATCACTTCAATGTGTGGCCACAGTCTTCCACAGTGCTTTTTTGCGTAACTTTCTGCCACGCACAGTAAAACTAGACTAGAACGAACTCGCCACCAGTATTTCCGTAGCTGCACGACCTGCAAACCTTCAGGAAGACGCCGTATTTCTTCTAAAAATGCCGGCAACGCACCTGCGACTCTTCTTATGTTGCGACTATTGGGCAATCGTATCTTTGCTTTCCATCAGGTGACCCGTTTGATCGTTTGCCCCAAAATTAAGAAAAAACGTTAAGCTTTAAAAAAAACTTTGCCAAAAAGAAGAAAAAAAAAATAGTACATAATCGTACTCAGTAGTTATCATTTCTATAGCTCGTGGCCTATCAGAGAAAATTAAATTAAAAAAGCATACCACAGTTAAGTATAAACAAAGTAAGATAATGATGAGTTAAATGAGAAAGTTGAGTTACCGTTTACGTGACCGCAGTGTATTTGTGTAACTAGTCTGTGGGTACAACGATATTACATACAAATGAATTATATTTTACCTATTATTTGGCTCGTCTTGATACTTTAAGTACTTAGCTATAAAAATATTATAATGAGACAATAGGCTTCAAAGAGTACTGGCAAAAAAACAACCAGCAGACATTTTAATAGAGTGGAGAGTGAGATAGTTAGCGTAAGCTGCTACGACGCGACTTTACCTTCCACTTATGAATTTTCGATTAGTTCACGTGTCTTGACGGGAAAATGATTTTTTTTTTTAATTTACAACACTGTTACAGTAATTTTGACGTAAAACTTTGTCAAGTTAATAAGAGGTGGCCACAGCTAGATCTGTAGACTGTAAACAGTGCATCTGTGGCTTATCCATACTAATATTATAAATGCGAAAGTGTGTCTGTCTGTCTGTCTGTCTGTCACCTCCTCACGCTCGAACCGCTGAACCGATTTTACTACATATTACGATACTTTGAGTCCCGAGAAAGGATATAGGATAGTTTTTATCCCGGAAAAATGTACGGTTCGCGCACGATAAACGAATTTTGGCGCAACGGATTTGCGGGCGTCATCTGGTTCATTACTATTTTACTGACTATTATATTTTCTACGTCTCGTTATATTCGACGTCTTGGCTTTGTCCAGTGCATATAACTTACAAGGCATTAACAATACATCCAGAGACAAGTCTGCGTTATATTTTCAGTTCAATAATGCAAATATCAAACCACCTCAGCCGCAGTACACCTAATCTCATTGCGGTGTCACCGTTCAGCGCGGAAGTAAAAATGTAATCTATTTTAAACATTTGTCGTGGCGCTCCTCCGCCCTGTGGTCGCGGGTTAAGCATGGCTCCTGGTAGACGTAGCATCAGCATTAACGTTATATTATCATTTATCATACTAGATGACGCCCGCAACTCCGTTGCGCCAAAACTCGTTTATCGCGCGGGAACCGTACATTTTTCCGGGATAAAAAGTATCCTATGTCCTTTCCCGGGACTCAAAGTATCTTCATGCCCAGCAAAATCGGTTCAGCGGTTTGTGCGTGAAGAGGTAACAGACAGACAGACAGACAGACAGACAGACAGACAGATAGACAGACGGACAGACAGACAGACACACTTTCGCATTTATAATATTAGTATGGATAGAATCGAAATTGTACAGAAAATTAATACTTGTTGTTAGAAGAGACAGAGATAATATGGCTCAGAAATAGATAACGTTTTTCTTTTAGACGGGACATATTTTTGTTATATTTTGATTTTACGTTTCTCGGCACTAGCTGTATTACATTTTGTACAAAATTTTGTACGAAATTATATTAAGGACTACTTTTCATATTCCTCGAGAAATTGCGCATTTTTTAATTACTAGCTATTTGACCGAGCTTTGCTCGGTATTCGATAGAACACGAATAAAATGACTCCTAGACTCCTAAAAATGATTCCTAGCTAGATCGATTTATCACCCCCGAAACCCCCTATACACTAAATTTCATGAAAATAGTTGGAGCCGATCCCGAGATTACAACTATACATATATATACATACATAAATACAAGAATTGCTCGTTTAAAGATACAAGATTCATGTTTACTACCCCCGCAAGACTCTACCTTGTAGGCGAGTAAAGAAATTATTGTGGAAGGAAATAGTTGATGAGAATTATAAGTATATACCATTTAACTAACCTTTGTTGATAGATGTAGAAAGGTTCTACGAAAATGAGAATCTGTACAGTGTACATCAAACATACTCGTACAACTCGATGACAATATTATGTACAGTTACAACATCATATCAGCCAAAATCATCCGCTAATCGAAGATTTTTGAGTGGTCGTGTGAAACCCGACGACAGATTAACAATGATACAATCTCTTAATAATTTTATCATGACACTCTAAGTGGTGAGTGGTGGTGGAGAGCTCACACGGGAAAAGCTGGTGCTAACCATATTAAAGGTGGATTGACGCACACTGGGATAAGGATTATGGTGAATTTAAAAAAGTAATTCTGCTTAGAAAATATTTTCTGTTATATTTTTGGGTATGTGAAGAATATACGGGTGTTATGTATGGCAATGCTCTTGTACTCCTTTCACACTTAGCAAACGGATTGGCGACCATGGTTCAATTTCAATCCCGTCACTGCAGTGACGAGATTGAATGCTCTTTACTAACATTGATTTTTATTATCAGAATTACGGCATATTTTGGAGTACAATACCGACAATTCTACCCCGCGCCGCCATAAAGACGAAAGTCAGCTCGAAAGCTTCGGGGTTTTTTTTTTATGAACTAAGGAGGCAAACGAGCAAGCGGGTCACCTGATGGAAAGCAACTTCCGTCGCCCATGGACACTCACAGCATCAGAAGAGCTGCAGGTGCGTTGCCGGCCTTTTAAGTGGTAATAGGGTAATAGGGGAGGGTAGGGATGGGAAGGGAAGGGAATATGGGAGGGAAAGGAAGGGAAGGGAATAGGGTAGGGGATTGGGCCTCCAGTAAACTCACTCACTCGGCGCACGCCGTTTTTCTGTGAGAACGTGGTTTCACTCCGGTTTTCTGTGAGAACATGGTATTTCTCCGGTCGAGCCGGCCCATTCGTGCCGAAGCATGGCTCTCCCACGTATAAAAGACATTTGGAGAAGGAGATGGGTTGGTATCATTTTTTTTACCACAGAATTGAAATCTAAAGTTCATAGAGCAAAGCCAGGAATTATTAGTACATATTGGATGTAATAAGGCAAAACAAGCGCTACTGACTATAAAAAATCCCATTGTTTACTCTGCTACCATTGGGAAACCATGGAATCGGCTCTGATGAAAGTATGAATAAAATCGTCGAGTATTAATTGTTTTATTGTACGTCACACCTTAAGTTATGAAAACACAGGTTTACACCGTATTGAACCGCAGGTCAACTCAGTGGGCCGGCAGACAGTCACGGTGATATTGCTTTTACATATTTTTGTTTATTGCCTATTCAATACTACATATAAATCTCATGAATGGACGTGGTGTTTGCTTAAGGTGAAAGAAAGAAAAGTTTGAAAGAAAATTTTGTAAATTCTTTACCTTTTTTTATTAAGATACGTGAAGAGCAAAGTTATGTTAAATATTATTTGTAAATAAAATATAACTAAGTTTTCCAACTCTACACTAATAATTATTGCAAAGAGAAAAAGTTTGTTTGTCTGAATTCGCAGCGATACTGGGCCGATTTTGATGAAATTAGGCACGGCGCAAATACACGGATGAGTAATGCAGCGGCGCGTGTATAAACACCCTTATGCTTAAACATAGACCAAGAACAGATCACGGAAGGACATATTAAGATACTTTTTATTTCGGTAAAATGTATAATTACCGCAGGATTCTGTCTCTCTGGTGAAGCAGCGTAACCTCTAAAACATAACAATAATAATTATTATATTAATGTTAAGCATATGATCGCCATACTTATAAATCTTATATCTAAGATTTTATTACCACCTGAAGATAATTTAATTTTTAAGATACGATCTAACTTAAAAGGTACAAAACGTTTTATAACACCCTATATCACAAAGCGGACGTCAAACCTATTTCGACGCCAATCATAAGCGAACAATTTGTTCTAATTACAAAAAAGGTACGCGCCAAAAAGGATGCGAGTTTTTGTCCCGTCTGATTGAGCGGCAAAATCAATTTGCCTCGTGCCTGGTTTTCCCGCGTTAATGAGACGCCATCTTGTTTTTTTTTTTTTTTATATGGAATATCAATTTTTTTTGTTTGTTTACCGACAGTTTGGTATTTAGAACTTTAATTTAGTCGTTAGATCTAAATTGTCTTATTTTTAACCTTTAGAATAAAGTTATAGTTTAATCGACTTGATCGTGTTATAGTCAATTAATTTTAAACTATTTTTTGATGAATAAAGTTTTTTCGGTGATAAACAAATTTGTTTTGATAAAATTATGGTAACCCTATTTTTTATGATGTAGACCAGGCAAGATAATAATAAGGTGGCTACTGGTTAACCATACTTAGGTCCTGTTTCACCACTTCCTGATAAGTGCCGAATAGACTATCCAACAATTAACTTGACAGATCATCTATGGAGTATCTATCAAAAAAGTTGTGAATAGCCTATTCGGCACTTTATCAGAAAGTGGTAAAACAGGCCCTCTATGTTATCATTATAACGTGATGACGTTGATAATGATGAAATTATTATTTACCACATGACGCTTGCAGCTCCGTTGCGCCTAAACTGTTGCCCGGTAAAACGTATTGAAAACCGTACGTTTCTCCAGTAAAAAGGTATTTTATGTCCTTTCCAGGAACTCGAAGTACCTGCATACTAAATTTCACCAAAATCGGTTCAGCAGTTTAGCGTGCAGAGGTAACGGACAGACAGACACTTATATATTAGTATGGATGATGATCATGATTTTAATAATGCTGATGGCAACACGATTTCAGGTAATTATTGACCGAACCCGGAATCGAACCGCAGTTCGGTTTTGGACAGAAATCAGTCCGCCACAAATATGGCAGAGTTAATTACGTTTTATGAACTTACAGAATCATTTGTTTTATTAATGCTTTTGTATTACTGTTAGGCTTGTGATTGATAGGCGAGTTAGATGTTAATTTTCAAGTCTATAGTAGGTACCCGTATGCTGAAGTTTTCCAGTTTTATAACATAATTTAAAAATCAGAGTATTTTTATAAATGCCAATAATCGATTGTTTTCTGAATAAGATCAGACGTATTGATTACTGCTGATGTAATAATAATAATATAAAATCATATTCCAGGAGAAAACTACCCCACCCAAACCCCACCGTTGTTAACATCTCAGATTTTTTGTTTAAATTACTTAGATTTTTTTAAAGTGTTTTCTAAAGTACTGTTAATAATTGGGCTATTTACTTGATCAGTTCTTTCAACGTATTTTAGTATCTTATTTGCGTGTTAATTATAAAGTATTATTTCTGAATAAATTCTTTAGCTCGTGTGTATCTTCAGACTCAGACTTAACTTATTCAAAAACTGACTAACTTAGTAAGGATTATAAGTAGAAAAGATAGATTTCAACAAATACCGAAGGAGCTTAGATCAACAGCATTAAGATTTAGTTATTATACCATAACGCAAAAGTCAGCCGTATATAGTTGTGTACGTAATGTTGCCTATTTTATGTTTTTGTACATTTATAGTGGGCCTCAAAAGGCGTTATGGCCGCGCATTTGCGATGGCCCCAATACCTATAATTATAAACTTAATATAGTAATTTAATTGAACAATAATTACTACTATTTTGTGGCAACACTACCTGTGTCTTGTGCCACTAAAGTCATAAAAGGTAGCCATTGCAAGATCTTCTAATTTTCATTCGACCATAATATATTTGATCTTTGAATTTATACAATGATACGCCTTAGTATTATACTAGCTGAAAGCTGAGCATTGTGAGGGCTCGCGTCGTCACACCTTGACTGACTAGTGACAACACATCTACATATTATAAATAAAAAATACTATGTAATATTATGTTATATTATATTTTATAAGTATTTTTTTTTTTTTTGGCTAGTTACTTTTCCTCTTTCAACTCGACTGGCATTAAGTCCACCTTTGTACCTTTATGTGCATAAAGTTTTTTAAAAAAATGAAGCGCAAATCAATAGGCGTGATAGTTTTTCCATAAAGTTTACCACAAAATTTTCAGGATGTGGGATATGCTAGAGCTTGCTCCGCTCGCCCTGAAAATATTTTTATTACTTATTTTTAAAATGAAATCGTTTGCTCTATAATCAAAATGTAATAGAATAATTTCACAACTTTTTTTAAAGAAAATAACTATAAACGTTTATTACACGATTAAAAATAATCTAAGCAAAAAAAATTACAAAAGTACTCCAAAAATTTAAACCTGCAAAATTCAAGCCACTTCACCGTATCTGCTTCAATTTGTCGTTCCAGAAATCCCGGAATTTATTTACGGTATCCATCCATTCACAAAATACCGCAAAGTCTTTAATCCCCGAGGGGTATCACTGTCACAATAGTAACAGTTACGGTCGATTCTCACGAGCGGTGACAAACTGACGTTATTTTATATTATTATATTTACGACTCATTATTGTTTTTTGTTCCAATCAGCAGGGGCGCGTCTCGGAATGAGAATTATATAGGGTGCTTCAGAAATATATTACTCGCAAGATTTAACGTACAAAAAGTTATGTAAATTTTATTTATAAATTGCAAGCGTTAGGATGTACCCTGCAACAGTTTTTGCATATTTTGCTAGTAAATATGTTAAGTACATACTTGTAGATTGTAGAGCTAGGTATTTTATTGATAAAATAAGTTGAATCATCAATTTGTCATAAAATTACGCATTGAAGAATTATTGATCATCCTGTACACAACTCTAACCCAAAAGACAAAGGGTTAACCTTCTCGGAACGGTGCGCGGGCGCAGGTTTTTGTGGCGCAGTGATAATGACTGCCATTGAGATGTAGGGTGCTTTTGACGCCAAATTTGAATATGGAACAGTTTTTTTTTGTTTGTTTAGACCAAAGAGGATGAGTTTTTTGTTTAGAATGACTTTGCGAAGTTTTGAAACGTGACTTATGCAGTTTTGTCTGTCACAATAATTATTGTTTATGATAGGGGCGTGCGCAGGTGTTGCGGTTATTCATAATTATAAAAAATGGCTTCATCTTAGATTGGAAGGGTTAGCTCTGAATTCTGATACGTATAAATTATTTTGCACAATAAACAATAAGAATACTTAAAGAAGATAATCATAATACAGTATCGCTAAAGATAAATATGTACCCAGTTTTGCTCTCGTTGAACTCTTTTACTTAGCAATGTGCAAGAGTAGAACAAAGCAATTTTTTTAACTTTTTTAAGTTTTCTTTGTTTATTTGAAAAAATATTATACACAGTGTTACACAGTTTACAACAATTATTTGATTTCTATTTCAATTGTCAAATTCTAGATATTTGTGTATTTTTTGCTGTACAATTTCCGAATTTATTCAAGCCATTAATTGTTACAGATTTTACGAAATAAAATAACGTAGAAAGTGGAAATACCATACTATGAAACAGTTACTACGTCAAGAAATACGATATCACAGAGTGTATAAAATGAAAAGGCTTTAGTTGGCGATAGTGATGATGATGTTCATAATTCCGTAGAAAAGCTCAAGTAACGTGAGAACACGTAATGACCCACTAATGAGCATCGATTACCAGGGGTCGACCCCGGTAATCTTTAACCGGCTTTGTCGGTAGTGTGGTTCTGCATAGATAAAGTAGTATTAAAGGGGGTTCAATTGGCTACTGTTGATGCCTACATATGGTGCAAGAGAAAAAAAAATTGAACTAAATCATGTTAATGCTAATGTTTTACCCGTAATAAACTACTCATATTATTGCCTCTTTGTTTGGAATCTTCATAGTTAAGTAATAAATATAATTTATATCACAGGAAATTGCTATAAAATATTGTACAGACAACGATAAGAAACGTAGAATAATAAATTAATATGGTGAGTGGGTAGTGAAAAAATAAGTAAAAAAACGTATTAAAATATGTATCTGCAAAAAGTTAGCTGGGTGTTATAATTATATTGTTTCAATGCTACATACTCATATACGCACAAAACAGTTATAGGTACCCTCTGATCACTACTGATCTATGAAAGCTCTCGTTCAAACCAATATACTTGTTACACGCTCTGTCAATCACAGAATCGGATTTATTCACAAATACTACAAACACCAATCAACAGACTAAAGAGTGTAAGAGTTCGTGTCAATACTAGAACTTTCGCTTCTGTACTAGAAAGTCTTTGTGCTTTTTAGGTGTTGGTTATTTTATATTTTCATAGAATTCTACAAATACAGGGTGCAATTAAACCTTCCTGCCAAATTTTTTCCAGGGCTTAGGTATCATTAGGAGAGTCCATTTAACCAAAAAAAAATAGGTGTTGTTTTTTTTTCAATGACATATTTTATCCCATTTAAAATCGTTGCAGAACGGTCACTCACGGCGCGGGAGAATGAGAGGGGTGCGCGGGATGAGGCGCACGCGCGGGGGCATGTCACGCGCGGCCGACGCATCGTGTCCATTAATTGTAGCATTTTTTTAGGATAACTTTCGGAAGTTATTTCTCAACGTTTTAGTTCTGAGTGACTATAAAAGAAAAAATACGTGTATTTTTATTTTTAACAAGGATCAATATATCTAAATTTGGCAGGAAGGTTTTATTGCACCCTGTATAATAAATTATAGTTTTACCAAAATCCTTTCACGCCGGTTTCGGTGACGGTGGCCGTTGGTGTCTAAACACACTAGGCTGAATTACGCCGGCGTAATTTCCGCCGCAAATGTCAAATGCATACAAAACGCGACGTAATAGTGTGTCACCCCTCGTATTCGGCCCGTATTTTGTATGCAATTTAAACGCGGCGTAAACGCGGCGGAATTTACGCCGGCGTGATTCAGCCTAGTGTGTTTAGACCCTTATAATTGAAATTAGGACTAGCTACGCAGAAGTGATTTTATAGTGCCAGAGGATGTGTGATAAAAGTGCACTCTCTTTACTTTTCCTCAGACATAGATCAAGATAGATACCGTATGTCGCTCCATTTGTGTGAAAACGAGCGTGTCACTTTCTTCCTATCACTGTGACGTACCGATGATAAGAAACGTGTCCATTATCAATGCCAACGCTTCTATTTGAATTTCTACAGCTCAATACAGCCATTTTTAAAATTCCGATTGACGTCCGATTCCGATAGCAGACTAAAGAACAAACCTTCGAAACACGAGCTCGTCGTTAGGGAACGCGATATGGCACGCGAAATACATACACATGCGGTATCTATCTTGATCTATGACTGTGGTCTTTTCCCTTATAACTCAGTGGAATGTAACTCAGTGAACATGAGTGGTACTACTGGCTAAAAATCCTGATCTCTTTACCAGTCGTCTCGGTTTTTGTGTCCACATCTATAATATATGGGGAAAAAACAAAAAAAACTCACCTTACTGTCGTGTAGTAAAAATGACTGACTACCTCGTGACCGTCTTAAATCCAACACGGATCTGAATGTGTGAGGCGGCCATAATGCAATCTGCATAATTGCAGATAATTTTAATAGTTAAGATGTATATTGTGTAGATAACCTGATGGGTTAACGAAGCGACGAGGTGAGATCGCGATCTGTATTAATGGCCGCGCCCCAACCATTAAAACCACTAATGAGTGGTCCACTAACATCGTTAGTGGTTCACCAACATGACGCGTCGTAGGCCGGGATCTTATCAGGATGAGTCAGAGTGACATTGTCAAATTTTCTAATCGTGCTCTGCATTATCATAATATGCTCCATGTCAAACGTGATTAGTTTAATAATAAAATAAAATAATTTACAGATATTAGTTTAATATCTGTGAAACTAACAAAATATGGAGCACTTAAAGATCTGTTAATAGGGATTTACAGGTCCCTAATTTATAATTTGTAGATTAGAATTTACTTTATGCTAGATGTTGTTCGTAACTTCGTTCCATAGAAGTTCATTTCTCGCGTGTGACATTTTATTGCGGGATAAATACTAGCCTATGTCATTCCACAGGACCCAAGTGTGTTCATGGAAAAATCTGTTCATCAAGTTAAGCGGCAGAGAAGTAATAAGAATAAGGAACATTTATTTTGTAGAACACAATATTTTCAAATAGACGTAAGAACAAGGACAAAGTATAATGACACGTCATACAAATTTAGCATTATAGCATTTCTTATATTATAATATTAGGATAGAAGTATATTATAATATTTAACCCGGCGACTGCCAGGTTGGGTCATAATGACCCGTGATGTTATCGTTCCTATTTTCTACCAGGCTGACGCCGGGTTAATTTGGTTTATTCAAAAATAACATTTATCATTGGTTTTGAATATGCTTATGCATTGAGTTTTGAGTTTCGTTCTTTCATATTTCACATATTATAACGCATATTCCCGAATAGTGCGCCTAATGAGAACTCGTTACGAATTTAACACATCACTTGATTTTATACTTTCTAATGAAATAGTTGACTCGTTAGCAAGTGCATGAGGTTGTATGAGGCAGTATGAGGTTGTATGTGACGTGTATAAATCATCCAACTGTCAATACCGGGGCGTGTGATGTATGGAACATTTGGAGGTTCCCAGAGATATCATAGATCATTATTAGTAGAAGATTCTGATCGATACGCTCGAGGTATGGTGGCCGTGTTGGATACCTACTGATGGATGGTTGAATAAATAGATTTCTATTGCAAGGTTTGTTTAAATTAGTTTAATTTTATTTTAATTAACGCATTCTGGTTAATTTAATACTTATCATAATATTATTATGACTAGTTATATTAGTAATAATGAATAAAAAATGTAAGTCTTTTAAAGACGGTATTTTTTGATACATTATTACATAATTATTCATTTTAGTCCAAAAAATGACAGATGCAACATCTCTTATGTGCGAGACATTACTAAATTCATGTTTCAAAATTATTATCACTAGAAAGTATCTAACGCTTACACTTACTGTATTATCTGTAAGCATTATGGGATACGACAGTATTTGAATCTAAAAATTTCACATTTAATTTCACAAACAGTATCAAATCCAACGACCGTACCCTAACTCCATTAGTCACAACGTTCGGTATCACCGTATGATGTCTCTATACAATTTGTAACCGCACTCGTGAACGGTACGTAGAAATCGATCAGGTCATAGTTCACGAGCTTTATAAAACTAAACTATGTATGACTAAAGTATAGGTATAAAGCAAGGTTTCTCAAAGTGGGGTACGCGGACCCCTAGGGGTTCGCCAACCCCTAGGGGTTCGCCATTCGAGGGCAGGGGGTTCGCGACAAGATTTACGTACCTAATGGTGGCTTGATAACTGAAAGGCACGCGCGGCACTCTTTTGGCACTTTATGTGTTTCATTAGTTAGTAAGGGGTTCGCTGTCGCCTGGAAATTTTAACAGGGGTTTGTGGAGCCGAAAGTTTGAGAAATCCTGGTATAAAGTAATCTACGTGTATTGACTAACAGATGCATGTTAGCCAAATCTTTCGAGATCTACATGCTGAATCTTTAGATGTAAAAACTTGAAATTTTGCTCTTGTTACGAAGGTATCTAATATAATCTACAGACCAAATTTTTGAGGTGGAAACTTGAATTAACCCTTTAGCTTTTGTTTGCCAGTTATTTATGCCTATTTAAGACCATCCTCCGAGCAAACGACCTTGGCCATACATTTGTCGCGACGCCGAGATCGCACCGAAACCCTATCTTTTACTCATCTTAGTTCAAAATTGACCTAAAAAAAATTAAAACGTGGAATATGTAGTTTATGATATTGTTGATCTATTGGCGTGTGTTTCAAATAACAGTAATTTGTAAATACTAAGGAGATGTTGAATGCATGCTTGAATTTTAATAAATCGGTTTTACTTTGGAAGCTGATATCATTAGTATAATAAACAAAAATAGAAAATTTAAAACGTGGGAAGGAATGTTGATATGCTGAAGATTATTGCTGTATTTTTATAAAACTTTGTAGCTTTCAAATTATGAGTTTATAAGGCTCTAAATACGTTATACGGTAAATTACGGAATCTCCGTAGGGAACGCCCTTAACATAGGCTAAGTCACAAGAATAAGCTAGCATAGGTGTAGTAAGCAGGCGCACGCACACATTAACAATTAACATGATTTCAAATAACTAAAGAACCTATAATAACATGCGAATCTGCGATGGATTAGAGGCAAGAAAAATTTAATCGAATCAAGCCTAGAAAGACTCCAGTAATTAGTAAAGAACAATTATAATACACTAGATGATGATGGCCGCAACTCCGTAGCGCCAAAACTGGTTTATTGCGCGGGAACCGTACATTTTTCGGGGATAAAAACTATCCTATGTCCTTTGTCGGGACTCAAAGTATTTCCATGCCAAATTTCAGCTAACTCGGTTCATCGGTTAGAGCGTGAAGAGGTAACAGACAGACTGACAGACAGACAGACGGACAGACACACTTTCACATTTATAATATTAGTATGGAAGTATGGATTATAAGCATATACATTTTGTACCACAACTCTAGGTTCCAGTAGCATTCCAAACAATTAATAATTATTTTTACCGTCTCAAACCCACGTGGGCGTTTTGCGTTAATCAGTTGCATCGGACAAGCATCTCGCCAGCAATCACAGCATCTTGCCAGCAATCGTAGTGTTGCCAGCAATCGCAGTGTTGCCACGGCAATAAATTATCGTCAGCACTTCCCCAGTCAAAGTTCACACCAGCATTAACCGTTAATATCTAGCTTGACCTCGGGTCGCCAGCTCCTGATTTAGTTCAATTATTATTGATTTATTTCGCACAGATAACGTTTAATAATTTTGTAATTTATGCCCCTACACCAGGTTATGTGCAATCACTGATACAAATGGAAACCTATTTCTATTAGTTAAGACCTCTTTTATGTTATTACATAACAACATAAATACCAAATCTCCTAACTTTTAATCCTCTCAGAACCGCCCATTCATATTAGTACTATTATTTTAAATGCAAAAGTGTTTAACTGTCTGTCACCTCTTATGCCAAAACCACTGAACGCGTTTTGCTAATATTTGGCATGGAGATATTATTTCAGTACCGGGAAAGGGCATATGATACTTTTCATCCCGGATGTATCATGTAATGTACGATTCCCGCGCAATAAACTAAATTTGGCGTAACGGAGTTGCGGGTGACATCTATGATAATATTTAATATTAGTTTTTACAAGCTTAAATAACTAATATGAATTTATTCAAATGTATCAAAGGTAATTAACAATAAAGCGTTGTAAGCGCTGCCCAGCGCTGCACAGCGTGTCAGGTGTCACGTGGCTGACAAGACACGCATCTCGTTAACGCTACACACATCCGTGATACGCGGGAGGATCTATTATTTCATCTCTCTTCGCTTATTTGTCGTTGATATTTTTATTTTCCTTATCTTTATAATTGTTACAAAATTAGAATATAAAAAGAGGTAGAGAATTGATATAAGCAATTAATAATTAAAACGAAACATTTGCATGTGTCAATACTCAATACCGAACAGAAATAAGGTTTTAATTATCATTTTTAGTCAGTTTTATTAACCCATCAATCCCCAAGCGGCACCTGGCTGTCGCATAGCAATTGAAAATCTATTGTGTCTGCGATTCTCACGATCGAGGTATTACTTATCGCAATAAGGTTTAAATAGGTAAATAATCTAAACTTAGCCATTTTAATTTCTCCCAATTTTTATCCCTTCTCGTCTATTATTTAAATTGTAAAAAAAGAAATCCATTGTAGGTAATTGTGTACTTATAGTGGAACAACAGCTCCATCGTACAAATTGCAAAACATCTTGACACTTTCATACAATTTAAACTAGTTACAGCTAAAACCTATGCTCGAGCACGTAGTCTGATAATGATGATGAATTTCCTAACACAGCCCACTCAGCAATCTATGCAACATAGATGTCACAATTCGACACACACTTAGCGCTTTTGACTTAATTTGGTCGCATTATTCGAGATCAAAGCGCGCCGACGGATCAAACGCGCCGATTTTTACAATCGAGACAATCGATTTTATTGATTTTAGTTATCGATGAATCGACGATTCGACTCGATATCTCTTTTATAATTGGTCCAGATTTGTTTGGGCATCGTTGATGGGGTCAGAGGTGGTATTGTAATTTATCGCGTTGTACTTGTTTATATCGCAAGTTCTATAGAACATATAGCTACAGCTATAGTTCAAAGAATGTTGCAGAATCATTACTCTTTCGCTATGAATAAAACTGTATTACTGATTTATTGTTCTGATATGGTTATAATATGCGCAAGAACAGTGCCTTTTGTCGCTCACAGGACTCAAAGTATCATTATATCTAATTTCTTCTAAGCAGCTACAATGGTTTATGTGTGGAGAAGTCTCAAATTTTCCCTTTCAATTAGTGATTTGAAACTATTCTAAATATTAATATACTCCAGCATTTTGAATCACAAATCTTCATAGAAAATATCAAAAGTATAGAATAATTCTGTGCCACGACATTTATGATTTCAAACATACTCATTACTGAGGCAAATTTTAGATAAAATAATTATAGTAATATTTATACAAAAATAGAGCTATAACTATTTCTATCTAGGCTACCTCACACCCTTAGTATTCCTAGGTCCATAAGGCACATCATTATCAGTTTGCGCGAGGTCAGCGTCGTCCGAGCGATCTCGAGATAAGCTCCGATCACGATAAGTCCGGCGATATACGCGGCATTCTCACGCCCGAATTGCTGATCGCCAGATAAGCGCATAATAGAACTACAATTTGGAATCTTAGGACTTTTTGAGATCTAGATGCAATAAATAGGGGATTCTTTTGGTCTTGTGATGCTTTAAGGCATTTTAAATATTATTTAGGTATTAATACTTTATAACTTGTCGTTAATACTTTATTTACGCGCTCACCACTGCGCCACGACCTCCGTGGCGCAGTGGTGAGCGCGTTGATAGCTCAAGCCGGAGGTCGCGGGTTCGAGTCCCGCCGACGGAACAAAAAGTTTATAAAATTCCTGGGTCATGGATGTGTATTAAATATGTGTATCATATAATAAAAATCTTAAATATATGTACAATATAAAAATATTAAATATATTTCCGTTGTCTGGTACCTGTAACACACGTCCTTCAGGTACTTACCACGGGGCCAGACTGACGTGGTATGAAGCGTCCATATTATTATTATATTATAACTAATACATTGGTAAAATTTTGTCATCGAATAGGTACCGAAACTACTTGGCCAATTTCGATGAAATTCAACTTAGAGTAAACCCTGGGGAAGGTCATAGGGATACTTTTTAGTTAAGGAAAGTGTTCATTGTTCAATTACTGTGGGATACCTTTTCAAGCGGATGGAGCGGCACGCAACGCAGCTTCTAGTTGTAGGTATATTATAAAAGAGGGTAATGCAATTATAATATGTGACTAATATTTCGCATTAGCATTTTTTCCATTCAGTATTTTCAATAAAAAGTTTTCTAGCAGTCTTCTCACTTTTTCTGCTGTGTATGTGTGTTTTTTTTATAAAAAACGAGCTTTTGTCTGCGGCTTCGCTCGCGTTAAGAAGTATTATTAATATAATATGCAAGCTTTCAACCCCTATTATAACCCCTTGGGGTTGGAATTTATCAAAATCCTTTCTTAGCGGATGCCTACGTCATAACATCTACCTGCATGCCAAATTTCAGCCCGATCCGTCCAGTGGTTTGGGCTGTGCGTTGATAGATCACCATGTCAGTCAGTCACCTTTGAGTTTTATATATAGATGGTAGATGAAAAACGTTACAAGCTACAAAGAAAAAATTGTAATAATTATATTTCAATGAAATGGCGGACTAATCTATAACTACACGTGAACCATAAAACTTTCGAACTTATAAACCAGCCTATTTTGGATTCGTTCCGGACATACACTAAATCAATATTAGCCTAAAATGGTTCGTGGTTAAATATTTTTGTTAAATTAGTCCGGCCGATTGCAGGTCGTTGACTTGAGACGTATTTACACTGGTTTGGGTGTGAAAAGAATTTATTCCGTATATGGCAATAATTCACTTGGGTGAATATCATGGATGTTCTTAATTTTCTTCGTGTTCTTGATGAGAATAAATCTTTCCTTGTAAAAAATAATATAATTCAATATAATATGTAGTAAGTATATATAATTTTTACTTCAGACGGATAATTACACAAGATACTGCTGATAGTATTATATTTTGAACAAACAAATTTTTCTATCTTCAGTTTTATTCTATCCAATTGAATAGGTTGAACAAGGTGCTTTTTGGCTTAAGTATGTAAAATCAAACAAGTTTATTTGCACGAATTGCCTTTTAAAAATTAATTAACTTTTTATATAATAGGGAATGCGAGTTATTGTTTTATTTAAAAAAGGTTATGGTGTTACTAAGCAATATCTATAATTATTATTAGCTGACATCAATATGTAAAGCTAAGCATAAGATGGATATTGGATAAGATAACTTTAGGTATAGACTATAGTACAGTGTTGGGTAAATAAAATTAAACACATACGGTCTTACTACAAAAGATTTAAACACTTGTTGAACAGTTGATTAGAGAAAAATTCAGTACATAATGGTTTCAAAACAACTGTTCAACAGGTGTTTAATTCTTTTGTGGTAAGACCGATAAAGTTTAAGTTGGCAATGCAAGCGTTACAAAGTTACGATACCCTAGCTCTACTTGGCAACGCTATATAAAATTTTACTAGACGTTTCCGTGTAGCTCTACTTGGACTATTTGTATAGTCTAGCTCCACTTGGCAATGGCCAGCTCTACTTGGCAAGCCTATATCCACCTGGCACCGTCGGTAGCGGTAGTGGCCAAGTCGCTGTGATCGACATTCAGGCGCTATATACCTGTCACGGACGGCGCGTGCCGATTGATTTGCGGGGAAGACGATTCGAGGTTCAAGGGACAAGATGAGGCGTTTATGGAGATAGATTTAATAACTTGGCACCTATGAAAAGGCTTTATCATGGATGTTCTTAATTTTCTTCATGTTCCTTGATGGGAATAAAATATCTTCCTCGTAAAAAATATTGTAATTCAATATAGTATAATATTATAATATATTTTTTTTTACTTTAGACGGATACAAGAACTGCTGATACCATTTACAACAAACAAATTTTTCTATCTTCAGTTTTATTCTATCAGATCCAATAAAATAGATTGAACAATTCCGGTTGAGTGATGTAGGTTAACCTGACTAGAGTCTAGACTCATTTTGTGTGTACCACAGGTACCGTGTATGTGAACGAGTCCGGTATGGTCGGTCTGTGATCAGTCTGACCGGTCTAAAATCAGTCTGATTCGATTAGCCTATCCGTTCAAACGTGCTATCAACTCATCACTCATAATTAAAACTTATTAATCGGGACGACACGTCACACGAGTGACTCGTGACGTGACCACGGCCGTTGCAACACGGCCGAAACGTTGAGATTTTGTATGTACTCGTATTAGCATTACTATTTAAATAAGTCGCGTTAAGTCCCGAATAAAAAGTTTTAATTATAACGCAACGCGAAAGTTTAAAATGTTATCATCACTCATAACTCGGCCAAAATCTTCTTTTTTAAGACTATGATATTTTATTTCACTTTATAATACACACTTATCGCAAAAACTTAATAAACCTACTTTTAATCCTTCAAGCCCCATAAGAGCACCGGTGATCGCGACAACAATAGAATGCAATAGCATTTCCAAGAATCCGCGATCGAATGATTAAAAAAATTATCTGGGCCAATCCAAATTCAAACAATATAATTAAAAAAAATATACACACAACAATTATATTTTCACACTACCTCTTCTAACTTGGACTAAATTGTTACGAATTTAAATTTTGCGAGTGTCCAAAAGTGTGACATCATTGCTAAAGCGAGGTTAGTATTTACGGTATGATCCCGCATTGTTCCAACCACCTTGACATGAGTATGAATTAATGGATTGCCTAACAACGTATTGTTATTCGATTAAGCAATTACCGATGAAAAACTAAAAATATATTTTTATAAAGTGAGTAAATGGAGTAAAATTAAAATATTACATAATATGGTGCTAATTAACAGTTATTTAAGTTGTTACTTGCCTTGACACGCTACGCCTGAAATCTAAATACTAATTTCTTACAAAAAAACATTGCCAAAAACTGAAAAAACTAGCTGTTAAGTTTTATAAGCTCGCATCTTGATACGTAGTCTAATATCGTTAGAGACATTATAAAGAAAATATTTGCAATTATTAGGAAACTGAACTCTTTCAAAAATCTCACATTAGGAAAGATCTACTTAACTACATAATAATTATAAAGTCACTACTTTTGACATTTTTATGTTAAGAGTCCGGGTTCCATCGCAGTTCTCACACAAACGTAATACCAAGATAATTTTCCATTATACGAGAATATTTACCATATTTGAGTTATTATTCAGCTTCATCCTTCGATCGGAGATTCTCGGAATTGCTATTGTATTCTATTGTTGTCACCGGTGCTCGTACGGGGCTTGATGGATTAAGATAGTAATTACCTAGGTTCCTGTACAAAGATTCACTGCAAAATATTTACATACCAAAAATATAAACGATTACAATATTTACTTATGAAATTGTAATCGTCCATATTTTTTGGTATGTAAAATATATTTTGCAGTGAATCTTTGTACAGGAAACTAGAGGTAATTATTATAACTTAAATATGGTAAATATTCTCGTATAGGAAATGATCTTGGTATTACGGTTGTATGAGAATTGCGATGGCATCCGGACTCTTAAGTTTTCCTAAAACACAACTTACCTATTCACTTTACATTCCACTGATTTGCACAAGACAGAACGCCATAAAGCGTTGTGTTTATTCAAAATAATTGTTGAACATAACTGTCGGCGGCCATGTTGGATTAATCCGATTTGAATTCGTATCGATGGCGGCGACGCGTGCGCGGGCGCAGCGGTTTGGGAGTCGGCACGCGTCCACAAAGGTAGGCACACGGGTGTATTTAGTAGGACAAATCCAACATCAAGGCAGGACAGGAGGGAACGAATAGTTAATTTCATAAAACCAATTCAGTCGATACAAATAATGTAGTTTTGTTCTGTAGACCGCTGTCTGGTAAGTCGGTAGTAATTAAAGACAGTCACAGTTCTGTAGGACGCACGCTCGTCTCTTCTCTCTTCTTTCCTGCTCGTATTTAGAGTTATATGCGGAACGCTCCATCTGCATCTCTAAGGTTATGAAACTAATACGTCCGCGTCATGTGTATTACCTAACTTTTTGAAATCTACAATTTACAACTGTTGTCAAACTTCAAAGTGCCATAGAAATATTAATATTTAGATTTGCCATTTTGGCGGTTAATTTACTGTCCTACTTACTCCACGAAACATGGTCACCCCAGCAGCGCGTATTCCGAATATATGAGCGTTTTATTCGAGAGCACGTACTCCCGCTAACACGATGTCGAGATAATACTAACACTTGTATTAGCTTTACGTTCATTGAGCTTTGAGCTTTACAAGCCACCAACAGCTTAGAAATAAACTAAAGCCCGTCACAGACTTAGCTATAATATAAATTAATATTTTTATAGCTAGGCATATTACTATATATTTTCTATACTAATTTTCGCGTGTGCGGTACACTCAGCTACATAGGCTGCACTAAAAATATCGGGAATGAAATACTTCCACTATTTCTGTCATATTAAAATATTTTTAATTGAAAACTCCTTGGTTTTAAAAATCGAATACCATTTATTTATTTAAAAAATGATTCTCGGTCTTGTCACAAGGTCTTGTCAAACTTGTTTAGTCGTTGAGAAAATGGAATTGACTCGAGAAAATTCTAGAGCGATGATTTATTATGACTTTCGAAGTGGTTTAACACAAAAACAGTGTGTTGATCGGATGATTTCTGCATTTGGTGATGAAGCCCCATCCAAAACCACAATTTATCGCTGATTTGCTGAATTTCAACGTGGACGTGTCAGGCTCAGTGACAGGCTCAGTGATGATCCCCGTCAAGGTCGTCCAAAAACTGCAGTCACCCAAGAAAACGTTGATGCTGTGCGTAAGCTGGTTGAGGAAGATTGACACGTGACATACCGCGAAATAAAGGCAACTTTAGACATTGGCATGAGTCAAATACAAATAATATTGCATGAACAATTAGGTTTAAAAAAGTTGTTTTCCCGATGGATACCGCATTTACTCTGTGAAGAGCAAAAAGCGGCTCGCGTTACTTGGTGCGTCAGAACTCTCGAAAGATTCCACGCAGGATCCTCAAATGCTGTATACAACATCGTATCAGGTGACGAATCCTGGATATACGCGTACGAACCCGAAACTAAAAACCAGTCACGAGTTTGGGTGTTCGAAAATGAGTTAAAGCCAACAAAAATTGTTCGTTCACGGAGTGTTGCAAAAAAAATGGTGGCCACGTTTGTCTCCAAAACCGGCCATATTGCGACTATTCCTCTTGAGGGACAAAGAACGGTTAATGCAGAATGGTATGCTAGCATTTGTTTGCCACAGGTCGTATCTGAACTCCCCAAAGAGAACTGCAACCGCCGCATCATACTCCATCACGACAATGCGAGTTCTCACACCGCGCACAGAACAAAAGAGTTTTTAGAGCAAGAAAACATAGAATTATTAGACCATCCGCCGTACAGCCCCGACTTAAGCCCTAATGATTTCTATACTTTCCCTAAAATAAAGAATAAAGAGAGATTTTCATCACCTGAAGAAGCTGTGGACGCCTACAAAACGGCCATTTTGGAGACCCCAACTTCCGAATGGAATGGTTGTTTCAATGATTGGTTCCATCGTATGGAAAAATGTGTCAAATTTCGCGGAGAATACTTCGAAAAGCAATAAACACATTTTTAAATAGTACTGTTGTGTCACCTCCTTGATTCCCGAAATTTTCAGTGCCGCCCTCGTATAATATAATTATATTATTTCTGTGACATGTGGACTTAGTATAGAAAATATATAGTAATATGCTTAGCTATAAAAATATTAATATATTATATTATAGCTAAGTCTGTGACGGGCTTAAATACTCGAATACGTTGAAACTTTAGATATAATTTAGATGAAATAATGGACAAAAGAACATTATAATAAATTAAATGACGCCCGCAACTCCGTTGCGCCAAAATTCGTTTATCGCGCGGGAACCGTACATTTTTCCGGGATAAAAAGTATCCTATGTCCTTTCTCGAGACTCAGTGTATCTCCATATCAAATTTCAGCAAAATCGGTTCAGCGGTTTGGGCGTGAAGAGGTAACAGACAGACAGATAGACAGACAGACAGACAGACGGACAGACAGACAGACACACTTTCGAATTTATAATGTTAGTATGGATGACTAAAATTAATTTTCTACTTCTAATGCTTGGTTTTGGAAGTTTTTGCCAGGTTTATATCCATTCTACAGAATGTTTGATTGGTTAACGTGTCGAAGCATGACAATCAAGAGTACTAGTAAAAAAATCAACTCTCGGCAAAAAAGAACAACTCAGCTAGTATTAGTAATGGTCGATCCACAACAATTCAAGGAAGGGGAGGGCAATCCTAATAATTATGACAGTACAAAACAAAGGTTAAAAAACCATAACATTAGAGAATAAGGTTTCAAGCAAATTAAAATTTTGTAAGACTTTTGGCCATCCACAATCCACCTTGTGGATGGCCCCTAAGTAACTTAATTTTTAGGCTGATATTTAAAATTATAACGTAACGCCGTCATACATCAGTCAACTTCTCCCGCTAGAGTCGTCTATTTGTCGATGTAAGTCACCTTTAGCGGTTGTTCAGTATTTTGTTATGTAAATGTGAGAGTGATGAGAGTGACAGTAGGCCCAGTAGCTGCCACGCCCGGTAATTAACTCAGAAGAATATTTGAAAATGCACATAATTTGTACCTCATTATGTCAGCTTGAAATGTTTGGACTTCAAACGGGTACTTTGGAAAAGCATTTTAAAAACAGAACTACTCGACTCTAGTGTAAATATCGTGATGGAGCTTTAGACACCCGAATTGCGCTACCGTAGTAACTCGCACCACACCCAAAAACCCAAAACTGAAATTTTGCCGAAGCCACAAGATAATTTTGTCCAGAAAGTCGACTTATCTAATTTTATATTCCAAATCAACTACTAGATCTTGAGATTTCTAATCTGTGCTTTTGTATGTTCTCCGTACATTTTAAATTGATGACTTCGCGTAGCGACAACCAAAATCAAAATCTTATATCTTTAAACGAGCAATTCTTGTTTAAGTATAAATATATATTTGGAATCTCGGAATCGGCTCCAACGATTTTCATGATTTAGTATATAGGGGGTTTTGGGGGCGATAAATCGATCTAAAATAAATAATTAATAAATAAATAAATTATTTATTTCCTTCTTACATAATTTTGTTACATATACATAAAAGAGATGAGATCCACCTAGTATCTTGAGACACTTGTGTCAGGTAGACTCGCCCTTCCATAACTAATTACAATGTTACATTACAGGAAAGAAAGAGATAGATTAACAAAAAATAAGTTATAACAATATTAATTAAGTTTATGTGTGTGTGTGTGTGTGTGCGTGTGTGAATATGTGAATAAGAAAAAAAATTTAAATTAAGTTAAATTAACATACCAGGTACTTGAGTAATGCCTCAGTTTCATTAAACGTTTTAGTAACTAACCAAGATTGTACCATTTTTTTTACAGATTTGATAAGAGAGCGGATAAATTTCAAGAATTTTATTTACTTTATTATATATGTGGACTGAGATTGATTTGTACTGTCATTAAGCAAAGGTTGTGTTTGTTTTAATCGCAGCTGCGACTTATCCTTTTTTTCGCCGTGTGTTATTGGCTGAAGATTCAAGAGGACTAAAGACAGCACATACAGTTTTCTCACAGATAAAAGTTTGCACAAGGAGTAGAGTTCTTCTGTTGGAAACTGATACGGCTTACGGTACATTATTTTCAGCAAGCAACGTTGGCTTCTTTCGATGTTTATAAATTTATCTTTACTAGCACCGCCCCAAGCCGTAATACAGTATCCAATTATTGACTGCCCCAAAGAAATATAAATTTGATTTAATAGTTTTATGTTTGTGACATATCGTAGTTTTTTAAATATCCAATTAAGTTTCCGAATACGAGTACAGGTGTACTCAACATGAGAATTCCATCGTAGAGCCTGATCCAGCATAACTCCAAGATATTTAACAAACTTGACTCTCGTTATTCTACTGCAAGTACAGTCATTATTCAAATAGTTTGTCCGCAATCATGAATGGCTAGAGAGAAGTTAACATATTTTGGTTGGAATTTTTCGGTTATGCTAAAACATATATAAATCTAAAATGTCATTTTATTCGTGTTTTATCGAATACCGAAGAAAGTGTTTTAATTATTTCTTTAATTTACTATGATATGTTTTGATTCAAGGTAGATAGATATATTGTTATATTAATATGCTGTAGCCTGTAAGTATTGGGTGCTACTAAAATACAATTAATTATACATTTTACGTAGCCAAGCTAAGCTACCAGTATTTACATTTTTCTTTGTTTTTTATTCAAAACATCTTGGATCACGCATACTTATCACTCATCATAGCGCATACAATATATTATTATCTGGCCAGTGACAATAAACATCAGAAGGTACTGCGATTCCACAATCTAACGTATTCTTGAATAAAAAGTACACGATTTTGCAAACAAAGAAAAATAAGACACAATCACACTTACTGGTTTTGCACAAAACTTCATTATAGATGAGTCAATTAAAGCATATGAAATATTTATTTAAAGCATATTTTTTATATATTTATTTCAACGAACAGATTAAACAACGAAAAAATTAAGAGATATTAATAACTGTATTTTAAAAAGATAAACCCAACTTCAAAATTCTACGTAAGCAATTGAAAATTAAAACTCCCTATCTCCAAAACATGCACTATTCCCTAAGTTGAAAAATCTAGGTACAACAAAAAAATAAATACTGAAAACGGAATGGTATTTCCAGAGATTTGCGAACACAAACATAAAAACATACATACACACATACATACATACCTACATACATACACTTTTGAAATTTGCCACATTTGTTCAGACGCTGATATAGACTAGCACATTCGAAAATTAGGCAGTTCTGGAAATATTACATACATAAATATACGCATCGAATTGATAACCTCTTTTTTTTGAAGTCGGTTAAAAATATTTTCACACTCGAATTACGAGTCAGTCGCACGCACACATTTGCATTTTTTCACATAACTTAGAGAACGTAACAGTCCCGTCGCACGCGCTTTAAACTTGTCTATAAAGACAGCTTTAACAAGATCATAGGTATCTACTTAACTGTATACTATTCATACTATGATATTGAGTGTAATCGCACCTTTATGGCGATTATTATTAGTATTATAGTGCGATGACACAGGTCTGTCAGACCACAGGCGATTGGCACGCGCCGAAGTTTTTCACGGCTCTGCTCACATCGCACGTGACACGAAATCATTAATGCGTTTACTTTACGATTAAGAACTTTTCCATTTATGTTGGGTTATTGAACCAGTTTATAAAATTTACTGGAAACGTGGTGTAAATAGAACAGAAAACTACGTATTCGTACATTTGTTCATAACAATATACAAAAATACCTTAAAACATAATAATGTCATCATTTTGAAGCCTTTACAGTTATAATCTAACTGTTACAGGGTGCTAATATTTTTCAAAACAATAATTTAACAAAAATATGTACAACACATCCGATTCAATTCTCGAATTTTAGTGACACAACTCTTTTTTTTTAAAAGAAGGCAAAACTTTTTTTGACGACCCCTTAAAATTAATAAATATTTTGTCTTCGAATGACTTGCCTCCATGCTGGTATCCAATGACATTTCTGAAAGCAATTTTTAAGGCCTTTGCGGATTCCCAGTGTTTCGTGGAGTACATTTGTAAGCCTACTGTATATTACGCCTACACTATGTTCCACGCAATTCAAACAATATATAAACACGCCTGCCCATTTCTCTCATTACACAAACAAACGAACGCTTCTCGGGATTTTTCTCGTTTACGTGATCGAAATAATCCCACATACTAATTATCGGGGTTTCGATTAGCCTGGATTTCTCTACAAACAGACAAACACGCCATATATCGCATTACATACGGTATGGAACAACATACTGTGTAAATATGCTGATGAGCGCGCTTGAAGGTAGTGTAAGGTTAAGTTACCAGTAGGTATGTCTTATATTACTTACTAGATGACGCCCGCAATTCTGTTGCTCCAAATATCGTTTATCGCGTGAGAACCGTACATTTTTCAGGATAAAAATAGCCTATGTCCTTTGCTGGGACTCAAAGTATCTCTTTGCCAAATTTCAGCAAAATCGGTTCAGCGGTTTGGGCGTGAAGAGACAGACAGACACACTTTCGCATTTATAATATTAATTATGGAAGTATGGATTATAAAATTAATAATACTCAGTAAAATCACTTTGCTACAACGTTATAAATACAAAGGATTGTCTCCCTGTTACTTCTTCACGCTCAAACCATAGAACTGATACACTTTGAATAAAATTATTACGAAAGGATTCCAAATCGATAAACGAATTTCCCTGCGAACTCAATTTCAAGTTATTGTGTATTTTTTTTTTTTCGAAATGACATAGGACGAATAAATTGAACAAAATTATTGTATGCTTTTAAAACAGTAACTTAAAAATCATTAAAACTTATGAAGAGCTGGACTGATTTCACTAATTGTGATATTTAATTTTGGTGGTATTGTAAAAAATGTTATTGTATTAACTCTAGGCGCTACATAATAAACTGTGTCAGGACACCTATATAAAGCTATCGTCCTCCAAAAACCACTATTGTCTTATAATTAAATTACTTTGATAAGATCGTCGTAATGATATTCAATCAATCTAAGGTCGGAGCCGAATTAAATGTACATGTGAACTTAACCTTTGCACATTCACTGCAGCCTTCGCGGTACCGTCTCCTCCCTCAGAGACCCACGTTCGGTGCGACCACGTACACTTTGAACTTACGCCCTAATTATCAAATAATTACAATATAAGCGACAAAACTGTAAATAAAAGTAACTGTAGATGTGACACGCAACGTCGTTACGCTAAAATACGTTTACTGAGCGAGAACCTTAAATTTTCCTGGCCATAAGCTAACGCAAGTCCTTTTCTAAAATTTCAAGTTATTTCTAATTTTTTTTACCTGTATCAGTTTAGCAGTTTAAGCGTAAAAGTGGAGAAGACACACATTTTCGCGTTTATAATATTAGTAAAGTGTATGTATTGTATTCTCACTATAAAACATTTATTCATTTTTGCTGATTTCTAACAAAAAATATAAAGAACGTGTAAACATTCTTACAAGTATTTAGATTATTGTTATAAATAACAGATTCATGATCACAAATAATAGACGGTTAAGTCCACAGTTTATGTGGGCAACCGTAAATGATTGTTGGATTTATTGGCATTATTATTTATGGTGTACTCATTTGAAATATCGGATTATGTTATGGATATGATTCAGATTATAAGGCCGTATTATCTCGAGCCTACGTGCAGCGAACAATGAAACATCGCTATTTGTTTAGCATTTACATTATTTGATTAAAATGTGATCTTAAATGTTAGATGCAGCTTTAGTATCCTTTGTTTCAATCAACGCTTGAATTCTTACTAGTATGCATATTGTGCCTGTCCTATAAATGCATATTATTGTGCCTGTCCTTTTGTTACCTTTTCATATAATCATTTTACTGCGGGAAAACAATCATTAAAATTTCACGTTCATTTCAATCCATACTAATATTATAAATGCAAAAGTGTGTCGGTCTGTCTGTCCATTTGTCTGTCTGTCTGTCTGTATGTCTGTTACCTCTTCACGCCCAAACCGCTGAACCGATTTTGCTGAAATTTAGTATGGAGACACTTTAAGTCCCGGGAAAGGACATAGAATACTTTTTATCCCCGAAAAATGTACGGTTCCCGCGCGATAAGCGATTTTTGGCGCAACGGAGTTGCGGGTATCATCTAGTTATGTATATGTGTAACGAGCATGGACATGGACTCAAGTTCATGTACTTATATCTAGCATAGAAATAAAATATGTAAAGAAAAATGTATTTTTCTTTATTTGAATTTTGCCACCATTTGACAGATCCTTCTGCTCTACGACTTCTATGTAATCTATGAAAAGAAAAGATGGCCGAATGGACTGAAAACTAGAAAGTATTTTAATTGAATTCGGCGATTGTTAATTTAATAACACTAAATGTCGTTACTTTGTTTTTTCCAGGTAAGATTTTGTTATAATTTGAATGTAATAATTAAAGCTTTATGCTATGTGGATCCACATATTTTGATTAAAATAAAAACTTTGTTTTTTCCAGAAACCCAATTGTGTTATTATTTACTACATAATCGTCGAAAATCCTAACAAATAACCTTATAAATATATTAACAGCACTTACTTTAAATATTATTTATTTCCTTCTTCCAGTAGGCGTAGCATGGTCACCATAGAAACGGCTTCTTTCTACGGAAGAATAGACAAAGTGACAGTTAGACAAGACAAAGTGACAGACAATGGAAATCCGCCATCTAGTCGATAAAATCTGTCAGTATGTCGATTCTTTCCCATGTCTACTGTAGTTATGCTAGCCCTGCTGGTGTTTGCAGTATGCAACTACAGCAGAGGAATGGACACAACTAAAATCCTTTTTTCACCTGTAAAATAAAAAGATAGATTATGAGTCCCTATGCCCTTTTAATCCCAAAATTTCAGAATCTATGCTCCAATTTTTTGCTAGCGCGTTGTGTGTTGTGTTGTATGTTCATCTAGACTGCCATATAAGTAAGACGTAGCAATTAATATGAAATAACAAAATTAAGAAAAATATTTGTGCAAAAATACTGCGTAGCATTTAAAACCCTATCTGTGGATCTTAAAACTAATAAAAAATACGTGTAAAAAATACACTCGGGGACGCTATTGCATAGCATTTTTTATCAACTTGTGCAATTATAATTCCTGTACGTATGTTACGCTCAAAGACCGAAATCGCTCAATGAGCGAAAAAAAGGCTCACAACGCGTTGTGGTCACAGTGAAACAGCCACGACGCGAAATTCGCGTCGTGGCTCTAATGAAAACAGCCACGACGCGTTCTGGCAATCACAAAAAGACCATAACGCGAAATTGGTGTCGTGGCTATTAAGCTATTCGTTTTTCTTGATTGAATTAATCATCCATAGGTATGGAAGATTATATTTGAATAACCACGCGTACTACAAAATATTTTTTATTTTACAAAATCACTGCATATCAAGTTTTTCATTATTAATTGAGTTCCATGATATCCGTATTAATATTATTACTGTCTGTCTGTCTGGCGCAAAGTGCTATTGTTTGTTATTGTTTTTTTTTAATATTAAGGTAATCTGATCTTAATATATAATAAGTATTTAGTTTTATTTTTATTTATACTTATATAATTTAAATATAATACTACTAGTTGATGCCCGCAACTATGTTGCGCCAGACAGATAGACAGTAATAATAATAGTACGGATAGTATGGAAGTATGGATATTTTATAAATAATAATGATAAACACGTTATACAGTGATTTAATAAAAAAAAAATATTTTGTACCTAGTACACGTGGTAATAGGGATGATGACAAGGTCCAAAATTAGCGAACTTTGTTAATAAAATAAAGAAATCACGGTAAAAAATAAGTGTTCCCAAAATTTTAGCTTGATAGCATTTGCATTTTTTTTTTTGTTACGCGCCTTCAAAGTTGGATAATCAAGTGATTTTTTTTTTTGAAATAAATTTCTTAATATTTGTATACCATTCGATAATTTATGCAATTAAAAGCAACTTTTGTTATAAAACCACTTTCATAAACGCAATATTTAATATACCTACTGAACAAAATTCTCTCTTGATCCGTACAAACTACGAAAGAGTGACGTCAGTCTTTCGTAGCACTTTGTATGGAGCGTTTCGGGCAGGTCTATTTTATGAGATATTTGAAATTGTCATATCTTGGTGAATTTTTAAGCTATCAGAGTCATTCTTTCAGCGATGTTTCTATTTTTTAAGGGTCTTTCAATTACCAATAAGAAAAAAAATAGTCATCAAGCCTTTTCAAATATAATCTTCCATACCTATGGACAATTAATCAATCAATAACAGATCAAGAAAAACGAAAAGCATATCAGCCACGACACGAGTTTCGCGTTGTGGACTTTTTGCGATTGCCAGAACGCGTCGTGGCCGTTTTCATTAGAGCCACAACGCGAATTTCGCGTCGTGGCTGTTTCACTGTGACCACAACGCGTTGTGAGCCTTTTTTTCGCTCATTGAGCGATTTCGGTCTTTGAGCGTAACACGTATACTATTGACGATCTCTGTGGCTCAGTGGTGAGGGCGTTGGTAGCTCAAGCCGGGGGTCGCGGATTCGAATCCCGCCGACGGAACAAAAAGTTTTCAATGTTCCCGGGTCTGGATGTGTATTGAATATGTGTATGATATAATAAAAATCTTAAATATATGTATAGTTTAAAAGTATTAAACATATTTCCGTTATTTGGTACCTGTAACACAAGTCCTCTAGGTACTCATATATATATATATATATATATATATATATATATATATATATATATATATATATATATACGCACGCACACAAACACTATCCCGGCCTCTGGCAACGCCACACCGCAGTGCCGATCGAAGTGTTAGGTTTTTCGTTACGGAATTTCTAGATTTGTACATCGCACTCAAAGCCCGTGACAAAAGCAATGCAATTGCTTAAAAATTTTAGCGGAGCCATTAGGCCTATACACGAATCCCTTTACCACTTCATAATCAATTTTAGGAATCCTTGATACCTATAGGCTATAAGGCTTAATGTAAACAATGGCGGATGACTCACGTGATTAATTTACTTTTGTTATAATCTCATTGAGTCGGTATCTGGAGTCGCGTGGGCGCCGACGGGAGGTTGACTTACGAAATTTGACCTGGCGCGTCGTGACTCATAGTCATAGGGTGAATAGGGTCGCCGAGAGCTGCTAAGTTCTACTGGGGTATAAGTAAGGCTCTTGAACTTTAATATGTGGAGGCTAACAACCCTTGTATTGATCCAAACTAAATACGACAGTGTTTGTCTGTCTGTCTGCTACCTCTTCACGCCCCGACTGCTGAACCGATATTGCTAAAAGGAATGGAGAAGCTTTGAGTCCCGGAAAAGGACATAGGATACTTTTATCCCGGAAAAATGTACGGTTCCCGCGTAATAAACTAATTTTGACGCAATGAAGTTTCGGATATCATCTAGTAGAATAAAATAATTAACTATATACTACTTCTACAGATTTTATGTAAAAATATAAAGATTAAAGATACATAAAGATCTTTTTAAGGAAGAGGCATCAAACTGGAAAAATCTTCCTTTTTATTGGCAATTTATCTTTAGCAAAGAGGCACCCATATTAATAGGTACAAGACATATATTTTTTTTTTTTTTTTACTTTGGGTGCAAAATATTATTTTCAGTTAATTTTCTTCCACAAGTTTCGGAGGCTTTTTAAATAAGAAAATAATGTGGAGATTAACAACGTAATGAGTGTCCGCATAAGTGTGTTAGTTAGTTTTAGCGCTTAAATCGCTGAATATAATATTATTAATATGAAAGTTGATCGATACCACAGAATATATTATATTTGTCGTACCAATCGATACTTCAAGTAGGTACCAGGAAGGGATTTAAGATATATTTATATTAAATAATATGAGACAGACTGGGTGAAAATTGACGTAAGATTATGCAGTAATGGAAATTGTGTATTTTCAATAATTATTATGATTTCTATTTTCAACCCTTGTTACAAACAGAAAAACCCGTTAATAGAATCACGAGTTACTTATTTTCAAGAAATATCGCAGAATATTGTTAAAAATAATAATATATTAAATTTTAAACACTAGATGGTTTAAGTTAAAGAGTAATTTACGAAATAAACGAGCAATACACTAACAAGTACTAGGTATAAGGTTTCTCATACAATGTATAAAACAAACAGCTGGCAACCCTGGTCAGATGAAGCAGAACGAAGTGCAATCGCTCAGCAAATATGTAATACCAGAATGACAGAAGCACAAAGTTCAGATTTGTTTCCCTTTATTTATTTGGGTGAGAAAGAATTTTCTTCATACATGTACCATCGAGAAAGTTGATTCCTAGACAATTGGTAGACCAATGTCATTTGGTCGGATCATATCGATTCAATGTTAATTAATGTGCTGGATTTGAGGGTCCCTCGTCAGCCTAGGAATCAACTTCTCAAAAAAGGCTTTTCATTTGATAATATGAAGAAGTTTCGGTGTGCGCTATACATTATTCAGTCGCACATTTTTCTGCACAGAAAAGGCTACTGAGAAAAGAAAGAAAAAGGAAGATAGCTCTTCTTGCTCTTTTGGATGCTTTTTGCGAATTAATGCTAGTCAAAAATTATTTCAGTTTTGGCAACTTTAAAATAGGAAAAAACTATATTAGATGACATAGATGGATGACATGGTGACAGTTTAACAAATAATATAAAGATGATGATGAGCATTGACATGCATGTACAATCGTGGTGCATTAGATGTAAATGTATGTGGGCCGGTGAGATTTCTATCACGACCTGCAAATGTGTACGGGGAACATTACTCACGCATTTGTATTCGATCGCCGATCGCTGTATCAGTGTAAACGCACCTTTATCAATGTTATTACTATGACTAGTGACTATGAAATTCTTCAATCTCTTTTCTAGTGGTGTGGTAAAATTCAGAAGGCTAAATTAGTCTTGGTTATTGTTATAGTCTTTGTTAATAATATATCAATACTTCTCTATCTTAATGAAAATCCAAACAAATCTGCGATGCAAAAACTAAGCAATTCTATCAAATAAACATACATACACCTACTGCCTCATTCAGAGAAATAAATAATTACTATACTGTACTCGGCGAAACATGGCGGTAGCGGACATTGACTCCCTGTCAAAAATTTGTCATTTTCTAAAATATTTCTGACAACATATATAAACCTCAATTGACAGTAAAGTGTCAGATGTTGGCAATTACGGATTTGTATAAAAAATGTCGAGTTTTTGACTGGGAGTCAATGACCGCTACCGCCATGTTTCACCGACTACAGTATATACTTTAATTAAATGAAGAGTTTGACAAAAATTAGCGTTTATGTCAAAATCTACTTTAAATTAAAATCAAGTAGTGATAAAATCTCTCCAATTGCTGCCGTATATTTTTACACTTGCTGATATTCAAAATGGTGGTTGCTAAAGATCATAAAAAAAGTAATTCCAATTTCGAAGTTGAGATCCCATATTTGCGGAGACTTGAACCGCGAGCAAACAGCCCCGAGCTAATGGCTTGTGTTGCCAGCACTCTAAATCGCACTCAACTTTACACGTTTATTGGGTTGGCAGTTTGCTTTACTTTATTTGATCTTATGTAAACGGTAAGTTGATAACTCGAGGTCAAACTTATATATATATATATATATATATATATATATCTTTACTTAAAAGAATACGTTGGTACTCGGAGACTGTCGCGATAAAGCATTTTTCATCCTATGGAATTATAATTCTATACGTCTAGTCGCACGCACACAAACACCTTGCCGAAGTCTGCCGAACTAAAAAGACGTTAAGCCGGGTCCAGACGAGTGTAACGTGTAATGTAAGATTACGTATAATTTAGCGTCAACAGTGTTGACGGCACACAAACTCAAAGCGAATTGTCCAAACGAGCCTTTGTACTCACGCGAAAACCGACAGCCGATGGATAAACCACGAGCGTTACATGTAATGCTCGTAGTGCCGTCCACACTTAGAATTCGTGTTACATTACACGGTGAATTACATTACACGTTACACTCGTCTGGACCCGGCTTTAGACAGAGTACGGTTTTCAACGCCGCACCGCTGTGCCAGTTGGAGTACTAACTAACCTAGCCTAACATTTCCAGTGTTAGGTTTATTTTCGTTACGGAATTTCTTGATTCGGTCACCACCCTGAACACTGTCTTTGTTTTTTTTTTGCAATATGTCTTTGTCTGGCACATTGCAAAAGTCACAAAGACAACATACATACATTTTATGAGCAAGGGTCAATTAAGGCTTGACTTTATGGGCTTGACTTTATGCCTGATTTACAATAGTCAGTCCAATACTAAAAACTTGTAAAATTATAGTATTGTCAGCTGAAATACAATACACACATTCTCTAAAATTCCATTTGGGTATTATGGTGTTCTCAGTGTCAAATTGCCACTAACATGGCTTTAAGTAAAGTTGCTGGCAAAATAATGACAAACTATACGTAACAAAAATACAATTACTATATTCTTTATTTTAGAAATCGACATTTTATGCATCAGCTGACATTTCCATAGCAAAATAGTTTTTGCAGGTCGATACGCCGTTGGCTCTCTATACCTATTAACTTTGGTTTGAGCTCGGCACAATAATATCAGGACCATATCCATAATGGTCTCCAGTTTGCACATCCATTACTTGTGGAAACAAACACCAGCTACCGTGCTCGCCTCGATAATGTTATGTGCTGTAAATGGGATCATCGTTTGTAGTTTACTATAATTATAATAAAGGTAAGGATCTATTTCTCACAATATTATTGAAGGATATTTTTTCCACTTTATAATATAGTGGAAATAGTGCAAAAAAGTGTGTTTCATTATTGTTGAACATGAATTTCCACCAAGAACCCACAATACAATCGATTACATAAAATATTCTCTTAATATAATATTATATTCGCTATAAAAGTAGAAATTATACAGTGGGCAACTTATTCACAGATGCTGAGTTTGTATGATTTGTATGATATTATGTTAAAGAATCTTAACACGCAAACTAAGACTATTATTATTTTCGGTGGGTATTCTGAAGAAAGCAAGGAGTAAATGAGATTAACAGGCAAGCAAGGAGGAGAAAATTACATGAATTTTAACAAAATATTGTTGTCACTGTTTTGTTCAAAAATGTAATAAGTACACGCATGAATCAGTTATTTAAATAATATAGATATATACAAAGTACCAAAATAAATAAACTGCCAAAATCTAACATAAAACCTTTCCCTTAAACCCAATTCTATTCTTAACTATAAATATATTAAAATATTGCACGTTTCCAATAAAAACACTCGAGTAACATTAAAATGTATGAAGTTATATTAGGCACTGGTTTCTCGTGGGCAGGTGAACTGAAATTCAACGATGACCAAATACGTGTGATGGAGATGTTTGACCATCTCCCCATGGTAATATTTGAAATGGCAAAAACAGGTACAAGTGGTACATGCCTTTTTGTACAGCTTTTTTGGTAAAAGTACATTGCTTTGGTATTAGGTAATTGTCAAGTTTTAAAGATTAAATTATGCGTATTGAAATTCCAAATACATTTTCTTAATACATGGCAAATAAAATCGTCCAAGTGCGAGTCAGACTCGCGCACAAGGTTTCCGTACCGTATATAGTAAAAATAATTAAATATTTATTTTATTTTTAGTATTTGTTATAGAAGCAACAGAACACAATCTGTGAAAATTTCAGAAGTCTAGCTATAGTAGTTCTTGAGATACTAGAGCCTGGAGACATACAGACAGACGGACAGACAGACATCAAAGTCTCAGTAGTAGGATTCTATTTTACCCTTTGAGTACAAAACCCTAAAAACATAAAATTTGTAAATACTGTAAGTATACTTAAAACATTGACGTGATGTGCTTTGTTGAATTAAGCTTACAATCACTTATTGTCAATCCAAAGTAAATAGATTAGTAATTCACAATGTAATTTTGTAATCAATTATCTAGCGACCTTTGCAGTAAAAGATATTTCACCATCGATATACTATTACTATCTAGATTATTTAGTATTATTTATTTCATTTTGCTGAACAAAACTCAAATTACATTTTTAAAATAACCAATAGCACGAAGCGTAGGGTCGAGGTAGATGAGCAAGAAATGCAATATGTGGACGAGTACATCTACTTGGGCCAGTTAGTCTCCTTTGAAAATAGACATGGAAAGGAAGTCGATCGCAGAATCGAAAACGCCTGGAGGAGCTACTGGTCCATGAAGACGCTGATGAAGGGGGATTTACCTATCTCCCTGAAGCGAAGACTCGTCGACATGTGCATTCTGCCCGTCCTAACCTACGGTGCACAAACTTGGTCATTGACCGATCTGCAAAAGTCCCAACTCGGGGTATGCCAAAGAGCGATGGAGCGCAGTATGCTAGGAGTTAAACTTCTCGATAAAATAAGAAACAACATACTGCGCTCAAAAACGGGAATCAAGGACGTAGGAGTAAAAACAGCAAAGTTGAAATGGGATTGGGCGGGATACGTAATCCGCATGCATCCCGACCGCTAGGCAAAGATCTCAACAGAGTGGGTACCGGAAGATGGACGCCGCCGCCGCGGCCGGCCTAGAAAAAGATGGCGCGATGAGCTGGAAGCATACCAGCCAGGCTGGCCAGCGGTGGCACAGGAGCGAGCACAATGGAAGACCTTGGGGGAGGCCTTTGCCCAGCAGTGGGACAGCATAGGCTAGGAAAAAAAAAACACGGAGGAGAAGGATTTCAATGGTAATAAAAATAAATATTTTACAATTATGATAGCAATAAATAATAATAATAGCTTAATATTTTATTCACAGTCAAGTCAAATTATTGTTTTCCAAACAAACCGAGCAAACGGGTCACCTGATGGAAAGCAACTACCGTCGCCCATGGACACTCGCAACATCAGAAGAGCTGCAGGTGCGTTGCCAGCCTTCTAAGAGGGAATACGCTCTCTTCTTGAAGGTTTTCAAGTTCGGAAATACTGCTGGTGACAGTTCGTTCCAGAGTTTTACAGTGCGCGGCAGAAAGTTACGCGAAAAACGCACGGTGGAACACTGCCACTCATCAAGGTGATGAGGATGGTATATTTTTCGCGTATGCCGATGGCGAAAAGTTGCAGGTGGTATGATTCCGAACAATTCCTCAGAGCACTCCCTGTGATAGAGTGAAGCTACATCTCGGCGTAATTCCAAGGGGTCCAAGCTGTTCGAAACACTATGGCAGTCAATAATTCGAGCGGCCCTTCGTTGTTTACTTCTGTGTCACAGACGTGTCTAAAAGTTATGTCTGTGGTTCTGTATATTATGTGTATTTTTTGTAAGGAATTTGTAAACTCGTTAAGTATATACTCAAAAATCATAACCCTCCTGTCACCATCGGGCAACTAGACACACAATACATCGCACACTGTTCCCGCGTTCACCTGACCTCGGTTACTCATCTCAGATTAGTTTCACAAGCCAGCATCAATCCCGGCCTACACACAACCTTTGGGGAGAATAGCTCGCTGCTGATCCATCGCGTTATTTGGATTAATTTAATTTCGGTTTAAGGTTGCCATGATAATTCTATTAAAATTCTATATCTATAATAATTTAAATTTAATGAATTGTTACGTAATTAATTATATTTTTTTATTATTTTTATTTTAAATCTGTACTTATAATAATTTAGTTCTTAAGAGTTTTTGTCTTTGATTTTATATAATAATTTATTTTAATCTCGATTTTGTGTTTACTCTATAATGTTAATTGCATGCTGTGACCAATTATAATTAGTTATTGCATGTAGCTTGAATGTCCAAACTAAATGTTATTACTAATGCAAAACTGTTTTAGGTCCGATATAAATAAATAAATTAACAAATAAATAAATCATCACTGCGCCGGGAAAATTTGAAAAAGATGTGGACAATAAAACGACGATAATACAGGGTGCAATTAAACCTTCCTGCCAATTTTTTTCCAGGGCTTAGGTATCATTAGGAGAGTCCATTTAACCAAAAAAAATTGGGTGTTATTTTTTTTTCAATGACATATTTTATCCCATTTAAAATCGTTGCAGAACGGTCACTCACAGCGCGGGGGAGTAAGAGGGGTGCGCGAGATGAGGCGCGCGCGCGGGGGCACGTCACGCGCGGCCGACGCATCGTGTCCATTAATTGTAGTGTTTTGCAGGATAACTTTCGGAAGCTATTTCTCAATATTTTAGTACTGAGTGACTATAAAAGAAAAAATACGTGTATTTTTATTTTTAACAAGGATCAATATATCAAAATTTGGCAGGATGGTTTGATTGCACCCTGTATAAGAAACCCTTTACTTGTATTGTACTTGTGGAGCGCAATATATTTTATCTAATTCTTCTTGAACAAAAAAGCTACGATACCCACATATTTTTAAATTTTTTCGTGTGACAAAATATTTAGAACTGTTTTTATTTTCACATCCAGAAACTCGAGTTGACCACTTTTTGCCAAAGCTTAAACTATTAACAAAATATTTTCACAATAGGAACTTGATATCCAGCGCAAATGGATTTTTCTAACAAAGTATCTGAATATAATGTAGCCTTAACCTTAAGAATTATCTTTGCTGTTATCAATCAAAATGCATTAAAATATAAACTCTGTCTTGTCACTTTTATTTATCAACCCGATTAGATGTGAATCATGTTACTTATAATAATGAGTAATAGCTGTAACCGGGTGAAGGACGCATATTGTTCGTATGCTAATGTTAATCTAATTTTATTTTACATCAATGTCATGTGCAGTGGCCAACCACGGAATAAAAATGTTTATTTTAACCCAATGGAAAAATAAGTATTTTTAATATAAACTAATATCTAAATTTTATTGTTATTGTAATTATCTACAAAATATATAGATTTACAGTCATCTAAATTTTATTCATAGATTTAAAAGTATTTTTTAAGTTTCCATGTATTTTTAACCAACCACAAAAAGTGCTTTTATTAAGAGAAGAAGAGAAGAGAACAAAAAACTGCCTCTGAGGAGTTTAAAAATCTGCAGTTCTTCAGTACCTTCTGTAAGTTATAACAACACTAGCGACCCGCCCCGGCGTCGCACGGGTATAAAATATATTATAGCCACTGAAAAAATGATTAAAATCGATAGCCAGCTATGATCCGTCACGTGGCCTACTTCTTATCCGTGAAAAATAACATAAAAATTGCTCCAGTAGTTCGCGAGATAAGCCTTTTCAAATAATTTCCCCTCTTCTATATTTATAAAGCTTTATTTTATCACGCTATCTTAGCGTAATAAAATATAGCCTAGCCTTTTTCACTAAATGGGCTATCTAACATTGAAATAATTTTCCAAATCGGACCAGTAGTTTCTGAGATTAGTGGGTTCAAGTTAGCCCTTTCAAAAAATTTCCCCGTTTTTTTCTACATTTTCCTCTATTTCTTCGCTCCGATTAGTCTTAGCGTGATAAAATATAGCCTATAGCCTTCCTCGATAAATGGGCTATCTAACACAGAAAGAATCATTAAAATCCGTTGCGTAGTTTTAAAGATTAAAGAGAACAAAGGGACAAGAGGGAAAAAAGGGACTTTCTTTTATAATACTAGCGACCCGTCCCGGCGTCGCACGGGTATAAAATATATAGCCACTGAAAAAATAATTAAAATGGATAGCCTATGATCCTTCACGTGGTCTACTTCTTATCTGTGCCAAATAACATAAAAATTGCTCCGCGAACTACTTCGCGGAGATAAGCCCTTTCAAATAATTTCCCCCGTTTTTTCACATTCTCCTATTAGTCTTAGCGTGATAAAATATTGCCTATAGACTTCCTCAATAAATGGGCTATCTAACACTGAAAGAATTTTTCAAATCGGACCAGTAGTTCCTGAGATTAGCGCGTTCAAGTTAGCCCTTTCAAATAATTTTCCCCGTTTTTCCCCATTTTCCTCTATTTCTTCGCTCCTATTAGTCTTAGCGTGATAAAATGTAGCCTATAACCTTCCTCGATAAATGGGCTATCTAACACTGAAAGGATCATCAAAATCCGTTGCGTAGTTTTAAAGATTAAAAGGAACAAAGGGACAGGAGGGAAAAAAGTGACTTTGTTATATAATATGTATAGAAGATGTATAGATATAGATGTAGCTATATTTTCTGTGCAATAAAATATAATAATAGCGTGAAGAGATTCATTAATTATTATTGACGAAAGTTTTCCGTTATCGTATTAATAAATACCTTCATTGCCTCCAAAAATTTAGTAAAATTTTAATCAATCATTAAAATTGATGTTTTTATTTACGAAATTAATGATAATTCACGTGATTATAATAATTCTTCATTACTGTCCAATCATTAAACGATAAGATTAAATGACTAATTAGTGATAACTATTGCTGTGATAAATATTATATCCAGACATTATGGTAATCATAATTTCACGTAATTTTTCATTTGGCATCGAAATTTTCTAATGACGATCCCTCGAGAGGACATAATAATATATTTCAGTCACTTTAGTTTGAATTAAGACACTTTTTGGTTTTACAATAGTTCTTTTCGCCAAAGTAGATTTCGACAGGTAAAAAAATGTAAGTTAGGTTAGTAAAGCAATTTGCAACGTGCAATATCAATTTTGAATAAAAATATTTTAATTTAGATTTCAACACCATTTTTGAGTACTTCAAATTAATGTCCAATCGTTTTTTTCCCACTTTTATAACAAATGACGTATGACGGTGAGAAATCCAACATGGTGATTCCCAAGATGGCGCGTTATCTGAACGCGAATCGATCACTTGTGTAGCGCACGGGGGACAATTTGTCAGAGCCCAGGGCCATACGTTAGGCCCTAAGGTCGCACCCACATGAGTTTAATATCACTTTCCTCTGTTATGTTATTTATGTTACTAGAGGTAGTGCGCATACGTGTTAGATAAAATTGTATTGGCATTGCAAGAGTTCATTTAATTTTAATTTAGGGCTAATGATATGAAATAATGTTATTATTAGCATTAATATGAAGTTCGTTACAAGAAAATATATTATGAAAATTGGCAAAAGAATCTTTTTAAACTTTACTTAGTAAGAGAAGCTTGCGCGTTGAAATATTTTTCACTGATAACCTATTTCAGACTAAAACGTTACATATCATACAAACGATGTAATATTCTTTATGAATGCTTATTGTCGGTTTAACTGCAGTTTTTTACATCTTAGCTGCTTAAGACTTGTCATTTCAAAGCCATTTCATAAAAATATCAAAAATCTAAAATTTAGAATTCTTCGCTTATACAAAAATTACTTAAATTCATTTGAGAATTGCGTACTCAATGTATTTCAACACCTTTACAATACAAATGACATGACACACCTTATTACCAATATAATCGACAGGACACACGTGGGGTATCCAATAAAAGGGCCCGCTTGGTCAATTTGTCCTGGGCCCGATGTGTGGAGCCCTATAAGGGAACTGTATTACATTTGTTACTGAGTTCTAGCCGCATTTGTCCAGGCTAGTCACCTTTACACCTGGATGGTTCATGTGAGAGAGAACTATTTAGTAATATGTATGTTAATGTACTATGTCTCACATAAGACATTTCTTAACTTAAGCATTCTAAGTTTAGTTACGAGTTAAATAGACATTAGGCAAATTTAAAATATTTTCGTTTTTTATATTTGCAAAATTATGTGTAGTTTAATTAAATTTCCTATTGTTAGCATATTATGGGGGAATCTAGGTGTGTGCAATTCTATACTTATTATAAAACAAGGTCGCTTTTTTTTCCCTCATGTCCCTTTGTTCCCTTTAATCTTTAAAACTACGCAACGGATTTTGATGATTCTTTCAGTGTTAGATAACCCATTTATCGAGGAAGGTTATAGGCTATATTTTATCACGCTAAGACTAATAGGAGTGAAGAAATAGAGGAAAATGTGAAAAAAACGGGGAAATTTATTTGAAAGGGCTAACTTGAACGCGCTAATCTCAGGAACTACTGGTCCGATTTGAAAAATTCTTTCAGTGTTAGATAGCCCATTTATTAAGAAAGGCTATAGGTTATATTTTATCACGCTGAGGGCCTGTTTCACCGCTTCCTGATAGGGCTATCCATCACTTAACTTGACACATAGAGTATGGAGAATCTGTCAAATAAGCCTATCGGGAACCTTATCAGGAAGCGGTGAAACAGGCCCTAAGACTAATAGGAGAATATGGAAAAAACGGGGGAAATTATTTGAAAGGGTTATCTCGCGAACTACTGGAGCAATTTTATGTTATTTGGCACAGATAAGAAGTAGTCCACGTGAAGGATCATAGGCTATCGATTTTAATATTTTTTTGTGGCTATATTATATTTATACCCGTCTGACGTCGGGGCGGGTCGCTAGTTAATAATAAGTTGCGACAGTGTCACCATTGAATTTATAATATTATTACATTGTATTTATACTCACAAAAAAAACTGGACATGACATCTTATCACTATCAATAGCAGCTTATCACAAGTAATCTTTTAAATAATATTTTTATCATGGTTTTTTTCGGCATGCCACAGTCCGGACCGCACGCACGATGAGACGCCACCTGCGCTATCGCTGACATTTTTCACCGCCGCGACCTCTGACATGCCGCTGGCAATCAAACCCCCACCACTTCCCACTGGCTCTCGTGAGCCCCCACTCCCCATCAGTCCCCATTCCAGTCTTCATCCATTTTCAAAGGCCCCCACGCTGCTGTGAAACTAGCTCCACCACTCTACGTGGCCCCATCAGCCCATATACAGTTCCCCAAGAGTCCACTCCCCACTAGTAGTCGTCACTTCCTAATAGTCCCCAACCCTCTTCACTGGTCTATTCTTAATTTTTGAAGAATTATAACTAGACACGCGGTAGCGTTTCAAGCCAAGTTTAAGTACCAGAACTGACGAACAGCATACATGATATAATTTTATATAGTATTCTCTTTAACGCATCATTAATGTCTTATCTTTATAACTTTCCTGATTCATAAACTCATTCGTCCTTATCTGTCACTTTCATAATTTTAATAGGACATAAAATAATAAAAATCTGCCACTTCACATTCAATTTCAAGTAATTTATAACACTGAATATCACTTTCAATTACGGTTCAGTTTCCTTCACAATAAAGTCGATTGATAACTGGATGAAGATATTAATAAAACATTATACTTTAATGGAAGATGTTTCCGAGAAAAAATATTAGGCTGCCACGCGGAGTCAGACCATAAATTAGTATATTTAATTATTAATTTCTTTAATACGAGGTAAGATATATTTGAACAACCTGACTGGGCCTGCCCAGGTCATATGTAACGCTAACGATTTTATTTATTTTATAATCGCTGCAGAGTAGTGTGAAGGCAGACATAACAACCTATTGGGATTGATATCGCGCGGAGATATTTTCGTTTGTAAAAAGTTTGTTAGTTAAAAGTAAAATTAATAATTACAGCAATAACAGCCAACATTTTTATTTAAAAGATTAAAGATCTTTTACAGTAGGTACCTGAGTTTATCAACTTTTTATTTTTTAAATAGCAGCTACCATTTTTATTAGAATGTTCGGATTGCATGAAATAGCTATACTTATTATAGAACAATTTTATTGAAGTTATTATAATATTATCTATATTTTTTTAATAAACTAGGAAACGAGTTGGCACGCGCTTGATTACCTGATGGTAAGGGACATCTCAACGATGTCAATACTAACTACGTTAGTTCTTCTAAGTAGTCTGTGTGATATGGGATATCTGCCAATGTATATTCGCAACTCCCGCAAATAACACGTTCAATTTATCTTATGTTGCGAGAAGCTATTATTTTATTTTACCGTAAAACCAAAAGAGTAAGTGACAATATAAATAAATACATAGCAAGAAGATACACAATTACATTGTTTTCGCATATAGAAGATTCTTAACAATCCCACCCTCCTTACTTCTACGGTAAATTCTATAAAATCCATAAGTTTTATCTACTTTTTAAATTCCATACCATAAAAACGCATTCTCTGTGCACCCACCACCTGTGGTCCGAGATCGGGCGTACGATTACACGGATATAAACATTGTAAATTATATCGCGGGTTTCGGATATGTTTGCTCAGCGCCCGCCCCACCCCCACTATCTCCCCATCGGAATAGACAGACAGACACACAAATTATATTGAGATCATCGAGAATTTGGGATGTTATGATATGGATGATAGTAAAGTATTACAGAGTAAGGATCGTGAGGTACAATATTTCATAAATTTAATGTAGTAGACCGCTATAATAATTATTATGTTCTCAGGGGTATTCTTCTCACCAAATAGATCTAGTTAGACTCCAACTTTACCTCAGACCTGATGCGTCAGTTCTGAGGTAAAGTAAGCTGGACTTTACCTCAGACCTGACGCATCAGGTCTGAGCTGGAGTCTAACGCTAAAAGTTAAGCTGGACGCATGGTTTTTAATTGCAAAATTAGGCTCAAGATTTTGCAGTGCTGCGTGAAATGTGTTATAACTACAGCGCCGCCTTTCGTCTCGTGTCGGTATAAACTTATGAATTACGAAACACAATATTATCTTCTTGGATTTAAAATATGAAGAGTCGGTTGGTACTGATGATGATGACGTGAAATTCTTCGCCTCCTACGCTGCACAAACAGACAGATTAACAAGTATACACAGTAACAAAACACTAGCTACTCGCGGGAATAATCTTTTCACTTCTCAAATTACAAAGTGTCAATCCTCATTAGCATCCGCCGAGGCAATACCGACCTTATCGCCTTAGAATAAATACCAATATTCGATAATTCATTATCGGGTAATAAATTTTCCTCCCGCAATTTGCATAAATTAAACCCTATTTCGATGGGCATAGGGTTGGATTTTGCGTGGTTTTATTTAAATTAATAGCTACCGTACAGTAAATCTAATGGTTTGTTTGTTTGCTACTGTTGGTACAATATACTGTAACTAAAAAGCAACTTTCCGCAAAGCGGTTTCGCTGTAACAACGTGGTAACTGACCAGGCTAATACAGAAATACTTCCTTAATACGTTTCGAAGAGGCTAAAAATTCTGTGTTACTTATTTGAAGTAGTCTATATTTATGGTGTAGAATCCGTACTTCCATACTAATATTATGAAGTGTAGTATGAGCGTCCGTGGCCTAATGGGTAGACATCTGGTTCGCACTCGTAGAGGGTGCAGGTTCGATCCCGGGTGGAGGCGTGTACCAATGAGACATTTTCTGATCTCAAGCACATAATACGGACGCTCGTACGGTGAAGGAAAACATCGTGAGGAAACCCGCACATGGTTGGTTCCAGACGTATTGACTAGTTCTTTCCTTTGGACTATGTTGCGAGAATTCAGAATGCCGTATGCGCTTGGGCAACCATACGGACATTTAAATCTTGTCCCAGACACTACAGTATTTGAGGAGTGGTCACTTCGGTCTGAAAATACTGTATAAATCATCCACAACGGATGCAAAAGGCCTAGTATGTTTGTCTAACACATCCTCACGCTGAAACTGTTGAACTGATTTTGTTGAAATTTGGTATAGAGATGTTTTGATTCACGGGAAAGGACATAGGATACTTTTTATTACGGAAAATTGTAGAATGTAAGCCCAGGCAGACGGAAAAACAGACAGACACTTAGCTTAAACAATATAATAGTCTAAACAGCAGTTTTATCTTACGACAGACTTTTTCAAGTTCAAAGCATCTTGAAAATCCCGTCACCGTCAAAAATGCGATCAGCACACACAAACACGACTGGGGTGAGAGATCCGCCGCCGCGCCGCGTCGCGTACCGCTGCGCAAATATTGTGCGTGGTAAAAGCCGTGTCGGCCGACGCCTCGGATTAGGTTTGTTTATGGTAACTAGGTGACGTGGGTATGCGGACACATGGGACATGACCCTTTCAAAATTTGGTTAATTTGGCCCTTTTGCCTCGATAAAAACTATCTTATGTCCTTCCCGGGGTCATTATATTATATCTATACTACTGGTACTATCTTTTTTGCGTCACTTTTTGCCACGCACTGTAAATCTCTGAAACGCGCTGTCACCAGAACAATATGACCCCCAAACCTGCAGCTCTTCTGATGTTGCGAGTGTCCACGTCCGACGGTAGTTGTTTTTCGTCATGTGACCATTTGCTCGTGTGCTCGTGTGCTTAGAGTAAAGCCAAACGAACGTAATTTGTGAGTTGTGAGTCGCAGAATTTCGACTGGCAGAAATTCTTCTGCGTTCAGTTTCATACAAAAGTGCTGTTTGATTTACACGAGCGTAATTTTGTGAGTCGTGATTTGTTTGAAAAGATATTTACGCGACCGAAATTGCGCTCGTTTGGCTTCACCCTTATTTAATGACAAATGAAATCGGCTATATAATCGGTCTAAATCGGCCTAGCGATTTTAACGTGAATAGTAAGTGAAATAGACTGACAAACAGGCAACTATCAATATTCATACCAATATAAACGTTTTCACAACTACTCATTGTTCCAAAACTGATTTAGAGTATTCTTTATCTGTTATAGTTTATGCAAAGTGTTGCCATTGCAATGTGGCCAATGTGGCCAAGTGGCCATGTGGCCATATATCACAGCTTCAGACGTAAACCCAACAATAGGTATTCGCGGCACAATGCCAGCTTTTACTGAACTACGACCATTTCAAATATTCTATGTCAGTAGAAAATCCGAGGCAAACATAGATTATAGGTTTTCGAGAAGACTTTTATGCCTAGCTGGCTCGTTACTCTGATTTTCATGATTGGTACACGCTTTTTACAAAGCTTAGTTATAGAATGAAACAAATGTTTTCAGATTTGTCCCACTTGTTCTACCAACGTCAACGGGAACCAGGCGTAAATTAAAACAGGTTAAAATTGTAATAATACTTTTTAATAATTAGAAGACGGAGGTAAGAAATCTTTATCAGCTCTATTGCTCAGTGTAAAATATGCAGCGACAAAAGCTTTGATTATGCTATTCTTTATAAGGATAGTGAAAAATGCATTGTTCATGTGATGAAAAGTGCTACAAAAGTGATTATGTAGTAATCTTCTGTTTATTGGTTTTAAATTATAACTTCGTTAAGGTTTAAAGATATTATATAAATAAATACATTAATTAAATAAATTATAGTACAATAGGCTGATCGAATCTGATTGAACTGATCGCAATTCGCAAGTCGGCCTGAACAGACACTGACATGCTAACTATAACACTCATAGCGAAATGTACAAAACGAGTCCGGTTGGCTTGCGATCATTCCAACCAGATTCTACTAATTCCCTCGTATATGGGGGCAATAAAAAACTAGAAGAAGAAACAATATCAAGTGATCTACCCATACTCTAAGATACTCTTTGACCTCGGCTGTAGCGGTCCGTCATAAAATGTTTTACACCGGCTCGTAAAGCGAGCGCGTCGCTAAAACACTACAATGCCGAGACATTTCCAACCGAACGAAAAATGGATTCGTACCAGAGCTTCAGTGCCAATAAAAATAACAGTTTTTTGTCTATTGGTGGTAGGCATCATTGTAGACTTTGAAAAAGTGTATTTGTATCTTAACTTATTACCTTTAAAGATTATATTTTTACTTTTGTGTAATAGTATTATAATCGAAATTTTGGCATTTTTTTTACGTTCAAAACATTAGGAGGCCTTGTGTTTAAGAATGCAAAAAATGTTAATTATTCATATAATTTTGTTGTGCTTTTTATTAAGCTCTACAACTGTTAATAAAAATGATATTATCATTTTGAAACGGTTTCTTAGTACAGCTTGTCCAACTTAAAACCACATGCCATATTTATACACATCGCATATTCACAGTAAGTATAAAATTTCCCATATAAATTATCAATTAGAGAAAAATTGTGTCGTGTCATTTTATAATAATAATAATATATGGATGCTTCACACCACGTCAGTCTGGCCCCGTGCTAAGTACCTGAAGGACTTGTGTTACAGGTACCAGACAACGGAAATATATTTAATACTTTTATACTATACATATAATATTTAAGATTTTTATTATATCACCCACATATTTAATACACATCCAGACCCGGGAACAATTAAAAATGTTTGTTCCGTCGATGGGGTTTGAACCCGCGACCCCTGGCTTGAGCTGCCACACACTTAACCTATTGAGCCACAGAGGTCGTCAAAATTTTAAGTCAGAGAAGCTCTAGGATGATGATGATGATCAAGATCAATTAATGCTCCGTCATACAATTAGTTGTGACGGAGCTGCGCAGGCGCAGTACTCACGTGTCACGAGACAATGGTGAGAGTTCATATCGAACACTGCAGACGGGCGCGGTTTTTAAACGCCTGTTATAAATATTAAAAGCGTTTTTAACGCGCTATTTGATTGAAAGATCTGAGTTTTGAAGTTAAACTTGGGCCATGAAATTTAAAAGATGAAACATATTACATATGAAAAAGAATCTCAAGTTATTGGCGTATTAATTACTGACTAAAACGGAAAGTTTAGATGAAATCAAATAATTCAACAAAATCTAATTAAAAAGCAAATTCTAATAGGGAACTATTTATGTTTTAGACATCAGTAGTACATTGTCATGTTAACGAACATGTTAATGCTAACACTTTACAACGCCACAATATTAAAAATTATATTAAGATAAATAAAGCTTGAAGGAAGCGTATTTTAATCGCTCGTCTGCACAACTCATTCTATCTGGGCTATTATCGTAAAAGTGTCATCAAACATACATGTGGGCCGGCCGTAGGAGGATCGATACTAAACATTTACTTATCAACTTTTATGAAGTGAAAGTGTGGTACTGTCAATTGCTACTGGATTAGTCGCAAATTAGTGTGACGTTATGAAGTGGGCACAATTAAAAAAAAAGATTTCCTAAGCTTTTGCCAGAAAATCCCCCTCTTAATAGTTGAAAAACGAATCACTTTGACATTTAGGGACAATTGACACCGACTGCGAATTCTCAGGCGATGATATGTATCTTATATCTTTAAATGAGCAATTCTTGTATATATATAAATATATAATTGGAATCTCGGAATCGGCTCCAACGATTTTCATTAAATTTTGTATATAGGGGGTTTCGGGGGCGATAAATCGATCTAGCTAGGAATCATTTTCATAAAATGTCATTTTATGTGTATTTTTGGAATTTTTTGAATACCGAGCGAAGCTCGGTCATATAGCTAGTTACAATAATGAAGATAAAGTTTAAAATCATATGACACTGATAATGTTCACCGATGCGCTGCCGTTTCCATGTGAATCGACCCATACAATAGTGACGATCTTCCGGTGGCTCAATTTGTAAGTAATATCGGGAAGATTTACGAGTAGACAATGCGATGTCGATTTTGGTTCGCGTTATTCTAGAGTACGGATCGTCTTTTCAGTTAGTTAAAGCGCATAAAATGAAGATCTTTATAGGACAGGTAAAGTGTAAAGGTTTTCTAATTCCTACATTACCATAAAAACGGATTCTTCTTAAAGTTTAACTATTACAGAAGACATGCCATTAAATTTAATGTATCCATTTCTAACCTCAAATACCTTTAAAAATAAACACCTTTTCCAAACATGAATGAGTCTCCCCAGTATATTTAGTTCAAAATATATTGAAATACCTGTACCTGTTCCGCGCGTGACCCGGACTAAATAAGTGTGACGTTCCGCAGGGATCGTGACATCGCCCGCCGCATTGGGAACTTTGAATTCCTAAAATAGTAATTAAATTGAGGTGTCATTGTAGTGACAACTATGGCGCTAAGTTAAGTGAAAAGCTTTCAATATTAATCGGATAACGAAATGTTGGACTACAAACACGTAAATTGAATTGATGGGCGAATAACTTAAGTAAAATAAATCAATCTTGCAAATCTTTGAAAAAACCGTAGACGTTACTGTAACGATTGTAAAGCATGTATAAAAAGGCAACGTAAACGGTATTGAATAATTTCTACATGTGAAAACTTAGCTTTACTTGGAGTCAAAATAAAACTCAATTTGGTAGTTTTTAACACAGTAAAATTTCTCTCATCTTGCAGCCGTTGGTACAATCGATAATAATATACAAAATTGTCCGATAAAATTATGAGATAGTAAAATATGAACAGACATAAAATAAACAAACCTTATCTAATCGCCTGATAGTATACTAATTAATAACAACACCTATTCTAATCGATGGTTCGCCATTAAAAACTTTCTCCACAAACTCAATCTTGTCAACACTTCAAATTCCATGGAATTGTGTAATTAAATTAATAACTAATTCTTTATTTGTTGACATATCTGAGAACAATATTTATACTTTTCGATTATAGAGATTAATCCCTTTATTGACCCGTAGACCTCTCGTGTAATAAATGGATATAGCATATTTATGTAATTAATATGTACATGTTTTTAGTTCCTTAATAATTAGGTTGTCGATTTGATGAATTATAAATAATGAGTGTTCATTAAGATTATGCTATTGTGTTTGACAGTGGAAGACAGAAACTATATTTTATTCGTCGTTACAATCGGCTATGATAACTTGGCTAAAGGTTTCGGGCATCAAATGAAAATATACGAGTACGTCCATATTCTGGATGTTGATTTGACATCCATACTTCCATACTGATATTATAAATCTCTGTCTGTCTGTCTGTCTGTCCGTCTGTCTGTCTGTCTGTCTGTTACCTCTTCACGCCCAAACCGCTGAACCGATTTTGCTGAAATTCGGCATGGATATACTTTGAGTCCCGGGAAAGGACACAGGGTTCCCTGAAAAATGTACGGTACCCGCGCGATAAACGATTTTAGGCACAACAAAGTTGCGGGCATCATCTAGTGACAATATATTTTTAATACTTTGTATCACTCTCAGTAAACAACTCTTAAGACACCTCTGAACCTAAAATCCATCAAGCCGTTCAGTGTGCAGAGCGTACTAAAGAATTATACGTACACTAGCTGCTGCCATCGACGTCGTCTGCGTAAAGGCTCTATAATAAAATAATAAAATAAAAATGAAAAGCCTTTTATTTCTTACAAACTACAAAAAGTAACATAAAAAGAAAGTAAAATAATTATATCTATTAAAGTATGGTTTATTCCTCATTCGAAGGTGAAAGCCTCCTCCAGAGTTCTCTGAAGGCTCTATAACAGCACCAAAAGTAGGTTATAGCATGATAGTATGTAGCATATATAATATGTTGACCCGACCCTAGCAATTTTCACGCAAAATTTGAAGTACATAATATATCCATGTAGTACTTTTTGAAACTATATTTGACTACTAAACTATTTACGGCTTCGATATCAATAATTGTAGATCACGTCCAAAGTATTCTTTTTTTTTAAATATTCAATGTACAGTTTTGACTTTCTTACGATTTTATTAAATGTATAGACATTAGATATTCTCAAATAACATAACCCTTTTTATGAATTCGGGTAAATCTTCGGAGATCTTGGTGTTTATTTTCGCAAGAGAATGGGTGATTCCGGCGTGCATTTGTCGAGCGTTCGTGTTATGCTTTTGCGATAGTATAAAATAAAATGCACCCAGCGGACGATTCGGTAGTGTACCGTGAGTTGTCTTTTTTTTCGTTAAAATGTTACACGTCCCTTGCATTTGCATACAATGCCCTGAGTGCAATATGCCCGGCTAATACCTGCCTGGATCTTAGACGTATATATTTAAAAAATCTTATTCAAAATATGCTTTACCTAAATCCGTATATTTTGTGACGATTTAAGATTTCTTTAGTATGGGCAAGATTCAAAATAACGCTGATAATATAGAATTATTATTGTTATCTGTTATAATTTTATGTTACAAAGAATGAACTAAAATTCATGTATTGATACTTTCAATACATGAATATTATGTTTATACTATAATAATATTTGAAATCTAATGAACACTTTTCTTACTCCCAACGTTACGGATTTTTTGCAGCAGCAGTGGTCACGGGTGGACTAAGGTAACAAATATCTTACTTGATGAAATTATTAAAAACTACTTGAATATTAGAAGAAGATAGACACACTTTCGTATTTATATCAGACTATAGATGACTCAGTACTGTTGCTCCGAAAAATGTATTTCGCATGGAAACCGTACACATTCGTCCGCGATCAAAACTATTCCACGCCCTCTACTTCTTCTTGACAATTATGTATCTGCAACATTTAAATCGGTTGAGCTTTTCAAGCGTGAAGAAGTAACAGACAAGAGGCACACTTTTTTCATGAAATAAGGGGGCAAACGAGCAAACGGGTCACCTGATGGAAAGCAACTTCCGTCGCCCATGGACACTCGCAGCATCAGAAGAACTGCAGGTGCGTTGCCGGCCTTTTAAAAGGGAATAGGGTAATAGGGGAGGGTAGGGATGGGAAGGGAAGGGAATAGGGGAGCCGGGAGGGAAGGGAAGGGAATAGGGTAGGGGATTGGGCCTCCGGTAAACTCACTCACTCGGCGAAACACAGCGCAAGCGCTGTTTCACGCCGGTTTTCTGTGAGAACGTGATATTTCTCCGGTCGAGCCGGCCCATTCGTGCCGAAAAATTTCTCTCCCAAGTATAAAATAAAACTTTCGCACTTATATAGTAAATAGTGATGGGCCGAATGTGGTTTGGAATGTGGTTGGAATGTGGTTGGAACCGAATTCGAACTTTGGCCGAACATTCGGTAAAAATGAAAAATTCGGCCGAAGTTCGGCCGAACTTCGGTTCAATTTCGCCGCGCTTTTTCGTGGCTTATTTACGCACTTACTGCAAATATTGCTAGATGTGCCCGCCCGCACTCCGCACTTTCCTGCGGGGCCGTAAGCCAGCTAAACTTGGATTTGTCTATGTTTAATTCCACGAAATTTGTAACATATTGCCTATGTAAGCGTAGTCCACAAATTTAGCTATCAAATGAGACCTTTTTTATCTTCATAGGACATTTACATGAGAAGAACTGGTCAGATTAGTGTGAAAGCCCGAGAAAAACTAAAATGGCTGCCATTTTACAACCGTGAGAGAAAAAAAATTTGAGGGCCAATTTGTCGATAAAATATGCCACAGATCATGACATTAAAGGATCGGACACCGGTGTCGGGACACATTGTATTTGCACTATCATAATAGAAATTAATTTAAAAAAAAAACTGTAGTAACAGTGAAATAAAATAAGTCTGATACAAGAACTATACCCATTCATAGTCATTTACTTATTTAAAATAAAAAAGTAATCATATTATGTGATAAACAAAAAACTTAAATTGGTCTTTTTAACGACCAGTCTCAAAAATATTTGGTTACTTAAACAAACAAAACACAAAATTAAACTGCTCTTCTTACTAACCAAACCAGCTTCGTGGTTTATGGAGAGAAACTATAAAGAATTATGTATTTTTTAATAAAATAAATAAATAAATAAAAATAATACTTAATCAAAAAACAAAAAATTTGACTTTAGCTTTACTTTACAATTAATGACTAGCTGGCTTACGGCCCCGCAGGAAAGTGCGGAGTGCGGGCGGGCACATCTAGCAATTTTTGCAGTAAGTGCGTAAATAAGCCACAACACGAAAAATCGCGGCGAAATTGAACCGAAGTTTGGCCGAACTTCGGTTCTGGTTATATAGTGCCAAATGTTCGGCATTTTAACCGAAATTAGGCCGAATGACGAAGTTCGGTTCAAGCTGCCGAAGTTCGGTTAAACTGAATGTAAAACGAATTTCGGCCCACTCCTAATAGTAAGGATGATGATAATGCTGGAGATGATGACCTCGTTCCCATATGGTACACACGGCTCACCTCGCGACACCAGAGCAAACAGCTCTTGAATATTCATAGCAGCGGTAATGGCGTTCGACAATTTGTCTTAAAATTTCACACAAACACAGCATTGTTTTGATAGGGCTGCTCTGTAAATATTTAGTAGGAAGTTATAAAAATAGCTTGAAGGTGGTGAAATTTTCTCTTAAACTTTTACATTTTAATTGTTGCAAAAAAATTATATCTTGAGAAAAATTTTGTGGGTAACAAAATAAAGTGGGCATAACTACTTTTATATAAACAAAAATAAGTATAGGACTGTTTTAAAATATAATAAATGATTGAAATCAAGTCATTTATAACAGCCAAAAAAGCAATGGACTAAATATTAAACCCTGAGCAACGCCATAATAGTTGTTATGAAAGATATATTAATTCCTTTAATATCATGTTTGGCTACTATATCTATATCATTTGATTTGTCTATTGTTTCATGTATTTCACGTTAGAAATGCCTCTGACGCATAAATTTGATGAATGATTGACAATAGTAGGATTTGGTAGCCACAAGATAATCTATTGCATGTAGGATACTGACGTGTAGGATTATAAACTATGTCAGAACGGCGCTGCCTACGTAGTTCGATTAGATTAGGTAAATTGCAAAATTACAGGCATTAGGTGTAATACGAAGGTTTCTGAGATAGAGCCATGAATCATGCTACTTTTTAGTATTCTTAAACAATTTAAAGTGCTGTAAATCATAATATTGCGATGAACACTTCATATTATACTGTGAAATAGGTTTCAGATGTTTGGGATTTTTCTGAAGTAAAAAGTAGCAATTACATAATATCCTTCCGATTGTTCACATATTATATTTGTGCAAAAACTTATTCAAATCGGAACATACATTTTGATGTATACCAAAAACTTTTTCTCTTTATTATAATATTTTAATAAGTAATGTACGTGATTTAAGTTTACGTTTGATGTTAATTTAATTTAAGAAAAAATTCTCCAGCTTCAAACTTCATATTTTTATAAAAAACGACTCGATAATAGATATAATTCAAAGTGAACTATAGCTCCTAAAAAACAACATAAACGATTGACTACCGCTTCCAAAAGAACAAACTCAACATAATATCAGGTATTAGCACTCCGGACAGGTAACGCAGGACACCCGTCCACAAAAAATCTATCAGTTTTTTGTCAACCCTAGGCAGGTCGCGACAATTTTACGTGGAACAAGGTTTGAATGATTATGAAATGTTTCGCGCTGTCAAACTGCATGAGTCGGGTTCTCTGTGTCTCCGAAACTATGTGACGTAGGGTCAGGGGGCACAGTGTTTTGTTTTACGGAGATGAGACAGAACAATGCATCATCAGGCCGAAATGGTTTAGAAACAGGTCACGTGTGGTGCCAGGTGAGTTTGTGATTTTTAAAGGCTTCAAACACTAAAACAATTATAAAATAAAATAATGTTGCATTTTTGACAAATACATTTAAAAAAGTAAAAAATAAAAAGTTTTTAATTAAGGTATTTTGAAATAGAACAAAATTAATTTAATTTTATACGAAGAGAAAAATTCTGAATGATAAGCACGATTATAAGGAGATAAAAATTTAAGAATAGTACTTCTAATAGACGCGCAAAAGATACAAAAAGTGACGTATGATGACAATCAAATAGCTTCCAAATTCAAACACCGGAAGTGATAAAATATAATTGCTGATCGATCAAACTCACCCAATTGTCGGGCCTTCCTTTATCTATGATGGATCAGCTACCGTTGCCATAGACAACGATTAATTGAAAGTAAACCTTACGATATAAGCAATAGGGTAGAATATAGTTTGGAAAGTGCGGTTAGAACATGGGAATATGACAGATAACTGTCAGATTTAGTGTAGGTCGGATTATGGCGCGAAAACAGACCGTTTAGCGGCTGTCAAAGTTATTTATTATCTGTTACGGTTTATTAATGAACGATAATTTGTTATGTCTTTAAGGTATTTAGTAATCTTATCTTTTTATGCGGTGATATTAATAAAAACAATGGTTGCGTGGGTACCGTGTAGGTTTTCGTTGTTGCCTCATTTGATACTGCTCTTATAGTCCATTGAAATGTTACAATTTTAGGACCGAATATTGCATTTATTAGGGGACGCAATTTTATTTTCGGAATATGTTGGGGGGCTCAATAGAAGCTTAACTTCAAGTTTGTGGGGTCGCCGCCTTTGTCCCCCGGCCGCCATCTTGAAAAAGGGGGTAAACGAAATATCACGAAAATAACACTATTTTCGTGATATTTCGAAAACTATAAGTCTTACAGAAAATTCTTAAAAACATAATTTGTTGCAAATTATTTTGCCTACAAATATGTTTATATAATTTTTTTACACTAAATTAAAAATTTAAAAGTTATAAGCAAAAAAGTGATAATTTTTTTAAAGGTTTATTATCGCTCTTTAACTTTGTTTAATACATTTTACAAAAAAAAATACCTTAGAACATCCTTGTTAATGATCTTTTGAGAAAAAGATCCCCCATAATTTGCAACAAATTATGTTTTACAAATTTTTTGTAAGACGTATAGATTTTGAGATATCACGAAAATAGTGTTGTCACCCCTTTTTTCAAGATGGCGGCCGGGGGACAAGAGTGGCAACCGCACAAACTTGAGGTTAAGCTTCTATTGAGCCTCCCAACATATTCCAAAAATAAAATTGCGTCCTCTAATAAATGCAAAGCAAATGTAACATTTCAATGGACTATTAGTGATATTGAAACCGATAGCTTAAAGTAATAGAACAATACGGAATAGTATCCTATGTTATATATTTTGTAGTAAAGAACCACTTTTGTATGCAGAACTTCCCACTGTCTTAATATTTTCAATCCAATATTAATTTAAATTCGATCCAGTCCAGACACGGAAAGCACAAAGTATCTCATATACGTCAATTTTCAGAATTTCGATCAATCAGAACACAAGACGCATTTGTGGTTTATATTATGACATTTTATTGGAATAAAATTTTGTGGTCTTATTATGTATACTGTAATCGAAATCTAATCGAATCATTGTGCTAGATTAATAACAGAATTAGGATTATCCACGCTTAGTTACTACAAATAGGAAAAAAATCGCAAGTAAGCAACCTTAAAAAAGTTTTCAAACACCTTATTTGAAATAAAAAACTTTACAACAACCATGCGTTGTCCTAACGGTTATCGAAATTAAAATGACAAAAGGAACTGACAAGTGCAAAAGAAATTTCGCAGAAAAGAAATTTTGCACAATATTTAACTGTTTTATAACTCTATCGTAACTGTTTACGGTAGGGTAAAGCTTTGTCTGATACAGTTTTTAAAAAACAAGTAGAATGTTTTTTTTTTATTATTGTTTCTATTAGTGTTGCTTTCTGTGCGGTTCTACTCAACGCAATTTAAATATTTGTTGATTTGCGTTTTTTTTTTTTGTAATGGCTACATTAACCTTTAAAATAATAATATTATGTAGTATTTAAGAGGTTTTGAATGCAAAAATGTTGACACGATTTTTTCCAAAATTTTTACTTTCAAAAATTTTCCGCGTTTATTTATTTATTTACTATGCATAATATGTCAAAATTTAACTTTTTTGTAAAATATATCATTCGAAAGATACTTCTGAGTAGGATGCGATGATACTGATGAATCAGTACCTCTAATTCATAGACCATAACAGATTCTATTATTCTAATGATTGTTTGTTTATGATTGAAAGCGTTTGGGACTATAATCATAAATAGTGTTTTACGATCTATAAAAACGGGATCAAGAGTGTGTCGTATATCAGCGTCTGCGTCAATCACTAAATCACTATGGTCAGTGGTTCTATTAACGTTAATGTTTTTAATGTATTTGATTTGATATCATTGTCCTGCCCCATAGCACCGTTTGCCGTATTTAGAATAAATAAAAGTGTTAATTAAATAATTATTTCCGTTGTAGCTCGGGGCCCGACTGGTGTGAACTGGTAGCGTTCATAGAGTTTAACTTTGTTCAACGTCCATAGAGAACACGTGAACTGATCCAAAATTCATAAGAATGAGGGAGGCGCCTGCAGCCACCCGCAGCGTAGCGTATATGTAGAAGAACTAAGAAGAAGACACATCAGTCTACTCATGATGAAGTAGAGTTACAAGATTTGTTCAAATTATAAGGGAAAACATTAGTAGTTGTCCATTTTTTTATGAAATAAGGGGCAAACGAGCAAATGGGTCACCTGATGGAAAGTAACTTCCGTCGCCCATGGACACTCGCAGCATCATTTAATGAGCTGCAGGAGCGTTGTCGGCCTTTTAAGAGGGAATAGGGTAATAGGGGAGGGTAGGCATGAGAAGGGAAGAAAATAGGGGAGGGTAGGGAAGGGAATAGGGTAGGGGATTGGGCCTCCGGTAAACTCACTCACTCGGCGAAACACAGCGCAAGCGCTGTTTCACGCCGGTTTTCTGTGAGAACGTGGTATTTCTCCGATCGAGCCGGCCCATTCGTGCCGAAGCATGGCTCTCCCGTGTATAAAATTTAATAAAATATTAGCTATCTGGTTCTTCCACTCACGTCTTCATTTGAGTACGACTTTCGTTGTATCCAAAATCAATAAAGTTTATAATAATTATGCATTACGTACCTAATAGAATTAATGCTATTAATTTGTTATTTATCCAACTTCGCACACTATGATCTAAGGTTCACCTACAATGTCTGAGCTTTAGATCAAAGTGATCCAATGTAAATTGCCGTAAATGTTGACTTTATTTTATGACTCACTGTTTAATATCAGTCTCGTGGGTGTAAGGTTGTTTGGATGTAAGTTATCGTTAATAAATACACACGTAATTACTTTTTTCTAATAAAAATAAAAATTAACTACCGAATTAAAAGACGAGCGAGTAGCTAGTTGTAGTGACATCTGGGTTACCATGTTAGTCGTGAAATGTGGGACTCTTTCATTGACTTCTAATAGGCTCTTTAGTAAGCTTTAGGTAAGTGACACAGACTAACCTAAAACTGATTACTATAACTAAGTGCTCGAACTCACTTGCGCCAAAATATTATTTTGTTTGTGTGCATGTTTAATGTTCATGTGTTTTGTGTCTTGTTTCTAGTAAGGGCTAGCCCTAAGTACGTATTGTGTTATTGCGAAGTGCAAACCGATAAAAAAAGCGTTTATAAGCTTACCTTCAACTTTTCCCTATTTGCGCATCCCTCCCTAATAGCTGCATAGGTTTTTTGACCCACAAATTGTGTGGGTCAGAAAAGCTATGCAGCACAAAATTTTAAATATATTGTTAGAGCTGCTTTAATGATTTAAACACATAATAATATGGTATTATAATCAAAATAACAAGGCACAGAATTTCTTACAAATTTTTACATTTAAAAGTTTTGTCCCTCGATTTGCCGTTTGCACTTTAGAATTGTGGATGTCCATTGTCTTATCCAGCGGTAATGACATGGTCACCGTATGCTCGCGTAACCATAAGTGTCTTAGTATTGTAGATTCATGGCTTATCACCCGTCCGAGTCCGTGAGAACACCGTCGTGTGTGGCCATCATATCTTTAACGACAAGCGCATTTCTGTGTTCAGCCTACAAATATATTGACAGTATCTTATCCGTGACAGTTATTAATCTAAGTGTTGCCACTCATAAAAATGAGTTCGGTTCGAATGTTGTATTGATTTGAATTGTATCTTTACGATTGCTTTTATTGGCTCGATCGAATTTGTTGCCGACGCTCGAAGCTTTTTGATATCGTCCAATGGCTACGATTCATATTTTTAGATAGATAAAATGTGTTCACTATTGAAGACATGAGTGAAAAAAGTGGGTAACTAACATTTTACAACATAATATGACCAATTACTAATTTTTCCCTTATAATTTGAACAAACTTTGTAACTTACCATCATCTAACCTATCATTGTCATCATCATCTAACTAATATATGTAGCTAAACATCGAACCCACATTTTTTTATTTCAAATCATTTTTCCGGTTCTAATGAAGGCTCAATTTATGCAAAAAAAAAGATGGTTTTCAAATTAAATCAAAATTGTTTTATATCTGAATATAATAAATTGTTAGTTGCCCCCTTCATTCACTAATCTCTTCGATTATGTGACGTTTTGCTTGGTTCAGTCAGTCGCTTGAGTATGAAGGCCTTCATAAATATTAGATAGAACTGATCTAAGGCCGACCTGACTTGTCTTTTTGTGCCTTCCTATATGCTCAAGTCCGGTCAGGCAAGTCGTCCTGTGATCAGTCCAATAGGATCGATCGGCCTCCTTTTATCGGTCTCCTTTTAGAATTAGCATAAACAAACTATACTTACTAGTCTACTTATGAAACATGCATGTCATAAAATTTTTTGCTACATCAATGTACCTGAAACCTCGCTAATCGCTGGTTTACACGTATTAAGTTGATAAGTAATTAACTAAATTTTAAATTAATTTTAAGTTATTTATTGCATGTAAACACAAAATTTGGCAGCAAGTAGCAAGTTAAAATTTAGTTAAGTCTAAACAAGGAAATAAAAAAAAATACTATTTTCTATTAAGTTGGCAGGCGGGGCTTGTCACTTGACACGTTTTGGGCAGGCACTGCAAATTAAGTTAAAATTTAGTTACTACTTATCTACTTAATAAGTGTAAACCAGCCATTAGTTCGCTAAGTTTCATTCGCTCTTGTCATGCGTGTTATCGCCTGCGCGTAGACCTGGTAGTTCTCGTGACCTCTGGCGATCTCCCTACAAAAGCTTCGCATACTCTCTAGAGCAGGGGTCACCAAATGGCGGACCGCCGACGCATTGTTTGCGGACCAAGCATGTTCGAAGATGAACTTCGTTGAAAATTAATTTCGGTCTCGATATACGGATGAACATGACGTCACGTAGTAACAAAAATTGACACTTTTTTCATTGATACATATACACAGAAATAGATCTTGATGTAACATGCTGTGTACAAAATATACCTTTGTAATTTCCGTAATTATATATTTTATTCAATTGTTTTAATGTGCGGACCGCGAAGGTCAATTTATTTCTTAAAACGGACCCCGAGCGAAACTAATTGGTGACCCTGACTCTAGAGCTTCGCGATCCACTGGTCGAAAAGCACTAAAACTTTAGAGGCCGGCAACGCACCTGCAGTTCTTCTGATGTTGCGAGTGTCCATAGGCAACGGTAGTTGCTTACCATAAGGTGACCCGTTTGCTCGTTTGCCCCCTTATTTAGTAAAAAAAGCACTGCTCTAGTCTGAAGACGGTCCACTCTATAACAGTGTATGTGTATTACGCAGTAGTTGTATCGCGACCGTCGTTATCGGGGGCGGGCTGCGGGTCGCGCCGTAAATCGGGCGGATAGCGTGTCGCGGCGCGGGTGGTCGCGACGTCTCGCGCGGACGAGATATGCGATACGGAACCAAAGAGAGAAATCGGAAGTCAGATTCGGAGAAAAATAATATTATCAAAGAAATTGATATTATGTTCTTCGATTGATCAGGGGGGTGTGCCAAAATGTTTTCCTTTTCGCTTCGTTATAGAATCGCCGATGAAAATGTATGGAATTGACGTAAGACGAGTCGAACGTCAACGTCATATTAACGAACGTTTATGTCAATTCCATACTTTTTCATCGGCGATTCTATAACGAAGCGAAAACGAAAACATTTTGGCACACCCCCCTGATCAATCGAATTACAATAATATAGCTACATCAGAATAACACATAGGCTACAATTTTAACTAACTTTCAAAATGGAGGAGGTGTTATGTTCGTTTATTTATGTTTAACGATTACTCCGCTATTTGTGAACCGATTTTGACATTTTTATCTTTTGGTGTATAGGGTATCATCCCAATTTAGTACTACGTTGACAAAAGTGGTGACCTGATGAAGGGATCCATTAGTAATCAAGGGAACTCCTCAAAATTTATATGGAAACATGTGGTGACTTCGGTTTCGTGAGAAGTATTCGAAGCATAATAATATGCTACCAACAAGTAAGATTTTGCACCGAAGTATATCATGGTTCAGAAGGTGCTGAGGTAACTCCTGACTCCTTATAGATACAATTTTGGGAGTTTCGGTGTTGTTTTAAGAACGGAAAGCAGATGCTACTATGCAAATTACATTTTATCATCATCATCATCACTACCATATTATACTTAGGTACCATGTATCGTCCCATGATTATATGACCCTATTATTGGTACGGTCATAGTCTTTTAGATCAAGAATCAAGTTTGTCAAGCGATTAAAAACAATCTATACTAATATTATAAACCTGAACTTGTTTGTTTTTTCGCTCGAACACGCTAATCTCAAGAACTACTGGACACTGGTCTGATTTAAAAAAATATTTCAATAAATAGCTCATTTATCGAGGAAGGCTGTAATATATTAATATCACGCTAAGAATAATAGGACCAAAGAAACAGATGAAAATGTGGAAAAACCGGGAATAAGTGTTAAAAAGGGTTTATCTCTCGAACTACTGGAGCATTTTTGATATCATTTGGCACAGATATAGAGTAGACCACGTGAAGGGTCATAAGCTTTCTTTTTTGCGGGAAAATGTACGGTTTTCATAAAATTCCTAATTTACGCGGGCGAAGCCGCGCGGGACATCTAGTAAATCATAATACTATGGATCTATAAACAACACTAACGCCTCCGTCATAGTTCAGTGGTTCAAATTGTCCTCTTGATTCGGAGTTCGTTCGATTCCAGCGTTAGAAAAATGTCTCAGGAGGCCAAAGACAAGGTGCAGGAAAGACAGAGAATCAGAATTATCTGTCTATCCTGCACCTAATGTTTTTCCTCTAGAAAGAACTTTAATAACAAAAATTAAAACCGACTTCCAAGGTAAAAACAATAATAACATTAATATGAACTAAAAAGTATTAAATAATTTTTACTATCTAATGGTGCCTTTTTCCGAATTCGGCTAAAACTCAACTATTTCTGTATTCAATCTTCATTATTTTGAAGTCGGTACCAGATAGCTGAATCTTCAGTCCTCTGACAGAATATTTGAAACTTTTGGAACTGGCACCGACTTCAAAATTATGAAGATTGAATACAGAAATAGTTGAGTTTTAGCCGAATTCGGAAAAAGGCACCATTAGATAGTAAAAATTATTTAATACTTTTTAGTTCATATTAATGTTATTATTGTTTTTACCTTGGAAGTCGGTTTTAATTTTTGTTAAAAATAATAATAATTTCACTCTTTTTAGTTACACTAGTAGGTAAACCTTCGCGTATATTTTACGTATCTTATTACAATTTGTCAAGAGTCACAACTCACACTCACAAAACCATATATTATCAGTGAAGTGAACATATTGTGCTAAGTAATTTAACAATTTTAATGCTTCAAGCCCCAAGCGGTCACCGGCGATTGAGATAACAATAGAAAGGCTATTGTGTCTCGTTTTTCCACGATCGAAGGATCTATCAGATAAAAAATTGTATAAACTTGCATAGGATGTAGCGTAGCTACTCATAATATTTAATATTATCATAATTATTGACAGCTCTGTTCTTGTAAAGCGCTTATTCCACTTATCCTAGCTAGGAAGTCCTAGCTAGGATCCTAGCTTTCTAAATGTCATTCCACTTGACTAAATTTTTTCCGATTTAGGATCCTAGCTAGGATCCTAGCTTCTAAATGTTATTCCACTTGACCAAATTTTTTAGGACCCTAGCTAGAATTCAAATCGATACTTAGTGCGCCATCTATCGATTAATAAGTATGTATAACTGATTAAAAAGACACTTAATGACTTTGTTTTGTGTAAATGCTCTTTTTAAAATAACTTTATTTTAATTCTATTTGTCTATTTAAATTTTATAAAGTAATTAGTAAAGTATTCGATCTGTTGTCTGCCGCCACGCGCCACGCGGCGCGGCGGCGCGGCGACGCCGTCGCCTCTGCGGCGCCGACCGCCATGTATTAAACAAACAGGTGTTGTTATACAGTACATAATTATTATTATTAGTATATCCATACCTATGCCTTGTACTATTATTAATTCTGTGCCATGAGACATTGGTAACCTTAATGATGATGATGACGATGATGATGATGATTATGATGATGAATATGAATTGCATAGTAGCATATGCTTTCTGTTCTTAAAACAACGCCGAAACTCCCGAACGTGTATCTATAAGGAGTCAGGAGTTCTCTCAGCATCTTCGAAACCATGGTATACTTTGACCCAATATTTGACTTTTTGGTAGCATATTCTTAGTACACTTCACATAAAACCAAAATCACCATATGTTTCCATATAAATTTCGAGGAGTTCCCTCGATTACTCATGGATCCCATCATCAGGTCACCACTTTTGTGAACATGGTACCAAATTGGAGTGAAACCTAATACAACAAAACAAAAATTTCGAAAATCGGTTCATAAACGGCGGAGTAATCGTTGAACATACAAAAAAAAAAAAAAAAAAAAAAAAAAAAATATCCACAGCCGAACATATAACCTCCTCGTTTTTTGGAAGTCGGTTAAAAATAAAGTATACCTTACATTTTCAGACGTAAACTAACTTTACCTGTAAAGAAGAACAAAAATATATTTCAGCCTATTTATTTTGTTAAAAACAAAATTCTTATGATGTTATGGCTATATTCAAAACTTGGCACGTATAAAAATAGAGGGCTCCTTGAATAGTTCTCTACTGTTTACCACCGTCCCATGTCGTCGCTGGCAACAGCGGCGCTATAACTCCATATCGCATTGTTCGTCCCGCGGCGCCGCGCACCTGTACTGACGATTTACTTTACTGCCTATACTCATTGCTATAATATAACCTCACAGAGACAAACATCCACACTAATATTATAAATGCGAAAGTGTGTCTGTCTGTCTGTATGTCTGTTACCTCTTCACGCTTAAACCGCTGAACCGATTTAACTGAAATTTGGCATGGAGATACCTTGAGTCCCGGGAAAGGACATAGGATAATTTTTATTCCGGAAAAATGTACGGTTCCCGCGCAAACGAATGTTGGCGCAACGGAGTTGCGGGCGCCATCTAGTTGCTGTATAATGTCACAATTCACAAATACAATAATATTCAACATATATAAGTCCATAACATGACAAGAAGAAAGAACGATATCAGAATAGTAACTATATATATATGTATAATGATAGACAAAATTGCAGTTTAACAAAAAATATATATAATCTGGTATAAGTTATAACTCATGTAATCTTACTGTAGAGTATCTCTATACTCTTATTTTTTTTACTATCTCTATAGTTATCACATTTTTGTATAACATTTTTTAACAAAAAAGTTTACATGAGTATATCTATGTATATATACATGAGTATATATAATTATAACAAAGTTATAATTTGTATATAGTTCGAAACCGGTCGTGTTGAAAGTCTTTAAATTGCAATTTATGAATATAGTGGAAAAAGTCCAAGTAATATTGTGTTTCATTTGTGTATAAAATGAATTTCCACCAAGAACCGACAGTACAATCAATTACATAAATTATAACAAAAGACGCGTTTTTTGACATGTTGTAGCGTATGTTACACGATGTTATAAAATGTTATCGTGTTACACAATGTTTTATAACGTTATATAACTCCTGTCTGGGAGCACCTTAACATAATACACGTTTATTTTTTGATATGTTGTAGCGTATGTTACACGATGTTATAAAATGTTATCGTGTTACACAATGTTATTTAACGTTATATAACTCCTGTCTGGGAGCACCTTAACATAATACACGTTTATTTTTTGATATGTTGTAGCGTATGTTACACGATGTTATAAAATGTTATCGTGTTACACAATGTTATTTAACGTTATATAACTCCTGTCTGGGAGCACCTTAACATAATACACGTTTATTTTTTGACATGTTGTAGCGTATGTTACACGATGTTATAAAATGTTATCGTGTTACACAATGTTTTATAACGTTATATAACTCCTGTCTGGGAGCACCTTAACATAATACGCTTAGAATGTAAGGGTAGAATCTAATTTTATAAAATTCTCTTGTCTCGGCGTTTGCTACCAAAAAATAATACCTCTAAAATAGCAGGACAGGTTTTGTTGATATTATGTATGCGTATGGTCTAAGAAACTGTCATTCTGCCAAAACAAAGTTTACCGAGTTAGCTAGTATTTTATAACAAACTTTGCTATTCCAATTAAAAACTTTACGCGCGCGTTCAGGAGTACGCGTTTTCTGCGCGCTTTATGCTCGCGCGGATTCAGCACGTGTGAAATTGCTATAGCGTTTGGAAAAATAAGTAACGCGCGCTGAATGAAAAATCCGCGCGAGCAAAAAACGCGCAGAAAACTCGCACGTCTGAACGCGCGCTTATGCGCACCAGATTAATCTTTCGTACGAAAATGGGAAAGCAAATTATGGTAGTCTAATAGTCTACCGTCCTATTTCACGTAATCTGCCCTCATATATCTAGTGTGTCTAAAAACGGGCCACGGACAAGATAAAACCTTACACTGTTACACTAATTACACTACACTTCCTACTAATAAATTACTAAAAACATGAACTGTATCTACGTAACATTTTAGTAGATGTTTTGTAAACTAAGTTCCAGGCCTGGGATATGAGAGGTATTAAAAGTACCTAATAGAAACCAATTCTATTATATTTTATTTAATGGTATATTTGATGCTTATAGAAATAATTAATTTAAAAGTAGGTACAGTTTTAATTACCTCCATATTTTTATTATCTTGAAGGTGTTTTATGAAACATTCAAAACTTATTTCTCTGTAAGTCTCAGGTACTCAAAAGAAATGTCCCAAATATATTAAACAAACAAGCGCCTTAATTAGATTTGAATGCAGATTATACAACTAAAATAAATACTTACACGAAACCAAACGTTACGATTATTTGTCTCTTTCAAGAATAAAAAAAGCCTTCATAAGCGCGCCAATTAAATACCGCGATACGTATCCGAACGGTCGTTCGAAATTTGAATCTGTCGTTTATAACTTTTATCGTCTGTTAATTACTTTTTAATCTTTTTTGGCGCTAATCGAGACGTCCCGATGTGGTGCAATATATTCAAATTAAATGCTCGTTTACCAACTGCATGTGAAACGTATGTGACGCAGATAAAATCTCAAAGGCGATTCGCAAAATTTGAACATTTTGCTATTATTTAAAATGAAAATCATACAAAAAAAAATCTAATACTCGCTTATTCTTGCAAGCAATGTGCACTCTTAGGCATTTAATAAAAATAATCTAGCGACCAATAAATCTCGTACATTCAAGGGTTGGTCGTTCTTTTATTAAATACGAACATTCCGGGGCTTGCTACAAAAATGTCAAAGATTTACGATATACGAACGCACGTTGGCGCGCAATGTTGCGAAATATGGCGGGACGATCGGATACTCCGGCCAGATATCGATGGATCTCAAATAAAAAAGTTTTATTTTGTGATTAATGAAACGTGGAATCCTTTAATGTGTTCGGATTCTTGTAAACGATTTTGTGAGATCCAAAATATGTTATCGAGCATCTAGACCCGTTTACTGTCATATACAAGGCCGAAAAATTACCGAATCCTAACATAATTCTGTAATTTTGATTAACAAATTATGTGAACTCGAGTTATTTAAATTGAAGGTAATTTTAGACAATAATACAACGTCGGAAATTACTAACGAAATAGACTAACAAGATATTAAACTAGCAATTCAGTCAGCGCATAATTTAGTAATTTAACTACCACATTAAATGCCAATAAATACCAAACTGAAAAATGTTATCTCCATCTATAACGGGACGATAAACCCCATGAACCCCAGATAGAGCTCAGATAAAGCTAGATTTACATTTCGTCAGGTGTTGAAAAAACGTACAAATGATCGGAGCGGCTTATCACGATCGCACGGTAGCTCCCGATCACTTATCTAACAAGACATCGCGAAATAAATACTAGGCTTACTTCGCGCCGATCCCAGATACACGTACTGTTATTTAGTTAACTATTTCTGTCGCTTACTTTATGGTGTTTGTGCTTTCAGGATCATTTTATGTGTTTGTGCTTTTAGGGCTATATAGGTGTATTCTAATCTAATATAATATTATCAGAAGCTAGATGATCGGCAATTTTCAAACTCTCAGCCAAGTTTGGTTTATAATATCTATAGACGCTTCACACCACATCAATCTGGTTAGTTTGGTGGTAAATAAAAATGTACGCTTCCTGCGTGAAGGTTCTATGTTTGGTTATAGATATTTTGTGGTTTTTTGCTCTATTGTTAAACCTAAAAGCAAAATAAACATAATATATGTATTGCCCAAACCCATACTAAATACTAATATTATAAATACGAAAGTGTGTCTGTCTGTCTGTCTGTTACCTCTTCACGCCCAAACCGCTGAACCGATTTTGCTGAAATTTGGCATAGAGTTACTTTGAGTCCCAGGAAAGGACATAGGATACTTTTTATCCTGGAAAATGTACGGTTCCTCCGCGATAAGCGAGTTTTGGCGCAACGGAGTTGCGGGCGTCATCTAGTACTCTATAAACTTAAAATTGTACACTCCAAAAATTTTGTATTAGCTGCACAAAACTCATAGTTTAATTCCACATTAAATAATTCCAACATCGAAATATCCAGTCTGAATCAAACATCTAAATTATTACTCCATATAACAAGTTTATTGGATTTCTTGATTTAACGCTTGTAGTGCGATAAAGTGATATATTTTCTACTTATTAAGTCGTATTTCGGACAATATATCTTATTATAACTAGCGGGCCGTGAAATCAGGTTTCAAATCATCTAATGCATTTATCAATGAGTAGCGCTAATAAGGTTTTATTAGTTCATGTCCTCCCACGGTTAGGTGGGATTTCACCAAACACACATAAAACTTAGCTTTATAAAACTTAGTTTCCATTGAACGCGTTCATTCTGCGACGTAAATCTCGTTTTGTTTCGATTGGATTTCACTACCTTCTTTTGATCGCGATTATTAAATCTAAGTGTACGTGACGTCACGCAATTATTTTACATGTTTTCAGTATTTTAAAGCATTTTCACGTTAATTTAACTTCAAAATAGAAAGAAACAATACATAAACTTACAAACGCATGTGTCAAAACTGTCATATTGACATTCTTTCGTCTATGTTTTTCGTTCCGCCATGACAGGGCTTGAACGGGTTTGATGACGCTGAACTTCGGACTTTGGGCGTTCAGAAGATAAAACTCGGATTTGCTGTGAACGCGTTCGGTTTACGCTGGTGAAATGCATTTCGATGTTATAATCGCGCTTATACGTTTTGAGCCGGTTCAGAGTGCTTTGAACGCGTTCCATTTCTTTAGTGAAATCGCCCCTTAATATTGAACTAGATGTAGCCCGCAAATCTGTTCGGCACTTCGGCGGTTTCGGCACATAACTCCTGAGACACAGTTTTTATGTATCAAATTTTATTACTGCTGCTGCATCCTGCTGAACAGGAACCGAGGCGGGATCGGGAGAGCTCAAAATAAGCAGTAAATCGATTACTATTGCACCTCAAACATATTAACTGCTGCATCGAAATTTAATGGCAGAAATACTATGTTACACAAACGAAGCCATGAGAAAATCTGGTAACTAATATAATTATAACTCAATCAATCAAACATTTTCTTGTCCAAAATGTCGACTCGCTGAATAACTCTATTTTTTGCCTCAGCAATCAGTGCCAAAAAGAAAAGACCGTAATTCAGAAATTTTGAGATGATGATGATGATAGCTCCGTAGATTATCCACAATTTTATCTAGAATCTATAGCCTAGAATATTCTTACAAATATTTGCCACGGGAAATATTCAAAGAAACCGCCGAATAAGATTTAGAGTCCGAACGTCTTAAAATCGTTAAATCTATTTTAATTACTTTACATAAATTATTAAAACACATAAAAACTAATAAGGACGAAGTATGCAAAGACCACTTGCGAAATCCAACCTAAAACTTTTGATTCTAGACATATAAAACTACTGATAAAATATTTTTAGTTTGGGTTAATTGCGAAAAATTAATACTTAATTAGTACCAATAGGTAAGGTTTATCTTGATTTAGGATACAGCGTCTATTTTTTGACGATTAGCTTTTTCTTTTTCTTCAAGATAGTTAAGTAAAACATATTTTTGTAATGATTTAATTAAAATAATGATTGATTGTAGAGGTATTTATGTAGAGCAACGTAAGAAATTGTCTATGGATATTGGCTATAAAATAGAAAAAATTATACTTACTGGATATTTATCCGTTCATTCGCGTTTATTACTACAATTTATACAAACAACAAAATCGTGGTAATTATTCCTATCATAACCTCGAAAAAACTCAAAACAAGACAGATAAAACAACTTCAGAGGCAACAAACCTAAAATTCATCCAACCTCCTATTTAACTATCGACATTTCTTAATTAGTCGTATTAGTTAAAAATAACTGCAACGCGATCTCGCGTTTATTTACCTGCATAGATAAAATCAATTAGTGGCACCTCGTGATTTGCTCGTCGCGCGATATGCGGACGCGCCCTGTCCGCGATATCGGGGGACTTATCGCGGACGACACACGATACACTTGGGTGCACGTTTTTCTCCTATATGTTAAAAATTGTTACACATCTGTCTTATCTCTGTCTGGCACATTAGAATCACATAGCAGAACCATAGAGTGGCCTTGAATATTTAACAGGACGTTTTTTTTTTAATACATGATAAAATCAATTAATGGCATCTCGTGATTTGCTCGTCAGGCGCTGTTCGCTATATCGCGGGACTCATCGCGGACGACGTACGATACACTTGGGTGCACTCTTTTTCTTTACTATTAAAAGTATTTACGTACCGAACAAGGTCTGCTTATCTTTTTCATTACATACAAAGACAGCGGACTTCAAATAACTTATACACTGCGTAAAAAAATTGTTGCTAAGACGCACTATATTTTTATAGTGCGCCTTAACATTTTTTTCTTTTATTGGTATCTTTATTAGTTTATGCTGAGCTAGTTTCTAAACGTGGATCATCATTTGAGTTTTAGGATGTTCAAAAATGTAAGTTTACAACTTCTCTAACTGTTATCAAAAATGCTATAATTAGCTTTTGGACCGATTTTACTGAATTATGTAATTATGTTTTATTATATTTTATGTAATTATGTTACTTTATTTATATATGTATAGTATATTAATTAAATCATATTATAATATAGTAAATATTATTTTATTATTATAAAGTGTTTATTTTATTAAGTATATTATTTTGTATGTAGTATTGTATATTATCTATTATGTATGTATTTATTAGGATAGAATTATTTTATTATTTTAATTTTAGTTCTAAATACTTTTAGCACATCACCCTCTCTCCAGCAATTTGTTCCTTTCTTTCAAAGGTTGCCTGGAAGAGATTGCTATTTAGTAATAAGGCCGCCTTTGTGCACTCTCATCATTTTATTGTATTTTTATTTTATGTGTGTGTTTGTAATTACTGCGATGTGCACAATAAAGTATATTCATTCATTCAAGGTTATTGAATTGATGAAGGTTATTGAAAATATAACAATTAGATGAAAATTCATCGAATTGTCAAATTTAATGAGCTTCAAATCGGTTCAGTATTATAACTAAACACCTAAATAATTATCCTTTTATCTTCTAAAAATCCCCACAGAGCAAGCGAATGTTTATCTGAAGAAGAATAAGTCCCCAGCACGCATGCGCCGGCCTGCTCGCGCTCGCGCTCGTGATTTACGCGCGCGTCGATCGCCGATAGCGCTTTACTTATTGTTACAGACTTTGATCGGCGACCCTGCCGATACCCCAACACAAAAGCATACAGTAGTTTAACTCAATTGGGTTGCTTAAGTTCACGCAAAATTGAGCCAAACGAGTGCGAGATATTGTGCTGTTCTGCGTTTCAAAGTTGTCTGAATTTGTACTTATATGTCTCCCTCCGATAGTGAAGATTTTAAGCATTTACATATGGTTGCAGATTTAGATAGAACCCTGCCGATACCACAGTATAAATAAATAAATGTATGCAAGCTATATATGCTATTTAAGATCTAAATTAGACCAACTATCGGCCAACTGAAAGTCTGCTGGGATTCTATGGCAAGTTGTGAAAACTCGCCCAAAAAAGCCTTTAAAGCTATCGCACACTTTAAAGTTATCCGAGTCATGCTCATGTGTGCGTGTGATTCCGACAGACTATCATGTAGATGTTCTACTGTTTATAATAAACTGTAGCGATGCTGTATTTATGCGCTGTCCACTTTTATTGCTATTAATATGAGTCCACCTGTTTCTTTATTTGTGTCGTATTTGTTGGAATGATTAGCTGATACGCGAGCTCCACAAAAAGAAGTGCATTATTTACTTTTATTAGATGCGATGTTTATGAATATGGTTTCATCAGTTAGCAAATATGGGAATAAAAAAAGAGGTATGACTTATGGTAAAACAAAGCAAGTGTCGTATCATGTTAATGTGTTATAAAAATATTAACACTGTTGAAAGCATCAGCAATGGCTTGAAATAGATACACGAATAATTGGAAAACGAATAAAGGATATCATAGAATCATGATATGTTGCAGAAATGACGGCCGCAATAATTAGAGAGATTTCTTGATGACTTTATGATAATTCAATAAAGATTTTAACATAAGCTGATTAAATTCAAATAAATGATTATTTTAATTTAATCAGCTTAATAAATAATATTTCTGAGCGCGTCCTTTAGTCTTTCAGCCAAATCGTCGTATACTCGCAGCGCAGCTAATGATTCCTAAGATAACGACGAATCGTCACTAACCGGTGATAATTGCTGAAGTAGAAAGGATGCTAGCATCCTTCTAATTAGTTAAAATTTAACAATAAACCAGCGATCAGATAGGAAGCGTACTCAAGGCGAAGACCTCGTCAGCTGCCAACAAAGATACATTGTCCCTTAACGTTGGAACAAATCCAATATTGTTGGGTGAATCTAACAATCATGGCCTCCAAATTCCACATTAGAATAATCCCTTGGATCCAAACAGGCCGATGTAGCTAAAATCGCAGCAATTAAAAATGATCCTTGAATTAATTGCGACAAAGCACAGTATGCAGTGGCTGCAAATGTAGGGTGTTAAAAGGCCAGGATGCAACCGGTAGCTATTGTCTTCTGACCTCAGCAAAGAAAGGATCGGTGACGAATGGCTCCAGTCAAGGTTACTACCAGTTACTATTGGTAAGGTCGTTTCAATGTTAGGTCTTGGACAAATTTTGTCGTTTCATGGCTTATGGAGTTTTTCCATAGGAGCCACCAAGCATTCGTTAGCCCTCGATATATTCTTTAGAAGCTGCTCTCAGATAATTCTAATTTATAAGACGTACCACCTTTACTATAAGCTTTGTTACACTTACGAGCTTATTATTTTTAGGTGTGATGCTTAATGCTTATTGGGTGACAATTATTATAAAAATAATAAAGGAAAGACCACACGTACTTTACGCAGTGTTTGCTTGCTTTACATATAGCGCCAACTAGTCATCAGCAAAACGAATAAATTCAAGTGAAAACACATCTTATTACATTAGCATAGAACGTGTAATGGTAAATCAATGCGAATTAGTCAACCCGTAGGAAATCTTGGGCCAGACAACAAAGATTTGATGGCATCACTAAAACAAAGACGACGAATATGGAAAGTGCTGTTCTGGTGATGTGTCATGTGGCGTAGGTCAGGGAACCACACGTCACCATCGAAACAATGTTGTGGCTAATATAATATGGTGGTAACTGGTAGGTGATGAAACAGCCAGACGTGAACTGCAAATGTTATCCACATTAATATATTACATAGCTCTATATTCCTTATTACATGATGGCCATAGCATAGACGAAGATATAATTACGTTTAACAGATAGGTAACTTATTCAATTTCCATAATTATTTCTACTTCTTTAAAATAAAAAGTAGTTTTTAATTTTTTTCCAATAATAGTCGAAACAAATTAGAAAGTATACTTTCTTTTGTTTGTAGGTATTACCTGCCTTCTGTAATTGCAAATTTTTACGAATTCCAAAGATATGAAATATGACAATTCCGTTGCACAGAAATTAGTTTATCGCGCTAAAAAGTAATTTTTTCAACAAGAAAAACTATTGTATGTAATTTCCTGTTTTCCAAATTTTATATCCACACCAAATTTTATCTAAATCGTTTCTTTCAAACACTATCTAACTGAAAACATAAGATATATGTTTCAATAGCGTTATCATAATCCAAAAAAACTCCGCAACCTCATAATATGTTGATTTCCTAAACTATCACAGAATCCAAAGGTGTGAAATATTGGATAGTACAGTTAATCTGAAAAATTCCTCTCGTTATATTGGTGGCGTGTCTGATAGCATCTGCGCGGCGCGATGCTATCGCCGACATGCGAGCTAGGCCTAATTGTTACCAACAAAGCTCTGCTCATTTTAAAATCGTGAGCCTTAATGTAATTTGGTTTAATTAAAGGATTCGAGTGGAAAAGGAGCGTTAAAACTGACTGACTCGTGCGCAGTCAGCTAAAGCACGAGAAGTGTAAACATTTTGTGATTGGTGGTTTGTCAGATTTGAGTTTGAGATTCGTCATAGAAATATCACTCGACGTCTATTTTTGTTGTTCCTAAAAGGAGGAGGTAATACGTTCGGCTGTATGTATCTTTCTTTTTGTATGTTCCTCGATTACTCAGCCGTTTGTGGTCCGATTTTCAAATTTCTTTTTGTGCTGTATAGGGCTTAACTCGAATTTGATACCATGTTCACAAAAGTGGTGATCTGATGATGGGATCCCTACCAAAATGTAAGACTTCGCACCAGGTTATACCCTGGATCCGAAGGTACCGAACAGAACTTTTGAATGCTTAAGGTACAGGTTCGGAGATTTCGGCGTTGTTTAAACAACTGAAAGCATAAGCCAACACATCAATTTGATTAATCATCATCATCACAACTATAATTATACCATGGTCATCACACTATGACCCAATTATTGGTACTTTTCGTGATATTTTGCATCGAAGCAGATGTTTTGACCATGATTTCACTGTTTGTGGACCGATTTTCGAAATGTTCATGTTGTTGTATATCTTAATTTTGTATAACAATTACGAAAGTGGTGAGCTGATCATGGGATCTATGAGCAATCAAGGGAAATCCTTGAAATTTATCAAAACGCTCATAGTGGTTAAAATGTTGTTTCTAGTAAGTTAAACATATATTACGAATAAGAGAAATTTCATACAAAGGTGTCTCTTGGTCCAAAGGCACTGAACAGAACTCCTGAACCTTTAAAGATAAAAGTTTGGAAATTGCAGCATCGCTTAGATAACTGCAAGCATTTAAGAATAGTTAACATTCGTATTGGTTATTTACGCATAAAGCCTTATTTTGTAGACAACACTAAAAAGAGTAAAATTATTATTTTTAACAAAAAATGAAAACCGACTTCCAAGGTAAAAACAATCGTAATATGAACTAAAAAGTATTAAATAACTCTTACTCTTTAATAGTGCCTTTTTCAGAATTTGTCTAAATCTCAACTATTTCTGTACATACTACAGTCTTCATTACTTTGAAGTCGGTACCAGCCCCAGTTTCAGATATTCTGATATTACTGAACTCACGATTAAATTAGCTGGTACCGACTTCAAAATAATAAAGACTGTAGTATGTACAGAAATAGTTGAGATTTAGACAAATTCTGAAAAAGGCACTATTAAAGAGTAAGAGTTATTTTAGACTGAGGGACGATGGTCCTCCAGAGTCTTGGAGATCATGTACTCTTAGGACATGTGACCGGTTTCGATTGTGGTCCATCGGTGTCCATTCAATCGGTTTAAGGGGGAAACATCTAATCGGCGCCAATTTAGACCAGCTTGGCGACACTGGCTTCCCTGCCTCGTAGGACTCCAAACTCCAAACAATTTAATACTTTTGAGTTCATATTACGATTGTTTTTCCCTTGGAAGTCGGTTTTCATTTTTTGTTAAAAAATAATAATTACTAATTTTTTTAGTTTCATTCATTAAAATGTAGATGACTGCTACAGTCTAAAATCCAAGATATGAATTTGTTTTTTTGTAAACAAAACATTGCATTGTTATATTTTAACAGCGAATAAATAACACTAAAGTTTTTATTTTTGTTTACAAAAAAAATTAAATCGTATCTAAACAGACTATAAATAAATAATCTAAAGAATAAAGATATCCGTCATTTACATTATAATATTATTTTAAGAATGTTTGTTATGGCAATAATATTGACATATTGTAAAGTTTTATGATTAGCAATAAACCTTTTGTCAACTAATTGCGTCGTGGCGTTCTACGAGTTGATTCTAATACCCGCTACAGATGGCAACGATTAGAACTGTACAGTTTGACAGTGGATAGGCATAATGCAATTGCAAGCCTACAGGGCGGAGAGTGGGGGGAATGAAATAGTTTAGTACTTACTTTACTATATTCCAAGCAGGAAATCAGCTGTTTCAATGCTTGCATATAATGCACATTATTGTATGAAATAACAGATTGTTTTTGTTAACTAAAAGAATACAGAATAAGTATGTTATGGAAGTTTTTATAATATTCTTCCCTATTTTTATATCGATGGTGTACAGCTGTTGTAGGTACACCATCGATATAAAAATATAATATTGTAATATACAGTAGGTATGTATTATAACACCACATTTTCATTTCTAAAACAAAACCGCCTAGTTTACCAATCATCTTTACATACATAGTTTACGTCGTATTTGAGGCCAAATGCAGTAACGTGTGTAGAAGGTGTAACGTGGTCTATGTAAACACTCTTTATAAATGGTAGTATTGACCCCCAACTTTCACGATCTTATAACAATCTTATCTGCCCAATAATATTTCTATTCAGGGGTACAGTGAGCTACAAAAGTTTTGGAAATTTCGAAGCTATGTAATGTGAAACAAGGTAATTCAGAGTAACGAAATATTTAATACTAAAATATTAATTCAATTCAATTCAATTCAATATCTTTATTTGCACAAAACATGATAAAAAGATATTACAATTTTACGCAAAAACAGTACATGTTTTGCCGTTTTAATGGCATGCAAATATTACAATAAAATATAGGATCCTCTAAACTCTAAGTAACAGCCAAAATATTTAAATATAATAATTGTGCACATTGATTATAAACAAATAACATATATTGTAACATTGATATTTACACACAAATATACATTATTAATGGAAGTGAACATTAAAGGACAATACTTCATTCATTATGATTGAAAGTTATTGGGTGAATTTCCCAACCGCTTTTTTTTCGCCGCTACTGTGAAATTGGGGGTGTGAAATGGCTTTTTGGGGTTAAATAAAATTTCATCGTATAGTTTGTGTGATTATCCATATGAGGCAACAGATATGTTTGTAATTCGATAACTATAACATAAAAATAAAAAATTCTAAAGGTGGAAATTAGGCCCCTCGGTGACTGTCCCAACGACCTTTTTAGTCCTGATTTCGTCAGCCGAAGAAAAAATATAAGTGGTACAAACAAACGGTTTCACTTATTGGATTCTTGAAGAATGGAGGTATAATCAATACAAATTTCATAATCTCAATCGTTATACTTTCAAATTAGCGGGAGAAATAAAACTGTCCCAACATTTTGTCTTGATTCGGTGAATAAAAAAGAAACATGAATTGTCGAGACCAGAAGTACTTTTGAACGTAATGCCGCTTCTCGAACTCAAGCACCAGTCATGCTTGTGCCTTCGGAGCTAGAGGTGGTTTGCTGTGTCGCTGCGTGTTCCCGCTAAAAACGTAAGTATATCGTCTCGGTGACACCCGACAATTTTCTCTACATTTCCGTGATTCAATTTATCATGTTAATTGAACCAGCTAGAAGTATTAATTTATTTTCTTACAAACACTTTTAATAATATGTATCAGTTTGTAGTATAGATAGCGGTATTATTATTATAGGTGTCAAGATATTTAACGATTTGTCGCAAATTTTCATATCGGTGATTCCGTTTCGGTGAATTCGGTGACCTATTTGGTCACCGAAATGAAAAAAAAATCACGGAAATGGTGACTCGGTGACTTTCGGTGACAATAGTATTCATATCGGTGAATGCATTTTCACCTCGGTGATTTTTAAAGTTGTTTTATACAGGATGAATAATAATCTGCGAAATCGTAAAAAATGTTAATAAATAAAAAAGAAATACGGTGCTTCTTAATGTTTCATTTTTTTTAGCTATTGTATAGCTTTAATCGCGTTTATCAAGAAATTCCGTAACGAAAAACACCTAACATTCGTCTAACGTCGTTTCAGTCAATATTTGTAATTTTTTTTAACTTTAAATATTTATAAGGACACAATATTTACCTTTCATTTTATGAATAAGAAACTCAGAGACTGATATTTTGACCTCATGTAGTTTATTAGGATTACCTAAAATATTGACTTTTGTTGATTAGTGAATAAGCAAAAACAGTACGAGATAATATAATATGATTATTTAATATTAGAATTTAATGAATCCTATCAAAAAGTAGTTTTACAAATACAAATACAAATACCTTTATTTCAGACTACTATAGGTCCATTGGTTAGTATTATACAAGCTTAAAAAATTTAATAATTTAGGGTTAGTTAAATATCAAACATAACTTGAAATTAAATATTATTATCTAAAACTAAAATCTAAAATCATGCACCCAAACTGAACTAAGTGCGGATGTAACCAGGAGGTCTACTTTCGAATTCGTTCATTATCCGCACATAGTTCCTCAATATGGGTGCATGCGGATCATCTGCCACAATCCTCAGGATGCTGTTGTCACTTCCCCTTATGCGATTTATGAGAGATGCAGCTTTTTTGCGCATGAGTGCCCGGAATCCGTCCGTTCTTGCTTGCACAAACATCTCAGATGCACTACAAAATCGGGGAAGTTTCAGCATCATCCTGAAGATATTATTATATTGGATGCGAAGGGTGTTTAGGGATGCTTTGGTATAGCTGATCCACAGGCCGCCCGTGTACAGATTCTGACAGAACGCTTTAAAAAGTGTGATCTTAACTTCATCCGTACAACGTGCGAACCTGCGGGCCAGCATATTACCTCGAACCGCCAAAGCTCTCCGCTCCCGTTCAATATCTAGATCATCTTTAAGGTCGTCGGTAAGTATATGGCCGAGATATTTAAAATGGTACACTCTGTTCAGCTCCTTTCCGCCGAGGCATATTGGAGGTATGGATTCGGGATATTTACCGGCGGCCTTAAAGATCATAATTTCACTTTTATTTGCATTATACTTCATGGCATGCGAATCAGCGTATCTCTCGCATACCTTCAACATCTCCTGAATTCCTCTCACAGTGAGACTCAGCAATACCATGTCGTCCGCGTAGCTAATGTTGTTGACGCTAACACCACCAACCTTGCATCCGACACGCATATTGCTGAGCTCCACTATGAGATCATTCACGTACAGATTGAATAGCTTAGGAGACGATAAGCCCCCCTGTCTCACACCGCAGTTCAATCTGTACGCCCTAGAGAGTTTATTGGCCCATTTTACATGATTCGTCTGATTCGCATACCAGAAATGAAATATATTTATAATATCCACCGGTATACCCATGCTCTCCATTTTCTTCCAAAGTACATCATAAGAAACGAGGTCAAATGCCCTTGAAAGATCCAGAAAGCATGCGTAAACCGGTGTCCTACGGCTTGTATAGTATTGGACAGTATGCTTGAGACTCAAGATAGCACTTTCGGTGGACAGTCTAGGTCTGAATCCAAACTGCCCATCATGTACTTTCAGATATTTTTGCAGATGTGAGTCAAGCAAACTGTCCAACACTTTAGCCAATACTGTAGCAAGCGATATCGGACGGTAATTACCTTTGTCCGAGATATCACCTACTCGATTCTTGATAATGGGAATTACAATAGTTTTCATCAGGTCCATTGGCAGATATGCATGTTTAGTAGCGATGTTAAAAAGTAAAGCTAAAACTCTAGGTAGGTGTGGACCTGCGTATTTTAAGTGCTCAATACTGAGTCCGTCGTGACCGGGGGACCTGCCCCTGCTCATGCGCTTAATTACATCTCTGACTTCTTTAGCAGTAAACATAAGCACAGGCACCTCCCCCCGCACGACAGACCCAGTAGTAGAACTTAGCGGGGACTGCGCTTTAAAATGCTCCATGAACATATTTGCAATTCCCTCTTCGTCGCTAACGCCATTGACACTAATCGGGAGGCCAGGTGTGTTTTGGTTATAATAATGTTAGAATAATAGTTACACATTTTTTACTTTAACTGTTTAACTTAAGTATATTTCTATAACGAAATTAACTAATCACTAGAAGATACCTTTTCAAAATAGTAACAGCATTTATTCTTTGCCGAGTGAAGTTGGCGCGTGGTAATTTTTATTCAAAGCAAATGTGTCAATTATTTCCCAGTATTAATATATTTTGTTATTTGTAATAAAAATCGTTTGTAACATGATTTTTTTTTTAAATAAAAATACATTGTTCTATACACAGACATAGATCAAGAAAGATACCGCATGTGTATGTACTTCGCGTGAAATATCGCGTTCCCAAACGACGAACAATGCTCGTCTTTCGAAAGTCTGTTCTTTAGTCTGCTATCGGAATCGGACGTAAATCGGAATTTTAAAAATGCCTCAATGCCTAAAATGGCCGTATTGAGCTGTAGAAATTCAAATAGAAACATTGGCCTTGATAATGGACACGTTTCTTATCATCGGTACGTCACGGAGGCAAAAGAGTTGTGCAATTATGGCTGATTTCGTGATGGATTTTTTGTGATGGATATAGGCTATGTTTTATTCTGAAAAATATTAGAGATAATTTCGAAACCTGCAAAAGTGTAACCAAAAGTGTCAAAATTTTTCCATAAAAAATCATTATTTCGCTTGTTTTACAATCACGCTGTATACCATTTCGGTGAATTTACATTTCGGTGAATTTTGTTTTCATCTCGGTGACTGACTTTTTCATCTCGGTGACAGCTAAAATATAAACGTGTGTGCTACGTTTGTTTATTATTTAATTTTTATGTCATTAGTTTCGTTGTCATAAAACATTAAAATTGAGAGGAAACTTCGGTAAAAACTCAAAAAAACATAGAAACAAAAAAGTTCACCGAAATGAAAAAAAATATGGACATGTTGAAATTCACCCTATTATTAGTTATCAAACTTTTTCATTTAAATATTCTTTAACTGTGTAAAAATTTTTCTCGATTAGGAATGATTTTAATTTCATCTTAAATTTATTTAAGTTGTCAATTTCTATAATTTCATTTGGTAATTTATTGTAAAGTTTCGGCATCATTATATACGTTCTTTTGTTAAATTTTGTAGTTTTTGATAGTAACATTTTTAATTTTCGTTTGTGCCGTGTGCTGCTAAAATTTTCATATAAATGCATACTACTTTTCTTAAGGAATACTAAAGACTCATATATATAAATACACGGTAGCGTTAATATCTTTAGATCTTTGAAATATGACTGACAACTATCTGATTGTTTAAGGTTGCACATGGATCGTACACATCTTTTTTGTGCTCTAAATACACGTTCATTATCGGTGGAGTTCCCCCAAAATATCACTCCATACCTTAATATTGTATTAACATAGGCATTATAATATAAAATAAAATTATCTACAGCCGAACGTAGAAACTTCTCTTTTGGTAGTCGTTTAAAAAGTCATTTTTGCGAAAAATACACTGTAGATTCGGTGGTTCATAAAACTTGAAAGAGTTAAAGAGAAAAAAGAGAAGAAAAAAAACATGCTCATAATATTGTGTTATATTCGTACATGGTAAAAGCAGAATCCGCGCACTACACAATGTGCTACGAGTCCATTATGATGAAATACACAATTTTATGATTAAAAGTTTTTAATTAAGTATATTCCCGAAAGTAATTCCAATGTTCTTTTAGTAACCGAAATGTAAAATATTTTTGGCAAACACTTTTCTATCCGACTGTACCTTACGAAAATTTTAAATTATGTCCAGAGTTCGTATACAAAAACCTGCACATTTATTAACAAATCAATAAATAATAACGCACTGCGATGTGACAACATTTAGACGACCCTGCACCCGAATTTAGGCCTTATTCACCTCGATTTACAGGCGATAAGAGAGAAAATCGTGTAAATCTGACGAGGTATATTAGGCATGCCATAAAAACAAGTGTGAAAATAGAAAGGTGACACTTATTGTTTGTTTAATATTAAGAAATATGAATTGGCCTTGATTCCAAAAGCATTGTTGGATTGTGAATTTTTTATTCGTATAAGTATATCGAAATCAATTTGACCTAAAGATGCATTTTAATACTGTTGGTATACTGCCTTATATTTTAAGGGCTACACACACGTAGAGACCTACGTACATGGACGGTAGAAAGAGGTAGGGAAATTGTTGAATATAATCTATATACGTGGGAGAGCCATGTTTCGGCACGAATGGGCCGGCTCGACCGGAGAAATACCACGTTCTCACAGAAAACCGACGATGACCTCTGTGGCTCAATTGGTTGAGTGTGTGGCTCAAGCCGGGGGTCGCGGGTTGAAATCCCGCCGACGGAACAAAAAAGTTTTTCAATGGGTCTGGATGTATATTAAATATGTGTATAATATAATAAAAATCTTAAATATATGAATAGTATAAGAGTATTAAATATATTTCCGTTGTCTGGTACCTGTAACACAAGTCCTTCAAGTACTTAGCACGGGGCCAGACTGACGTGGTGTGAAGCGTCCATATAAGCGAATAAAATGTAAGAAGCAAAAACCTTTAAGGGTCCTAACGAGAAAAGCTAAAAATCAAAAGCGTTTTTTGATTGAATGACTTTTAAATTTAAACGCTTTGCAACAAATTATTAAGCTCATTTCACTTCAGATAATATGTACAACATTATTCACGTTTCTAATATAAAAAATGTGTACATATATACAAACAGTACTAAGATTGTTATTTGTGTTTCGTCCTAAGCCGAATTTTCCAACGTATCATACTAGGACACAACTCCTACTTTCATATACCTGTTTTTTACTAAAGACGTGGTTTTTGACGTGGGAGAGCCATGATTCGGCACGAATGGGCCGGTTTGACCGGAGAAATACCACGTCCTCACAGAAAACCGGCGTGAAACAGCGCTTGCGCTGTGTTTCGTCGAGTGAGTGAGTTTACCGGAGGCCCAATCCCCTACCCTTTTCCCTTCTCTACCCTTCCCTATTTCCTTCCCTACCCTCCCCTATTACCCCTTAAAAGGCCGGCAACGCACCTGCAGCTCTTCTGATGCTGCGAGTGTCCATGGGCGACGGAAGTTGCTTTCCATCAGGTGACCCGTTTGTTATAACGTGGTATTTCTCCGGTCGAGCCGGCCCATTCGTGCCGAAGCATGGCTCTCCCACGTACATAACACGTGAAAATAATTTGACTAAGTACCTTACATCCTAGTACTTTCCACACCACCAAATATATTTGAAGTAATCTCTGACCTCGGAGAAATCACTGCAATTGATGATCACTATTACCGGTGTCGAAAGAAGGCTGTGAAAAAGCAGCCAAGTGCGAGTCGGACTCACGCATGAAGAGTTCCTTACCATACTTTATTGATATCTAGCAAATAATGGAGGGGAAAATGTGTTTTTTGTCTGGGAGACCTTTCAATTTTATTTTTTTTTTGTTTTAAGTATTTGCTGGTATGGTGGTGACAGAAATACAATAAAATTAGCTGATGTCTTTCTTGAGATACAGCCTGGTGATATGAGGGAACGACGAATGGCAAAGTTTTAGTAATGAGGTTCGGTTTATACCCTTTGGGTGCGGAACCCTAGAAAGCCGACGTGTACCTGAAATATTCGCTTGACACGATGCTTTTATATCAAACCTCACCTTTTTATACGATACAAAAATCTATAAGGGATTTTCAATCTTATTACAAGGGGGTTTAGGCTATAATTAGTTTTTGTTGTTTTATGTTTTATTTGTAGTCGTTTCATTCCCAAATCTGACTAAATTATTTGTGAGACGAGCTGACAAATTAGATACAGCATATTCGATTTAAATCGATTAAAAACCTATTGTTTTTTTTTTTTTTTTGCTTAATCCTAAATCTACCAGGTGAGTGTTTAGTGCTGTTTAATTTGTCATGTTTAATTATAATAATTAATATGATATATTTGAATTTATTTTTGTTTTGTTCTGTGTTTTATGTGTTGCGATGATTTTGAATGTTGGTAGTTATTTCTTATTCTACCTACCTATATGAAGGTAATATTATGTTTGTGAAAAATATGGATTTTTCTACCATGAAATAATATTATATGAGAGCAAACTATCAATGTCTACATATTAAAAAAAATTATATTACTCTCGCTAAAAGTTGAGCTAAACCAATTTGGCTAATAATTTTAGTCTTAAAATATCCGTGGAAGTCCAGGGAAGTTTATATTAGGAGCGAAGTGATGCGAAGTAATTGGGTCATAAAGTATAAATTACTTAAAGAAGAATAACTTAAAAAATCTTGCTTACAGTTAAACTAAATAGAATAGGTAGGCAAATATGTCGCTTAAACACTAAACAGCTTTCTTTAAAAGTATAAAATATTTAATAGATTTCGACTAAAGAACAACAGGAAAATGTTTAGAAGGAAAGCTGACGTAGACTCATAAAAACATGGAAATAATGTTTATTTATGTACACTTTTATATTATATTCAGTAGGTACCACTATACAATTTAAATAATATTACGTATAATCAGGTCGTGTTTTTAATTTATGACTTACGTTTGTGCCGTGTGGTCGCAGCATAAAAAGTATGTTTGTTGCACAGATGAATTTAAGACTTAAGACAATTTCTAGAATAATAATTATCCACCCCACCAAAAACATTTCATGTAAAATGTTTCCAAGACGACCACATAAGGTTTTCCCTGTAAAAAGATATCAGATTTTATGTAGAGCAAACCCTCTGAACCTACACAGCCTCTCTACCGACCCTAACTTCAACAAATCCTACATAATATCACCCTTGCGCTTCGCTTGGCGAGTATCGGCGGGGGCACTATATACTAATATTGTAAATGCATAAAAGAAACAAATGAAAGTGCGTCTCTCTGACTGTCTGTTACCTCTTTACGCCCAAACCGCTAAACCGATTTTGCTCAAATTTGTTCATAGAAATATTTTGAGTTCCGAGAAAAGACATATAGATACTTTTAATTCGGGAAAATGTATTTCTGCTCTATAATGTGTAAATGAATTTTGACGCTACGGAGTTGCGGGCGGCATGTCGTCCAGATAAAAATATATTTAAAATAAAATGTAAGGAGAAAAAACCTTTAAGGGTCCTAACGAGAAAAGCTAAAAATCAAAAGCGTTTTTTGATTGAATGACTTTTAAATTTAAACGCTTGGCAACAAATCATTAAGCTCATTTCACTTCAGATAATATGTACAACATTATTCACGTTTCTAATATAAAAAATGTGTACATATATACAAACAGTATAAAGATTGTTATTTGTGTTTCGTCCTAAGCCGAATTTTCCAACGTATCATACTAGGACAAAACTCCTACTTTCATATACCGGATTTTTACTAAAGACGTGGTTTTTGACGTGGGAGAGCCATGCTTCGGCACGAATGGGCCGGCTCGACCGGAGAAATACCACGTCCTCACAGAAAACCGGCGTGAAACAGCGCTTGCGCTGTGTTTCGTCGAGTGAGTGAGTTTACCGGAGGCCCAATCCCCTACCCTTTTCCCTTCCCTACCCTTCCCTATTTTCTTCCCTACCCTCCCCTATTACCCCTTAAAAGGCCGGCAACGCACCTGCAGCTCTTCTGATGCTGCGAGTGTCCATGGGCGACGGAAGTTGCTTTCCATCAGGTGACCCGTTTGCCCGTTTGCCCCCTTATTGCATAAAAAAAAGAACTATAAGGACAGCAGATTCACTTTTTTTATAACTTAAAATTCAAAGATTTCAACTGAAGATAGAGCTATTACTGTCTTAAATAGTAACACAATATACCAAACAGACTGGTTTTAATAAAATTATAACGATTGTTACCAATAAATCCAGTTCAGACAAAAGCCTTATACTATCATAATTTGCCCGAAATTTACTATAATGTGTTACAGAACAATGTATTACCAAATGTGTCGGTTTTAACATAAATAAACTATGTTCACGTTTGCATAACAATATGATAGGCTATAATTAGACAGATAGGTGATATTTCGTGGCCCGCGGGTGGTGTGGCCACTAATTGGGCCACTGCGGGACACTAGAACCGTTAGCATATTGTCTTATGCGAGACATTTACAGCGTACGATACGATTATTTGCAAAAAATTTACAATTTCAAGTATCTGGTTTATTGATGCATTCAAATATTCTAAAGTAACATTGTGAGAACTTAACTTAAGAGTGAAGATGCTTTAGATTACATTTCAAGTATTCAATTTTATGAATATAATTTGAAAAGCTTTTTTCTTAAATTATAATTTGAAATAATAAAATTTATATACATAATAATAATATTATAATTTGATAAGTTCTTTTAAAGTTTTATCGTTGCATCCTTCATATCGAGCAGCATTGACAAAACATCGCTATATTATTTGACACAGACCATTGTAACATAGACACACCTTATGATCATTTAATTCTTATTTACAATTTAAAAAATAAATCGTATCGTACCCGTCACCTGTATTAACGCGGATCATCAAAATGGAAATGGAAGAGCCGCCCACACTCGCGTTTGTTTTAAATCGTGTGCTCTCTTTAATGTCGGAACATTAATTTAATTGTTGTTAGAGCTGGTATTATACGACAAAAAGTGGGAAATTATACAGTTTTATTGATAGGCGACAATAATTGTTTGTTTAGACAATGTTTATTTGGGTAATTTGAGTTTACGACATCAAAAAATTATTCGGCGCCATTCCGATTAATGTGAATTCTATTTTGATACAAATTGAGAGCAATAATTCTTTGTTACTTAACGCACGTACATATTATGACGAGGCGCAATGGTGCGGCCCGTATTTTCCATTCATGTTTTAAACAGAGTGCATGATGCTGATGATATTAAGTATATTATGACGGAATTTAAACCACATTAAGATCCATGATCCAAGAACTTTAATTAAAAAATACAAGGAAAATATATAATAATGAGCAATATTTCTGAAATTTACGTCAAATTACTTTTAATTAAATTAATTCATAATTAAAATAAAAGGAAAATCTAAACAAAATTAAATCATATTATGAGCTGTGTCAAACTAATAGGTATAATGAATAATGTAACCTTTGCATTTGCATAATATTATTATATGCAATTATATATTAAATTAACTATAACTAGACATTGGCCGTGAATTCAGGGGCGAAAAATCACGGGAGCCGACAGAACTTGTTCGTTTACCACCACCTTTTGGGTAAAGCTGGGAACAAATTATCGGACGAACGTCCGCGGACGTTTTCATCGGATGCGGTTTGTTTCTATCTGATCAATACACGAAACTGAGCACATTGTCTGATATAAGTCGCGGACGCGACCTTGAGCGTTCGGACGTCCGAACAGAATCTGGCTGGCCGGATGTTTTTGCATCCGCGGACGTCTGCCATTGACATGAACCGTGCACATTGTTAAGCCGCATCCGTCAGCCGCGACTTATGGATGCGTCCGATAATTTGTTTCTAGCTTAAGGCTTCTTACAGACGAACGGCACTTGTCGACGGCACACGTCGTCGTTAATTTCCGTCTTAATCTACGTGTTGAGTATAAGCCTAGTAGTCCCATATATATTTTTGCTTAATTTCATTAAAAATCTTGTTATCTTGTTGGTATGATAACCCAACAGAAAAAATTAAAACTACCTTGAGAGCACAGCGGATAGCAATTGCAATCCAACGTGGCAATGCTGTCAGCTTGCTGGGCACTCTGCCTGATGGGGACGACATGGGGAAGTTTTTCTTTTTATAATTTTTATATTCTAAGTTTGTATATGTTTGTATATTTTATTTATAGAGTATTTTAAGGTTTTTGCTATCATTTGTCGAATTCATAATAAATACTCTAGCAACCTATATACTTTGATACGCAATCATAACTTCTCAAGCAGTAGTGAATCATCGTTCGAAATAAGTTTATCGCACGAGATGCGTATAAAAACTGTTATTATATTGTCCTCCATATTTACCAAACTACACCATAATGGACAAAACTGTTTGAACACAATGAGTTAACAGACAAACAGATAGAAAGACAGACGCACTTTCAAATGAATTATAATATTAGTATGGAATTATTCGTTAAATTAGTACCTACCTGGATAAACAAGCTTAGCTTGGAGTTCAAAATGCCCGTTTTACCGGGAACATAATCATGGGAGAGCCATGCTTCGGCACGAATTGGCCGGCTCGACGGGAGAAATACCACGAGCTCACAGAAAACCGGCGTGAAACAGCGCTTGCGGTGTGTTTCGCGTGTGTGAGTGAGTTTACTGGAGGCTCAATCCCCTACCCTTTTCCCTTCTCTACCCTCCCCTACTTCCTTCCCTACCCTCCCCTTTTCCCTTCCCTGCCCACCCCTTTTACCCTATTTCCTCATAAAAGGCCGGCAACGCACCTGCAGCTCTTCTGATTCTGCGAGTGTCCATGGGCGACGGAAGTTGCTTTCCATCAGGTGACCCGTTTGCTCATTTGCCCCCTAATATCATAAAACAAGAACAAAACTTACTTTTGCCATATCTCCCTCAAGCCATAAACGCATTAATCCAATAATTTCATATGAATACATCCGCCAACAAATATAACATAATTTAAAGTTTAACATAATACAGAAGTATTTTCTCATCTAATTACGTTGACCTTGTGACGACCCTGCACCCGTTACCGTCTCTTATGTCACATTCTCACGTATTGTTCACCAGCCTTGGCCACTGGCACGATTACCCAGACTAGAGCATAGGTGCTTACTGCTTAGACAACTTGCATTCGATGGTCTTAAAAAAAATTAATGTTTGGGAAATGATGTCGCTAAGCGGCGTTTGCGATAATGCAATTTTATACCGTGTGTTGTATTGATTTGTAACTTAATTATCGAATATAAGACTTGGCTAAGTACCTTGGTTTATTAAGTATGTAAATGTGAACCTGTTAGCTGTGTATATGTTGCTAAAAAGGCATTTGCCTTAGATCGAATTCTTTTTAATTGATTTCTAATTTCGTCATCAAATTATCAATTATTATTATAAGCTAGTGACCCGCCCCGGCGTCGCACGGGTATAAAATATATAGCCACTGAAAAAAAAATATTAAAATTGATAGCCTATGATCCTTCACGTGGTCTACTTCTTATCTGTGCCAAATAACATAAAAATTGCTCCAGTAGTTTGCGAGACAAGCCCTTTCAAATAATTTCCCCCGTTTTTTTCCACATTCTCCTATTAGTCTCAGCGTGATAAAATATAGCCTATAGCCTTCCTCAATAAATGGGCTATCTAACACTGAAATAATTTATCAAATCGGACCAGTAGTTCCTGAGATTAGCGCGTTCAAGTTAGCCCTTTCAAATAATTTTCCCCGTTTTTCCACATTTTCCTCTATTTCTTCGCTCCTATTAGTCTTAGGCTTGGTGAGTGACAGATATGACATGATGTTCAACCCAGAGTTAACTTTAACTCAGATCTGCGCAAGTCCGCCTTAGCGTGATAAAATATAACCTATAGCCTTCCTCGATAAATGGGCTATCTAACACTGAAAGAATCATCAAAATCCGTTGCGTAGTTTTAAAGATTAAAGGGAAGGTTTTATAATATGTATAGATGTGTCAGGTATGAACCTGGGTGTGTTGATTGTTGAATGTCTCAAAATATTTTAATAAAATCGTTTACGGCCATTCTCAGGAGAGCAAAATTTACGTGTCCCGGGTTTGTATACTCTGTAATATTATCTTATTCAAGTATGTAATATTTTTAAACGGTAGATAGCATCAGTATTTAGCTACAAACTTAAACACAGGCTTCTAATTTAAGTAATTCAGACTAAATTAATTGAAGTCGTGTTCAAAAACCATGTTTTTCTAACTACCGTAACGTGTCCCCACGCCAACTTGATCTCGAAACTTGCTTGTAATTTTTATAACGTATCTATTTAATTTAATCTATTCATGGTTTTAAACGCCTATAAACATTGGTTATCGCATTGCAAAATATCGACTCAATAGGCCCAGCTTATAAATAGTCATCATGAAATAATCGCTTGTCCGATCAAAAGTCCTAATTACCGAAACACGGGCTGTTTTTGGATGCCCATCCAAAAATATCTGGATTTGGCACACTACGAGTGCACGGGTTGCTTCTCCTTAGTGTGTGCCATAGCGGTCCCACGTCGTTAATGTTAGTGTGTCGCCGATAAAGCACATTAGTATCTAATTACCGTAGCTTTGGTTACAAACTTGTCTAATTACCGTAATCGTTACTTTTCAATTATGTTTAAATTAGATTTTTATTATGTATATTATGTTTATGTTACATAATTTGGCCTATTTGCGTTGCCCTAAGCTAGTTTTTGTCAATTGTGTCGTATCGTTACGTAAAACACTACATTTGTCTAATTACCGTACCCATAAATTTTTAAGTCTCATTTGCCAAAAAACTTTAACTAACTGTTTCACGCCACATATATTATTGTGTCCGTGTCTTTCATTTCTTTAATATCTCAATGTTTCTAAGTCAAATCGACGAAGAAAAAAATGGTTACGGTAATGAGGCAAATAATGCCAAACCGGAGAATGGCCATTAAAGGCACGTAGAATTTTGTCGAAACAGAAATGATGCCGAAGCTAAGGTTTTATTCAAATTCGTGGCAAAAATATTAAAATACATGTTTTATTTACTGCTGCCGAGACTTATGCTGTGCTCAAAAGTTCCCAAATAAAAATAAAAAACGAGGTAATCTTTAAGTTATGGAAAATCTAATTTTATATGAAATTCTTTGCGTCGTTATTTTAACTATAGGATAGTTCTACGTATTTTTATTTTTTATTTTATTGGTATAGCTAATTTTGTCTGAATTACAATATAGCGAGTGTTGAAATATACAATTGTACATATTTATGATGGAGCACTAGTTTCGCATGGTATAATTTATATTTATACACATCATAATTTATTTAATGTTTATTACGATTTTTATTTGCACGAAGATTTATTAGTTTAATTAAAAAAGTAAATTAAATGAACATAAAACATACATTTAATTAAAAATAACATTGAAAATAAAACGGACTAAGATATGCATACGGAGTTAGGAAGTGCATGCACTGATTATTGTGAAATTATTAGTTGTATTACCTATATGCTTCTGTAGAATAACTGATAATATTATAATAATCATACCAAAATTAAACACTTTATTTCAATAGGTTTGATATAATTCATACTAGGTGATCTTGTAGGCTGTAACGTTATTTTGACATAAAATACGACGTGGGAAATATTATTGTGCCCTTGTCATCGTTTCAAAATGTCCATAGGCTATTATTATAGTTTGTATTTAATAGATACAGTATTTTAGTATATAAGATTTGTTACCAAAACTTTATTTTGGCAAAAAATATAATATTTTTGACGTCCAAAAACCTTTTATAAATTACATCATGACTACAATTAAAAGCATCGTTAAAAGTTAATTTTATGTTAAGCCATAATTCTAAAAGTTTAATCTAAACAATTTCAAATCCTTTATCCTAGATATAGTGCATTTTCAAAAAAAGCACAACAATAGTTTATATGAATAATTACATAAGTATTATCTATATTAATGATGAAAAATGAATAAGAATAGTTCTCGTGATAAATTATAGTCATTTATGATGTAAATTATAGAGAAAGTTGATAATTATTCTAATGCACAATTTTTGTGTTTGAAATTTAAAAATTGTGTCAGAGAAAATTACATAACAGATAGTATATAATATAAAACACAATAACAACATGTGACTGAGCCCTAGCTAGACAAGACGTCATTTGATACAGAAAAGCCTTGGTTCCAAATAACCTCGCTGGTAATATAAATTACTCTGAATATGTTAATTCTTAATAAGTTATTTGTAATTAGTTCTGGGAAACATTCGGTGCTGAATTCGTCATCATCGTCACTACAAAATTACTATTTGAAAATTAAAAGTAGGTATATGTAATAATTATTAGTTTTATAACATGAAATAGTCTTATAACAGTGGGAAATAAAATATATACTACATAGGGAGCACTAGAACAATTTTTTTTTAATTACTAACAAGCAAATTTTTTGTGAGTAGCTTCATTTTGATAAAACAAACAACTTTTTTATTTGCGAAAATTTTTGAAAGCTGTAGCTAACAGAGATAGAAAGGATTTCAAACTTTGATTTGATGGTCCTAATATATGGATTGTTCTATTTGTAGGACATTTTAAGGTGCCGTAGCCAACCAAGTTTTGTTGATTACAGAACCCTAAAACGGAACCCTTACCAGCTATTTTTTTTTATATTGGTAGGTCAATAGTTATATAATTTAAGAGTAACCATATAATTATTATATAATTTAAGAGTCCAGTTGTCACTTGTCCTACAAATAGAACAATCCATATTTTAAGACAATCAAATCAAAGTATGAAATCCTTTCTATCTCTGTTAGCTACCACTTTCAACATTTTTCGCAGATAAAAAAGTTTTTTGTCTTATCAAAATGAAGCTACTCACAAAAAATTAGCTTGTTAGTAATCACAAAAAATTTGTTCTAGGGCTCTCGTACTATATATTATGTCAAAATCGAAAGTTTTTAACGTAGTCCTTGTTTAATAAAAGTAATTAAAAAAAAAGTTCTAGGGCTTCCTCACTAATAAGTCTATTCTAAATATAAGTTATTTTCGGGACTCAAATTATCTCCATACCATACCATGTAAATTGTTTCAGCGGTAGCGCGAAGACTAATAGTCGCTGGTTACACGGTCAAATTTTCATCAATCTGATCCATCAATCTGGTAAAGATTGACGAAAATTTGATCGTCTAACCCACGGATTGATGGATTGATCGTATTTTTAATAATATGAACTTTTTATAACCTTTTTCCTTCAATTTAAATTCCGTCAATCAGATTGATGAAAATTTGACCGTGTAACCGGCGACATAGACACTTTTCTAGTAATTCCAGTAATTTGAGCCTGGATTGGCTTTTGTTGAACTATTAATATAACAATCTCTGAGGCAACTCGCGTCTATAGCAAAAAATCTAATAATAATTTAGCATAGCGTTAGACAGGGATCACCTTGCTCTACGTTATCTGATTCTACGTCCTGTTATTGTCTGTCCGTCTGTGTGTTGCATTTCAAATGACGGAGGCCACCTAAACTGGTAAAATATGAATCTGCAATTCAAAATAGTGAGGAAAATAACCGATTTAATTTCGAAAAGCTGACTATGTACACAACTTTGAGGTAGGCGTCTGCCAATGTAAAAATGTACCATCGAGGGAATTGATTCCTAGGCAGTTGACAGACCAACGTCATTTGGTCGGATCATGTCAATTCAATGTTAATGTTATCTGTCGGCTGGGTTTGACGTAACGCGACCCAACTACGTAGGTCCTCATTTGCCTGGGAATCAACTTCTCTGATAGTACAATTTCCGCAAGAGAAACGAATTTAACGCAAACTAAAGTCTAACATCTAGCTTGAAAGCAACTTTAATATACTGCTGGCAATTAGTAGGTACTACTACCCTTCTATATGTTTTCCCGCGATTCAAAGTATCTCTAAATCAAACTGCCTCAAAATCAGTTCAGCGGGAAGAGGCAACAGACGGACAGACAATTAGCATGTATTATGTATATTATGTACACGGTGTGCTACACAATCGTGTCATAATGTATTGTTATAATTTAATGTTTTTAGCCTTCTTATGACATTGTATAACAATACAAGATCTGATTTCTATACTTATCTATATAAAACATTTTTCCCAGTAATCTAGTCTTTTCAATTGTTATTATATTCGTAATATGTTTGTGAAGATAAAACATAACAAAAGTATTATATTTTATAATTTAGATAAATACAGTAGGTTAAGGTTTAATATAATCCGAGAAGCTCGCGGTGTCGAATGGCAAGTCCATGGCGACCACGATGACATCGGCTTTTGGAATTATTATTGTTAACAAAAAATTAAAACCGGCTTCCAAGGTAAAAACAATAATAATATCCTTATAATATGAACTAAAAAGTATTAAATAATTTTTCCTATCTCATGGTGCCTTTTTCCGAATTCGGCTAAAACTCAACTATTTCTGTACTCAATCTTCATAATTTTGAAGTCGGTGCCAGTTACAAATGTTTCAAATATTCTGGCATCTGGATTCAGCTATATCTGGTACCGACTTCAAAATTATGAAGATTGAGTACAGAAATAGTTGAGTTTTAGCCAAATTCGGAAAAAGGCACCATGAGATAGGAAAAATTATTTAATACTTTTTAGTTCATATTATAAGGATGTTATTATTGTTTTTACCTTGGAAGTCGGTTTTAATTTTTTCTTAAAAATAATTTTGCTGACCGAGTCTTTCCTAGGTATGCTTTTTGCAGAGCTCACCGACATCCACGGGCGGACCGCGGCGGACCGCTAGTAATAGCACAGTACGATATAATATGATTATATCAGCACGGTACTTTTCAATTTTTTATTAGATTGATTGTCGAAATGGTTAGATGACTACAACTAAAAAGTCGCAAATAAAATAAATTAATTAAAAATTAAAAAACTCGACTGCAAAAAATGTTAACTAAAAAAAACAAAACAAGACCTAATTCTGCCGGAGGCATCGAATCCATGTTTTAATTGATAAGAATAAGAATAAGATAAGAATAAGAATATTTTTATTTTGATACCACACAACATAATATTATGTATCTAGAGCAAACAATAATAAAGCAAACAAACAATAATAATACGACGTGCTTAGTATTATTTCTACAACTACAATACATATTATATTGCGTGACGTCAAAATTGGCCCAGGCTCAGCTATACGCAACAAGCTAGCTCGCTGCACTGGTATTCTGCCCGGACCAATGAGTGACTTCACCACAAAATAAGGTGTAAAATCTAAACTATACTTACTCTAATAAAATTAAACTAATACAAAAAAACAAAAATAAGAAAAAAAAAAAACAATAACGAGCATACAAAGAATTTATCACATTAAATAACCACTAACAATAATATTATTATTAATAACAAAAGAAAAAATAATGCCTCAGACTTGCAGTTGGCTCTTTGCTGTTTGCAGTAGCCATCCTGCGTTGGCAATTTGCAATAAGGCCGTCATGATGAACAGAAGAAGAAGAAGATATGATTTATGGTATACCTAACTATTTGTAAACAAACGTTTGTTTAGCACAAACTTTATAGAATGCTAACCATAGTTTCTACAATAGTGATTTGTGAATTATAGTGATATAACTTAACATGGTAACTAATATTTTATGAAAAAACAGCACCGGTCGTCTCGATATAAGTTATATGAGTAATATTTATAATTTAAATAAAAAAAATGGTAAGTGCAACCGACCTTAAGAAATATAATAGCAAATAGATTCACTGGTGGACATAGGATAGTTAAGATATTAACTCAATAATACAATAGGTACAGATACGACTCTTGCTTACGAGTTTCATGCCAGGATAAATAGAAGGTTACATAGAATTATTATGTTTTAACAAAAAATTGAACCCGACTTCCAATGTAAAAACAATATTCTTAAAATGACCTAAAAGGATGAAATAATTCTTATTCTTCATGAGTGCCTTTTTCAAAATTCGACTAAATCTCAACAAATTCTGTTCACAATTTTCAATCGTTTGAAGTCGGTACCAGCTCAGAACTGAGATATTTGACATAGAACTTAGCCAGTACCGACTTCAAAAGAATGAAAATTGAGTACAGAATTCGTTGAGCTTTAGTCAAATTTTGAAAAAGGCACTCATGAAGAATAAGAATTATTTCATCCTTTTTAGGTCATTTTAAGAATATTGTTTTTACATTGGAAGTCGGGTTCAATTTTTTGTTAAAAAATAATAATTTTACTCTTTTTAGTGATCTACAAGACAAGGCTTTATGCGTAGATAGCCACTACGAATATTAAGTATCCATATTATATTACTGTAAGCTAAATTGTGGTAAATGCTTGCAGTTATCTAAGCGATGCTGCAATTTCGCAACTTTTATCTTTAAAGGTTCAGGAGTTATGTTCAGTACCTTTGGACCAAGAGACACCTTCGTATGAAATTTCTCTTATTCGTAACTTAAGTGTAAGTTACTAGAAACAACATTTTAACCACTATGAGTGTTTTAATAAATTTCAAGGGTTATTCCCTCGATCACTCATAGATTCCATCGCCAGCTCACCACTTTCGTAATTGGTGTACAAAATTAAGATAATATCCTATTTAACAAAATAAGAATTTTGAAAATCAGTCCACAAACAGCGAAATAATCATCAAAAACATCTGCTTCGATGCTAAATATCACGAAAAGTACCAATAATTGGGTCATAATGTGATGATGCATGGCATAATTATAGTTGTGATGATGATGATTAATCAAATTGATATATTGGCTTATGCTTTCAGTTGTTTAAACAACGCCGAAATCTCTGAACCTGTATCTATAAGGATTCAAAAGTTCGGTACCTTCGGATCCAGGGTATAACCTGGTACAAAGTCTTACTTTTTGGTAGTATTTACCTTGAATGCTTCAGAAAAAATTGAAATCACTATATGTTTCCATACAAATTTCATGGAGTCCCCTCGATTCCTCATGGATCCCATCATCAGATCACCACTTTTGTGAATATGGTACCAAGTTCGGATTTAACCCTGTAAAACAACAAAAGAATCATGAAAATCGGTGCACAAACGGCGAAGTTATGGTTGAACATACAAAAAAATATATATACAGACGAACATAATATTATAACCTTCTCCTTTTATGGAAGTCGGTTAAAAATTTGGTTGTCGTTTCTAGAAAAATACGTTGATGGCTAAATATTGTACTCTGAATTAAAACAAAACTTTAAAACAGGGATAAAGAACCTCATAGATCAATTCTGAATATTATATATGCGAAAGTGTGTATTGTTTGTTACCTCTTCATGTCCAAACCGCTGAAATTTTGTATGGAGGCTTTGAGTCCCGAGAAACGACATAGGATACTTTTTATCTCGGAAAAATGTATGGTTCCCGCGCGATTAAACTAATTTGATGCAACGGAGTTGCGGGAGTCATCTAGTATAATATATAATACTAGATGACGCCCGCAACTCCGTTTCGCCAAAATTCGTTTATCGCGCGGAAACCGTACATTTTTCCGGGACAAAAACTATCCTATGCCCTTTCCCGGGACTCAAAGTATCTCCATGCCAAATTTCAGCAAAATCGGTTCAGCGGTTTGAGCGTGACGAGGTAACAGACAGACAGACAGACGGACAGACAGACAGACAGACAGACAGACAGACACACTTTCGCATTTATAATAATATTAGTAAAATTAGTATAATTAGTATAGTATATTAGTATATTAGTAATTAGTATTAGTGAGTATTGGTGTGGAAGTATGGATATGGATTAAACTACGGATTAAACAAGGATTACGTTAAAAACTTTCGATTTTGACATCATACTTAGTACGAGAGCCCTAGAACAAATTTTTTTATGATTACTAACAAGCTAATTTTTTGTGAGTAGCTACATTTTGTTAAGACGAACAACATTTTATTTTCGAAAAATCTCGAAAGTGGTAGCTAACAGAGATAGAAAGGATTTCATACTTTGACTTGATGGTCCTAAAATATGGATTGTTTTATTTGTAGGACAAGGTCACTCTTAAATTATATAACTACTAGCTGACCCGACAGACGTTGTCCTGTCTTAACGATGAGTATTTAATTCGAATTGGTTTAAGAAAATAATAGATTAAAATTAGTATCTCCATGCCAAATTTCATCAAAATAGATTAAATAGTTTAAGCGAAAATCATAAAAGTTTATTGTGCGGGAACCGTACATTTTCCGGGACAAAAAGTATCCCTTGTCCTTTCCCGAGACTCAAAGTATCTCCATACCAAAATTCATCAAAACCGATTGAATAGTTCACGCGCAAATCGTTGAAGTATATCGTGCAGTAATCGTACATTTTTCCGGGACAAAATGTATCCTATGTCCTATTCCTAGTTCTAAGCTACCTTTCCATTAATTTTCAGCCAAATCGGTTCATCCATTCTTGAGTTATAAGTGGCGTAACTAACACAACTTTCTTTTATATATATAGATTAACGTACCAATATACAAAAAGTCAGCTGGTTAGGGTTCCGTTTTAGGGTTCTGTAATCAACAGAACTTGCTTGACTACTGTACTCAACAAAAAATTAGCTTGTTAATAATCACAAGAAAATTTGTTCTAGGGCTCCCTCACTAATTATTTTGTACGAAGTTTTTTCTGTCTTTTCTTCCCGTTCTCAAAATCTTTAGGTGGTTGTATAGGTGTGAAAAAGTTCGGGTATATTTTAATAATAAACTCGTTTAAATATAATATGACCCCAGGTTTACTCCCAGTTAAGAACAATTAAGATAACCGTACACAATCAACTTTCGAATTCGTTGTTCTCACGTCAATTATAGATTTGCAATAGTTTGGAAGGTTTGGGGGGTGTGGCGAATGTATAAACCAACATGGTTCACGGTAAAGCTTGATCGATGGGATTTCTCATACAGGCGTACTTCCTCGTTTCCTGTTGTTTTTTTTATTTATTTTAAAGCTGAATGAATGAATGAATGAATGAATGAATGAATGAATGAATATACTTTATTGTGCACATCGCAGTAATTACAAACACACACATAAAATAAAAATACAATAAAATGATGAGAGTGCACAAAGGCGGCCTTATTACTAAATAGCAATCTCTTCCAGGCAACCTTTGAAAGAAAGGAACAAATTGCTGGAGAGAGGGTGATGTGCTAAAAATATTTAGAACTAAAATTAAAATAATAAAATAATTCTATCCTAATAAATACATACATAATAGATAATATACAATACTACATACAAAGTAATATACTTAATAAAATAAACACTTTATAATAATAAAATAATACTTACTATATTATAATATGATTTAATTAATATACTATACATATATAAATAAAGTAACATAATTACATAAAACATGAATTAATTATAATATAAGTGCAGTTCCAAATTACCAAATGTCGTGATAATTATAATATTACAAACACTTATTGAGGTAATATTCTTTAAGGGAGGACTTGAATGTTCCTAATGTTTTTGAGAGTCTCAGCCTTGCAGGGAGGGAGTTCCAAAGTAAGACGGATTGCACGGTATAGGAGGAGTGGAAGTACTTTGTGTGGTGAATGGGGATATCAAGAAGGAGATTTTTAGAAGAACGCAGTTCAAGTCTGTCGGGATAACGGAAGTTAAAGATCTCTTTTAGGTATTTTGGCTAAAGCTTGTGTCGATTAATGCCAGCCTTATAAAAATCATAATTACTTTAACGTGCGTTACATTGCTATGGTTATTAGATATTAAGATCAGGGTTACTTCGGATACAGAGTAAGTTTTAATGCAGGGTAAATTCAAATAAGGTGATAACTGATACGCTATTAAACATTAGGAGGGTGACTAGCCCAAAAAATCAAAAATCGTCCTTCGCTCTTCACACTCACGCCCGTCTTTCATAAGTCAGGTCTATGCCAGGTGAAAAAGGACGACGCGCATTCGTCGGCAAATTAGTTTTTTTGCTCAGATTGAATTCTTGGAAATATAATGTAGTATCTAATTATAGAAAATAAAACAATTCGGGGCTTATTTTCAGGCATAAAAATTAATTATAAAATCGAAAATTTTGGGTTAGTTGCCCCCTTAAGATTAGGGTGATTTCAGATACCTATTGTTTAAGTTTGGATACAGGGTAGCTTTAGATAAGGTTGTTATGAGCTATTGAACATTTATTATCATTATTAAGATCAGGATTATTTCGGATACAGCGTAAGTTTGGATCCAGGGTAAGTTCGGTTAAATCTGCTGATGCCGCTTAACCTTATAACTAATAAGCATTTTGTTTGCCTGGCAAGTCACAACACGGTACGCTAAGCTATGTTATGCCACCGCGTAATTTCGTTCTCAACTATCTGACCTTCAGCCTATTGAATTTTATACTTTAACTCATTAGTATTTTTTGCTTCAAATGAATCATACATTTGTATAAAATATCAGTTTGAAATATACAAACCAATAATTTTAAGAAAAACGCCGTTCTTAATAAGTAATGACGGTGTTAATATTATGTAGATAAACCGAAACGCGAATGAAGAATTAAGTAAATAAAAATTAAATATTTTTCCACATATTTAAATAATAAAAACCCCAAACATCATATTAAACTTTTTGAGTAAAACAGTAAATTGACGTACAATTGGTACACACTATTCTATTATTTCATATATTTTTTAAATTATTATGTTTTTGTTTTAATTTTTTAATGAAATAAAGTACTTTCTTTAATTCTATTAATTATTCCGGTCGTCATGCATCATAAATATACTTAATTAAATTTTACGAGAAAATTAAAATAATGCTTTTATGTATTATTTTATTTAATTTTCTGTAACTGTAAAATGTAGACTGATGTACTATTTTTCTCGATATCGTTATTATATTAATAAAAAAGTCTCAGTTCTGTGACAATTAAACGCGACGACAACTTGCACAATTTCCACCCGTATATTCCAACAAACCGTTCACATCTCAATCTAGCTTTTCAACGCGTAAGCATCGCTAATTGGTTTAAATCTACCAGCCTAACCTGATCCGTATCAACCCTTCGTCTTTAGAAACGACCTTACAAAACGCCCGGGCGCCCTAAATTCATGGGTCTTTTACGCTGGTTTAATTTTTTGCTGTACAAAATTGAAACGTCATAGATAAATATTGGTGCGGCTCGATGAAAGGTAATCTCGTTACTGCGATGCGCGTGCCCAGTTTGATATATCGCTGGGGACGTGATCTGTTTAGACACGGGCCTAGATTATAAAAAGCTGCTGCTGCTGTTAGATATCCTCCATACTAATATTATAAATGCGAAAGTATGTCTGTCCATCTGTCTGTCTGTCTATCTGTCTGTCTGTTACCTCTTCACGCCCAAACCGCTGAACCGATTTTGCTGAAATTTGGCATGGAGATACTTTGAGTCCCGGGAAAGGTTATAGGATACTTTTTGTCCCGCAAAAATGTACGGCTCCTGCGCGATAAACGAGTTTTGGCACAACGGAGTTGCCGAGGTAACTTTATATACACGAGGGCTGCATGTCTGCAAACTGCAAAGGCTTTTGCCACAGCACAGTCATCTAGATTTACAGCATTCCTATCATTCAGAAGAAATAATTTTAGTAATTAAAAAAAGGTTCCAGGAAAAATAATGTATACCTATGGCATGACAAGGTATAATGTAATGTATATTATATACAATGTAAACCGTCTTATTTTGTTAAAATAAGCTCAGTGGTAAAAACTTGTAGAATTAATAATATGAGATAGAAAAACTTTTATTCGAAATGTAATAAACTTATTTGAGTATGAATGACGTTGTCCAAATGCGTACGCGCAGTAAATACAGTGGCAATGCCCTCGGATATCAATCTCGCTCATACCGCCGTCAATTAGACGTTGTTATAATTATTGAAAGGTATACAAAGTACTCACAGTATCTTGTGTGTATAGAATACTAGATGACGCCCGCAACTCCGTTGCGCCAAAATTCATTTATCGCGCGGGAGCCGTACATTTTTTCGGGATAAAAAGTATCCTATGCCCTTTCCCGGGACTCAAAGTATCTCGATACCAAATTTCAGCAAAATCGGTTCAGCGGTTTTAGCGTGAAGAGGTAACAGACAGACAGACAGACAGACACACTTTCGCATTTATAATATTAGTATGGATAGTATGGATACACACAAGATACTATATAGTATATACCCTTATATACATAGGCTGCACTAAAAATATCAGGAATGGAATACTTCCACTATTCCTGTCATATTAAAATCTTTTTAATTGAAAACTCCTTGGTTTTAAAAATCGAATACCATTTATTTATTTTAAAAAATATTCTCGGTCTTGTCACAAGGTCTTGTCAAACTTGTTTAGTCGTTGAGAAAATGGAATTGACTCGAGAAAATTCCAGAGCGATGATTTATTATGACTTTTGAAGTGTTTAACACAAAAACAGTGTGTTGATCGGATGATTTCTGCATTTGGTGATGAAGCCCAATCTAAAACCACAATTTATCGCTGGTTTGCTGAATTTCAACGTGGACGTGTCAGGCTCAGTGATGATTCCCATCAAGGTCGTCCAAAAACTGCAGTAACCCAAGAAAACGTTGATGCTGTGCGTAAGCTGGTTGAGGAACATCGACATGTGACATATCGTGAAATTCAGCCAACTTTAGACATTGGCATGAGTCAAATACAAATAATATTGCATGAACAATTAAGTTTAAAAAAGTTGTTTTCCCGATGGATACCGCATTTGCTCTGTGAAGAGCAAAAAGCGGCTCGCGTTACTTGGTAGTTGGTGCATCAGAACTCTCGAAAGATTCCACGCAGGATCCTCAAATGCTGTATACAACATCGTATCAGGTGACGAATCCTGGATATACGCGTACGAACCCGAAACTAAAAACCAGTCACGAGTTTGGGTGTTCGAAAATGAGTTTCGAGCCAACAAAAATTGTTCGTTCACGGAGTGTTCAGGTCGTATCTGAACTCCGTAAAGAGAACTGCAACCGCCGCATCATCCTCCATCACGACAATGCGAGTTGGTGTGAGCACCGCGCACAGAACAAAAGAGTTTTTAGAGCAAGAAAACATAGAATTATTAAACCATCCGCCGTACAGCCCCGACTTAAGTCCTAATGATTTCTATACTTTCCCTAAAATAAAGAATAAATTGCGTGGTCAGAGATTTTCATCACCTAAAGAAGCTGTGGACTCCTACAAAACGGCCATTTTGGAGACCCCAACTTCCGAATGGAATAGTTATTTCAATGATTGGTTTCATCGTATGGAAAAATGTGTCAAATTTCGCGGAGAATACTTCGAAAAGCAATAAACATATTTTTAAATAGTACTGTTGTGTCACCTCCTTGATTCCCGAAATTTTCAGTGCCGCCCTCGTATATACCGTATATACCCAAAATAGAATATAATACCCTTAGATTTTTCTGAAAATATGATCACTACGGGTACAGTCGACCGTCTTGCTAAGCCCGGACGGTATTTAGATTAATAATTGGCGTGATTTTTTTTATAAAATACGAGATCAAAACAATGCAGAATCACGTCACGAGAACATCACAAACTTACTTACCGTGTTTAGGGCTCCGTAAATAATTATGAAAATAAAATAAATATATTAAGAGAGGCTCCAATACAAGAAACACATTTTTTTTGCCAATAAATTAGTATAATAAATTAGTACGGTACGGAACCCCTCATGCGGGAGCCCGACTCGCACTTGGCCGTTATATATTTTTTAATTATTTTTTCATCATCTTCTGCTAGATATACTTACTTAGAGTTCATCTGACTTTGATGATCATAAAATTATGAAGGCATCCTCAAATAACGTGAAGTTTATATGAAGTTATGCCAAATTACGTGCAGCATCGTCAAGAAGTCTAGCCGAATCTTTTTTTTTTATTAAATAAGGGGGCAAACGAGGAAATGGGTCATCTGATGGTAAGCAACTACCGTCGCCAATGGACACTCGCAACATCAGAAGAGCTGTAGGTGCGTTGCCGGCCTTTAGAGGGAATACGCTGTTTTCTTGAAGGTTTGCAGGTCGTTTAGGTCCGGAAATACTGCTGGTGACAGTTTGTTCCAGAGTTTTACAGTGCGTGGCAGAAAGTTACGCGAAAAACGCACTGTGGAAGACACACGCGAAAAACATACCATCCTCATCAAGGTGATGAGGATGGTATGTTTTTCGCGTGGGACGATGGCGAAAAGTTGCAGGTGGTATGATTCCAAACAATTCCTCAGAGCACTCCCCGTGATACAACCGATAGAGGATGCAGAGTGAATCTACATCTCGGCGTAATTCCAAGGGGTCCAAGCTGTTTGAAACACTATGGCAGTCAACAATTCGAACGGCCCTTCGTTGGATATGATCCAGAGGGAGCAGTTGGTATTTTGGCGCCCCTGCCCAGAGATGAGAACAATATTCCATATGAGGCCGAACCTGCGCCTTGTAGAATTGTAGGCGTTGGTCCGGACTGAAGTATTGTCTCGCTCTGTTAAGAATACCAAGCTTCTTCGAGGCTAATTTGGCCTAATCATCTAGATGATATCGGAACTGGACTTCGCTCGATATGTCTCATCGAATAGCAAAAATCTTTAACAAAACTCATACTAAAAATGACATTGCTATCCGATGCGAATTGGCAGTTTTGTGTGGGATCACTGGGAGCCCTTAGTATCTCGCACAACACAATATGGAAGCCGCGTTACTCAAAGTCAGATCACGCCTCCAAAGATCAAGTAACTTTGATCTTTATTATTCCGCAGGATGGAGTACAGTGATAGCTGCCAATACACCTGTGATGTATCGATATGAAGTGATATGAAGTGGTGTCACGCGCCTGGGACGCTGCCAGCGGGCTTTCCTATGACTGGACATGCGGATCTTCACCACACTAATATCATAAAATATATTGTAGAAGTAAGTCTGTGTGTTACTGATCTTTTTGTTTAGGCTACTTAGGTGGGATTTCACCAGGCACACTCAAAACTTCGTTTTATAAAACTTAGTTGTCATTGAACGCGTTCACGCGGCGACGTAAGTCTCGTTCTGTTTCAAATGGATTTCACAAACTTCTTTTGATCGCGATTAATAAATCTGAGTTTACGTGACGTCGCGCAATTATTTTAATGTTTTCATCATTATGGAGTCTTGTCATGTTAATTTAACAACAAAATAGCAAGAAACAATATATAAACTAACCAAACGCATGTGTCAAAATTGTCATTTTGACATCTTTTGTCTATGCTTTTCGTTCCGCCATGACACTACACTGACATGGCTTGATTTATTGTGCATCGAACGCGTTCCATTTCTTTGGTGAAATCGCCACTTAGCATGTTAAGATGAAATTTGGTATAGGGATACTTTGAGAGAAAGGTAAGAAGATAGGATAGTTTTTATTGCGAATAAAAGTACTGATTCCGCACTATAAAAGAATTTATGCTCAACGGAATTGCAGGCATCATCATAGTTTCATATAAATGCGAAAGAGTTGTGGCGGTACCCATAATTCGCCTGACAATCCTGCATCGCACCGTCAAAGTTTCGGAGAACGGCAAGATATATATACAACGTCTGAAATGACGTCAGTGGGCTTCGGCCTGACCGAGCATAACACCTCACTCGGTCGGAAGATCTTCCTTTATGGCAACTGGCAACCACGCATATTCCCACAGTGTCAATACGAAACTGATCTGCTTTTTAAACCACTAAGCCGCATTCGATGGAGCTACTTTGAGTCCCAAGAACGGTAAGACGAAGAGTTACCCATGATCAACGTCTTTGGCGTTAACAAGGCGGGAACTGGGAACATAAGTAGGTATACTACCTCGCTATACTACCACGCCCATAACCACGAAACTAGCCCAAAAACTTTATATAAAAAATTTGTATTTTTTTTCTGAAAATAGCGGCCTATCTCTAGTGGAAGTAATTATGCTAAATATGATTTATTATATTTATACCTTAATTAACATAACACATAAAAATCTAGTTAAAGAATTACACAAAGCAACGTTTAGTTTAATAAAGTAGGTATGACGCTTAATTTAATCTAATATTTAAATTAAATTAGAAGACTCACGGCCACACAGATAAATGTAATGATAAATTAACTTTAATCTAAATTCTAAAGAATATTTTGACATTTAAACTTCATACACTTTTTGTCAAACTCTTCATTAAATGAAAGTTATAAGGTAGTCGTTAAGTGTCTCGAGTAGCTGTTATTGCTTAAAGAAGCAATAACAGCTACTCGAAAAGCCTTTGCTTTATGCCTAAGACATCAGTACGTGAATTTACCCGCCTACAAAAATGTAGTGAAACCTTTAGCTACGTTTAAGTTTAGAGTCCTTAGGAGCCCAAGTTTGAAATCCCTATTAAAAGACCGGCGACGCCAACCAACTTGTACCTTTAGCTCTTCTAAAGGTACAAGTTGGAAGCCGGCTACATGAAGTCGTCAGCAGACAACGTGTCGTCGTGACACTACTGGTTTCTATGTATTTCTATGAATAAGTGTCGCTAGCTTCATGTCGCTAGCTGCAGAGGGAATTTCATAGAAATATACTACAAACCAGTAGTGTCGCGACGACACGTCGTCTGCTGCAACTTCATGTCGCCCGCTGCCAACCGGCACCTTTATGTTACGAGTGTCCATGGGCGACAGTAGTGCTTTCCATCAGGTGGTCACCTAATGGAAAGCAATGTTTGCTCGCATGCTCCCTTATTTTAAAAAAAAAACCAGGAGTTAAATTATTGCCAGGTATTCCATCCACAATGGCGACATATCAAAGCCCGTTACAACATCTGAAGATCACGTATTTTTGTATCAATAAAGAATCCGTTATATCTCATTATTCACAACCCCAAACGGAATCGAACCCGCGATCCTATCGGGCGTGACGTCGCATAACTTACGCACTTCCTAACGCTATTCTGAACCCGCCCGATATGGGAGTTATCGCATGCGATAAATCAACGCCTAGCGAGGTGAGTAATTTTGTTTTTAGGTGAGATTATTAAAGCCTTGCTTTATTTAGCTTAAGATGGAGTATAAGTATGATAATCAAAATTATAATTAATGCCTAGACTGAAAGTGAAATACATATTATGTGATACACTTCAAATATTTAGTGAAATACTTCTAGGTATTTAATAAGATATATTACTGACATGTTCAGGCAACACTAGCACAGACAGTAAACAAAAAGTTTAGTTATTTGCTCAGACCTTTGCGATATATTCCCTATTAATCTCAAACGTAATAAATAAATAAGTGCATCATCTTTTAAAGTATGCACATATTTAGCAGGACGTTATGGCATTCTATTGTAGTGGTTACTGTTAATAACGAAGTCAGCAAAAAAATCATAACCGGAAAGATCTACGCTTCTTTTGTTTACAAACTATTAGCGAAGGGATTACGGAGTAGTCGCCTCAAAAGGTGCAAAAGTCATAAAGGAACTGACAAAATAAACAGACGGACAGTTACAGATTACAACCCTCATTTATTAAAAACATATTAAGATATCATCTACAAAAGACTTTTTAATCTCATAATCCTTCTTTTCATCTCAATTCATCGTAGACTGGGACGCGTGACACGCGATTATCGTCTTTATGTCATCGCAATAAACGCATTATATCACATGAGTCTGATGCGAATTGAGACGTTTCTTAAGGGGTTGTTTTTTGTGACAATCGAAAATATGCTCTAGCATCTTATACTAAGAGCTCAAATATTTTTTCTTGCATCTGAAATGAAATTAAAAGAACAAAACAGTTAGCAAGAGGGCTTTTAGACAAAGACAATAAATATATATAAATATTATTATTGTTTTAATATTATATTATTATTGTCATATATATATATATATATATATATATATATATATATATATGTATGTATTGTTCAACTTAGGGAATAGTGCAAGTTTCATCAAAATCGGTTCAGTAGTTTTGGAGATAGGGAGTTTTAATTCTCAATAACGTACAATTTTGAAGTCGGTTACATATATATATATATATATATATATATATATATATATATATATATATATATATATATATATATATATATATATATATATATATATATATATAACCACAATATAATATATGTAACCGACTTCAAAATTGTACGTTATTGAGAATTAAAACTCCCTATCTCCAAAACTACTGAACCGATTTTGATGAAACTTGCACTATTCCCTAAGTTGAACAATACCTAGTACAACAAAAAAAGAATTACTGACATCGGAATGGTAATTCCAGAGATATCCGAACACAAACATTAAAAATATACATAACTACGTTAACTTACATACATACATACACTTTTAAAATTTGGTACATTTGTTCAGGTGATGATATAGACTAACATATGCGAAAATTTGGCAGTTCTGGAAATATTACATACATACGCGTCGAATTAATAACCTTCTTTTTTTGAAGTCGGTTAAAAACTTTCACAAATACATGTTATAATGCAGACATCATTTTTGGGCAAGATGTCAAGCAAATCTCATTTCTGATAATATTAATATTATTAGAGCTTTATAATAATTCAATCGCAAATCAAATAAAGTAAATCATACGCTTACGCGAGAAATGACAAACTGAAAATACAAAAGTGATGATGATGTTACAATTCCAATTATAATCAAAACATTTTAACATAATTATAATAATTTGCTTTAGTTTTTAACACAGAAACTAAACGAAGCGTGTCCACTAAGGACAATAACATTTGATGAGACCGTATGCAAAAACAAAGGTCTTAATGCCCGTAAGGCCAATTATGTTGAAAATAATATATCTAATTATTGTAACAAATAAGACCCCAATTCTCAAGATTTTGCTCATAAATAACAATATTCATATCATATTAAAAAAAATAAAACGTAAAATATGATAAGGTAATTTAAAGTTCCTTAAAAAATACACGTGTAAGATTTTCATGTTTTATTTAATCTAGGACAATTAAAAGGAAATATTATGACAAATAAATACTTATTCAAATTCATAATTCATAACTGAAGTAAGTAAATATAATTAACTAATAAGAATAAATATAATACTACTAGCTGTTGCCCGCGACTTCGTCCGCGTTAGCATAGTACCGATAATAACGGAGATGGGTTTCATGTTCTTAACTTAAGAAATGGTGAACTTTCATTCAAACTTTCAACCCCTATTTCACCCCCTTCGGGGTAAAATTTTCAAAATTTCTTCCTTAGTGGGTGTCTACTAACTTCAACAGTTTTTGCTCAGCGATGATGAATCAGTCAGTCAGTCAGTCAGGACATGTAATTTTATAAGTATAGATGCTATTATCATTCCAAACTCAATAGTCCAAGTACATAAGAAATCAGCAAAGGAAACTAAACGTAAAACAATCGCTTTAAAGATCGCGATCTAAAACGCGTTTATAATCATAATCAGTCCTCAAAAAGACTAACATAATGGACGAAATAAAAGGCTCTAAAGGGACAGACAATAGTATAAACTCACACGTCAACGGTCGCGCAGCCTTGTGCTCCTTACGAACAATGCCCAGATAAGCCACAATTACTGCGGCGATTCGGCGTTAAATTCCATGCGCACGCGCTGAAAGCCACGAATGCTGGGGCGACGCACGGAGGCGGAGATGCGATAGATAAATTTGAATTTTAACTGTCGGATATATGGTCCAAATTAGGATGCATGGGTACTAAGTACTTTGTTGATCTTCAAATGCGAATCTATGGGAACATTGACCAGTTTCACCGAATAGGTTTAAAAAAATGATTTGTTATTTACGCATTGAGCGTCGTAGACAGTTAGCAAGAATGTACATGAGTGAAACTAAATTCTTTCATTATCATGAAAAAGATGTAATCTATACAAATGACGTTCCAAGTCATAATTCTTTTCGCTAATAAAAATACCTCTTGAAACATAGAAACCCAGAATAAAAGTCATTTCAACGTGGCAATAACCTCATAGATTTGGAATATTATGTTAATTCTTATTTTGAACAAGACATAATGACATTTAATATCCATTTAATTATATGAATTTTTAGAGCGTGCAAAGCCTTACTTTAAACAATATATTACTTGTATGATTTACAAATTTTTGAATTTTTTGATAAAACTATTGACTCTAACGACAATGTTTGAGGAAATCGATCAAATAATTGCCCTTGGAAACTTTTCGTATTCAATTATTTATCCCAACATTCTATTTACTGCTTCTCACACGACTGATGACTCATAGAATCTTTGCGATGCCCTAATGACTTATCATAAAACGAGTATTACAACTTGTGAGATTTTATTCCGTAACTTTTAATCTACTTTGTAATACTCGTATATAATTTAATTAATATTTAAAATTTGTTCACTAAAGACCCCAAGACGGTGCCTTAATTTATTTAATATCACTTTTTAGTCTAAGCATCCCAGCTTTTTTAAACACATATCTAATAATAAAAATATTTACGAAGCAGGTCTGCTGTATTTGTCTGTCACGTGACGTTACCAATATACTAGACAAAGTCTAGCAAAACTTATTATAAGTAGTATCTGTGTAAATATTCTCATTAGTAAGGATGTTCCTATTCTACTTGATATCAGTTTTAGTTTTAAAATCTTCCTACTTTGTTATACACTATAGATACCTTATCCACTGTTCGCGGCTCGGTCCGAGGTCTAGGTGCGGCGATAGCATCGGGCGGAACCCCCGGTCATCTCCGATCGGATTCCTCGCCTCGACCGTGTTTGATTTAACACCAATTATGGACTTCCCGGTTCCAGGATTAGCATCGCGATTTGTTTATTTTGTAACCTTAACCACCTAACTACCGTATGTCTTATTTATTGTTTCAACGCTATCTGCGGTTGCTTTTGTAAGCATTGTAGTAAGTTTACCAGTGTTTTCGCCGTATCTTTGTAAGTTTACATGTAGCTTAGAAATAGTCCTTACTTCAATTGTATTATTATTATTTTTTATTTTATTACTCATTGTATACTTTTTATTATAACAAACAAAAGCGTTATCACTGCTAATTGACACTCAAAATCTAAAATTAAATCATGTGTAAAATCAACACGATTATAATATGATGAGACGAAGTTAATAATTAAGAATTTCACAAAATCATAAAGCGTACCCAATATAACGGGCCCGACACGCCTTGGGGCACACATTTCTCAAGTCAATATAACGTGGACAATAATCAATAAAACTCATACGAATCCAATCAATTGTCTTGTCTGTGTCATGCGCGAGGGCCGTGCTTTTGTGGCGTTTTTTCCACATTTTCACAGTGAAGGGACTGTGTGAACTATGGCGCATCAAGGTCAGCTCTGTCAAAGGCTAATAAATCTACGAAAACAATACAACGTCTCTAACCCTATTGTGAACTCTATTTCTCGATGTTAGGGCACAAAATTGTAAGGTCAAACTTATTCGTGTATGTAAACTAAGATTTGATTCCAACCAATTGTATTAATGAGTTGTGATGTTATGTTGATGTATATTTCCACAAATGAGGAAAGACGTTTCAGACCTACTGGGTACCGATTTTTTTAAAAACCTTTCACAGAATTATACTCAAGTGCTGCTACATAAAATAATATTTTAATTTGAGAAGAACTAAAAAATTCACGTAAGATTTCTAAAATGTAAGTTACTATTTGAAATAAAATCTCTCTGCGCCACTAGGTAAAAATATTTTTCAAAATTTATTTTCTGTAGAGTGCAGCCAAACAAATATGCAAACAACACAAGACCAACCAAATTCTATAATATACATTTTTGATAACCACATTATGTCTGAGACTCTATGGTGAGTCTCTTCAAATTTATTCAATGACCGCACTAAAGGGTCATACGTGACATTTAACAATTGGGCACATAAATTTGTTAAAATATATCTTTCAACATATTTTAAATGTAACTGGAAATCCTATTAACTATCAGTGACGCTTATTAACTCTCAGAGATCTACTCAAGTTTGACTTACGGGCTTTCGATTGTTGATTTACTAGACACCATCTACATATAATATATACAAGATAATAAAGTATCATTGGATCCCAATAAGGTGTGTTTAGGAGATCCATACATCCATACTTATAATTATGGATGTATGGATCTCCTAAATCCATACATACTAATATTATAAATGTGAAAGTGTGTCTGTCTGTCTGTTCGTCTGTCTGTCTGTGTGTCTGTACCTCTTCACGCCCAAACCGCTGAACCAATTTTGCTGAAATTTGATATGGAGATACTTTGAGTCCCGGGAAAGGGCATAGGATAATTTTGTCCAGGAAAAATGTACGGTTTCTGCGCGATTAAGCGGGTATCATCTAGTTATCTATAAAACAGACACGCAAAGATATATGATAATGTGATATAGCTATAAAGTGTGTTATCGATTGTGATTTATGTGAAGATGTTGATGATGATGAAGATGATACTGATATGTGTAATGATACAATTATGGATGGACAGAGAGCATCAACAAGTAGGCGTAATGTGGACGTCACAAGTGAATAAATAAACGATTAAGCTCCACTTGTAACGCGACACGAGGTCAAACGCTGAACTTGTTCTGCGTGCAGAAATGATGAGCAGGTACAGTGGGATACATAAAAGTAACAACACTAAATATAAGCTTTAGTAAAGTAAAACCCAATGCTAAGTACATACATACGGTTTTGCTCGATCGAGCAATAACGTCGAGCAAAACCCGCGGCTCGGGATTTCGTCCACACGTTCAGCATTGCTCGATAGTTTTATCCTAAATCCATATATTTAATTCCAACGAGCCGGCTCGATGCGAGCCTTCGAGCTGTGAGTTTTGCGGTCCACACAGTAATTATTACTCGATTTGGAGTAAAACTATCGAGCAAAACCGCATGTGAGTACTGAGCATTAAACATGCTTCACCGTGAGAAAGCCATCCTTCGGCACGAATGGGCCGGATCGACCGGAGAAATACCATGGGCTCACAGAATACTGGCGTGAAACAGCACTTGCGCTGTGTTTCGCCGAGTGAGTTTGCCGGAGGCTCAATCCTCTACCCTATTTCCTTCCCTACCCTCCCGGCTAAAGGCCGGCAACGCACCTGCAGCTCTTCTGATGTTGCGAGTGTCCATGGATGACGGAAGTTGCTTTCCATCAGGTGAGCCGTTTGCTCGTTTGCCCCCTTATTTTACATAATAAAAAAACTTTGATAAAAAAATCTAAGCAGGTACCTATATCATTGAGTATCTATGTCATTCACCCAACTGTACGTAAAATGTGGACGATTGTAGGAAGGTAGGTTCATTTGAAAGCGGCACTCAATGATCATATCAGCTAGGAACTGACTCATCTCGAATTACTTATATAATTATATTGCTGTTGACCCAGAAATCACTGTAAATAGGATTTCTAGTTCTGGATCTTATGAGATAATGAGTTGCTCGACCTCTGCGGAGGTTATAAACTTTGCTTTATATTTTGCGCAGATGCTATAATTGGTAATTTTAGAAGAAATAAGTTGATGCCAGTTACTACACAGGAGCAGACAAAAGAGTGGAGACCACGATAAGGCAGACTTAGCGTAGGACGCCATGCAGCTCAATGGATTTGAAGAAGATAGCGGGCAGCGAATGGATGAGGATTGCCCAAGATCAAGATGGCTGGCGCTCATTAGGGAAGGCTTTTCTAAAGTAAATTGGAAGGTAACATAATATAAAACTTATCGAATAATTATTTTTTTGCTGAATTCTGACATATTCGCCATACTTATAAATGTCATATCAATTGCGGCGATCTCGAAAAACGGAAATGTAAATTAAATTAAAATGCACATGAGCCTTATGAGCTACATAACGCGCAAATCGCTTACGGAGATGGGAGATATGCCTATGATTAGTACGCTGATTCTGCTATCCAGTCCAATATCAATAAAGTTTTATTCTGCTTGGGTTTTGTAAAGCAGCAGAAGAGTATTCCTATAATCAAACAACAAATTTTTTAGTATTAGTTAATAAAAGAATTTTGAGGTGGTTTTCCGATCGTCCGAAATTCACCTTAATTATTATTATATTACAAAGACTGCATCGAAACTTTATCGAAGCTGTATCAATATTGCATTAAATTGCACATTCGGGGTACAGATATACTTAGCATTCATATGACCTGGCTTATGTATTTTAATTATTTTTAATAGTCCTGCTTATTATAACAATGATTTCTGTAAGTTATTCGCTTAGGTCATCTAAACTCTATATTTTATGTCTCAGTCGATGTACTTGATGTATTCAATTATGGAGCCGCATATAAATGCGTGCGGTGTGGCATATTCTAGATTCATATTTTAGTTATTAAATGTCATCTCTATGATCTTTGCATATGTAACTACAACGATGTTATTTTCCTCTATTGGACTTATTATAAAAAGAACGAATGAAATTTGAGTACAATCTTACAAGTATGTTTTGGTCCGTGGTAAACTGGTAGCGATTTTCAAGTAAAAAATCTCCCAAGTTAAAAATTTAAAAGAAATGCATATTAAGTAAATACTTAATATGAAATTCTTTTAACTTTTCATGGTAAACTTAAAAAGCTTGTTTTATATTCTAATAGTCAAAAATCGTAGACATCATTTTTATAATAATAAAAGTGAAGTCTAGAGAATTCAAAGCAAGTTTTCAAGTATAGCCCACCATATACCAGATACCAGATACAAGTACAATTAGAGGGAACAGAATAGTGCACTTGGAATTGATTTGTAGCAGCCACCGGGCTGCAACCACACAGATATGACGCGATAAGCATAATACCATAAAATATGAACGTATGAGGTTTCATTCAACCACTAAGGTTACATACGGGTATACCGTTGAGCAAAATGGGTTTGAAATTTATAATTTCATTAGTTATAGGATAATAGCAGCTGGAGGCTCCTATGTTAGACCTTGGATAATATTTTAGCGAATTAATTCAAGGCATCAGGGGGAGAAACTTACGCTTAATGGTTGATTACTTCATTTCAACTTATTTAATCTGAGTAAAGTATTGGTTGCTACGACGCTACCCATACTATATGCTACAATTTAAATGTCTCATATTAAGCGACCAATTGTAACATCGTAAATTTATAATCGTAAAGACCAAATTGAATTTAAACGGAGAGTATAAAAAAAGATAAATTAACCAACAGGTGCTTATGCCGTGCCATTAATTACATTTCTAAAATAACTTAAAATACTCTAAACTTGACACTAAATAAACTTAACGTTATGCTTAACATAGCTAGGACAATAATCAAGTTTAGTTGACCTTGGTATTCAAAATAAATCATTCATAAACATCGCTTAAGTTATATGCTTAGAACAGCTTATGTTTTCTAGACAAAAAGGGCGAAAGGAACTAAGTATCTCTTCATGCCAGGGCAAAAGCTGAATCATCTTCCCTATAAGTATATAAACCCTTGCATAAAGGTAAGAATTTAGGTCACCTTCGTCCCTACAAGCCCTAGCCAGAGATAGGAATTTGGACGACCTTCAAAATATGTAAGGGAAGCCGGCAAAAATAGAATAAGAACTCACACATGCTAAGGTTCACTCCGAAGGCAGCTCCGGTCAAGGAGCGCCCCCGTTCACAGGCAACAATCGCCGCTTTTTAGTCTGATATCATTGTGTTTGATAACAATTGCTTGGAACATACTTGCGCTTTTGATAGAGATTGATTTTTTATGAGACGATTGTCTGGTTATATAATGGTGAATCACTTATGTGACTATAGTAACTATAGCTATAACGAATAAAAGCTATAGTCGCTGTAGTATCGTCACTAGGGTACTTATGTGCAATTAGATATAGATAGTCAATTCGCATTGAGTCTAAACTTTGAAGATCTTGCACCTAAGAAGTAGGCACTAATTAGAAAATTCTGAAAGAGTTAGTTGGTAACGAATTCAGAAAAAAAAATTTTGATTTTCATTACAATCACGATCTTGCTGATTGTCTTACTTTATTTGGTACATAGTTGCTGCATGACGTTTGCACTTATAAATTACATTAAACTCAACACGAACAGATTACACGGACCTATAGTGATCTTGTGTCACTTCACATAAATCTTTTACATTTTCTGCCAAAGTTCTCATTAAATAACTACTTAAGTAATCGTTAAATATATTTAAATACAGTCTTGTAAGCGAAGCCTTCATAAAAAGATATTATATAATTTATAACAACCATATTAATATTATTATCATGGTCTTAAATCTAATTTTTTTCTGTCACTGAACTATTACAATTATCTGGTTTAACTTTTTTGTTTCTAAACTCATAAAATATTATCTAACAAAAACCCAATTAGTTTTTGAATATTTAGATTACATATTATCTCTAAATTAGATTTCGCCTTAATTATGTTATTCATGTGAATCTTGGCGCATTGTTTTCGAAAATACGCTATTCAGTTTAGGTCATGAAAATTATTTAAGACCTTTACATATCAAAATATTATTTATTGTATTTTTTATGTTGCAATCTAGTTGTTTATTTGAGAACGTCTTTGAAAACATAAACTTTATAAAGGCCACTGTTACTCAAGTGTTATATGATATTATGACGTTGGTACTGCTTAATTGTTATTAAGTGCTTGAAGTTCGAACACAGATATGTAGCTGAATCGTAGGCATTTGATTGCCCAAATTAAGATTTTAAAAGTGAAGTTAGAAATGAAAACTTTAGCCAAGTGACATTTTGTTAAATGTTCTAACTTCACTGTAAAAATTTTAGAATATGACTCGACTAAAAAGACTGGAGTCTGGAGGAGGTCTACTTTCAAAACTTATTTTAAGTCATGATATCTTTAAGACACAGTTAAATTGTTGAATAGTTTTGTCAAGACATTTACTTTTTTAAACAATTCTCCCACAGTGATTTTCACCATCTGCCATCATCACAATCACTGATTAATAACACACAGAGTAGTATAACGTAATCTCAGAAGCCAGAGGTATTCACAGCACGTGATAAATCGCTAACATTTATTAGATAGTATCAAAATATTTTAATCGATAGGGATAAGTGTCGGCGAGAGAATGGAGCCCTGTGGTAGCCTGCAGCAACACAGTACGAATATGTAAAGTGAAAGCGGTGTAAAAATTGTACAGACTTATGGCAGCATTCAGAGATCCAAAATGTGTTTGTCTGTCTGTCTCTCCGTCTGTTTGTTACCTCTTCACGCCCCAAACCACTGAACCGATTTTGCTAAAATTTGGCATGGAGATACTTTGAGTCCCGGGAAAGGACATAGGATAGTTTTTGTCCCGGAAAAATGTACGGTTCCAGCGCGATAAACGAGTTTTGGCGCAATGGAGTTGCGGGCGTCATCTAGTATTTAATAATTACTTAACATTAAGTTACTGAAAATGCTGACAAAAACTTTATACGTTTTATGAAAAACTCATTAAGTATCTGAGAGTGCGCCCGTTGGGATTGAATAAGCAAGAAGTCAGTCCAATGTTGAATAGAATACGTCTTATAATGGAACCTGTTACTATGATAGATATGAATTATTTTTAAAGAAAATAATCTAACTACATTAAAAAACTAAATAAATTACTGTAGAACTTTTAAAAATAATCCATCTTTTTCAAATAACAAAAATCATATGCGAACCAAAACTAATCTAAATTATTAAATTTTATCTAAACCATTAAAAGTCTCAAAATTAACAAACTAGTTTTTTCTATACTATAAAGAACATCTTGCTAGATAATTTTTGCTATACTTTAAGGTGACACCGCATAATAAAACTATTAACAAAACTAATTTACTAAATGTTCGTTATAATATAAATCACAATATAAACAAGATGAAAATTGAACATTCTCGATTATGTCAATAATTAGTTGATATTGATATTATTCATTAGAATCGTTAATGCTGTGATACACGCTTGAGTAGGAAAAAACGGTTCTTCTATTTGGATTATATTTTTATAAATTTTAAACTTATAATCATTTTTTATCAACTTATATAATTATAATTCGTATACGTCTAGTCGCACGCACACAAACACCATGCCGAAGTCTGCCAAACTGAAACAACGTGCATATTGCACGGAATTTCTACGGAATTTCTTGATTATGACTGTATGTCCATATTAAAGCTATGCAATAGCTTAAAAAGTAAAAATAACATGAAATATTCGTCGCACCTCATGCACTAGTCTGTGTATTACGGGCATAACATTAAATATATCGTTATAAAAAGCGATTAATAAGCAATAATCAATAAGTTTGATGTCCTGTTATGAATTAACAACTAATTTACTCTTGATGAGGCGGCTATTAGATATTTAAATCATTTGATTGTTTAAATTCTAAATCTAATGATACTACATTATGATCGAATAGAAATTATTGTCGGCTGTTTTCATTGATTTAAAAGATTTAATAAAAAGTTGTAGTGTCAGCTGACCCAGAGGAAGATTCTAAGATAGAATATTTCTAATTTTGAGACCCTGTTTTAAAAGAAGACGGCAACAAAAAACTTAGCTTTACACACAGGAAAATACTTAAACTCAAATTCAATATCAACTTTTTTATTAATTTAATACTTTTATTATAACTAAACTTACACATTAAACTGGGTAGTCTTATAAAGTAAAATAAGATAAATAACCAGGGGGGTGTGCCAAAATGTTTTCGTTTTCGCTTAGTTATAGAATTGCCGATGAAAATGTATGGAATTGACATGAGCGTTCGTTAATATGACGTTGACGTTCGACTCGTCTTATGTCAATTCCATACATTTTGATCGGCGATTCTATAACGAAACGAAAACGAAAAAGTTTCGGCTAAATGGCCAGTATTAATTATTTCGCAACAGGAAGCCCCAATCCATACCCCACGAGTTTCATCACAATAGGATTAAGCAACCTGCTCGGTTTTTGGGAAGCTTTCAACAATAGCTTTCACAGTAACCACACAGAAGCTTAACTGTTTTGTTTTAATGCTATTTAATTTAATTTTAATCTTATTTAATATTAACAGTTTCCAGAATTTGGCGCATTTTGAATGTAGACAGCTAATAACCCAACTATACTAATAAATAAACATTAAGGTTTTGACCAACCAAATAAGTGAGAATAACATTTTTAGTTTTATTACACTGAGACAGCATTGAAATCATATTACAATAATTGCATACTGATTTTTATGACTAGACTTAATTTTAAAGGTCAAATTAGAAAAGTCTGAATCGGAAGTCCTAAAAACAATAATATTACTTACATGACGGAAAAGGGCATGATGATTTAATTCTAATAGATCCTATCTTAATACTTCGTTGTTAATACTGACATACTATGTCATGTTTTACCAATATTACTATACTCATTGTGCATTAAATCAAACCCTGATATCCTAGAAATAAGGCACAAATTACTATAAATCAGTGGAATTGTTTTAGCTTAGGTAAATTGAATTCTATGGCCCCTAACACAAGATATATTTACATTTTATCATAAAAGAAATTAATCAAAAAAGCAAAGGTATAAATTGTAGCTCCCTTAAACATCAGTGTCTTAGAATATATTTTGTCAGCGTTGTAAATATGTAGTTGTTAAAATATTATGACACTGTTAAGCCACCGACTTGCTTGACTCACTTTTTTTATCTCGCTAAATATTTTTAGTGTTTTGATTTGCTATACAATGCAACAGTAACATAATAAGTGAAAGATGGTGAAAAAAATATATTAACTTTAGATACTAGACTGACCTTAGGGTATGCCAAAATGTTTTCGTTTTCGTTTCGTTATAGAATCGCCGATAAAAATGTATGGAATTGACATAAGCGTTCGTTAATATGACGTTGACGTTCGACTCGTCTTATGTCAATTCCATACATTTTGATCGGCGATTCTATAACGAAGCGAAAACGAAAACGTTTCGGCTAAATGGCCTTTTCAGTCAAAAGATTCCAAATGGATTTTGAAGGTAAAGTGGTAGCTTTTGCCTAAAGAAGACGTGAGTGGAAGAATCGAACAAGTAACATTTCATAACATACGGACAATACCTCATTTTTTCCCTAATTATTTTAATCAGACTTGTAACTTATCTATTTCATAACCTAGGTAATATAATACACATATAATTCATAGTTTTTCTATTTCATTTAATATTTCGGCCCTAATGCCTCCATTTGAGCAAAAAAACGGGAAGTTTTTTCATGTTACTTACTTTATCCTTCCACTCACGTCTTGAATTATCCGACCAAAATCTGACAATTTACACACGTCATAATATCAGAATATTGACAGAAACCTTACCAAATGTCGAGAAAACATTGTAGTAACCTCGTTTGGGTGTAAACTGACTGTCATATAAAACAAACCTATAGATCCCACATTATCTACATCGGAAACTAGTCATATAGCATCCAGATTAAAACTTTCGTTTTATCCGAACCCCGGTAAAGATATATATCTGTGGACATAGTATGACAAATCGACATACACCGTTACGCGCGACATATTAGGTACAGTCGGCGCCATAAATAAAGCACGTACAGTCGCATCCATAAATTTCCCGAAATTAAGACGTATGAACGAGATCTAATCGCGTCGGAAGATTTATACGCGGAATAAATTTATGTATTAAAAATATATCGTTCTACGATAATGTATATCAGATAGTCGTAAATGATAGGAAATTGACTTATTCGAGTATCAATAGGCCAAACAGGCCGGTATAAATAGTCAGTACTCAAGATGCATCTCGGTCTCAAGACACGGTTCAGATTTTGTGATTGGTTGGCTGTCAAAATTTGGACCAATCATAGATCAGAACCGCGTCTTGAGACCGAGATGCATCTTGAGTACTGACTATTTATACCGGCCTTATACTGTCTACTGTTAAATAAGCGACGCTCATAAAATGGAGAGGAATTTTCACAAAATCTTACAAACTTGGTCCTTCTGCAAAAACCCTTTAGGAGGTATAAGGAGTTGACTCACATATTATACCAATCTTAGTTATTTGATCAACATTACAATATTTTTCGGTATGGTAGATATTTGTTAATTTAAATTCAATTAAAAGTAAAAGATATCAGATGTAGACTACGTTGGTAGATCGCGGAATGTTTTAAAGTTTTACAAATTCAAAAGGTTTTAACAAAATAGATAACGAACCACGTGGTTTCTTCTACTTAGCTTCCTCCAAGTCTTCCATAATTGAAGATACTATCACCACGATAGTGATGATTCTCCATGATCCAATCAATATCGATCTAGTTCGTGGTCGTGAGAAATTACCTAAACTAAAAAACTTGTAGCACCATCGGTACAAATTAGACAACATTAATTTTGGGAGTCTCTTACAATTATTTATTAGTTGGGGAACTCGAGATAAGTGATCGTTAGAGTGTCTTGATACATTACTACAAGTACGGTAGATAACGCTTAAGGGAAATACACTCGATGGTTCGTAGAGTATTGACAAAATTCGAACGTGTGTTTGAGAATCGGCCCAGCATCAATTGAAAGCTGGATGTTGTCCGTAACTTTCGTGTATTAATTTACCTGAAACGGTAAAATTTTGCTGGGTAAAAACTATCCAAAGTCCCTTTATAAGACTTACTTTTTAATGAAAATAGACTTCACGGTTCAAGCGTGAAAATGTAACAGTAAGGATGAATTCAGACCGGAGCGCGACGCGTAGATGCATTTTTAAAGTACTGAATTGATAGACTTGCATCATGTCTCACGCAATTGTATTCTGTAAAGTCCATACTTTAGAAATGCATAATATCTACGTGTCGCATCACGGTCTGAATTGACCCTAAGACACACTTTCGAATTCACAATGTTCGACTGTATTTTTAAGGATCTCCAGCTAGTCATAAATTTTATAAATAGATAGCTTTTTCTTTGTCACTCGAAGTAATAACAAAGATACGAAATAAACTTAAAGTTATCACGAAGCTATTAGAAGCTTAATAATATGTAACGTAGATAAATGAGTAAAAAGGACAACAATTCTTCTATCTCGTCTACAATGTTACTATTAGCAATAATTATGGTCCACCATAAAACTAATTTCTAACGGTATACTTAGCTGTCAATAATTTGCGAATAAAAAGAAGCTAAAAAAGTAAAAAGTGCCGACGCCATAAAAATTCGCAGAAAAGAAATTTTTGCGCAACGTTCAACTGTTTTATAACTCTATCCGTAACTGTTTAGTGTCTTTTTTGTTTTAAAAAGGTGCATGGGAAAAAATGACGTCAATTTAATATTAGAGTCAAACATTTTTTGTGTTAACCGGACCAAGTTTTGTTTTAGTTACAGTTATATTATATTTGCTACCAATTGAAAATATTGAGACTTGGACTGCAAGAATTATGACTTTTACCTGCATTGTTTTAAGGGCCTTCCCTACAGAAATTCCGTAATTTACCGTATTTAGAGCCTTATAAACTCATAATTTGAAAGCTACAAAGTGATAATAAAAATACAGCAATAATCTTCAGTATATCAACATTCCTTTCCACGTTTGAAATGTTCTATTTTTGTTTATCATACCTACTCATGAGCTTCCAAAGTAAAACCAATTTATTAAAATTCGAGCATACATTCAGCATCTTATTAGTATTTACAAATTACTTTTATTTGAAACACACGCCAATAAATCGATAATTCATAGACTACATATTCCACGCTTTAATTTTTTTAGGTCAATTTTGAACTAAGATAAGTAAAAAAATAGGGTTTTTACTTTTGGTGCGATCTCGGCAACGCGGCAAATGTATGGTCAAGGTCATTTGCTCGGGGGACGGCCTTAACAATTTAATTTAAAAATATACTAAGGATAGATTTCAATATGATCAAAATATATTTCGAAGGAACTACAGCTTATTTAAAATGTTTTAAGTTACTATTTATTCATCCAGCAATATTTACTTTCTTTATAAAATAAAATTCTTCTTAGTAATTTTTGCGTGAAAGAGTAACAAACGTCACAAATCATGACAATAGCAGGTTTTGCTTAGTAAAGTGACATTATTTTGAAATTGTAGCTTAGGTAAAAGCTTATCTCAGCATGTTTGGGGACGTGCTGTCTTCATTCACAAGCAACTTTTAATTTTAATCCCATAACAAACATCCTTCGTACGAAACGCTTAACTGGGTTTGGCGAAAACAAAAATAATCGTGATCCTATTGTTTAGTGCAACGCTTTTATTGCATTTGATGTTGGTCTATTTTACTAATATGTACTCTACTGGATCCATTTGAATGAAAAATTATGGTTATCAAATTCGTGGAAAATCTACAGCGTTATTAAAATTAAATTACTATTAATATGATGCAAAATTTTCACTGTGAAATTATCGAAGGTGTATTGACGAAGTCATTTGCGAAGTTTAACACCGTTCATAACCCTATAACAGTTTAAGTACAAACAAGTAACACAAACACATATATTATTACTAGCTACTACATATTATGTAATCTTTTAGTTGAACAGTATAAATTGTATTGATAGCGCAATAATTTACTACAAACGCTTTTAAGTACAGCTTTTATAACAAAGTTGTTATCTACTCGCTTGTTATATTAACGATATTGCGCCAGATAAAAATCCTTTAATAACTGTTCGTTAAAATATTAAACTATAACTTTCAGCCCTCTGCACCAAACATCTGCCTATTAAAGAGGTTCTAGTACTTAATAAGGTAAAGCCCTTTTTACATTCGATTCATGTTGTGTATCTGATAAGTATCGTTAGCCAATTTCACCTAAACAATAAACTTCAATGTGCTAATATTTCTTTATAATAAGACTATTCTTTGTGGCAAATTTACGAAAGTTTTCATTTTACAATACATAGCTAATTTAAAACAGTTTATTTAAAGATACATAATAAATGACCAATTCAGGGAACATTTTTTTTTAGTTTAAATAATTAAATTATTTTGGTCAAACATATTAAGTTTTTTTGGCTTACAGTAAAAAAAGGGCCAACGTTATTTGAGCTATCATAGCAACAATAAAAAAAGAAATAAGAATAAGAAAGAAAAGAAAGCATGCCAATTTCATGCCTAGTATCCTAAGTAACATCATTACTTCCTGTCAACAATTGCAAAATAGAACAAATAAAGCAAAAAAGGAGAAAGAAAGTAAAAAACGGACACTGTAGTTTTTTTATGAAAAAAGGACAGTCCGATATAATGAGTTCGTTTGCCAAACAAATGGTTAAATTATTAACGGCTCTCGTGTTTTTTATTGTTACTTTAACTACCTCAGTTAAAAAAATTGTATGAAACAATTTTTTGAACTTGTGCAAAATTTCTTTTCGCAGAAACGTGTTTTAGTAGTATTGTTTTGTTTTCTTTTTATACAGACCGTGTTTTAAATAGAAGAGAAATTTTGTAACATTATAGTGGACACTTCGTAATTATTTCATTCAATTTAGTAATTTAGAAATATCCAAAAGTTTTTTCTTATTGCAAAGATGTGTTATCACACTACGTATACCTAATCGCATTATGAGCAGCTAATTGCCGCAAGAGTTTTTCAACATTCTAGTTATCTCGTGACTGCAAGTAGTTTAATTCATTCATCACTTAATTAAACAACATTGTTGTTAAAACTGCAAAATGAGGTAACCATTTTTTTTTTCATATCAATAATATTAAAGTATCCTTTCAATTTAAATGAAACTTGAGGGCCGATTGAAAAATATTTTAAAAAATGCAATAAGAATCCGCGAAAAATAATAATTTGTCATTACGACGAATCTTAATCAAACGACATAGATAATATTATTATAATGAAATACGAGGACGATAAATAATATAGGTAAATCGCGTCAGGTGAAAAGCAATAATTAATAGTAATAATGCACACGTAAGAGCGCGCATCTAAAGTTCAGCACAATCGCGATCTATAACGAAATAACGAATCCTCATTACACCGTGCCAAAGTTCACGCTCCCACCAGTAACGCACGGCGTTAGAGACCGAGACGGGGATATGTAGAGCGAGACGGGTGCGAGGGAGACGACGATACTGATAGACGTTACGTTAGAAATTAGCCCCGCCCCCTCGGAGATCGAGCCTGCGTGTCCACCTCCGAAGGCATTCGTGCGCGCGCGCAATCGCAGACTCGCGTGCGTAGCGCAGCGCGATGTTCCTTACGTAGAGTTCCCAAATTCGTGAAATCTTTGAATTTTTTCGAGTGCCGTATTCTTAGGTGGACAGTAAAAAAATTCCGAGTGGCGTACACTTTTATTATTAGCGCCACTTCACACGTAGCGAAAGTGCCTGTGTATGAAACAGTTTTTCAGTAGGATACTAATATAACGAAAGTGACTGTGACAATTTGGTGACCGCGTGACATAGTGCAGTGAGTGTAGTTTGTGTTAACTGACACCAAAGATAACAAGGTATTTATGTTTTATTTAATAAGGATTAACTGATGAACACGTTAGAAAGATCGAACCAGATTTTTTTTAATTTCGCTCCTAAAAGTGACTCAAAAATATTTATTATTTTATTCTCAATGTTTGAAGCTATAGCATTTGCGAAATAATTATATTACCAAAAAATGTACAGCATAAATTGGGTGTTATAAAATTCTGCTAAAATTATTTATCTTTATTTCAAACTTTGATAAATATGATTAAAATGAAGTCAAACTAAAATAATTTGGATTATTTTCGATAGTCAAAATTTTACCAGTAAAAGAAGTTACGTGCACTTCAACTTCTTACAAAAATAGCGAACATTTTAATGAACCGCTTGCAAATTTACTGACTGACATTAATATAACCGTCAATTCTAAAAAATACCGTTCTGCCAAAAAGTTATAATCGTAACGGTGAAAAATATTTTGCCGACATAAAATTTAAATTTAATTAAACAATTACTAGCTGCTAGATTCTAGGTAAATAATACAGAAGCAATTAATTACTTCGGAGTCGTTGACTTATAATTAATGACAATTATAATATTGTCTGATTGTTTACGGAACAGTTTAATTATTGTTACAACGATTCATTCAGTAGCTTCCCACGTGAATTATAGGCTAGTAGTTTTAATAAATTTTACTAATTTTTATTATAAATGGCAATGTGTACCTATGCCTCTTACTTTTTAACCCTTAAAATGCGAAACCGATTTTTGTTTGAAACCCTTGACAAGAACGTAGGTAGTTTTTATGCCGAAAAAATGTACGGTCCCTGCGAGATGGACAGTTCCTAGGAGACGTGTATTTTAATAACTTTTTACTGTAGCGATTATTAATTACTAGTTAGCAGTTTTAAATGTATATTTTAACAATCCATTAAATGAGATGCTAGAAAAGACATCAACGGCGACGCATGTCTCTACAAAATTTTATATGGCGTCAAAACTATTTAAATATTCAGAGACATCAAATCTATTTTAAATTAGTGTCGTCTAGTTGTAACGGTACTATATTATATCTAATTTATGCGTTATTTTGATGAATTACTGTAGCTTTAATAAATATCCGCAGAATGTAGAGCCAACGGTATTTCAATTTTTTTCTTAAATAAAATCAAGTCCACATAATATATTATGTTTGTACTAAGCAACATGTTGCATGTAGTATCGAAGTACACAAATAAGTTTGTCATGCGGCTACCGTACATTTTACATTAGTAAAAATTATTCTACGCATAGGTACCGGGATCTAAAGTATATCCACGCCAAATTTTTTGTGTTCAGTTCAATTCAGTGATTTTAACGTGAAGCTACAGAAAGACAAATATACTTACACGATTTCGCATTTGCATGGATTTATTAGTATGGATATAGGTTAGACAAAAATAATTCATGAAATAGTTAAATATAATAAAATGTAGAAAATCCTTGATAATTTTAACCCGAACATTCTCATGGTGAATTAAAATGAAACAGTAAAAATAATTGAATTATTCTCACAGCATTAATTATAATTAATTCAATTATGTTGTGAAATATAATGAGTGCCCTCAGTTTTTGTAATTCAAATGTAATTAGCATTGGTCCAAATAACCTTTGCCATATTTTAGTACACAATGTAAAATAAAAAGGAGTGAGCACTTAGACAACTCGCATTAGATAATTCGAATTCGTTCGGAATCTGTCATAGCGTTGCTGACCCGACGCTTGCGATGCCTTTTGTAAAATACCAACTCTTTTATTTTTAACATCACTGTCGCAACTATCCAATGCAAATTGACTGAATGCCCAGTTTTAGTAACATAAATAAAAAATAAAAAGACAGTGTTGTATCGTAGTCTTTTTGTTATCCTACCGATCTGTAACAGCTACCATATAGGTATTCATATTTAATGTAGGAAAACTTTTGTTATTTTTACAAGCCTTTTTATCTTATTTTGTCACATAATAAGGTAAAAATCAAACCTCGTCGCTTTATAAATAATAAAATAAGCCAACTTATAATCGTCCTTTAATAATCGTAAATAGAAAGTTCAAGATGATAATGATGATGATGTTGATATGATGATGATTCATTTCCCAATACTCTTAGCTCTACCTTAAAGGATTGAAGAGTGTTTACTGAAATAATAATCGTCTTTCTCTACCGTAACCCCCGCCCACGATTTCCGCCGGCCACCGACTCTACATGAGATATAATCTCGGCATTTCGCTGGATTAACTAATATCCTATCTCTACATCGGCAATATCGGTCCCGATATCGGTATAACAAAAATCGGATTCATTTAAAATAGAGTCAATAAAATGTATGATGTAGAGTCTGTAACGTTATACTTTTATTCTCGACGCCACGATAAAATCTGAAACGAAATCCGTCGCTTTGATTTAGGAAAGCATTCGTAAAATCTAAATTATCAATCTAATTCGATGTGAAATTTTTGTAGATCCAAAATACCGATGTGTATTTAGGTTGCCTCTTTTCTATAAGAATATAGTCACAGTAAGATTGTACCTCAATGACCAAGTTTACAGTATACTTATAATATATAAATTCCATAAAATACAATAATGTGCAGAAATATACTGGGCTAGCGCACACAAGAGCTAGATTGGAAGATAGAGAAGGAATGCTTAGTAAGACATTATCGTCTCTACCTTTTTGCAATCATATTTTATTTTTAACTTTACTTTTTTGCTATAAGTACTTCAAACCAAACATAGATCACCGTCAAGTACATGTAGAGTACGATTATGTTATCCACGTAACGTAGGACATATAGTGACACTGCGTTTTTGCTGCGGCCCAAACGTGAGAACGTATCCCACGGGCCATTGTGTGATTGTTTTATCTCTGTATTATAATAACTATTATGAGCATAATGGTCAATTGTTCAATTGATATTAAATGGGTCAAACGCGACGAATGTAAGGTAGCCTTTTATTTTTTGTGATAAGGAATAATTGCTATTATGTCTATCTGTCCCATTGTTGGTTATCGCTTGCCCTTAGATTAGAAGCAGCGAGGACCTCTTACGGTTGCGTCGTTTTGTAGCCTTAGTATAGCTTCAGCAAGATATCTCTGAACGTTTTCTGAATACAAGGTAAGCTGCCTTTAGGTTTTATGAAGATTCACTTTCATTCTTATCTTTGACTATGATTATTTTTTGTTTTGACTATTATCTAATAAACTATAGGTACAAAGTTCAAAGTACAAAATAACTGCAACTACATGGTTGTTTTTTTTTTATCGAACGGGAACCATAATTTATTAAAATCATTTTCATTTTTCAAGATTTTATCCCATTTTACAAGGCTCAAAGTATCTATCTTTTTATCTTAATTGGTTCAATGACTATAGATTTAAAAGGTTACTGATGGATACTTTAGCATATCAATTTATAACATAACTATGGGTTACATAGCCTAATTTTCAGTTAGATTACTTAATTTTTAAACCTTTTTTTTTTCTACTCTACATAAGGTTTAGGGTAATTAAGACGTAGACGACTTTAAAACCTTAAACCAATGTCAACTTTCCCGTGGAATTAGCAAACAATTATCGTTTCGTAATCGTCAGAGCTAATTGCTAACAAATGACGGTTGCAACAGCGCCATCTGTCGACATTAGTTGGGAAATGACTTTTTAAATATTTCTATTCTATTTGCTCTTTGACCTCTTCGGTTACAAAATTGAAAAGAAGCACCGATAGGCAATTTACGTTTTGCTAAATGACATACTAATATTATAAATGTGTATTTGTTTGTTACCTTTTCATGCTGAAATTGAGTGCACGTACTTACGTACTTAAATTATAACTGTCTGTAACTTTTTATTATTCAAGGCTTGAACTTATTAAAATAAAATTTAATATTGGTGCTTACCGGAGTGTAGGTCGACCTCCAACTAGGTGGGACGACGATCTCCGTTTAGTTGCGGGTCCATGTTGGATGCGAGTAGGAGGAGGAGGAGCAGTGGACGAATATAGGCTGATATTATGATGATGATGATGATGATGATGATTGGTGCTTAAGGTCCCGAAAAAAAAACAGATAGTTTTCCCTGAAAAATGGAGTCTCAATACCTGAAGATTGTGGCAATGTGTTGCAACACATTTGCAACTCTTCTGGCCATTTAGCCGAAACTTTTTCGTTTTCGCTTCGTTATAGAATCGCCGATGAAAATGTATGGAATTGAGATAAGACGAGTCGAACGTCAACGTCATATTAACGAACGCTTATGTTAATTCCATACATTTTCATCGGCGATTCTATAACGAAGCGAAAACGAAAACATTTTGGCACACCCCCCTGGTATTAATGTATAACAGTATAATAGCAGGTGGCAGCAGAATCAGAAATAGCCTCTACAATTTCAATTGTAGAACCATTTGGAGTAAAAAGGTTTAATGTTGATCTGGTTGCGGTAACCTTGCGGGGTGCCGCAGGAAGCGCACTCACTAATGGGTTGTGAGAACCACTAGTGATCACAAAAACCTGTACAGTTCTTGAAAAAAAGGAAAATGGGTTTTTTAACTTACTTAAAACTTCCACTTTAGATCCTAAAGAGGTAACTGCATTTATTGTCAACTCATTTATTGATATGTATTTTGTTTAAAAAATGGATTAACGACACTATAATTAAAATGTTGCTTATGTTACAAATTATAATACTTGTTAAATATCTTAGTCTAATTAATACACTCTTTATTTATTTATTTTTAATCAGTTTCAATTAAGGATATAATTACAAACCCTACTTTATACATTTAATGGTATCTTTTTTCTAATAAAATGTCTCACCAATTACTAAAATACAAAATATAAAAATAAACTGTGCCTATTCAAATACTAATACGCAAATTTTATTAATAAAATAATATTGAAGTTGACTGTACTATAACATAACAATGTCCAGTCTTCCTTAATGCGTCCAGTCCTTTAATTTAATAATCCAGTGTACTTGACGCTCAGACGTCCCTATATGGTTTATATAGCACATTAATTATAGAAAATAGTCTAATGGTGAAGTTAAACAATAATACTCTTTAAGTAGATCAAGCTAAGGTTCCGAGTAATACCAAATATACTTGCCATATTGTTGCAAAAATATAACGAATACTTATAAGTTATAACCATACAAAAACGATTTTTCTTTCTGTGATTCTTGTACAAACAAAGAAATAAATCAATCTTCAATTCATAACATTAGCCTTAAAGATAAGTAAAGGTAAAAGTATCAAAAATACGGTGCTCATTTGAATACTATAAGAATTCAATGTCACTGAATATAGATTATTGTTGTTATCTAGAATCCTCATATTCGCGTAGAAGAATGCATAATAAAATATATAGTTGTAAAAAAAAAGAATCAATGCCACAACGTTATTACTTATTACAAACTGTGCAAACGCTATTCTAATAAAAAAACCTGTGTATCTAAATTCCGTTTCATTGCCTACTATAATATGTGAGCGAGCTGTGGCGATTGTAGTAGTAGACACAACATAAAACACAATTTAACCCTTGTCATCGTAATGATAAATTAAAAATCCTTTTTTTTAAATAATATAATAATTTATGTATTTCAAATCATAATGTAACATTCAAAAGCTTATACACTGTTTAGTTAATTTCAGTACACATTCAGTAGTTAGCGTTAGGAGCTGTACTAGTTAGAACTGTGACACAGCTCCCAGCATCAAGCTTTTCTCACTTCGTATTGTTACGTGCTAGGGTTCGTAGGATTCGGAGAGAAAGACCTGGTGACTCTCTTGAAGACTTTATTCACAAACACTAGCTCACACAAATCACTAAGTCCAAACACTAAGCACTAGATCCAAATCACTGAGCACTATCACTGTCAATCACTGTTGATCACTTGTTCTCACTTCGAAGTCGCCTCGATGATCGCTTGTATCAAACTGAATTGATTGCCGGCTTGTTTACCTTTTATATGGCCCGCCATACTTTCTGGAACGTTCCATTCTGGATTGTTTACATAAACACGCAATTCACATAAACAAGGGTTGGACTTTTCTAGAAAGTACGCGCAACTGTCGCGCGCAGGTAAACAACTGCCCGTATCCGTAACAGTATGACGCCGCGCCGGCGGCAAAACGAAAGTTCGTATCGCCACAAAATTTTCCCATAATTACATACGTCACCTTATAAGTCGATATTATTATGTGTGGTCTATTTAAGATTTTGTTGGTTCATAAGTCTATGCTTAAAATTAGAAGTACAATTTTAGAACTTTGCTTTAGTTGATTTTTCAAGATTTAGACACAGCAGATAATTTTAATTCGTTTTGTCTTCTATGGGTCCAGTTGTCACATTTTTTAAAGGATATACAATTTAAACTAACGTCACTGGAAAAATAATACTTGACGGCGCATCGAGATAATAGAGTGATTTTTGGATAGAGCTACATGATATCATAATTTTAACGTAACACCAAATTCTGTAATGGCAGCCATATTATGATAACCGTATGAAAATAAGTTGCGGTGGATTGTTGAAGTGAGCGAGTGCACGTATTTGGTGGAACGTTTAGTTTTAATCATTTCAGAACTGAAGTATGGAGGAATCTGATAAAGGTGTCCGTCGAATGCCTTTATAATAATAATTTTGCATATATTTCACAAGCCGGTTTCTCCATTATTTGTAAAGAAAAAAAACACCAGCCGCTCCTATCTTAGCACAATATCTAAGTTTAATATAATTAATTACAACATTGGCATTGTAATTAATAATTCATTAATCTCTTCCAAGTTCACAGTTCAAATCGTTTATATAAAGAAGAAGATTTTGACAAAAGAAGACTTCATAATATCAATACGTCGTTAAACATCCGTAACCGCTTTTTAATTAATCACATGTAAATTGACGAACAGTTAATATTAATTGAGTAGATTAAAAACCTCAATAATTACTTAGAGTTAATTATTTTTGTGAATGGCTAGATCGTTTTAAAATATACCAATGATTCAATAGTAATAAATAATAATATGTATATTGATTATGAGATTTTGTAATGTTATGTATGTTTTATACAATAGCTTTATAGGTAGCTTTGTATCTTTTTAATATAAGTAAATTCTATCATTATTAGAGTTATATTAAAGGTTTGTATTGACTTATGTGTATTTCTACATAAAAATACTCTCTGCATATTTCTGATTTAATTAGGATTACACTTTGAATACAACTGTCAACGCACTTGCAACTCTTCTGATGTTGTGAGTGTCTACGGGCGACGGCTGCTTTTCATCAGGTGACCTGTTTGCTCGTTTGCCATCTAATTAAAAAAATGCAGTACTAGATGAAGTAAGAAGACTACACGTACTCGGCACCGCAGTTACAAAATTAAGTTTTCCTATTGTATTGACTGATGTGGACTCTATGAAAGAGACGTCACGAAGTCTCAATAAAATTTAACTGTTTTCCGATCGTAAACAAGAATGTCGCTCATTTATACAAAGGTTAGTTCACACTGGCAGAGTTGAGGAGTATTGTAAAGAATATTCCCTTAGTCTATCCTGTGAGTAGTGGTAAAAATACCGTTTAAGGCGCTATATTGAAGGTAATTTTACCGCAAGGGCAATTTTATACTTAATTTGTATGACTATAAAGTCGTGAATACGTTGTGGCCAGAAGCTATCGGCTCGCTCGGAAAACATGCGAAAAACGTAATTTTAATTATTTAGAAAATAACTAGGAGCATTTAAGCAAAATGCTTCTATACCATTTTGAGTTGCAAAGGTGTCTATCAATTAGACTAATTTCCTAAAATACATCTATTTTCGTTTAAAAATAGTCTTCAAATTTCGTATTTTTAAGAGGTCATTTCGATCGAGAAATGTAACGAGGCAAAATACATTAATCGTGTTTCTAGTTATTGTCAAACCTAGATAAGGCTATGAAGATATGTATATCTCATTACCAGATTTGTAACATTTCTGAGGGTCTTATAGTATTACATCAAAAAGGACAGTTTTTTTCAATATAGCGCCTTAAGTGTTTAAAAGCCTTTAGTAACAACATTTTGAGAAATCAGATGACACTTGCAATTTTAGGCATAAATTCGTTTATTTCACGGTGACCGCATATATTTTCGAGATATAAACAATTCTATGTCCTTTTTCGGATCTTAAAATGTCTCCATACCGAACTTCCTAAAATCGGTTCGGCCGTTAAAGTTTGAAGGGGTAATAAACAGACATTGCCCATTTTTAATATGTATTAGTAAAAAATTTCTCCGGAATTTCGTCGCAATGCATTCACCCTAACAGCGATACGACATACGACATACCATGTTAATGTCGGGGCACTCACGAACCTTGCTCCGATGAAGTTGTTCCAGAAATGTTACCGGAACGTTCCCAACTACATTAGCGATTGACAGCCCTGAGTTATGGGACACAGGGCTGACACAAACATGTTAAGCTTAATTTATTGCTTTAATTTCGTTTTAACACATTCTAATGGCGCTACTTTGTATTGGTCTGAAACTTCTGGATAATAAAATTAAAATTTTACTTTTTAATAAAACATCATGAAGATAAAGCATTTTCAAGTTGTTATAGATAAGTTTGACAAAATGATCTCCCCATCATATTTTAATGGAAAATTCAGGACGAATTAAAAAAGCAATGATTAACGTCTTACTCTACAATTGAGCTGCTAATATGAAAACCAAACTGTAGTCTACGTTGCGTGAATTTTTAGATTTTGGGGAAAACCTTCTGTCTCATAATCGGCTGTTCACAACATCGGCGTCGCTATGTCTGCCATCGCTCATCCTGTATTTACACTACACGATAAATCGTATCGGAATTGCAAAGTGGCAAGAAACCTTTTGTAAAAGTTACGCCTTTTATTACAAACTTCTTATTATATATTTTTATAATTTTAAAATTTATAAACTACACAGCTAAAATCACGTTTACTTAATAAACTTAATTAAATTACGTAACAGTAGCGTAAAAGTGATGTTTGTTATAATTTGAGTTACACCTGTTTACCTGAGCACAAACGGCGCGGAACGATACAAGAAGATAAGACTATCTACTTCATTATTATAAACTAAATTAATTCACTTATTTTACATAATTTCAAATATACATTTATATGTTTAAAATTGTTTGAGGTGTTTTAGAGCAATTTTTCTAGTTGTACCAAAAATAATGTTACAATACAACACCACTTTTTCAAATTGAGAAAGAGAGCTTTAGTTCGTTGAGAACACATTATTTATATTTTGATATTTAATTGTACAAAGCCAAATACAATACAAAAATTTCAAAGGGCCTTTACGTTAGGATCCGAATATGTTAGAATAAAATCGTGTCGTAGCCTTTAAACGTAGATTCGCAGCAGCCAAGATTGATTCCCACAATAGGCGACCAGCACTCATACCCTGTCACTCCTCTGAATGGCCCCAGCGGGTACTTTATTGATTATTAATCAGAATTAGATGTCAATATCACTCGATTATTACCACTGAATGAAAACGGAATAACACTTTTGTTGTAAATAATTTAATGTTAGATTTGATTGATCAATGATTATTCCCTTTGTGCGGTACCGTTCTATTTGAAGTTAATAAATAGAGGTAGAACTAGAAATCTTCGGGTACAACTTTTCATATCTCCCGGGAATATAATTAATTAATTATGTACATATAAGTAATCGCCAAATTTTTATTGCTCCTTAAATTATTTGGTATAAATTGACAGATCATAATACACAATTACACAGGTAAATTAGTAAAAGCCTAGTCCGTATTTTGTCGCAGGTGCAGAAGAATTTTAATATTTTTTCTGGTGTAATATTTCAATAAATAATAGTCAACATTTCATCAGCTAACGATTCTCAAATTAATGCAAAGTCATCCACAATATTTTCCACAAGTCATCATCCATTTTCCTACATTTCACGACTACTGGCTGTTCGCTGTGACGTCGCGTCTGACGTAAAAAGTGTAAGTCGGCGCGTGCGCAATTACGGCGCAAGATCAAGGCTGACTGCGCTCTAGTTCACCGCGCCGCGAGGGACACGCTTAAGCGATTTAATAAATTAATTAAACCTTAAAATATGGACCCTATGCTCTTAGAGCCATTATTATATAATGATTTATTTCATAGCTATAATTTAATGAAAAGGAAAAATCGAATTGTTCATCCACCTCCGTGATCTGTAGAAGAAAGATACACTTTACAAAAAAAATCAATATTTACAGATTGTCATGTAATTCGTGACGTTTGTGAAAATGCACAAAAAATTTTTGCATGTTAACATTATAGTAAATGATATTTACAAAATCTTTACATTTTTGGATGCAATATTACTTGTTCCTATTTTACCGATAATTTCAATCTATGTAGTATGGTAGCTTGACACACATAATTATACACTTAAAAACTATTACTTAATGCAATGATTTGGTCATTTTATGAGAAACATTCTGCAGCAAAAACTGACCCATATCAAATCGCTACAGCTCGTGACTCGCACCGCTGTATGTCGTGAGAACTGGAGCGGGCAGTTTTTCACTGTCGGTGCGTTACGGTGTTACGTCGTGTTACGTTCATTCAGACTACTGCATCATCATCAGCCCGCATGCTAGTGAAAACTGTGATACAAAGGTTTTAAATGTGTGATGTATAATATTTCGGCAAATAAATGATTTTCCGTGTATGAAATATATCCTCGTATAGCATATTTCACACATTATTATGTTACCAAATTTCATCCAAATCTGTTCAAAGGTAATAGAGGCCCACTTTCGAATTTATTGCATAAGTATTGATGAATATAATATTGTAGTCTAGGCTTTTCTTAAGCATATTGCTTAAAAAAGATGCAAAATTATGTAATATTTTTATATGTTTTAATTAAGGTATGTTATAAAATAACTAATAATAAAAACTATTTCTTTTATTTCTACACTAAATTAAAAATTATACGGCTCGTAATAAAATGAATAAAATATTTTAATACCTGAGTTAAGTACCTTCGCCGTGAAGACAAGCATCTAAATTATTTTATTATTAAATTACATTAATTCAATAATAAAATCATAAAAATGTGTCAAATATGACTACCTAAACCATAAATAAACAGAAATGGAGTTAAATCTTCAAGTTTATTGTGACTTATTAAAAACCTTTTTACAGGGTTACATAATATCTTGAAAAATATTACAGATACATTTGTACAGAACAGAGAATTTTGCTAAAGTCATAATTATTATTGTAAAGTGGTCCGAAACATTAAAAAGATTGAACTTAAAGTTTTTCAAAATGATAAGTATTTTGGGGAGCAAACGATCTAAAATATCGCCTGATTAAATAACCGGTGAAAACCAACAACACCGAAGCCGGCAACTATTCTGATGTTGCGATCTATCAGGTGACCCGTTTGCTCGTTTGCTCCCTTAATTTCATAAAAAAGCATTCGTGAATGCGTAGCCTTACAACATTGATATATTAGTTTAACCTTTTCATATCTTATGCAAACAGCTATTACACTAACATTGTATCGAGACATAATCAAATAAATTTCTACCCTTGCATAACCGAAATTCTCATCATAACGAACTAATCGAGGCTAACAAACAATCGGCTAACAAACATCGAAACAAAAAAGACGAAAATCGCTCACCGCTCCCGACCCACTAATCCTACAATTTACATACCAGTTAGACGGTACCTGCGATGTGATTCTCGCTTTTAAGACCGTTAATGATCTAGGTAGGGATTGTTACAACAAATCCGACAAGTGTTAATCTGTGTTGATAGGTGTACGTTACAAAGTTACTTTGCGGTAACGTTGAACCTTATGTGGTGAGTAATAGGATTGAGATTGGCGCAGCTTTAGAGGTATAAAAGTATGATCGTATTGAATATTGATTCGCCGGGTAGACGAGGTTTTAACAGGCTATTGTTACATGTAACCCGTTTTGTTTAGCGCTAATGTCGGCTCTTACTTCGCCTGATTTCCTTATTACTTTTGTATGAGGAAGCATCGGCCTCTCAGACAAACGTAATATCTACATTATCTTTTTAGTGATTTTTTACATAAAATGAACCATTAACATCATCGAAGCGAAGCATCTACATTGTAAGGTGTCACAAGATTGTTCTGATTAATGATTATATTTTGGTCAAATAACAAATTACGTTTGATGGTTCCAAATAAACCAATACGACCTGCAAACCCAGCCAGCTTGTATAAAAGTAAGCCGGATCTGTTTTCAACCGTAAGCAAATCAACCTATATAAGAACAGACATTTCAGTTTCTTTTAACGTCTCAATTATAAAATATAACTATTCAATAAAGACCAATTAATCTCTGATGACTCTATAACCAAAAATTAAATCGATTTGATATTTTAGATTAATTAATTATTCTATTAATAATCAAAAATGGTCAATTATTTTTATGCTCTCTTGATTGTTAGTCTAATATGTTACGGTATGTTAAACTATAATAGTCGGGTATAGATATAGGATTTTACAATAGATATTATAGCAGCTCTTTACAGTTGTTAGGATAAATTAAAGACAAGTTAAAATCCTAAGAAATGGAAATGAATTGAAACCAAAATCATATTTTGGATACGCTACAGTTAAACTGGTACCTAACTTTTAGTTTTCTTTTCTAATAGCTTGTTAATTAATAAAAATTTTAGGAATTTCCAAATAAATTTTCTTAAAACAAAGAAGCATTAATAAAAATTTACTTAGAAAATGATGATGAAAAAGCATACAGTTTCGCAAAACCTCACCGCACGTTATAGACAACTTTCAAAAGCAGTTCAAAAACCAACAAATCGACAGCGCATAATATATAATTAATAGATTCTATCGTGGTGACCTTTGCACGCGAGACTGGAACGTAATAATTAGGTAATAAAACACATATTTACATGCGATGATCTGGGCCTTATCGCCTAACAATAACCATTTCGGCACCGAAACGCGGCTCGATCACACTTCGAGATGAGAGATAACGTTTATAGCCTTTGTTTTACTTTGACCTAATAATGATTGATTCCAGTCAGCGCACATTATAGACACGTAAAAATTTACGTAAAAATGTTGAAATTTTATAGAGATACTAGATGACCCGCTGAACTTTGTATTACTTCCCTCCCAATTCTTAATATAAACCTTCCCTGAACCTTTTACAAATATTTCAAAAATTAGCCAAATCGGTTTAATCGTTGTCGAGTTTTAGCGAGGCTAACAAAATTTAAAATTTATTTTTATTTGTATAGATTTTGAATGTTTATTTTTAAATTTTTATTCTTATTGATGCTTGTTTAAAAAATATATTTAACAATTCAACCTCTGCGGTAAAATTAAATATTATTTTGCATTTAGGAGCCTAATTTACCAACAAATTAATGAATATTGAATACATATTTTAAACTATTAAAATCTAATGTTCTCCAACAAAATAATCATCCAGTTTTAATAGATAAGACGAGGAAAAAGACGCAAAAAATAACTTTTACAAATGCTCTGATTGTATAATTATTATGGACTAGATGACGCCCGCAACTCTGTTGCGCCAAAACTCGTTTATCTCGCGGGAACCTTACATTTTTTCGGGATAAAAAGTATCCTTTCCTGGGTCTCAAAGTATCTCCATGCCAAATTTCAGCAAAATCGGTTCAGCAGTTTGAGCGTGAAGAGGTAACAGACAGGCAGACAGACAGACACACTTTCGCATTTATAATATTAGTATGGATTTACATTTACATTTGACTGAAACCTCAAAATCTGTAATTTTGATTAAAACTAAGTACTAACGTGTTCTTCAAAACGCGTCTCATTTATTTGACTTAAATTGATAAACTGTGCAACGGCTGATGAATCATGTAATAATAAATATTACATAGCTGCTGTTTCAAAATTTACTTTCTGTAAGTATAAAATGCACTCGTTTAAAAATTACCTCTGTTATTAAAGGATTGAACAAGGAAATTTTAATGCAGCAATAACAGACCAATCTCATTATTTTCACGCCAAACTCAATAAAATTATTTGGACGATAGTGTGCGCCGGGTATCATCCATATAAAACGATATGTAGATTATTACTGTATGTAGATCCGACCATCGGACCCCCTGACCGCTGATTGATCGTGAATCGCCCACAAGAACCTCCAAAACGAACATGAACATGTCTAAATATCAACCATCAACTTCAAAGACATTCTGTGACCGGCAGTTGGCGTTAGAGCTGGGCTTATTTGAAACTAAATGGTGAATTTGCGCAGATAACTTTTATTGTGAAATTTATTGTGAATCCGGGGATGAAAATGTACGTACTTCGAAAAGGTTTATTTATAATATCAGGAGGGAAATGAGCTAACGGGTCACCTGATGGAAAACAACTACCGTCGCCCATGCACAATCGCAACATCAGAAGAGTTGCAGGTGCGTTGCCGGCCTTTTAAGAGCGAATATGCTCTCTTCTTGAAGGTTTGCAGGTCGTGTTGATCCGGAAATACTGCTGGTTCCAGAGTTCATCATAATCAGCCGATCCGAATCATAAAAAGCCGAGCCGAAATCGAAATATCATTTATCGCGCACGTCATCGGTCTATAATTCTACATCAGACATTTAAAATCATTTAGTACATGGAAACGTAATGTAGTTTTTGCTTTAAATTGGACCATATTATTTTTTATGTCGAACATCGACAGAAAATTATGTATTATTACAACTGCTTGCAAAGACTATATCAGACATAGTATGTTGTATTGTATACTATATTGCTAGTTTCTGTTAATAATGTGTCCCGCTATAGAACCTACGAGACTCGGCGACTGTGCGATTTCAATAAAATTCAAATTAAAGATCGCGCTCGCCGCTCACATTTCTTATGATTTTATTATTGTACAATTAACATATATTAACATATATAGTATTGAATTAATTCATTTGTTATTTTATATATGTAATGGCTACGCTGGACCTCCAGCTTATGGTAACTGTATGTGGCACAATTTGTTTTATTTATTTTGTTTTTGATTGCGAAACATGTTTATTTATTATGTAGATCATATTTTAATGTAACTTAATTTAAATGATTTATTTGACGCGTTAATGGTCATTTTGGAACATCCGTAAGTATTATGATTTTGGTTACAAGGATATAAGAAGTGTTACAAAGATATAGCGGGCCCAACAGCGCGCTATCCTAAATCGCGCTAAGTATTAATTCTAAAAATGGGATATTCTGAAATAATATTTTTTTCTAAGCACATCGTCTAAAATTTAAATTCCATGATAGTTTAGAACATCTTTCTTTGCTTTCAAGCATATTCCCACAACGCACGTAACAAAACTCCGGATCAACTAATTTATACTGACTAAGCGCTATGGAAAGCTAGAGATCATAAAATAAAATAGCTAAACAACTTCCATTTACTTCTAATCGATATATCGACACTACACTTTACGATATCGATACTTAATCGATGTAAACTATCGAGTCACCGAGCATTTGCGTTATAGGACATGTAGTGAGAGGTGTGTGAATTGGTCCCGAGTGCTAACACAATCACTCCGGACACTGTAATGTGTAGCAAACAGTGTGGTAGGGCGCACATAATTTTGGTTTTACTAGGACTGGATGTAGTAATTAACCCGATTTTTAACTGGCACTGCCCCACCACAAATTTTCAAGACTGCAACTCCATTACTAATTAAAAAGAGCTGTGGTTCTTTTATATGGTGTAGAATACGTCTTATACAATCCTTTCTCCTTGACTGATACGATAGAAGTGCCAAAGTCAATTTTGTGGAAATACAAGATCTTTTGTGTTTTTTCTACAAAGAGTAAAGAAAAAACAGTTATATAGATACACTTTTTTGGAAAAGCAAGAAATATTTCTCAAATTTAGTTTTTATTGTGTAAGTTTCATATTACTTATAATATTATCACTAGACCGTGGTATCGTAATTTCTACGTAAACGCCGTATGCTAATATAATCTAATTATATTTGAGCTGGACTTAATGTGTTTTCGTTTCATGTCGTTGGTTTTGAGTGCGATTTATTAAAATAACCATAAATTAATTTTAATAAGCGCTTACTGAGTTTACACGTACACTTTATATTTTAAGAATTTATAGGTCAGTAGTTTGAAGACGTTGAAATTTTTGAATTATTTTTCTTTTGCCAGCTCATTCGTATTATTAAACTTTTCAGCGTCAAGATTCAATTTTTGCTTCTCACGCGACGATAATTTTTATTAGTTTTATTATAGTTAAGATATTTAAAAGATTATCTTTATGTTATGATTGATTATCAAGATTTCAAAGTTGTGTATACAATTGAAAAATATAACGCACGTAATCGCTTGTATTGATCCTTGGGCCAACGAAGCCGTAAAAAAACCTTGTATTGACACAGATAGTTTTGGGTTGTATCCACACAGTTGGGTTTCCTTGATAAAGAAGAAAATTCCTATTCCTATCATATAATCTGTATACTTATTAAGAAAATTCCTGTATAATCCAATATAAGAAAGTCTTATGTAATCCATATAAGAAATTCCTGTATAATCTACATTTACGTCAACGCGTGGTCACCCCAGCAGCGTGTGCGACCAACAAAAGCCGCTAATTCGTCCACTATCGATCCCCGCGGCTCCGTCCGCTAATTTAGAAACTCCACTTTCGCTTTGTGTTTGTGTGATCGTTATCACCAACATTCTGGATGTTACGTTACGTATAATATTATACTCTAGTTACTTCCTGGTCAAGGGTCGAAAAGACTTACGGCCGTATGAATAAAAACTTAGCGAGGGTTAAGGTTTATGTGTAACGGGCCACACACAGAGAGTAAACTTTAATCCTTCGATCGTGGAATCTTATAGAAATATATTGTTATTCTATTGTGTCTCGCTCACCGATGAGCTTATAGGGCTTGATGGGTTAGTTACTTTAATGAAGATTTCGTTAAATATAAGTAAACATCAAATTGATCTATAAGTGCGGCCGTAAGACCTGTCACAAAACTTTAAGTTATGCTATTTAATATCTAAACAAACTTTAGTTCAGGTACAACAGAACTGTGGAAAAAAATTTTTTTTCATCATTTGCATAGTATTATTAAAATAACTCTTTATCTCTACGACCGCGACATTAACAATCGAAGGGGTTCTAGTGTCAATTTATGACGATCTCCTTGGTCCACATTTCGACGAGCCTAACTTTAATATCATAGTATCATGTGGTATCATCATTAGCAGTATTATATTACTAAAGTAAACAAATTGAAGAATTTAGAAAAAAACTACATACGATGTTTTCATAACAATGCAAAACGTATTATTTTTCTTTTATATCGATGATTTAATGGCCTGCCCTTTGTATCAAATTCCATTATCGTTACATCATTTTGATGTTCATAGATAGCATAATTAATTAGGAATATTCTGCTAAATCCTTGTTGCTAAAAAATTTATTAATACTAATTTAAAATTTTAAATAGGCGAAAGTGTATCACGACGACTAAAAATTAAATTGAACTTATTTTGAACAAAAACATGAAGGTAATTGAGTATGTCAAACGGAATAGTTTTTATCACGAGAAACTGTACACTTTACAACCCAACCACTGACAAAAATTATTTAAAATAAATTTAGAACCCAGAATATGGCATAGGATAGTTGTTTTTCCCGAAAATCTGTACAACTTTACAGCATCTAGTCTTGATAAAAAGCCTGTCACATCAAAAACATCTGATATTTTTCTTTTTATCGAGCATCTTTTAGCGTCGCTACTGTCTTTGTAAGTTTTATGACAGACTCAAGCCTGGGAACTCGGCGGCAATATATTGGGGGCCATATCTACGTCTTTTGTTGCTGTAAGTTGCCCTTACTTAGCGCCGCACTCAACTTATTAGAGCCTCTCGAGTGTGGGCTAGAGCAGGAAATAATGACAATGATGCATGGAAAAGGGGGAAAAGTAACATAGAGGGGGGGAGGTAAGAGGAGTAAGTGATATGGAGATTTTGGAGTATGAGCAAAAATGGGGGTTAAAAAGCTAAAAAGACTGATAAAAACCAGGCTATGTAGGTGTACTAGGTACACACAGAGATAAAATCTTTGGTATTGGTACCTATGTTTAATATAACTGTATGATTGTATATCTAACCAATTAATATTTTTTGTTATTTTTCAGGTACGTACTTCAACATTGGTATGATGAGGTAAAATATATTTAAATAATTTTGTGATATGTCGTCTATAAACCACAGTTAAAATAACAATAAAAGTCACTTAACCAACATAACTAAGCGGTAACGAGCCATAGGTAAGTGTTACTTTGAACCATTCTTCTGACAAAGAATTTAACCTCGTCGTCAGTAAAAAAAAGCGTAATTGTAATGATTACTAGAATTTTTTAGATAAAAAGTAAATAAATAAGTGCAGAACATCATTTTGAAATTGCTCCATATTGTCTTTTATTTATTAAAATATATTTTTCACTAGATGACGCCCGCAACTCTGTTGCGCCAAAATTCGTTTATCGCGCAGGAACCGTACATTTTTCTAGGATAAAAACTATCCTATGTCCTTTTTCCGGACTCAAAGTATCTCCATGCCAAATTTCAGCAAAATCGGTTCAGCGGTTCGAGCGTGAAGTAACAGACATACATACAGACAAATAGACAGACGGACAGATAGACAGACACACTTTTGTATTTATAATATTAGTATAGATTAGCGACAGTATCTTTATAGATATTACTATAAATATCGATAAAATTTCTTATATAATTGCTTTTCATAATCGATATTAAAATCGATTTAAACAATATAATGATTCCGATTCCGATCCGAATCGATTTTACGAGAGTCGGATTGAGCGTGAAGAGGTAACAGCACGGACGATGGACAATTAACGATAGAACTTTTATGAGCATTATCGATTACTCGCTTAGTTCTATAAAATTTTGCATCATTCCTTATAACACTCGCAATGTACGTGTTAGTTATAGTCACGAACGAAAACTAAATGAATCCTTACAGTCGGGGCATTTTAATAAGCCACATTTGACATCTGTCAGATTAATCTCCATAGTGAGGTGAACTGCGTAAAAACATCGAGCAAAACGAATAAATCGATACGGACTTGAAATAAAATATTTGAATTTTATACGTTTGAAACAAACTCCTGCCCCATTATTACTTTTTCTTTTGCAAATTCAAGGAGCAAAATAAGACAAGTACATAATTTACAAAAAAAAATGCATTTATTCGCTTGAATTATAAAAACTGTTAAATGTAGTATTAACATTATTCATTTCACATAAATATGTGTTACTTTTCACAACGTGGTTATTAATTTATGGGGATATTTCGTTACAAGTAATCAATGCATCGATACTATTTATTCACTTTCGATTTTTAGGGTAACTTCCCTAGAGTTTAAAAAGAAAAAAGGTCAGCTGACGTAACATTGTAGCGACGTGCAATTATTAAGATCAGAATTTGTTTATTACGTTTAAAATTGTTTATCAGTAAAAGCAAATCGTTAAATAATTTGTATCGGTCATATTTACAATAAATATGTAATCGTCATTGAAAAAAGTTAGTCAATTGTGCAGTTATAACAAAACGAAAATATTTATTTTTTATGTACGTCGCCACAAGGTTACCTGGTACAGCTTTGATGAACTGTCAAAATATGTGGCCTATTAAAATGTCCCGACTATAATTATATATCCACTACACTTTATACTTGAAATCTTGAAATAGAGAAAAGATAAGAATAATACTAGATGACTCCCGCAACTCCATTTATCGCGCGGGAACTGTACATTTTTGGTATAAAAAGTATTATATGTCCTTTTCCGGGACTAAAATTATTTCCATTCTCCATATCAAATTACAGCAGAATCAGTTCAGCGGTTTGGGCGTGGAGAGGTGACAGACAGACACACTTTCGCATTTATAATATTAGTATGAATGTATGTAGAGTATCACCAATTTCATTTTCATTTGTAAATTTTCCAACCGCAACTTTAGTTAGTTTTCGTTACCAAAAATTTTGTGATAACAAATTTTCTCATTAGCATAACCTAATTGAATTAACATAACTGTGAGTTAAATTAAGTTATTATATTCAAATGTTATATTTTTTTATTATTTATAACATTGAGCAATTAAAATGATTTATTTAATGGAACGTCTTAATTAGGTTATTATGAAAGAAGGCCACTTGGGGTAAGCAGCTTAGTTGCTCTATTTTATATTTAACTATGAATTTAACTACCGCACTCAGAGACAAATATTAATAACATAAATGTAATTAAATTAAGATTTTGACATGAGGCTTTCAATTTATTTATTTATTTTATTTAAAAAAATATACATAAGTCTTTAAAGTTACGCTCCATAAGCCACTAAGGTTTGTCCGGAGAGTAGTGTTGTTTTATAATACTACAATTAATTAATTAATTAATTAATTAAACTGAAGTTAAATATAAAAAATCATTAAATGTCTGGGAATCGGCTTTATATATTTATTTATTTGTGGCCCGCGTGAATTTTGAAATTCACGCCCACCGGCGTCGTAACGTAAAGTCTATGTGATAGTCGTTAAATTTTTTCCACTTTTAAATCGTTAATTTTGAAGAATGTTATTTTTTTAAACCCTAAAAATTTTTTTTGCGGCCCGCGTCACCAAGACCAAAACGTGGCCCGCATGAAAAAAAGGTTGGGGACCGCTGGACTAAGGTGTATAGTACTTTGCCACTATCCTTTTTTTCTGGCAATAATTTTGTTACATTTATGTACTAATACTTAGAAGGTCTTATCATAACTATAATAGTAGATTTTGCCCCCGATCCTTTTATCACGGCGAACTGTACTTTTTTAGGGATAAAACTATTCTTTATCCTTTCCGGGATAAAAGTTTATAATATAAAAATTTTATTAAATGAATCAGCGAATGAAGTGCTAAGAGGTATCAGACAAACACTTTATAATATTAATATAATAATAATAATATATATGGACGCTTCACACCAGTCTGGCCCCGTGGTAAGAACCTGATGGACTTATATTTAATATATTTAATACTTTTATACTATACATATATTTAAGATGTCTATTATAAACACATATTTAATACACACACATGAACTTTGAAAACTTTTTGTTCCGTCGACGGGATTCGAACCCGCGACCCCCGGCTTGAGCTACCAATAGCCCACCTGACTAAGCCACAGAGGTCGTCGGTAATTATTATGAGAATAGATTTTATATTTGCAAACAACTTGAAACGATATTTTTTTAGTTTTTATTCCAGTAGTCCGGGTTTGTATGAACTTTATAGCTTATAAAAATTTATGAGGCAATTAAAATCGAATAAAATATCATTAAACATATAGGTCACTTATCGATTGACAATAATATAAAGATAAAACACATAACAGTATATTATGCATAACTAGTAGTGATATTGTATTTTCCTCAAGCATGCAAAATAATTTAAGGCAACGCCTTGATAATTTGGCTGTAGCGATATCGATTTTCCTCAACAATGACTAAAGCTAAGAAATTAAAGTTCATTGTCAGTATTCATCATGTCTTTGTCATTGAATTGCCCATAGCATAACACGAATGGTCAACTTTTATAACACAGAATTATCAATCAAAAAGACCTCTGTAAAAAAAGGGATTCCTATTTTGCCAACAGAGAAGGGTGATTTAAGCTTCCAAAATTTGTACATAGATTGGTTCAAGCATACACTTTAATTTTCCCATAGCTTATATGAAATGTATTTATGGTTTTTAAATTTCGCGACAGAAACCATTTTGTCGCTTATGCCATTTCCATTTTTTGCTGTTCTTTTGCCTGTTTTCTATGAGAGGCCTAGCCGGCCTCTCATAAAAAACAAGCAATCTAAAACATATCCAACACGGTTTTTTACTTTAGCGCGGCGTCACCTTAACAATATAGATTAGAAAAAACATAATAATATTATAAAGAAAGATATTTCTCGAGTATGATAATTATATTTTTGCCTAAACGTTTTACGATCTATCTGTTATTTATATTTACGCCTTACACACCAGAAAACCACCTTGAAATCATAACTAAAGTAACTTATAACTACCCTAAAATGTAATATTAACATTTATTTAAAACCAGATAACGCCCGCCCGTTGCGCCAAAATTCATCCATCGCACGGGAAGTATCCTATGTCCTTTCTCGGGACTCAAAGTATCTCCATACCAAAAAGCTAAATCGGTTCAACGGTTTAGGCACTAAGAGATAACAGACAGACACACTTTCGCTTTTATAATATTAGTATGGATCATCATTTCATTTAGCGAACTTAAAGCCAGAGAGGGTTCCGCTGGTGCGTACAAAATCGCTACAAAATAAGAGCAGACCAAATTACAGCTCATTTCATACCGCCGCCCCAGGCTATAGCTCCGTCCCTCTCGCACGCGTAGATCACACATATGTGAACGTGATAGCACGCTCGCGGTTCCGCTTTGTCATTTTTGAATGAACTTTGATCCTGAAATAGGCCGGTAATAAAACGCGATTTAATTTCAACGCTTTGTTTAAAATGCGATAAGCGCTGATGATGATTAACGAACATCAGACAGATTTAATGACTAGTTAACTTCAGTTTAATCAAGCGTATGACGTAATATTCATATTTTACTTTCTGACAAACTCTTTATTAAATTAGTCGGTCATCGTGCGGAAACTGTACATTTTTCCAGGATAAAAAGTATCATATTACATATTATGTCCTTTCTCGGGACACAAACTATCTCTATACCAAATCAAAATCCGTTCAGCGGTTTGGGTGTGAAGAGGTATCAGGTAACAGACTTACAGACACACTTTCGCATTTATAATATTAGAGTATGGATCAATGTAAACAGCTGTTGGTAAGTAATCATTAACGTTTAAATAACAGTATCTAATAATAAATAAATAAAAAACTTAAAATTAAGTTGGGATCCCTAAAATTTCTTCCAAGGTCTTTTAATACATTAACATTTCTAATCTTTCCTACGATAATCTCTGATTAAAATATATGAAAATAGATCTAGCAAAACAGACTCCATATAAAAGACATCAACGCGCACGCTTCTCTTTCTAACGTATTCAATAGGAGCCAATGTGGGCTATAATAATTATTGCTATTGCTATTATTATAATAATTTTTTAACTTTATTTATTGTTGCGAGATGCTTTGTTGTTTTGCCACTTTTATATTAATTTAATCAACGCTTATGTTATGTGGAATTCATGTGCTTTAACATGAAGATGTTCAAAATATTATATTGTGGCACTAATAGACATATATTAATTAGTATACTATGATATGTATACCGATAGAAACTTTAGTGTGAAAACAGTCTACTGTGTATTAGTTATACTGTGATACTATATCTATACAATACTATGGCTCTATGCAGAGTTCCCACGACGCGCCCACGCGTCAGCACAGATCACTCACGCGATAGCTATTCAGAATATTATGATACGATATTGACCGTGGCGAAGTAATACGTCGCCACACTTATATACGGAAAAACAAATTTTTACTTAGGAACTACGACAACTTAGGCGCCAAAAAGTTGTATTAAAAAGTAACATGACACCTAATTTTCGACCGATGTTTTGAAAGGGTTTTAATAATAATAATAATAATAATATCTATGAACGCTTCACACCACGTCAATCTGGCCCCGTGCTAAGTACCTGAAGGACTTGTGTTACGGGTACCAGACAACGGAAATATATTTAATACTTTTATACTATACATATATTTAATATTGTTATTATATGATACACATATTTAATACACATCCATGACCCAGGAACATTGAAAAACTTTTTTTCCGTCGGCGGGATTCGAACCCACGACCCCCGGCTTGAACTGCCACATACTCTATACCCATTGAGCCACAGAGGTCGTCAAATCGGTTTTAAATGTGCTTATTTCCTCATTTTGTGAAAAAAGTAGGAAAATTTGTAAATACAAAAACATGTAAGTTAGATATTTCTCGTTGATTTATTGTATAGAAATTCTTCTAACATATTGTACGAACTATAAATTTTTCTTCTGAAAAATGCATCTCCGTACCGAATTTTATTTAGCTCGTCCAGCGGTTTAGGCTTGTAGCTAACAACGAGACAGAAATTTTTGCATTGGTTATATTACTATGGAAACCAATCCATACTTCCATACTAATATTATAAATGCGAAAGTGTGTCTGTCTGTCCGTCCGTCCATCCGTCTGTCTGTCTGTCTATCTGTCTGTGTGTCTGTGTGTATGTCTGTCTGTCTGTTTGTCTGTTTGTCTGTCTGTCTGTTACCTTTTCACGCTCAAACCGCTAAACCGATTTTGCTGAAATTTGGCATGGAGATACTTTGAGTCCCGGGAAAGGACATAGGATACTTTTTATCCCGAAAAAATGTACGGTTCCCGCGCGATAAACGAATTTTGGCGCAACGAAATTGCGGGCATCATCTAGTATATTATATTATTCGTAATCTTTAACAAAGTATCAAACAGCTTAGAAATTTTCCCGCGAAAAACGATGTAATTTAACCTTTAGCTAAGGTCGTAAAGTGTTATCTTAAGATCTGTCGGCGCCTCTGATGCCTAGAGTTCAGCTATATCTAGAAATCTAGACCATAAACTGAACAGTTCAAAGTTATGTTACCCCTGACAGGCTCTGTATAACTCTGGCTGGTTAGGTTTAAAAATCTATTGTGACTTTTGTAAGATTTGATGTTGTCAGAAAAATTGTGACATTATTACGAGAATATATCGGTTGGGAACAAGACGTGGTTTTTTATCTTTAGTTTTTTTATGCAATTAGTTTCCAATTAAACAGGCTCTTTATGCTAATGATGTAAGGATTATTTTAATTCAATTCAAATTATAGTGAACATTTTCAGAACGGTTAGTTTATTTTAGTTTTACGTATCAAGTTTAAATTTTTAGGATTAAAAACTTAAAAATAGCTAACGCTAAATATAAGAAGTATAATTAGCATTTAACATGAAAAATATATAAAATGACGTTGTTTCTTTTATCATAATCATATTATAAGTCATAACTCATAGCTTAATGGGCATCATTTAAAGAGTTTCAGATACAACACTTTGTACATAACCCTCCCGGCAGTCGGGTAAAAATTCATTGTGAAGAAAAAAATGTTTGTGTTTATAGCGATTTTTTTTTAATTTGACGTATCAATTATAATGTTCATGTATTACCCAGTATGTGACTGGGAAATATGTTCATATTATTATGTAATTTAGCGGTGAAGTTATTGAAAACTCAAATCGCACAACAGTTATCTAAGTAGTCACTGTTCCCATATGCCACAGAATATACGGATACAGAAGGTAACAGTTAGTTTGGTACATAAAAAAAATGTAGTTTGCCATTTTGAAACTACAAAAATAAGCGAATTACATAATTCGATCTAATTACATGTATAGGCAAATTTTGAAAAATATATTTTCGATTTTCGATTAAATTTTTTCTTTTTTAATTTCGAAAGTCGATTAAAAAGTTACCCCTGACTCCGCACAAAATTCCAACGAACCTTTTTGCGTACGTCTAAAGCTGTCATTTTCTACACACATGATCTTACCTTCTGTCTCACCATACGTCCCCTTCGTCCCCCGGTCGTGCCCTGAGCTATCACCGACACCACGAACCGCTGGGAGCCGTTCCCATATCGTAATAGAATGGGAACTGAAAAGTTCCGTGAAACCTAATGATGATTATTCTAGCGCGCCCCGGGCTAGCGCAATGCTTCCGATTGTAGACACCGAGTAAGAAACAAAAGGTGTGTGTTTTTTTTTTATGAAAGAAGGGGGCAAACGAGCAAACGGGTCACCTGATGGAAAGCAACTTCCGTCGCCCATGGACACTCGCAGCGTCAGAAGAGCTGCAAGTGCGTTGCCAGCCTTTTAAGAGGGAATAGGGTAAAAGGGGAGGGTAGGGATGGGAAGGGAATGGAATAGGGGATGATAGGAAAGGGAATAGGGTAGGGGATTGGCCTCCGGTAAACTCACTCATTCGGCAAAACACAGCGCAGGCGCTGTTTCACGCCGGTTTTCTGTGAGAACGTGGTATTTCTTCGATCGAGCCGGCCCATTCGTGCTGAAGCATGGCTCTCCCACGCATAGTGTAAATGGGTCATGCAAGACAAAAAAGGTTTTTTGTGGTGAAATGAAGAATCAGTCTCAAAAATTAATAGGTCATGATATAGGAGATAGTAAAATATGTTTTTTTATATAGTATAGACTAGATGACGCCCGCAACTCTGTTGCGCCAAAAATCGTTTATCGCGGCGGAACCGTACATTTTTCCGGGACAAAAAGTATCCTATGTCCTTTCTCGGGTCTCAAAGTATCCCAAATCAAATTTTATCAAAATCGGTTCAGCGGTTTGGGCGTGAAGAGGTAACAGACAGACAGACACACTTTCGCATTTATAATATTAGTATGGATTTTAATTGTAAAAAGTTATGGATTTAATTAAGTAGGCCACCAAGTTACGGTTGATGATTATAATTTATAACTCATATGGCTTTATTGCATAATAATATCAGTACATAAAAGTTAACTCATAAAGTACTTACTTTAAGATTTGACTAATGTAAGACATAAATACTGTAAACTATTGATAATATTATATTATAGGAAGATTAATCTTCTGTTCTAATCTAAATATTATAATCTTAATTATGCTTAAAACCCGCATTAAGAGAGGAGTTAGTAGCGTCTTAAATTCGATTATTTGTCATATATTTTTTTGGCATTAAAGTGGCAAATGCATTTCAATCTACAGGACAATAATCATTTAAATTCTTTTATTTTTCTCCTACATAAATGTCGATACAAATTCCGTAGCTTTAAAAAAAGTGATACACATATTATAGACATTAGCTCATCAAGACACAATTATTGCCTGCATTTAAATACTTTTGACTAATTTATAGACTATTTTAGACAATTTGCATATATAAACGTATTTATAATAACATTTTCTTTAATATATAACAAATTAATATGTCTCGAAACGAGAACTCTATTCATAGATAAAAATCGCATTAAAAAAAGAAATAATTTATTGAAAAAAAAATAAAAAATATTCTAGTGACGTCCGTCTCGAGAAACTAATATGGTATAAACCACGAGGCAAGTCAGAAAATTTTATAAGTCCTTACTAATAAAAATTGTATACACGTAATACAGTGAATAACTATAACTATAACTAACTATAACGCACTAGCACGGCGACTAGTGGAAATGCGAAAGTATAGACAAACTGTGGAGATAAACTTAAGGTGCCGTTCCGATCTTTTTTCATTCCGAAAAATTCAATTAAAATGCCACTTTATGACAAAAACTTCAAATAATATCTTACTGTCATAAAGTGGCATTTTAATTGAATTTTTGTCGGTCGCGATTAGCCGCGGTAAAGATCGGAACGGCACCTTAAGAGCCCGGGTAACCCTCGAAATTCTCATACATACGTAATACCAAAATCATTTTGTCATACGAAAATATTTAACATGTTTGAGTTATTTTTCATCATAAAATAGTAATTACCTAGGTTCCTGAACAAAAATTAGCTTCAAAATATTTAAACACTAAAAATTTTTTTTTGTGTAAAACTTTTTTTTACTAAATTTACTACTAAATATTTAAACACTAAAAAATAGAGTAAAACACTAAAAAATATATAAATAAATAGTAAATTTACTACAAAATATTTCAACTCTAAAAAATATTTTTTAGTATTAAAATATTTTGTAGTAAATTTACTAATTATTTATAAATTTTTGAGTGTTTTACTCTATTTTTTAGTGTTTAAATATTTTGTAGTAAATTTAGTAAAAAAAAATTATACACAAAAAAAATTTTTTTAGTGTTTAAATATTTTGAAGTTAATTTTTGTTCAGGAACCTAGGTAATTACTATTTTATGCTGAAAAATAACTCAAACATGTTAAATATTTTCGTATGACAAAATGATTTTGGTATTACGTATGTATGAGAATTTCGAGGGTTACCCGGGCTCTTAAGTTTATGTCCACAGTTTGTCTATTCTTTCGCGTTTCTACTGGTCGCCTTGCTAGGGCTACAAGTCTCCTTTTCCCTGTCTGCCACATTGGAAACGTCACATGGCAGACAGAGACAGCATAACTTGAATATGCTACGTGAAATATTAATATTATTATGAAGAGGGTAAATATCTTAATATGAAATTCGCTGACCACTTTCGTGGTTAAGACTATACAAATATCAGAAAGATACGATAAAAATACACATTTTAGACTTTAAAGTCACAGCATAGAATGTTTTAAACATACTAAACATGTACAAATATAGATCACGATCTATAAAACGAGATCATTTCGATCAAAATATCGAGTTACAAATAGACAGATCAATAAAAAGTTAACAACATTACACACGTCTTCACTTTTATGGACATAAATAAAACTTTATTATGTTACATGTTAAATGCAGATACATGTTTGTATGTTTCTCAAGAATATAGACTCACCTAGTTATGTTAATAAAGAATTGGCTTACAACAATTTTTAATTAGCCTATGCTGTCCCACTGCTGGACAAAGTTTTCCCCCAGGATCTTCTATTATCCTCGTAACAATTTAAAAAGAAAAAAATCTGTACAACAAATTCATAAATATATATTTATGGAAGTAACCAAAATAATAGCATTATATTTAGGATTAATCTTCGGATGTTGTTTAACTGAATGGGCCGGAATAAAAATATACGTGCCATCAATATTTTCGACACACTCTAAAGTCTAAACAACTTCTCGGATTTAAACTCATGTTGCATTAGATGCGGTTTTTTTTTTTTGCTTTAGCCATGACACATTAGCACTTTTATTAGAAAAATATTGACATTTCTAGACAGACACAACCGCAAGTTACATTTAGTATCTGATAACATCTATAAGGTCGATGTAATTATAGGAGCATCCTCTGTAAATACCACTAGTAGTAGTAGTAAACCTGCGGTATTATTGATACTAACATTAATCGGCTACTGAGCAAACACTCATTACTAGAATATTTACACTTGGACTTATAATGGTACGTTTACACGTCGGCCAAGACTTGGCTTCAAGCTTCACAAACGCTCGAATGCCATTTAAAACAAAAAATGCGATTAATGGAATGTGTAGCATGAGTTTTTAAAGTCATTAGGACATTAAAATCTCGATTATTACTGTTATTCCAAATCAATAAAAAATCTAAACTACCAAGAATAGGTCCGTTTGGCCAACATGTTTGCGTCAGTGCGAGCACTGCGAGCAGAGGTTACGCATTATTTCATCTTTTTCTAGAAGCACCTACACGAAACAAACTTACACGAACCAACCCAAATATCGTTTACACGCTTGTGTTCGTTACGGATAATTGTCAACAAGTGCCCCACATGTAAATACACCATATCTTATCAGATGACAGAATATTACCCTGGTATATTTACACTTGGACTAGCATATACCAGATGTAAACTGATAAAGAAATCGTATCATTAATTTTTATTCGCATAAATATTTTCTTTTTAATTCGGAATGGAATGTTTACATATTAATAGACATGACGACTCTATTTAAAACGTATTTAAAATGTAGAGCAACGAATGCGTCAGAATAAATTGCTTGGCGACTGAGCTTCTGACATTTCTTAACGTGATAATAGTCATTTATATTTACCATTGCATAACAATTATGTATTATTGATGGTGCAAATTACGTATTACCCACCTTTAACATATTTATCTTCTGTACGTGTGTTTGTCACTAAACTTCACTTAAAAGGCTGGACCAATTTGAATGAATTTTTTCTATGCATTTAGCGCCCTAAGGCCTAGATGGTAATTTACAAACTATGCAGGACAACGTGGGAGACGTGCAACGCTAGTACCATATTATAATTCGTATGACTTAAATAAATAAGTTATTTATATTTGAGAAACTGAATAAAAAAACAAATACAATTTTTATCGTTAACAGAACAACCAAAGTATTTGTTTCTCACAGACTGTGGAAACCTAATTTTTATTGCCGTATCTCTAGATAGGATCTAATCGTCGAAATTCCTAACATGATTTCGACGTCACATGTTATAGTCCACTAAAACTAAAGGGTGGTCGTAATAAATATTAAAATTTATTTTTATAACAGAAATCATGAAATAATAACTAATAGCCTAAAGATTATATCGAGCTTCCAGGGGATAAGAGGACAAACCTGCGATTCCTTAGAAGCCTTCAATAGGACAACTATTTGTCCACCAATTTGGATCTTATGCTGGTGTTAATAGGGTGGAGATTTGTATGAACAATTATCCCACCCGCTGGGAGCGTTAGGCGACACGAGAAACACAACATCAATATCGAAAATAATAAAATCTTAGGACGAACGACACTATGTAATGTGGTACACGAAATTCAACCTTATCACAACGTACTAGAGACGATCAGTAAAACAAGAACAAACATTATCACTGCCATCGCATAAATTCGAATAAAAATGTCAAAAATGAATTCCCGAGATAATAATCGCAATAAAGTTAATAATGCCGCGTTGAAATTGGGAAGAAAAGGAGGAATTGGGATGTGATTTGTGGTTACAGTGAGGTAGCAGAGTTATGACTCATGTATGAGAATGGAAGATGTGTTACAAATACAACCATGAAATCAAGTAAGTTACATTTCGAAATAAGCAAAAGCAACTGAAATGAAATGATATATTTGTAGAATTAATTTGAGGTTTTTGGGATACATTCTTACTAAATTAAAGTTAAGTAACCATTCAATATCTGAGTGCGGTCGTTAACTACCTTGAACGAAACGAAAAAAATTGTGCTTAATTCGCAAGGTGCAAAGCGAATTATTACTTTGGTTTTTAACGAAACACACATAAATTAACTAAATATAATGAAAATTAGCAGATGCCAAAATATAATATTATTTCCAAAAGTTTCGGCCAAATGCAGCTGATAAATATGTTAATACTCTATGACGCCGCTCTATAATTTAAGTTACATGAATATTCATATTTTAACTCCGTTAATTACACTTTTATATAAAAATCGATACCGGTTTTGATATTCTAATATTTTGCAGCAAATTATGACAGAATTAAAAATAACTTACAGTTAATTAAAAAACACAATGCTACTAATAGTCTTATTTGCTTTTTGTTAGAAAGTGTACAAAAAAAGAAGATTTGAATCACCAAGATGGTACATATAAGTGTATTCTTAGGTCATGTACTTTATGTCCATCTGTATATCTCTAGTCATACTAATTTGAGCCTAGGTCCTGTTTATGGCGTCGTAAAAATGTTGCATCATAAAATGTGTATGCGCGCGCGCAGGTTGAAAGTTCGCCGCGCCAGAACATGGCGCCTGGCGCACTGGATGTGACATGGAACTAATGTCGAGGAGGTAGGAGGGGTAGTTTCCCCCTTAGAAATTCTCTGTATTTTAATTTTATTGTATTGTTTTACAATAAAATAGTCTCCGTTAGCATTTAAGTAATGTTATTTTAAATTTTAATTGGGATTACACTCCTGTAATAAATTATTTATTACATGAGTGTATACAATCCAGTAGTTTTTTGTAATATCATGTATAAGTTGTATAATCCTCCTCCACCGTCTCCCTGGGTGGCCTAATTTACCTTGCCTCTTGGTTTAAAGCTTTAAGAGCTTATTATTGGTCTATATAGAAAGCTATAGATATCGAAAATAAAATAAAGAACAGACCCATTACCAAAAAAATCGATTACACATTAAAATGGCATTTGTAGCAGAAGTCAAAATTTCATAATCATTTTGTTATATATAAAAGTTTACGAATTACGTGATCATACTAACATTAATTTTATTGCAACCAATTAATTTTATTGCATTGCAACTCATCCAGTTATCCGAGGTCGGGGGTAGTTATAGTAAATCCCGGGACCAATTATTCCACGAGTTATTGCATTATTGCATTGCGGATAATATCATTGCAGTATATCCCCGCAACATTATTACTTCTCACCTTATATGCCTTTATTAATAACATAAAACATAGCTTAATCCCGCGCATAAAAATTTTATAATGATCCTACATTTTTTAATAATGATACGGTTATGTTATTGGATTTGTATTCTGTTCTTCAGTTTAAATACGATTATATACTTATGTTCTTAATATCTGGATATATGTTGCCTCAGTATGGTGATAATTATAGTTTTGATTACTGTAATAAAATTAATGGATATCCATATTTATTTAAACAATAAAAACCCAAATCATTTAAAAATAGGAAATGTTTTTTTTCATACGAGGAAAACAGAGAGTAACTACACTAGAAGTGTTAAAAAGATGTTGCTAAAATTATCGGGTTGCAATACGAGAATTTTGGCTGAAGTGAACAGAAATAGAAGGGGTGCATACAGTCATGTTCATTACGCTGTAGACATAATATAGGTATTATTACGTTCTCTTCTACGCCGCGCCAGCGGTCTAATCGCCCTCCGTCTTACGAATTTTCGATTAAGTCACGTGCCCTGACTCCTGAGGCCTGATGCGAGTAGATATTATCTTCTTATATATAAAAATGGATTTTCAAATGTGTTAGTCGCGCTTAAACTCGAAAACGGCTGAACGGATTGGGCTGATTTTAGTCTTAAAATATTCGTAGGAGTCCAGGGAAGGTTTTAAAGTGACACGAAGTTCATCGGGACAGCTAGTAAGTTATAACATTTTTACCTACCTACCCCCAAAAAGTGCACAACACTGCTAAGGAAGTTTCCACTCAAAAATACTATGTTGCTTATTGCAAATAATGATAATGATTCCTGAAATGTCAAGATACATTAACATACAATCAGTTTTGTATGTTACATCTTCAGTACTAGGATTCTGGGGATGCCCTACAGTGCAGATAAACTTTTCGCAAGTTAGCAACTTTATTCAACACTTCTACCCGCGATTTGTACGAAATTAAATCCCGCGGGGACCGTACCTTTTTCTGCCATAAAGACTGGCACACTAACTGTGAATTTGTTTGTGCTTATTAATTTTTTTTTCTTATTTGGACACACACAAAATTTGGCCAAGTGCAAGTCGGATTCGCGCACGAAGGGTTCCATACCGTTATAAAGAAAAATCGGTCAAAAATTGTGTTTTTTTATATAGGAGCCACCCTTAAACTTTTATTTTATTTTGTTTTCAGTATTTGTTGTTACAGCGACAACAGATATACACAATCTATAAAATTTCAGAAGTCTAGCTGTAATACCGGTTCTTAAGATATAGCCTGGAAACAAACAAACAGACAGACGGACAGACAACGACGTCTTAGTAATAGTGACCCGTTTTTACCCTCTGGGTACGTAACCCTAAAAAATGTCTTTCGTTCTCACTCAAACGACAATTTCACTGTTTTTCCTTTCAAGTTTCACTGAGTATTTATAGTGGAACGGTTGGCGATACCTGACCTCATACACGACCGAGCTGGATGGGACCACGCGTGAAAGGTTGGGCGCATCTCGTGACCCGCAGAAAGTGCACTCGATAATACAAGTTACTTTAAACCTTAACACGAGGGAGTAAGAATTAAAGCTGAAGTGAGGTTAGCTGTTAAATGAATACAGATTTTATTCATAAGGCAATAAAGTTGAATATTGAAGAGGCGAAGTGTAGAAAGTGTGACTTCTAACCCTTAACAAGTCTAGTTGTATAAGTAATGGGTGTTTTATTAAAATCTCATGTATTTTGTAAGCAGATTCGCTCCGGACGGATTTTAGTTATTGCTGGCGGACGACATTACAGTCTGTGTAGCAAATCAATGTTAGATTGCTTGTATCATCATTATCATTAATAGTAATAGTAGACTTATCATCTAAATCCATACTAATATTATAAATACGAAAGTGTATCTGTCTGTCTGTCTATTACCTCTTCACGCCTAAGCCCCTAAACCAATTTTACTGAAATTTGGTATGGGGATACTTTGAGACCCGAGAAAGGACATAGCATACTTTTTATCCCGGAAAATGTACGGTTCCTGCACGATAAACGAATTTTGGCGCAACGGAGTTGCGGGCGTCACCTAGTAAAAAAATAAATAATACCTCACACACAGGTTTCGGTGACGGTGACCGCTTTCAAACAGCCCAGTCATGTATGATTTTATAGTTTCTATGAAATAGGGGGAGTGTTCTTGCGCAGTTCAAAAGAGAACTCTTCCTTTACTCTCATAACCCAATGGGCCGGACTGGAGAGAGATCAGGTGCACCGTGCAGGACCGACTGTTTACATGCCCATCCTTTGTTGTCAATCGATCAGAAGACATGCATTTTTTAGCAAAGTTGAAAACTACAATCTATTATTATTTCCAACTCGGGAATCGAACCCATGATGATATTATTTAAAAAAAAAACAGTCTTATCCAATTGACCGGTCGATTTTGGGCATACTCGTGTCACGTGTGTATCAGGGACTCGGGACGGCCTGCGGGCAGTCCGATCGGCCTCTCTGAGTCCATACTCAGTATACCCCGTACCCCATGGTATATTTGCGTAATAATCTTTAAGCATACAATAACAAGATTACATTGACACAGCCATCACCTTGGAAATGCATCGTATCATCATATCACCATCATGTGATCAGCTTACTCCATCTGCACAAGGCTGACACAGCTCGGTGGCTCGTCCGCTTGCGCCACCGCCAACCACCGTGACAGACACAGGGTGTGCGGATATTTGTGTATGTCTGTCCTGTCGTAGCGCGTAACCGTAGATGATGATAGTAGTCTTTAATCAAAATGATCTGAGCCACAGAATTGTGTACAAATTCTGTCATTTGATATAAGTTCTTGTGCCCCGATTCGTCGTTTGGATTAAAGGTAGCTTTGTGACTTGTGTAATCTCGACTTTAATTCTTAACTAACCGAATTAAAAGGGAGGTTATTTTATGCTTAGAGTTTTATATCAAATCTTAAGTTTCAGTGTATTTCAAATTATTATTTTTTTGACATTTTGTTTATGTATTTGTATTTTTTTCAAAAACATATTATATTGCAGGCAAAAAATTCAACTTAAATCAAAGAGAAAAACTATTTTTTCCATCAAAATTCAAACAACTCAAATTCTTACACATCCTGTATACGGTGTATCGAGTGGTGTATAATCTGTCATTTGCATCAGCGCATCCCGGACGGGCTTCCACAGTTTACGGACGGACGGACGGACAGCGTGTCATTATGTATATTGATTATATACTGTCCCGCTGTTGAGGCAAGGTCGCAGAAGGCACAATCTTGTTGAAAACGTTATAGGGCGAGGTGAAGTGGAAAGTAAAAGTTTTTCAGACTCTACGATTTTGACTATATATATATAGTCAAAACCGTAAGATACAAAAGTCATTTTTAATAGACCTACCATATAAAACTTTGATGCTTAAATCTCTATGTGGTTCGGGTAAATTGATTTTAGTTTTTGATACAAAATATTTTGTAATAATAATAATATCATTACTTTTTCGCAAAAAAATTGGTTTATCTATTTTGGCTGACCATAATTAATGCCTATGATCTTGTGCCAATTTTAATAATATCACACCTCATATTACATAATTATAATAAAGCCAAGTGCGAGTTGGACTCGCGCACGAAGGGTTCCGTACAACAATAGAACAAAAATAGGCTGAAAATTGTGTTTTTTGTTCCCTTACAAAAAACACAATTAATGAATTATTTCATTTATTTAGTTTTTCGTGAATATTTCAAGTGCCTATGTATTGCCGTTATTAATATCGAGCAAAAAATAGCAAAAAAATCATGTTTGTTGTATGGGAGCCCCCTTAAATATGTCATTTATTTTGGTTTTAGTATTTTTTGCTATAGCGGCAACAGACATACACAATCTGTGAAAATTTCAGAAGTCTAACTATAGCGGTTCTTGAGTTACAGCCTGGAGACAGACAGACGGACAGACAGACAGACAGGCAGACAGACATACGGACAGACGGACAGACATCGAAGTCTTAGTAATAGGATCCCGTTTTTACCCTTTGGGTACGGAACCCTAAAAATGTAGATCTAGGTACATCTTTATGCTACAGCCTTTCTCAAAAAGGCATGTAAATAACTTTTACTGAGAAATATTCATGAAATCATGAATATACCTTTTAAGCGCTTTCACCTTTCTAGTGATGGGCATCGACAATCGATAAATATTTATCGCAATTTCGTAATTCCGTGGCAAATAAATCAGATGGTGTTCGGTGATCGATCAGCTGGGACACGTGAATGGATCATCCATATTGATCCGCTCATTCATTCCCGAATGTGAATGAGATCGAGAAATATTGCGCATGTGTGAATATGGTGATCGGTGTTTAATTGTGATTGAATAGGTACTTTTATTGCTACTTGTCATCGATTAGCGTTAGTTTCGTCAAAAAATAGGATCAAGCAGCTTCTATGTTCGATATTATGTATAACTTAAGTGAACAATCGTCATGTCTTAATCATTTTTACTTAGATTAATGATAAGTCATGCGCGCGGCGCGCGAAGACCAATCATTAATCTAAGCATTTTTACTTTTGACTAACTTAGGTGCTGTTCAAGAGGATGTAGTACTTAAGTATGTCTGTATAATGGTTTGGTACGCTTTTCAGCCTGAACGGCTTAATGGATTTTGGGTGTTTCGTGTATATCGTTTTTATTTAATTTGAAGCCAAAAGCTAACATTTTGGATTAAATCATCAATCACCATTTTCCTAAAATAGAGGATCTACGCGATGTTCCACCCACACAGCAGTATAGATCATTTTTCCGTGCTATATCGAAGCGTTCATGTGATCTACATACGACAGATGGCTGTTATTAGCGAAAATGATAAGGAGGGGCAGGGCGGGGGGCGCGGCCAATCAGGTGCGCGCACGCACCGTTATCTCGTGAGTGTTCTATATTCAAACGTCAAATTCGAATTTCGAATAAATCAAGCGGCGCCGCTGGACGGCGAGTTAATTGATTGATACAATTTGTATAATTATCAGAATTTGTTAAACACTTTAACTTATTTTTATGTGAACTGAACCAAAAGTCAATGCCCTTTGGCTACATCATGTTTTTTTCTACCTTATTTAAGGGACATTTCACGGAGTGATCATGTCAGTCCCATAAGGGCGCCTTCAGACGTGCGCGTTTTCTGCGCGTACGCGGTGTTTGTGAAAATGTATGAAAATAAGCTTTATATAATTAGCATAAAACCGCAAACTGATGTAACGCTTGGGACAACACGCGATGCGCCTTGAATCCGCGTGCCCAGAAAACGCGCAGACAACGCGCACGTCTGAACGCGTGCTAATCCTTACAATAAATAATTATATCTGAGATAACCATAATATGTGCGCTGCAAGTGATTTTGACTCCAACTCTATATAATATTTTAATTTCGTATAACTTGAAGTTGGAATCAAAAATGTATCAATCGCCTTATGCTTATCTCAATAGATCTTACAATTTTAACGACGAATAAAAACATCCAAAATTGGAAAAATGGTTAACGATAGAGATAAAACTTTGCAAAATATCAAACAATGCCGCCTTACTTGCGAATACACCCAAACTTTTTAAGTTCATTGTTATAGGTAAACCTTCAGGAGCCTTTAACTTTTTAACACAAAGAAAAAAGCCGACACCAAAACAATTGGGCTAATCTAAAACAAATTCGCATTTTTATTGCAGCGGCTTCTTTTATTCTAAAGTTTGTCGAAAATGTCCATTTTGCACATCCCTAATTAGCACGTACTTTAGCGTCGATAAAATAGACATAAAACAGTTATAGTCGTTTAATGGCTGTAAGTATGGCGGTGCTCTATTCTGCTCGATTAATTATTATAATATATATTATGTGACAATGTATGAACCGTGTATGAGATAATAATATTATGTGGGCTCAAGAAAATCAAGAGAAAAAAATAAATTAAATTACCAATTAAGAGGTAAAAGGGAAGCATCGTTTCCTTCTAAGGAGCCCGATTCTTAAACGTCGAATGTAGTTATTTCGATTATAGGCTATGTCATACGGGTGCGCATATTATGCTGTCAGAGAAAGAGCTTGCAATCGAAACGACATAGTACTTGGCTTGGGAATCGGGAATCCTATTTCAAGGGAGCAAAGCTGCCGAATAAAGTTAGTACGTATAATTAGGCAACAAAATAGAATAAAAGTCATAAGTCATTCTAACAACCTTGGTTAAGCTTGGTTATACAAAAATTATATCAATTATAATCGGCTTACGTCTATTGATCACGATTTGGTTTATTTATAGAAGGTATCGTCGCAATTATAACGATATAAATCGGTATAACTAGCTATTAATTATACTATCATAACGCCACTAAACTAATGGCTTAAAAATTCATTTCGTAATCATCAGTATCACTATCGTCTTTTAAAATTAAGATGGCCGCAAGTTCGTTGAAATGAAAATCATTCGTGTTTGAACTAAACATTTTTCCGGGGATAAAAAATGTAATATTGTATCCTTTTGTAGAACTTAAAGTATATTCATACCAAACTTTATCAAAATCGATACATCATACAGCGCTTTAAGCATGAAGATGTAAAAGACTCACATTGTACTATAAGGGAATATGTATTTATAACATTAGGGATAAGAAGTAGTAGTAAGGTATGTACTTAAGTAAATTTTGGTTTTGTTTTTAATATTTAAATCATAATTCAAAATGTTTGTATACCTTGCATTTGAAATATACGGGCAATATATGCATCACATTAGTAATATAATCACTAATCAGAAATAAAAATCATACGATTTAATATATAATTTTATCGACAACAATGTGTAATGTTGCACAACACTAAAATGGAGGTGTCATAATAAATAATACGACACAAAATAAACTGTTATACATAAACGGCGCCATATAGTGATGGGATATCGATAAAATCTCATTATCGAATATCGATATCCAATTACAAGACGCCGATTAACATTCCATCCTAAATCGATGTCATTTACGATCATGGAAAAATTATACACGCGAAAGAATCGTTTGTACATAATAATATCGAATAATATGTAGTTTCTACCCACGTCTCTGTCTACAGAGTAATACTTTGTTTAATATTTTTGTATAAATAAGACTCCATAATAAGATTGATTTAAGTTTCACTTCATTAACTTACTTCCTCCTAAAAATTATATTTACGTTAAAAGAAACATTGTTATCTCGGACTGTATCTAGGAGTGAGGACTTATACCTTGGTACTTGGTACCAAGTACTTGGTAGACTCTCAGACCCACACGAACAAAATTTTAACAGAATCGGTCCAGACTCAGCAGTCAGAGGTTTTATATATGACTCTACAATCCATAGACACTATAAATGTATATAGAATATATTTATATATGTATATGGAATATATTTTTACATTACTTGCAAAATTATACTAATTATTACAATGATAAATGAAGTTTATTCTAATTTAATCGAACGATCATGCGCATATTTTATTCTGAAATTAATGATTTCATTTTTGAATTCTGCATTCGGATTGATTGTATTGATTAAGAGCAGATGGTTTCAATTTTTGAATTTCGATCGAGTCATTCGAATTTTTACTTAGCCGTTTCATTCATACATTTTCAGATTGCTACGTCATTGGTGACCTGCCTATCCCTTGATATAAAATGAACTCTATAGCAAACGCTATAAGGTAGAATTTTGATTGTTAAGTAGAATTCGCATATTCTAAAAGTAAGTAGAACAGAGAATTGAATTTTATGTCTGCAAAGTAAAGTTGAAATTCAGTTGTCAGTGGAATTAAAACGAATTAATACTAGGTGAGTTTCTATAATTGCAGGGGGTTGGTTTGTACAAATGAGGCAACTGTTGAAATATTTTGTCACAACAATTTGTCATGGCGACGCTGGGTCATCGTGACGCAGATCTTCGATCATCGATCATTCCTTTAGGGGCTTGATCATTCATAATCTACGAATCTCACGTGCGATTTGTACAATCTCATTCAATTTTTGTGACTTTTTTATTTGTGTGAATAATTTTTTTTAATGTGTATTACGCCTCTATGATATGAATACATTTACAAATCATTCCGTATACAACTGGCAGATTGCTTAAAATGCTTAAAATGAAAACTTTTTAGAGGCATTGTGCACTTTTTTGGGGCTAATAGAAATGTTAACGCGTCAGGACTCAGGACTAAGGACGTTACCTGATCCAAAATTCATAACATAGAGGGAGAGTGAGTAGAGAGAAAGTAATATCCTCTCCTTTACGTGGCGATGTAATTCCTTCCTTCCTTCCTTTTAATTCATGCCATAGTGATTACACTATTCTAAGTTCTATACTTAGAATAGTGTAATCACTACGATTTTTCAGTCGAAGAGTAAATAATACTACAAGCCAGCTTGTCAAAATGCATTTGCTAGTTTCGATATTTTTTACATCTATCTTCGATTTCGAAACAGGCGAACGCATTTTGACTAAGCACTCTGATCTCAGTGTCAATGAGGTCGTCAGCCAAGTGCGAGAGCAGAACAGATTAGCGCCTATCAAAACGAAATCAGTGCTCCGACTATCCGCCATTACTGATTACACCGCCTTATTACCTTTTTTAATATTTATATGGTTCGTTCTTGTGGGAAGATCATTGTGACGCGACGTGTCCACCTTTATATTAGCTCCGTGGTCTCCACCGATCGTTCTTTTTTCGTTTCTTTTTGTTCATTAATTCGTTGCTAATAATGATAAAAAAGTAAGAGTAAGTGGCAAAAACTCTGCTGTTAAATATCTAATTGGATTGTCTTAAGGAATTTACAACAACTAACAAGCTCTATCTTGTTATTTTTGATCTGCTGAAATATTTAATGGAAAATGATAAAAAAGCATTTTACTGTAGTTATAGCAGGCTTTTAAAAATTAATTAGCAAATTTCAAATATAGTAACGAAAATCTCCAATACATATTAAAATTGTATTGTGGTTACTCGTCACACCAATATACCACAAAGTGGCAAAACATACAATTCTCGCACGTAATTTAAAAAGTATAAAACACTTTTTATCTGTGTTCCCGCGCATTACTGATTCTTCGCGCCCACTTACAAAGAGGATGTAAACTGTATACTACGTAACAAGAGGTCGGACTTACAAGAAAAAAAATAAACATCCGTTATTTTTTTAATTTGAAACTGAAGTTAAAATTTTTAAGTGCAAAACCTTTCACTCTAAACATACCAAAAATTAAAAAAAATAAAATAAAAAAGAAATGAGCTCAAATAAATGTTTTATTTCAATAAAAATTATTGTACGTAGCTAAATAAATAGGTAATAAGGTAAATTAAACAATAAAACAGATTTAATCCACAAGCTTTTGTTGATTTCTATTAATTATATAATAGAATAGCTGTCTATGCTACTCTACTAACTACTTGATTGGCTTATACAGTAAACTCTATATAGGGAGGGGATTAAAGCTGCGCGTCCACCAGGTCGGAATCGGGACGTACGGTGCGGACTGCGCGTCGTGTCGTCATATATATTTTGTTAGGCGCAGAATGACGTTCCAGTACTTCTAGTGCAGTTCACAGTAGTCAGTACCATACATACAAAGCAACAAATCCGTCCGCTGCATACCTACCTACGCAGTATGCTCCGATCCCGATCCAGTAGACGCGCACCTTTATACATGTAACACACTTAAGTATCATTACTTTGTTTTGTTACACCCTGTATACGACAGCTGAAATCTATCGCGTGGGCTCAGGCCAGCTGCATACCACCTCACGTCTTGATCAGAGGATTTTTCCTTGGTGGCCGTACCACTCATAATCCCACACCTTCCTTCTCCAGCTATTGTTTGCAGACTAAAATGTTGCAAACTACTATAGGGACCTAAAAATCTGAAATTAATGAAACATTTTTCATTTACTACATTTCCATACAGTTTACATAAATTATTAAGTATACTTATCAACCTTATGTATTATTACAAAAAAACAATATACACATTTAACATTTTCCAAATTAACTGCATACTGATATAGATTATAATATTTTCTATGAAATAATAATCTATCTTTTTCATATTAATATAGTTTATGTTGTAAATTATTGTACAAATATGCAAATAATACTGCGACATACTTTGTATTAGAACATGGTATGACATAGTTATGTTTTGCTTCAATTTATCAATTTACGGTTACATTTACATTTTACAATGGCTTACCTTTCGTTTTTCATTAATTAATCCACTTAATTTACAATTTTTGTATGAGTTGCTACAAAATAATTTCCACAAAATGAAAATCGAACTTTGAATTTTAAACTCCTTCTTCGTCTTTTTTCTCATGTAGTTTATATTCTCTATGGTCTTTTTTATCAGCCAATCACAGTCGACCTTGCACAGATTATCTGATTGGGTACAGTTGCTACGTTTAAATTTGGAACCCAAATTTTTTTTGTTCGAGAATTTCGTCCACCTGCCCACTTACTCTCAATAATCTGTGAACCGACGTGTTATCTGAATTTGTTACACTATAAAATAGATCAATAAAACCTTATCTATAAAGTTTTATGCACACGGTAGCTGGAACAGGATGAAACGGTCATTAAATTATTATTTCGTTAATCGAATAATCAAAATCAAATCGAAAAATCATGATAATATCCTTCAAATACATGGAAATTTTAATACGTCCTCTTCCTCCTACTTTTTTTTATTATATTTTAATTTCTTTACGGGTTTAAAAACAGTGCCTCGGCCTATCTGAAATCATATTATCCAAAGGTTTTTGTGCTTGTATTCCTGCTTTATATGAGTTGCATATTATTAAAGTTTTAAGCTGTTTTAATTCATATATAGAACTGTCAAACGTCACTTTATTGTCCTAGCCCAACTTGTAACAATACATAGTTAGTATTCAAGCCTCCGACCGAACTCATGCAACAATTTGGCAATAGCTAGGGCTGTCGCCAGTTTGTTGCGTCAAAATATTTTGTGAAACTTTAAAAACTATTTCCGAGTCTTTTTGACTGTTACCTCCTAACGCACAAAGACTCGGAAATAGTTTTTTTGCCCCTGAACCGATTTTATTACCATCCGAACATATTATGAGTCTTGGGAGAGGACATTGGATAGTTTTCATCCCGGAAAAATGTACGGTTCCCGCGCATGAAACGAATTTCGATGAAGAACAGTTTCGAGCAACACCTAGTCATTTTTAAACACTGTCTTTTTAAACATTACAGATTTTTTCATCTTAGAAAAGTGGCAACCCTATTTCACTAGAGGCATAATGCCCTATAATTACGTAGTGAGTTAATGCGACAAGTACCTGCCAAGTGCCAGTACACCCAGTAGTGACTTGGTGATTTGTAATAAAGTATCGTAATTCAAGGTAAACAATTATCAAAATACTTCATTGCTATTGGATTATATTGTTATCCTTATCAAATTGTCTAGATCTTTTTTTTTTAACTGAAAGCTGTCATCTTTTGTATCCAGCGTGACAGAATGAAACGAGTAGCATTTAGTTTGAGAGCCTCTAATAAGTGTTTAAGAATTTAGACTCAGCTTAAAATGCTAGTTTTTTCATACCAATGCCGAAAATTTGGTTGAATGCCGAAAATCACTTATGTCCATATTATGGACAGTATATTTAGGCCGGAGAAATATAAATACGTGCCTGATAAACTAATTTCAGTGCAATTTTATACAGAGAAGATCCTTATATCATGTACTCAAGGTTGCTGTCAATAAACCGGATTATAGTCTAGGCGCTGACAATAAGTCCGATCGTAGTATAGTCTAAGCGCTATAGTATGTATATAATATTGTATAGTCTGATCTACAGACATAGATCAAGATAGATACCGCATGTGTATGTACTTCGCGTGCCATATCGCGTTCCCAAACGACGAGCAATGCTCGTCTTTCGAAAGTCTGTTCTTTAGTCTGCTATCGAAATCGGACGTCAATCGGAATTTTAAAAATGCTTAAATGCCTAAAAGTGCCGTATTGAGCTGTATTAATTCAAATAGAAACATTGGCCTAGTTAATGCGGTACGTCACAGTTGGTATGAAAAAAGTGGCACGCTCGTTTTCATACAAATAGAGCGACATGCGGTATCTATCTTAATCTATGTCTGTGGTCTGATCCCAACGTAGTCTAAACGCTGACTGTAAATCCCAACGTATAGTCAGGTATAGTCCAAGCGCTGACATCCAAACGGGGTATAGTCTAAGCGCTGATAGTGTGATTGGCATGATCTTTCCCACGCAGGTGATGGTCGGCAAATGACAGGGCGGCGTTCACACGCGCGCAACAATTGCCTCTAATGTGGAGCGTTTTAAAGGCAATAACACTGAACTGTACTACGATAGAAATATTTCTTTTTGTATACAGTTATCACAATTGATGTATTTTCAATTTAATAGTAAACAAGAATAATATATATCAAGAGCTACGTTGCAAAGTATCGGAATTGTAACAAATTTTAATAATATAATATTTTCCAAAAAAAAAACAACTAGATCAAAATCGGTGCACTTGAGATGCTACGTGAAAGAATTTAATTTACGTTGAAGACAAAAGCATTATCATTAAGAAACTTCTGTTTCGTTCAAAGATTAAAACCAAAGAATTTATCATGGAAAACTTGTTTATTTTAAGCTCTAGATTTTACATTACTTAATATTATAATTGCTGATGTCTCTGAATCGTTATCAGACGGCTATTATTGAAAAGATCAACTCGTAACCAGAGTAGACAGAAAGATAGAGTATGCCGACTTAGAACTGATGTAAAAAAAATAAGTTTGACGTATTATGATAAAAGTCGTCGATAGGGTCGTTACCTACAAATTTAGTTGTTGTTTATATTTTGGCACATGCAAAGAAAACTGTCAGAATTCAATTTCAAAATCTTCTTTTTAAAAATAAATTATAACAGCCAGCGCGCCAGCCTTTAACTTATCCTGGCGAAACCCGACGAATTTGACAGATATTGAAACCCGTCCGTCTCTTTGAAGTCGAAGTACTGGTAGTTATATCTATTGTGTCATAACTATGCAAAATAAATGTCATCTGTCGAACTAACAATTATAGTCCGGGCGCTAAATGTGCAATGTGTCATTGTATATCAATTTATTATAACTACTTAGTGCGAGCGACCACAAATCAGTTTAGGTCCTGACTGATTGTGTGGGTCTAGTCTAGAAGTCTAGAATGTGGTGTGATAAAGTGTTTGATTTATTGACAAGAAGGTATGCAGTCCCATTATTTTGCACTACTTATTGTTTGCTACAAATTCCGTTTAATCTCGCTAATTCGAAACGAAATTTTACTTTTATGTGAATAGTATTTAAATGTGTGTATATTTTACTTTGATGTGAATATGTGTCATGACCAGACAAATGTTATTTTGCCATATGCGTTTTACTATATTATTATGCATGTATTACATCTACATACTATAAATCTTTCTCTTAAATCAATTTATCTATTCAAATATAGAATCTAAATCTTTTTCGTAATTTTAAAGATCTAAGCACAGTGTGAAGCAACTTTGCTTTATACTGTGTAGTAATTTTGCGACATTGTAAAGAACATAATTCTCGTTTTTTCCACCCGTCGCTTTTGGAATTTTCGCATAAAACGGATCTCGGTCAGTGATCTCGTATGCGAAAATTTAAAAACGTCCAAGTACATCGCGGGTATTCGAGCACGAAACGAGACGAGACAGATCGATTCCCTTCGAGTACCACTTAATTAATTTGTCAGTTGCGCTTACATTTTTTGGTCCGTACCAACCTATATTTGCCTCAAACCATCACACCAATTTGCACCCTACTACCTTCAAATTAAAGTTGAATTTCCCTGGCAGATTGGAGTTCACTCGGGCATGTAAACGGAAAATCGACGATTAAAAACCACAGGTTCGTTTACTTATCTCGGATCTACACATGCGATCACCAGATTAATTACTCCTTTCGACACGGTGATGGTTTAGTGACAAGGTGTGAACGTGCCAAGTGGTCTTGTTTCACCGTCAGCCCCTGGACTATGTCCCTTTGATAAGATTTAAAAGATTTTAAAGATAATACGAATCAAATGTTTTACAGTGAACGATTTTAATATATAAGTATCAATGTCGTATGTTGTATAAAGTTAAAACTACTGAACGACCGTAACTGTAATATGGTTGCACTGTAACTACATTGTAACTGTCACTGCCTTGTAGCGATTACTGAACTATATACTCAAATACACTCTTTCGCAAAGTTCGCAAAATTTTTAACTTCTGACTGAATCTCAACTTTGAAAGGACTTTATAATATTATGTACTGTAATTGCGTTGTAACTGTAACCATACTTTACACTTTTATGATTTTCTGTCAACAAAATATCAATTGACAACTCTTACCGCCGCACTCAGAGACGTCAATTAAGACTTAATGCTCATTTAAAATGACAATTAAAAAACGTCAAATTCGCTATAATGGCAGAGTTAGATGAAGTTTGAGGTTGCTCTTGAAAAATGTTCAGTTTTAATTTTTTTAATTGTTACAAAGATTTTTTTCAGGTTTTTATTTGAAGTGCTAATAATAATATTAGATAACGCCGCAGTAAATATATATAGAACTTCATAAATGTGTGTGAAACCTACTTAAATCATTTTTGTGCAATACATGCCTACTTAGTAGGTACTCCCTGTACAGCTGCTTTTACCATTTCTTGCATAGAAGTATTAATTTCACTAGAAAAGTATAGTCACTTCCATACAAACTAAATTAAATACCTAAATACAAAGAAAACATTGCCACCAAATTGTGAAATTGTTGAAATTAAAGTACTTATGTAAAAACTTACTAGTTACAATTATAAAAAATTCCTAATAGCAATGGTTTTCTTTAATTATTGAGTAATTTATAGTAGACATCTTCGTTACAGGTTATTCACATAATCCAAACAACAATGTCGATACAAATTGTAAAACCAAACTGTAAAACTTAGAAACTTCAAATTTTGTATTTGTTAATAAATATTATAAAAAACAATACTTGTCTTCATGCCGCTCCATACGAATTACGAACAAACCTACATAGTACGAATGATTTATATGGGACAGAAATTAATCAGTCAATTAATTTTCTCTCTGAGAGGTATCTGTAATGAAAGTATTAAATTTCAATTTGTTGAATGATGCTTAGCGCTATTTTTTTTAATGACCGACTCTGACGGCTGCAGTCACTGCCAATAAAAAACATTGACATAAGTTTAAAAAAATAGTTTTGGAAAGTAAAGTCTTTAAATATTATCACCGTACACATTTTTATCACGATTAAATAAGGTTTTCATATTTTTACATCATTTAAAAATTACGTAGAGTGTCTACTCTTTTTTGACAAACTATAAATCAAATCACATAAAAAAGAAGAAGAAGAAGATCACCCTTTGACAGCAAAATCTTTACTATATATATGTTACCGCTAATGTGCGCAAACCAGTTAAACTGCAGATTAACAAGGTATTCTGCAGATTACCTGGGTAAGTTAGTTATAGTGCAAAAAGTTTTTTCTATTCTCATTAAATTACATAAAACTTTTTCTTGTTTGAATAAAACATGTTATTTAGATGTAGAGAAATATTTAATATAATTTTCTCGACATTACAAAGGAATAAATTAATAAATTTTACGTAAAATTTTACTCGACTAATAAAGTATAACAGTTCGTATTAACTAGAATAAAAACAATCAAAACAACAATAGTCTTAGGTTGGCAAGCTTACGTCAAAGTTTTTAGGACTTTTACGAAGGAAGAGAATGCAAATTATCTAGGTAAAGTGCAAGAATAAGCTTTGTTTATTTAAAAATTTCACACGGATTTCACGGATGGTATCAGGGAATCTGCAGATTACCTAGGTGATGTGCACGTTAACGTATTCTGCATTCTAACGGTAACATATATACTAATCTGTGGCAAAATCCATTATTAGCGGCTCAAGCGAGCTAAATGGTGCTTTTTCCTATTTAAATTTAATCGCCATTTTGAGATGTTAATTTATCATTAACTGACTCTGAGAGGAAATTTCATGTTTAATGAGCATCAAGTGTTGTGGTTTGTATGGGCGGCGGCTAATTTAAATTTTTTAAATGATGATTTAATGAACGACTCTAAGTGCGGTTGTCAGACTGTAACTGCGCTGAAACTGTCACTGGACTGCACAAACTGCACAAGTTTCCTTCTTTAAAGTATTTCAATACGAATCGAGCAACTTAGCTTAATTTTGCGGAGAAACCTACTAAAAATAAGCTCAAACAAAATCATTATTCGGACATAAAATGTACTTTTATGAGTCGTAAATTCTGATAAGGTTAAACGTTTGGGCTTCCGCGGCGGTAGCGAAAACTGTTTATTGGGTCTGACCGACAGATAACCTGACATTTTTGTTTTTATGATCATGATGTCATGGATTTAAGAAACTAGACATTGTGGCTTATGCATCATTACTAGGAATTAAAGACCTGCGTACTTCAACAACATTGCGCTTGATTTAATTCGAAGTTAGAATTTATTGTTGGAATTTGACAGAGCGCTTCACAAGAGTAAGCGAGCTTAGCACCGTCAATTATAATTGTAGGCTATCCACAACTTATTTGACAGATTCTCCATACTCTATCTGTCTAATTAAGTGGTGAAATATGATAGTCTATCCGGTGCTTATCAGGAAGTAGTGAAACTGGCCCTCAGGGCTGGTTTACACGTATTAAGTAAATAAGTAGTTAAATAAATTTTAACTTAATTTTAAGTTACTTATTGCATGTAAACACAAAATGTAGTAGCAAGTAGTAAGTTAAAATTTAGTTGAGTTCTAAACGAGGAAATTAGAATTTTGACTATTTTCTGTTAAGTTGGCAGGCGGGGCTTGTCACTTTACAAATTTCGGGCAGGCACTTCAAATTAAGTTAAAATTTAGTTACTACTTATCTACTTAATACGTGTAAGCCAGCCATTAGTTTCGAAAGAGTTTAAGAAATAACATGTAATAACAGAGTAAGCGGTATATTAACACCCATACGATATAACATTTTATAAGTCAAGTATTTTGTAACAAACTCAACGAAAAGTATATAAACGATTATGATTATAACCTTAATTCGCAGTTTCAAACATTTATCAGCATCATCATCAACATTTCGTTAAAGAATGCAACTGTTTGTACCATCGAGGAAATAGATTCGTAGGCAGTTGACAGACCAACGTCGTTTGGTCGGATCATGTTAATTCAATGTTAATTGTGATCTGTCGGTTGGGTTTCACGTATCGCGACCAAACTACGTAGGTCCTATCTGCCTAGAAATCAACTTCTCTGATAGTACAATGTACAGTGTACAGGAACTACGAGTACACGTAACCATTACTCAACTCAGTAGCATTATCTCAACGATCTGATATGGATCACATTTAGCACCTTTTAGCAGTCTTACTACATCATTACCATCTTATTGAACATTAAAATTAATTATTCACAATAAATTAAGCCTAAACCATTAAATTGGCGGACGGTCAAACGCGGATACATTTTTATTTCTTTTTAATTGGCATTAAAATGTTGATCTAATTTTATTATGCCATATTTCGCTCTTTTTACAGATTTGCCTTTAAAATATCTGAAACAGGTCCAAGAATTCTAAAAGATATCACCTACTTTTGTTACAAAATACTTTATCACCCCTCTTCTCATTGTGTCATCCATATTAATAATATAAACATGTCGCGCCCCTCCAAAATTCAAAACGTTTGAAGTGCGTTGTCTTGCGCGGTAGGCTAGTTATGATTAGTTGGCCAACAAATCTTGGTAATAAGTGACATTAACTGAAATATTACGTGTACTGTGATTGGTAGAATACTTACTACATACAAACTCTTTCATAAGGATGTGACACACATTAAAACAGTCATTTGGAGGGGCGCGCCATGTTATCGTAGTTGGTCTCTACAACAGTCAGTACGATTGATAGCTATCATGAGTAATCAAAGTCGAATAGGACCCTCTACATATATATTATAATATTAAAGTACTCCGTGCTCTACACGTTATTAACCGCTTTGTTTGCCCATCATTTGCCAACGTGTGGTCGTTTAATAAGGTGTGTCCTCGATACCTAGCTCATATTGCTAAATAAACCTAGATTATAAATGAAATCTAGTATCTAGCTAATTCAAACATAAATGTCATACATAAAATCAACCGATCGTAAAAATCTATTAAGTAATGTTCAGAATTCATTTAAATAGCGGTTCGTTAATATTTTTTATCTCCAATTAATTGATGATTTTAATTAACTGTTTATCGATTAAATGTTAAATTGAAATTCAAATGAGTTCAAAATTTAACGACAATGAATCCGACACATTAGAATTCAGATAATCCTAATTAAAAAACAACTTAAAAAGCATTGTTGTAATGTAAAGAAAAGTAGATAAGTATTTTTATTTATATTTATTAGTTAAGTACCTATTTCATACTGTAAATAAACTTAATAATGTATTTCTTAATATTAAAATGAATAATAAATAAACATCAAGAAACCCTTAAAAATCGCTTCTCTCGTTAACATATCCACACCCTTAGTCACAGCGACCATACTGACAAATCATCGGGACATCGCTCGGTCTAATTTAAGGGTGATGCCCCGATAAGCACCCGCTGCGAGATTTACGCTTCGCTGAGATCCTGATTAGCGTTGTTTATTCGCGAAAATATTATGTAAGCACTGATATATTGTTTTAAAATTTGATACCGCTTGACTAAGTGTTCATTTTTGAACCCCTGAGAAAAACAAAGCTGTATAATTACTTTGAGATGTATGTCTGTCTATCTATGGCATCGAAAGTCGAAACATCTAAACGGGTGGACGGATTTTGATCAAAATTTTTGTTTGTTATCTGACATGTCTCTTAGCCATAATTTAGCGTCATCCGTTCGCTACCTGTTGCAAAATTTCTTAATTTATTTGCTACTAGATGACGCCCGCAATTCCGTTGCATCAAAATTTGATTATTGTGCGGGACCCGTACTTTTTTCCGGGATGAAAAGTATCCTAGGTCCTTTCCCGGGACTCAAAATATCTCCATACAAAATTTCAGAAAATCAATTTTTCTACAGCGGTTTGGGCTTGACTTGAGGTAACAGACAGCCATACATGGCCATACACTTTCGCATTAATAATATTTGTATGGATTTAAACTCATCTTGACAACATACCCGTTTTATTGACAAAACACTAGCGACGCCTTGCGTTAAATCCCATTCACCTTCGACATCTAATTTCGCTAACTGTTCTATCTAATGCAAGTACCCGAAGCTTGTAGCCAAAACGTTTTCTTTATAGAATCGCCGATTAAAATGTATGGAATTGACATTAGACGAGTCGAATTCGATCGATTCTATAAAGAAGCGAAAAGGAAAAGGTCTTGGCTAAAGGGCCAGTTTTTCTTCCTCGAGTTTTCTCATCATTTCCATTTTCCACGGTCCCAGTTACACGGATTAATTAAATCATACCACAATTATGTACAATACCACGGCTCGGAATTAACCGCGGTCACGCAGTATTAACACTGAATTAGATTTGTGTGGCGATTTTAATGTGAGCTGATAAGGTGGACATTTTTTAGTTTCAGTTCTTTTAGATTTAAGACGCGTGGATTGGGTGCAGGTGATGTAATTTGTTTTCGTCTTTCTAATAAAAATATTACAGAAGGAATTGATGTTTTTGTCTGGCATATTGAAAAATTCATATGGCAAAAAAGCGAGCCCATATTAATGTTATGCTGGGTAATTATCTTAATTGGTGAGGTGGTTAGATTTTTAAAACATGTGGCATCTTGGCTCTATAGCTAGAAGTTTTGTACACTGTCTTGACTATTCAAGACAGTGTACAAAACTTCATATTAATATCTCGGACAAAGAAAGTTTAGACACAGTTCTACGAATAAAAGTGAGGTCGGTTTTTCAAATTCATGTGTGAGTCCAATCACAGATAAAGCGTTATTTTTTGCCTGTGTGCGTAAGAAAATAAAGTAGATTAAGTTTTAACAAAGCCGTGTGCTACATTGATACTTTGTCTAAGATGAAAATTGATAATAATGTCTTTGCCAGGTTTTGTTTTGTGACTAAAAATTTTCCGCACTTGAAATACTGAGACCGTATTATTTTCCGATTCATAGTCGTCGTAACTTTTCCTGATAGATTTTAATTGTGATAAATATTTAAGGTGTGTGATAATCTAATATTGTATAGTCTGTCAAAAAGTGAAGAAATTAAAAAGTGGCAACATCGTATTGTCATTTCTTTCAAGTTTCAGTCCCTTTCAAATCAATCTAGTCAATGTTGACTAAGCTCCATATATAAAGAAAAAAAAAGGGATGACACTACGATGTTGCCACTTTTTAGTTTCTTCACTTCTTTGACAGACTATATTTGGGTATTATGAATTATTGCCTATTCCACATAACCATTTTGTACATTATAATATATAAATAATGTACGCTTTACCACCATGTTTGGAAAACTGTGTCGGCTAATTATTCTAATTGCAGTGAAAGTGTTATTATATTTTTTAATTTCCTATTTCAATTTGACATTTCTTTTTTTTTTCAGATGAATCAAAAGTGCAAAGTCTGCGGGGAGCCCGCGGCAGGGTTTCATTTTGGAGCATTCACCTGCGAAGGATGCAAGGTAATTTCCTTATTTTTCAAAAAAAAAAACTAAAGTTCCATCAACGCAAGGACCAAAGGTGTTGCAAATAAGGCGTGATTGTAATAACTAGATCCCTAAACGTTTTGATTTATTGAGTACAGTGTGCAATAAAATGCCAAAAAACTTTTGACCACTTTCTCAGTAAATAGCTATTTATCGTTTTACTATCCATACTAATATTATAAATTCGAAAGTGTGTATGTCTGTCTGTCTATCTGTCTGTCTGTCGGTCTGTCTGTCTGTCTGTCTGTCTGTCATCTAGTAAAATATAAATGTTTCAGTATCGAATAAAGATGGCCAGATAGTATCTTCATTTTCAGTTTCCATTTTTAAAGGCGCAAAATGGCAATAAACGGTCATTTTCGGAAATGATATAACGGTAACGAATTACCGATCCATATTACAACAAACATAACATCCGACCTAATATTAATTGATTGATCGGTTGTCCCGTCGCAGGATTTTGCACCTTATCGCCACATAGAGTATAGGAGGAGGCACCCATTTTCGCCTGCCGAGGTTTATCCGGGCGATGCACGCCGATAACTCGATCGGCATGCAACGCTTCCGTTACGATTTTTTTGCTGACGCTCCTAATTAGAACAATCCTTAGAAAATCATATTAATTAATAGATGCCGAGCGATATATAATTGAGATATTTTGAATTCTGTGCCCAAGTACGGTCGTCGTAACGGTTATAGCCGTGTAAGAGGTTTTATGAGCTACTGGGTGTTGCGCGCAACTTTGTCCGCGGAAAATTAGTTGATCGCATTATCCGTCACATGTGACGTGAGCATATCCTGTTACATTTTTTCAAGTATTTCCAGACCAAATATCATTTAAATCAATTCAGAAGCTTAAAATACTGAAAAATACCAATTTTCTTCACCCATTAGTTTTTCCCACGTGAACATACTGATTATATTTATTTCAGCTAAAAGCCATTAATCCTTCGAGCGCGGATTCTTGGAAATCTATTGTTATTCTATTGTTGTCGCGATCACTGGTGCTCTTATGGGGCTTGATAGATTAAAAACTTAATTTAAGTCATATTTAAGTATCAAAACATATAAATTATATATAATACGTTGTATTAAAGTTATTACACCAATTTTGTAGCTGTAATACTACCATAACATAGTAATGTATGTCACATATAATATTTCCATATATTTTATGTATTCGTAAAGTAGTTGTGTTAGTATCGGTAGCGTTATGGCCCACCGGCACCGTACCCAGACCAAATTTCATTATGCACTAAAATTTATATGGATGTATCAATTTACAAGTTATTAATGTTGCATTATTTATTGAATATTAATGCACTAAACATATTATAGTACAGTTACTATGTATTGAATTATGTAAATCGATTTTATAGCAAATCGATACTGAGAATCGTAACAAGAATATTTCAAATAGATAAGACTAAATATATTTAAATAGTTTTCTTTTTCCTTTTTTTGTAATCAGCAATCAGCTTTATGGAAGCTATAATCTGATGAGGTCGCTTTTAATAGGAGTTAAAGTGGATGTTGTTCCCTTGAACATAATTCCAAGTCTAAAAATCTGTTTCTTTTAAAAGCGAACAGTACGCGTGTCTCCTGTTATGAGGAGATTTTGCGCAAATACATTTTGGCGTTCTTTAAGTCTGCTCCATAAAGTTAAAATACCTAGAGGAATAGAGCAACAATCTCGAGCTGTCAAACGATACCGAAATTGATTCACGTCTGTGTGTAAAAATTTGTTTACGTATACGTTTACACTAGCATATTTCTGAGAGATAAATTGTCAACGTGCCGATAAGTGCCGACTGGACGTCAAACAGATGAAAAAAATTGGTTCTGCTGTCATGTATCACACGTCTCTTTTTACCACGCAGTGTTACTGATCTCTATTCCGCTAAGTATATTAACTTTATGGTATGCTCTCATGTCTAAGTGGTTATCCTCTCTTATAACCTTATATATAGTTTACATAGTTATAACTTATAAATTAATTTTCATTCCACATGAACGAATCGATTAGACCTAATTACAGTAGAGGTCGAATTTTGTCTCTACTTGTCGTGAGGATGTTAGCTACAGGCAGGCCATTGAAATTATATTATTGTAGCTATTTCGATGTCATCCATACTAATATTATAAATGCGAAAGTGTGTCTGTCTGTCTGTCTGTTACCTCTTCACGCCCAAACCGCTAAACCGATTTTGCTGAAATTTGGTATAGATACCTTGAGTCCCGGGAAAGGACATAGGATAGGTACTTTTCATCCCGCAAAAATGTACGGTTCCCGCGCGATAAACTAATTTTGGCGCAACGGAGTTGCGGGCATCATCTAGTGTAGTATAACTACTAGTTCATTTTCTTTGTAGCAATCAGCAATGAACTTTCAACTACTTACATGTTTTTTTCTTCATAAAATGGCATGTTAGAACAAAAGGACCCTAACGTCTTGGTATCAGTGATGTTACAAGTGCTTGTTATGTAAATGTACTGGCGAGGTATGTCCAGTGATGTGGAACAACAATACAGTTGCGTCACGCAGAACCCACCACAGGACGCGGCAAACGGACTAGTTTCACGGGGAAACACGATCAGTATCACTATGGCTGTAGTGAATCTTAGACTACGTAGTCTACTGTTTTATAGGAAACACAACTGCCATCAATGTATTGGCTCTCAGACTACGGTATTTGGAAAACACGATCAGCATCACCATGGCTTAGCCATTTTCCCCATGGGGAACAAGATCGTCATCACTATGGGCTGTAGATGATTAATTATGACTTTGTCATCATCACTTAAGCTGTAGATGATGGGTGATGATACGGAAAGCCTAATCCAGTTAGATTGAGACATCGTCATGCACTCCCGTGCATACATAAGAATGTACAAAACGAGTGCGAGTGCTGCGTCAGTTCGACCGGACTTGATCAGCCTCTTTGTATAATATGACGCTCTGGTAACTAGCCTTTCCTGTGTCAAGTCAAGTGATCAACCTGCATTGTCAAATGAGAATGGAACCTATATTATGACCTCCGAATCAGAAGCAAACTAAGCCACTCAATAAGCGAGTATTAGCACAAAGTGCTGGTTAGTTTAATGATCCGGCTTGCCCTTTCATGCTAAACCATATAACTCGTCTAAATGTATTTATTAGAGAAATATAACCACTGAATTAACTTGTTACTGACGCTAACCGATAGAGCCGATAAAGTGTGAGTCGGTCTCGCGAACGAAATGTTCCGTAGAAATGAAAAGTTATCCCATTTATTGGTTTCTTGCTTGGACTTTAAAGCCTGTAATTGACGCTTCATCTATACGTATAATAAAACTGTAGAAATGAGAATTCTGTACATTAAAGATATTCAAAAAATAATAAGCGGGGGGTGTCACTACATCGCTATAGAAGCCAAAACTGTGGTTAGTTTTTTGTGTGTCTGTCTGTCTGTATGTTTGTTCCACTATCACACGAAAACTACTGATCCGATTTTAATGCGGTTTTCGCAGATATATTTGTCTTTTTCTAACTTAATATCTGGTGTATAAAAAATTATCCCCCCACCCCTCTAAGGGGACAAAAGAGGGGGTCAGATTTTGTATCAAACTTTTTCTTCAATGGACTTACTTCATATTATTAACTGTGTTTTCCAACTTAACATCTGGTGTATAAAATTTTTCCCCCCACCCCTCTTAGGGGACAAAAGAGGGGGTAAGATATTGTATCAACTGATAAAGTAGAAATACTTTAAATGGCAAAACATCGTTTGCCGGGACAGCTAGTTTTTAATATTTTTGTTGCTGAGCTATAAAAGATATCTTCATTCACAATCATTTTATTTAATACTTTAAAGCCTGACAGATAAACAGACAGACAAGCAAGAATTCAGTAATTGGGATCCATTTTTTTGGGTACGGAACCCTAAAAAGTGATTGATGATAATGTATAAATGATGGTGTTGCCCAATACGGGTCAAAGGCCGGAAAATTTCAGAAATATCAATTGCCTTATGATCTACATTGTTGCCACATAGATCTTATCGGCACATCGTTTAGGTAGCTCTAAGAAAGTAGTTATTTCGTAAAAATCTGTGTTTCCAATGTTGTTAATCTCCTTACAAAACGAAGTTTAGACATTACTTTATAGTACGTACTATCAGAGAAGTTTATTCACAAGGAGAGAGGAAGAACTTTGCTCATAAAAATACTGGTTACTTAAATTTTAAATTTTTTTTCGACCATGACAATATTTTTTGCGTAAACTTCTTCAACCGAGTAAATCGTAATATCCCAGATACAGCTAATTTTACCAATGTTTATAGATAAATGCACGTGTCTTTTTTCACACATAATACATACAGTAAAACTGTCTGTCCGTCACGGCACGTGCGCCGCGGTCAATTACTTGTATAAAGTTATCTTGTTACTGATTACAGTATTACAATTGCTCACTAACCGTTTAATTGATCATAATTGTTTTAACAAGATAAATGCTTCAGTTAAAATGCTGCTAATTTTATTGGCAGTTTTTTAAGTTTCTATTCTAAAATGTACAACATTATAATAATTTCTATGCTATTTTAATAAAATGTCGTCGACCTCATCGCACTATAATGAAAATAATTAAAATGTAATCTTAATCATTAGGCCCGAAATCTAAATTAATTATTCAAATTGTCGCAAGTCCCTGACTTATGTAAAGTGACCTTGATAAATCCACTTTTCCTTTTGTCGTTTTACTATAACGGGCATTAAGCATTAGAACCTAGTTCCAAAAGTTAAAAAAAACTAAGTTTGAAAATTAAAAAACTTGATTAGGTCATCTTATGTCTTTCTTTCTTTCTTATGTAAAAATTAGGTAAAAATGGATTTTCAAATGTGTTAGTCGCGCTAAAACTCGAAAACGGCTGAACGGATTGGGCTGATTTTAGTCTTAAAATATTCGTAGAAGTCCAGGGAAGGTTTTAAAGTGACACGAAGTTCACCAGGACAGCTAGTATAATATAATACTGCCAAAAAGTGGTTTATGCGGCGTCAGTTATTTCGATATAGTACCTATATCTGCATTTTTGGTACAAATTAATTTAACTTTATCATACCAATTTCCGCATAATTTCTTAATACAAATACTAAATACATTTATTGTAATTATAATTAATAACAATATTATATTATCTCTTTCATTAACTTAATTTATTGTTATGTCGTACCCTTAAATAACATTATTTTCCAAATCCTAGTAACTTATTAGTTTTGTTAATTCATTTTTTTAAAACACTTTGTAGACAGAAAAAGACCTTAGAGGGAACCTACAAATGACGTGTCGATAATTGGAGCAGCTAGTAGTTACTAGTTAGTGGTTAGTGGTCACGTTGTAAGTTTAATATTTATCAAGTATTAAATCTTCTCGTGCCGTATTACTTTTTAATAGGAACTAATCTCTATATTTGGTGGTAGTAAGAAATAGAACTGCCCAGAGACGTGGCAAAAAATTAGCTGCGGTGTAAAACAATTTACTACTCGACTGTTTGTTTCTGAAGTAACTAGCGTACATAAGTAAATCGACTTGGATGAAAATAGCATATAAGGCTAGATGTCGCCCGCAACTGTATTTTGTAGTAAAATTAATCTTTTGTTCTTTCCCGAGTCTCAAAGTATCTCCAATTCAATACTAAATCTTACTAAACTAAATATTGAATTAGTTCCACAGATGAATTTCTATGAAAAAATCTTGATCTATATCAAGGCCTCTTCACCAGCAAACCTGGATAGCTACGCCCCTTTAAGTTATTCATTTGGGTAGCATCTAAAAAAAAGTGTTAGAAAAATAAAATCATTGAGTTTCAGACACCTGTGAGACTTTAATTTACTTCATTTTATGTTTCCTTGGGCCGTTACACATTTAATTTTATTTCCTCTTTTAAATGATTAAAATCTAGATTTAGAACCGATAAAATGTGGCTCGATAGTTTTAAATAATTTTGCAACAGAACTTAGTTTAATTTGAATATTTTGGAATAAACTATTATGAATTGATTTAGACATATGTATCTCAACATAGTTTTAACAGCTGTGTAACAAAAGTCCATAGCTGATCATATAACCTCTCTCTTTTTTGGAAGTCAGTTAAAAATATTTTTAACAATATATAACTATAAAGTAACACCTTTTTCATCCTCCAAGACATAGATATACATTGGCCTATTCTTACTCATGATCTAATCACATATCCGGGTATAAAATTAAAAAACATCGAATAAAATTGACTCGAATAAGGTGTTAATGCTTATTAATGATACATTTATTATTCAAATCACCTATTTCGCGTTTTTCCATGATTTATATTATAGTTTATTACCTTGTAGGCCCGCCCCAAATTTGGACGTAAAATTTTGATTTGCGTTTACAGATAATTTAGTGTTTCTTATAGAAATATGGTATTATTATAATACGATAATAGGTCGATAATCATAAGTCATAACCTTGGCAGAATGCTTCGTTGTTGTTTGCTTAGAGACTAAAAAAAAACTAGAGCCATCTTTATCTATGGACAAGTTCTATTTATGGATTTCAAAATGTATTCCGATTTCAAACGACAGTTGAGGGGTCACACGGCTAATTATATTCGAATTGAGAGCAACTCAAATTGCGGTAATGCACGCGAACGGAAAACGCTCAGCAACTAGCCGGCAACTGAGACAAGCGGAGCGGGTAGCGAAAAGCGACGTTTTTAGCTTTGGGGGAGGAGTACTAATAAGAGTTAGGGCAAATTTCAATGGATCTATGTAATTGTTGCCAATTAATTTAAGTAGACTGAAAACGTATTCGAATGATAAACAAATATTTTTAACATTTTTGTGATTTGTGCAACGTCTCATGAACGCAGAACGACCTATACCTACTTTAAATATGCTGACCAATTTTAAATTAGCTGATTATTTCAATTAGTGTAAGCGCTCACTTAAGATACAATTGTTTTAAGACAAACGCATTTTCATATGTTTTGCATAGAAATAATTTTTCTTAAGACTGTCATGTCTCAAGTGAGGGCCAGTCCTTGATCCGCTGTCCGCTCGTCCGTGGCGCGGGTCTTAAATAAATCATGGCCACTAATTTGTTTTTAAAGGTTTTGTGCTATCTGCGTGTGTAATCGTATTGTGTGGAGACAAGCGCCGGCACATAGACATACAAATATAGATCCCACCTCATAAACTAACTTGAACTGAAAAAACTAAACAATTTTGTTCAAATTATTTTACAAACGGAAACTTACGGGCGTATTAAGATGCACAACCTTAACACTAAACTAAAATTTTATGTAATGAAGTGATCACGGCATAAATCAATGTCATAATTTTTTTAGTTTATTTGAGTCAACAAACAGTAACCAAAGTACATATTTCCAAAAAGAGTTACATACTGATTAATCTTAATAACTATGGTACCAACTACGTTAATCACATATAATTGTTAATATCATTATAAAAGACAAGTTGTGTCTGTCTATCCACAGAATCAAAACATCGTTGTGTCTATCTACCTGTCAATAACCTGTCAATTCTGCTCCTGGCGCTGAAATAATTTGGATAAATGAAAAGTGATACTTTGAATCCTGGCAAAGGATATAAGTAGGATAGTTTTTTATCCCTTCACAACTTGAGGTATCCACGCGATAAACTTTCTGAGTATCTAAATTAAATTGCAGGTCTTCTCATCTCTTATTCTAATATAAATCTAAAAAAATCTACTTATTAACTTCGAGTACCTTAGCTCAATTCCTACACGATTCTGTTTCCTTAAAAAGCTTTGAATTTTTCGTGCAGCATCTACACGTATATATCTGTGGTGCTTTTGTCCATTGTGGGGCGGCGGTAGTCAAAGCCGCCGGCGTAATTTGTCACAAACAAAACAAAATGGCCGACAATACTAATTGGAGGAGCTCAGCTGCAGATTAAATACGATTAATGATACCGTTTGTATTGAAACTATTTGCATAGGGAGGTATTAATAAAATCAAGTTGCTTCTTACGCGGTAGGCGATACATATTATAATTAATACTCAATTAATACTCGTAATTTATACGCAGTGTATTTTTAGGTCCAAGCTGGAGCTGGAGCTAAATACCTCTCTGGTTGTCTATATATAGTACAAAAGTGCTCTTGGCTCCAGACTGTGACTTTAGTGATGCATTAATTAAAATTCCATACAATATGTTTGCTCCGAATTCCAAACATTGGAATTAATGAAATTACCTTGTCAATATGTAGTTATTTGGATTTTGACTAGCTATATCTATATAATTTCGATATCCAATTTAATAGAATCCAATCATAAATATTTATTATAGTACAGGGTCAAGTGGTTAAGTACTATGATTTAGCGACGTTAGAATTTTTTATTTCTAACGTCGTTGCCGAAATTATCGAATGCTACGACTTGAATTACATATTAGTAAATTATATTACGCACCTAGGATAGGCATATAAGAAATGTTTCGCCTCAGCCAACAATTACAATATGTGATCTGAGGCTTTCTTATTTACTGGCCATAGTGCGTATATTATTTTCTTATCGACGCGACGGAGCTCAGAGGCGGAAAACGGCAACATCGGTAAGCGCAGCCCGACGAAAGTTGACGTTTTCCACCCGGAGGTGCGAAAATATTATTAAATCCGGTTCATCTTAGTACCCTGATCTGTCAGCGTGCTCAGTATAAAATTAAATTAGAACAAGCATACCAACATGTGGATAGCAATAATTAACATCAGACCCGTCCGCCACGTGGGATGGGGTCACGACTCACGACACGTGTTAACGGATAATTAGACAGATAATTATCATTATCATTAAACTATAATTATGTTTGTTAACTGGGTTGTGTTTCAAATTGGCTTAGTGAAAAAAAGAAGATTTGATTTATAAAATATATAATACAAGTCTTTGCCCAGCTTTACCTGCATAAAATTCAAGACTGGTAAGTATGTAAACTTTTATTCCCTATTAAACTCTCTTGAGGTCAGATAACATTGCATCGCCTCTCGTCGATTGTTTTATAGACAGAAGACATTAACAGATTAACAAGTACTAAAACAGATAGACTTTGCTGTATATTTCAATCGAATTAAATACAAAACTCTAAATTGAGCCAACCGCAATCAGATTTAATGATTAGTTAATTAAATTAAATGTTCGACTAATGGTGGGTTGCATCACTTGCACCAACTTACTTTAATTACAATGTAATAACAAAATGTCAAATGAACTGTCAAATCTCCAGTTAAAGTCAATAATGGACGCCAAATTTGACGATAACCTCAACCTTAACTGTAACAACGCCTCTTGTTCAACCCACCCTTAAATATAAGGAGTTTTGAATATCTAAATATCGATACTTCCATACTAATATTATAAATACGAAAGTGTGTCTGTCTGTCTGTCTGTCTGTCTGTTACCTCTTCACGTTCGAACCGCTTAACCGATTTTGCTGAAATTTGGCATGGAGATTCTTTGAGTCCAGAGAAAAGACATAGGATAGTTTTTATCCCGGAAAAATGTACGGCTCCCGCGCGATAAACGAATTTTGGCGCAACGAAGTTGCGGGTGTCATCTAGTTATCTACATAGTTAAGTAAAGTAATGATTAAATCTCTTTAAGTGTGGCTTTAAAACGCGTAAGCAGAACTCAAAGCCATTTTGACATTAGCGCTGACTATGGATTTGGCCGGACTAATATAACATTGTATCGAGTATTTATGGTGTTGGCATCATTTCGTGTTTCGAATGACAACGACTCGCTCCAGTAATCGTGTGCCAACTGTTGCCAATATTGCTCAATTGTCAGAGGACTCTCGACCTTAACATCGACGCCGTAAGGTCGAGCGGTTAAGGGATAGCTAACAATTAACCCCCGTATCGAATGGTATTGCATTGTATCGATTAATTTGAATTCGCTCCTGTTTTTTTCTTTATTAATTATACAAGACGATAAAAATACAGTCAAAGAATTTATTTTAACTTTGTGGGGTTCAATTTTATTCGTTTCGATATATTCGAGCTGACATTCGAGATGCGAAAATTGAGCCGCAGATGTATAACCTCTAAAAATTTACAGAATTATGTAAATCTTCAAAACGTTTGGAAGTTGAAATGGAGTTTATTACATTCATTTTACAAGAACAATAATTTCCCATCTATGTCCTCTCCCGGGACTCAAAATATCTTCGTACTAAATTTCAGCAAAATCGGTTAAGCTGTTTGGGTGTTAGAAGGCAACAGACAGACAGATTGACACACATTTGCATTTGTAATATTAGTACTTATGGATTATTTTAGAAAAAAAAACCTTTGCTAAATCATTTTCGCCACATACTATGATGATAAACGCCATATTATCTATAACATCCGTATCAGGTGTCACGGTCCACACCTACATGTAATTTATAGCTCATTGGCTGATACAGTATCAATATTGACCAATCACATAACACCGCAGATCTGTCGTTTGATTGTTATTTTAAATATAAGGATGTGAACCAATGTGAACACAAAGCGTGCTTTAAGATGACTCGCGCTTATGAGACGCTTCGTCTAATATGAAAAATGACAAAATTTGTGTTAATTATTTTCTCACTAGACCTCGTGATTTGGACTAACTAGAATGTCCTCTGAAGTACATTTAAAACGCTTTGTATCCCATTATGTGTCCCTTAAGTTGATTTCACTGTAAAAGTAGCAGCGCTGTTAATTATTTTATAGGAAAATTCATGCCGTTGCGTTGGGGCAATAACACAACCTAAGCCTAAAGTATTATCACTTTGTTTCTTACACTCTACATGCTGCATAAGCATGGGCGTACCGACCTACGGCGTACCCCCCCCCCCCCTGGAAGGTAAAATAAACGTCAATTTTCCTGGAAAGTAAAAAAATTCTAAACGTGTTATCTACTCTGCGTAAAATGATGTGTTGGAAACAAAATATCTTTTAAGGCCCAGGCAGTTCGAAAAGACTAATTTTTAGGCTTCCAGTATGAAGAAATTATGTGGAATTTTCTTACACCAAAATTAACGTAGACTCAAAAAGGAACAAAGTAAAAAAATAACCGAACATAATATTGAAAAATGGCATGGTAATTCTGTAAAAAAATCTTGAATATCAATATAAAAATACACTTCAAATTCGAATATCTCGTAATTTTCAATGACAATGATATGTATTTTTTTACAAAAAAGGATAGCTTTTTTATATTTCTAAGGAAATAACGGAATAGTTTTTTAATAAATGATTCGGTCATTAATAAAATAAAATGTATAATTTTCTCCTATTTCGCCCTATCACGAACGCGGCGAGCGTCGTAACCGCCACTGTACAATGCGCGTTGATATGAATGTTATTTTAATGTCCTTTACGTCGATATTCGCACTGACAGACATCGACCTACAAATTTTAGGGACAGCTTTGCGTTAAGGCGGGGATTAATCTCAATCCAAAACGATAACCCTGCACACAACCAAAGACCAAGCGTATACGCATCGCAATAAGATTCATTTTAGGGGCGGATCTTCTCTATTTTTCATGTTTATTTAAAATATATTTGGAAATAAATATTAAGAAACAAAATTGTTCGGTTTAGAATTTTTTAATATATATTTACTAACAATATTCAAATAAAAAAGTATTAGTAGTAGTAATATCCTGGTTAATAATAATTATATTTCGATGACAAAGATATTAATTGTCGGAGATGAGTTTGTAAATTAATTACAGCGAAAGTATTATGTTTTATTAAAATGTTTATGGTTTAAAAGCTTTTGAATATTGTGCTTTATATCTCATATTTTTTTACATTGCCTTATTATATTGAAACTAGGTAGGAGAGTCACAAAATAACAAAATGGGCTTGCTCCTCGCCTTAAGTCGGCAGATCGATAAAAGATTACAATATACCAGACCGAATATCATGGTTTATATACCTGTACCCAGGACTACCGCGTGGGGGGGGGGGGGTGCAAGGCCATGCTGCCCCCCCTAGCTGAAATCCTGGGTACGCCCATGACTGCATAAGTAAACCCTTAATTGGATACTACCGGAATCTATCTGTGCGTCAGGCTAGGGGCATGGGCGCCGGCAGAAATAATTTCCAAGGGGTGCAGAATGCAGATTTTAATTTTCTTTCTTTTCTTTTTACTTTTTACGAACAACAGTGACTGTCTATTTACGTCAACAGAATACATTTAGCCCCGAAACATTACGAACTATCTTTGTATGGCATGGTAATAGGGTTGCAGATGGTTTTATTTCAATAATTCCTGTTGATCCCGAGATTCCCAAAGGGTGCAAGTGCACCCCCTGGCACCCCCCTGCCGGCGCCCATGGCTAGGGGCACTTTTCAATAATGCGAAGAAAAAACAAAATTAAAAAAAAATTCAACGTTTCAACTTTCGCTCTACTGCTCCATAACGATGATCGCTACATCCTTATACCAGGAATTTCGTTATCCGAAGTTCATCTGTAAAAATTAGTTCGAATACCGAAGATCGGTATCGGTATCAGGAGCACGAGTTGTAATGCCAGCCGCAATCACAACAACACCCGGGTCACCGCTTCTGGATGTAAACGAGAACTGACGCGTGCGCATTCCGACTAACACAGTGGATTTTGAACCCTAATACGAGGTGATTAGAGTTCATTTTAGGTGAGGTAGGAATCATTTTAAGTTCATTTTAGATAGATATGACGCACGCTGACAAAACATCGGAATTACAACCCTATTGATAACGCATTAGATTTGATTTTAATATGTACGGGAGTTGGTATAAAGCGTGCGTTTTGTTGTACGTCCGTTCTGAAATCTACCCTATTCTTTTAAGTTTAAAGTTCAATTTTATTTTGCAAATTGAATCCGACGCGTGTGTCCATCAAATAAATTTTTGATATCGACTCTATTCCTTTTCTATTAAAGTATATTTTGACTCGTAGGGTCAGTGACGGGTCAGAAGACGTTCTCACGCTTGTCCACGTCAGTTTAATTGTCAAAATTCGGACAGGCAACATACAATTTGTCAATCTGACGTGTTAGGAATAGGTTTGCCCCGCGGCGATGACTGCTGTCCTCATTCCGATATTGTTTTAGAAAAAAAGGCTTTCGTTTGTTTGACGGACGATGGGTGGATCAAAACTATTTCAAGTAACGTAGAACGTCGGCTGGGTTTGACATACATATTCTGATTTTATTCCTTTACATAATACTGATCAAGTACGTACATACAAAGGTTATTTATTTCCAATAACAAGTATGGAAATACACAATCCTCTAACGCGGTCGCGTAAAATTGACATGCGATCAAGCGTCAATAAGCACCTTGCGACAAGACAATAGTTTCGTTACTGTTGTGTAACTAAGCCCGGGTTAACAATAACTAAGACTTCGTTAATAACTCCGTAATGCCTTAATGGTTAACCATCAAAGTCTGATGGAAAAGGTAATGTCAAAGCATTACCCTCGTGTCTCGACCCGCCAGACTTTATTGTGCTCGTAAACGGAACCATAAAACATAAATGCCCATAAAATATGATCATAACATTTACTTTGCGAAATACCAAGGACATGTAGAGCAGACTTTGTTTAGATTTTATTTGATTGGAACTTAGAAATAAAAATCAACCACTTTTATAGAAATCTTGATGGGTCATTGGCATGAAATTAAGTAAGTTATATTTTAATTTGTAGATCTACTGATTTTAAATGCCATAATCACAGGGACATGGATACGATACAAATCAGCTGTCAATAGGTTAGACACAATCATTAGTTTTCATTTACTAACATTTAAAAGACATTGACAGGTTTGAAAGTACGTCTGTAACACTTTACAACATGGCGCTAGTTCTGATTTTGGCCACACGCCAAAAGATCCTTCTGAGTTCTGGAGCTGTATCTGGCATTATATTATTTAATTTCTTTATTACAATATTGAATTAAATTAGATCAGATTTCAGAACATAGTATATTAACACTAAATAGTTGATATTTCAAAGTGTTTTAGTTTCTATCTACGATGCCTCATCACTTTGTTTTAGATCATTACTTCACTTTAGTACACCTTCAGAGACATGTAATATAATAAAATATGGTGATTAAAATGGCGGACAATATTGATAAGAGATAATGTGTGGCGTAAATCTAAGTCGTGGCACTATGTGGCATAGTGCGGTAGGTAGATGCCATAATTTTAATATCCCATTTACGAGCATCTAATGGCGATGCGCTTAGGGCTTTGTTTATGTCTCTTACAATGTAAGTTACAGGTTACACGGTCAAATTTTCTTCAATCTGATTGACGGAATATTGATGGCTATAAAAAATTAATATTTAAAATATGATCAATCCACTTTACCGGATTGATAGATCAGATTGATGAAAATTTGACCGTCTAACCTGTGTGTAACGTATGGAAAAATCTATTGATGAAGAATTGTATAATTAGCACAGTATTTAAAGCAAGAGGGATTGTTTTGGTTGAGGATATACCTTTTGTATTGGTCATTTTTCCACGAGTATATGATAGTACTGATGAAAAATTAACCTTACATAGTTCTAGTAGGCTAGTTCTATAGTGGTAAAAGTTAGAGCTGTCATATGATTTCATTTAGACAAGGGTAATTACTCCGTAGCGATGCGTTGCGATGCCGCATCTACCTACTTCAATATTTTCTTGTGTACTTACTTTTTAGTGATCTGTGGTTTACATAAAAGATGTGATTTTGGTCTTCTATTATTGGTGTAGCCGTATGTGATATGCTTATGATACAATGCTTTTTTTGCAACAGCGCAACGCAACAACACAAATTTAAAAATGCACCTACGCGTCGAGTTGCGGTCTGAATTGACCCTTAGTTGAAGATCTTACATATTTCAAAATACATGTCAGAATCGCCAGCTCATAAACATAATGAGCCTTATACGATCGGCACAAGGTCGATATTAGAAGGGCTTATTTACCAGGCGGGGTCATATCGAAATTATTGACATTGTACTCAATACCGATACTTATGTTATATCGCGACAGTATGTTAAAGTTATCTTCTGCTACCTCGTTAACATATTACAGATACAGATAGAGTACTATGTTTTTTTCTACTAGCAAATTGACTTATTGTATCTACTTCTGAAATTCATTAGGTTTTTGTTAATTTTCTGTCTGTCCTCATTTCCTTATCATGAAAGACACAATCGTAAATCAAACTTAAGATCGTAAATAAAACGAAAGAACTATAAGACTACAGACTAGAGATCAACTACGATAACATGGCGCGCCCCTCCAAATGACTGTTTCAATGTGTGTGGTCACATCCTTATGAAAGAGTTTGTATGTAGTAAGTATTCAACCAATCACAGTACACGTAATATTTCTGTTAATTTCATTTATTACCAAGATTTGTTGGTCAACTAATCATAACTAGCAGGCCTACCGCGCAAGACAACGCACTTCAAACGTTTTGACAACGCACTTCAAACGTTTTTAATTTTGGAGGGGCGCGCCATGTTATCGTAGTTGATCCCTACATAATATTTACGGCTTCTATAACTCTTCCTGTAGAAATAACAACCTTTTATTTAGCTACGTATATAGTAACTAGCGACCCGCCCCGGCGTCGCACGGGCATAAAATATAGCCACTAAAAAAATGATCAAAATCGATAGCCTATGATCCTTCACGTGGTCTACTTCTTATTTTTTTATTTTTTTATTAAAAACTTTATGCACATACAAGTACAAAGGTGGACTTAATGCCTAATGGCATTATCTACCAGTCAACCTTTGGGCGATACAGGATCAAAACTGTATAGGTTCTTATCTGTGCCAAATAACATAAAAATTGCCCCAGTAGTTCGCGAGATAAGCCCTTTCAAATAATTTCCCCCGTTTTTCTCCTATTAGTCTTAGCGTGATAAAATATAGCCTATAGCCTTCCTCAATAAATGGGCTATCTAACACTGAAATAATTTTTCAAATCGGACCAGTAGTTCCTGAGATTAGCGCGTTCAAGTTAGCCCTTTCAAATAAATTTTCCAGTTTTTTCCACATTTTCCTCTATTTCTTCGCTCCTATTATATAGCCTCCGTGATAAAATATAGCCTATAACTGTCCTCGATAAATGGGCTATCTAACACTGAAAAAATCATCAAAATCTGTTGCGTAGTTTTAAAGATTAAAGGGAACAAAGGGACATGAGGGAAAAAAAGCGACTTTGTTTTATAATAAGTATAGATGTAGACAACAAACTAGTTTTTAAACCATTCTTTAGGTGGCTCCGTAGAAAGCCTACTTTATTTTAATCTACCTTACAATAATTTTATTATATTCATATATTCTATAATAATAATATATTCATAAGCTTTTGCTCTTTTCACTCCGTTCCTATATTTATTATTGATATAATGTTGTAAATAATACCATTTACCGTGGGTATAATACCTACTTAAGTTATATTTCACAGGCAAACCGGCTCAGTATTGATTATCATCCTATTATTTATTAACAATTATTAATAATGATAAATCATAAGACGGCTCAGCTGGTTGATTTATTATATTATTGGACGTTATTAATTTTTGTATTATCTCGGAAAATGCAATAGTAAATGTTCAGTCGTCTATTATGACATTTGCATTACAATTTATTCTGTTTTATGACAAAATAAAACTGACATATTTTTATAAATGAGATGTTGAGTAAAGCTAGAAACAAATAATCGCACGCATCCATAAGGGTCTATACAGACGAACTGCAATCCAACCGTAAATTGCAGTTCAAGTGCAGTTTGAATGCAGTTGACACGACTGCAATAGAACTACAAACCATTATCAACTGCATTCAAACTGCACTTGAACTGCAATTTGCGGTTGGATTGCAGTTGAAATGCGGTCCGTCTGTATAGACCCTAAGTCGCGGCACGGTTCATCCGCGGACGTCAAAGATCTGACCTATATGTCAATGGCAGACGTCTGCGGATGCAAAAACATCCGGCCAGCCAGATTATGTTCGGACGTCCGAACGCTCATGGTCGCGTCCGCGACTTATGTCAGACAATGTGCACAGTTTAGTCTATTTTGTATTGATCAGATAGAAACAAGCCGCATCCGATGAAAACATCCGCGGACGTTCGTCCGATAATTTGTTCCCAGCTATAGTCTATTTAACAGACATTACTTGTAGTCGATAATTTCTTAACAAATGTGCTGCATCCTTGAGTTCCTGCGCTATCCTTTTACTATGCATTGTAAGAATGTACTATGTACTGTAGAAAAAGTTCTACATATTATGATAGTTTTCTAAAACTGGACATCCCGTGCTAATCGTACATTTTCCCGCAATAAAAAGCATTCTATATTCATCCCTGTGGTCTACACTATGTCGGCCCAGTAGTTTCAGAGCTTATTGCGATGCAAACAAACAAACTTATCCCCTTTATAATCCATACTAATATTATAAATGCGAAAATGTGTCTGTCTGTCTGTGACCTCTTCATGCTCAAACGGCTGAACCGATTTTGCTGAAATTTGATGTGGGGATACTTTGAGTCCCGGGAAAGGACATAGGATAATTTTATCTCGGAAAAATGTACGGCTCCGGCGTGATAAACCAATTTTGGCGCAACGGAGTTGCAGCAAAATCTGTTCAGCGGTTTTGACGTGAAGAGGTAACAGACGGACAGACACACTTTCGCATTTATAATATTTGTATGGATAGATAAATACAAGATAGAATAAGGTATGGGAGAGAAGCGGTGACACGGGCGTACTACAGGGCAGAGGTCGCGCGGACGTCTTCGTATTACCTGCTCGAAGGAAAACATCGTAATATCACAAACACAAGTGTTAACTTGTATTATTCTAGTTTTTCGTACGTTTTGTGAAATGTATAGAACTATGGAACTCTTTAATTGAACAATTATTAACATTTTTAAAAATTCTATCTACTTGCTTAATGCTAATTTAGGCTGTTCATTTTCATGTAGCTTATGCTTCAAATGTCAAAAAGTCCCGAAAGCTTCGATGAGCTTCTCCCAAGCTAAATAAAACGATAAATTCAGGCTGCACAACATGGCAATGCCAATCACAGAGTAACGATTATTTTCGTGATTGAAATTATTATTTGGTCTTTTTTTGGAACTAAAATTAATATCTTTTTTCTATTATTTAATCACGAAAAGATATAACGAGCAGAGAGACTGAAACGTTAAGAATTACAATAATATAATCTACCAAAATATTTAATATACACTCGCTAAACATAACCATTTTTTTTACAATCCGATTTTTTTCAATTCATATTTATATTATTTCTAACACTTGTGTGCTCGATCACACTGGAAGCCTGTTGCAATGGCGGCTCAGTTATATGGACCATTAATATTATAATGTTGTCACACGGAAAACGGTAATGGACGACCTCTATAACGTGTAACGCATTATGAAAATTATTTATTGCAGTACATAAACGGCATTGCCGATCACAGCTCATACTAGTAGTATAGTACCTACCTACTATCAGAGAAGTTGGCAGATGGCAGACTCATCGTAAAGTCAAATCCATCCTACAGATCGAAGCTAACATTGAATTGACATACGACGACGAAATGAGGTAGGTCAGTCAACTGCCTAGGAATCAATTTCCTCGATGGTACATAGAACATGATACGCGCAGTCTTGCAAATATATCATATTTTAGCTTGCAAAAACATCGCGTACAAATTTCCGAATTAAAAATTACTCTATATGGCTCTTCTGAAATTGTATCTCCATACCAAATTTCATCATATTTTGTCTAGCGGTTTGACTGTAAAGCAGTAAGTAAACAGATAGGATAACTTTACAACTTCTACAAAAACACGAATATGTAATTAAATTATTGCAACTAAGCTGGCACCTAGACGATCAATAATTATTTTGTTATGCAATATTATTGACCGTCTAGGGTTTTTTTAACGCGCCTGCGTTTCAATCTTATTGTTAAATAAATTGTTCAATACAATAGTTCAATGATATTGCACAATAAAATTGATCGTCTTGGGGCCCACTATGGCTTATGCCTTATGGTATTTTATTTTTAATGAAAGCAGAGGAGTAAATCGTTGTAAAACTTCCCCAAATCTTTGTTTGTTAAAGTGACAGACGTACAAAAATGACGATTCCCGAATGCCACTGACATCGTGATCATACACGAGATTATTGGTTACGCAACGTCCGAGGAATGTCCAAATGAAACAATACCAAAATCGGCGCGTGATCTGCATTATGTATACAGATTACATTGATAAGGATTTTGGTGCGCCCGCGCCGCCCGACATAATAAGTTCTGATTTAAATCAAACAAAATTTAAAGGTTAAAAATAGATTTTGAGTAATCAAAATCTATTTTTAACCGTCTACCAAAAATAAGGAGGTTTAAGGTTCAAACCTTTTTTAACCGATTTTCAAACAGGAGAATAATAATTTATATTATGTTGAATTAAGATTCGATTTTCGTGTTAATGATTTAATGGGTTCAATAAGTCATTTAAACAGGCATTGATGAAATAAGCTGTTCTTTAGGTACTTTGATCGACGATCGTCTTTCTAAAAAAACATTACAATTAACAATTTATAAACCTTTATTTTAGGATGACATTAAAAGCATCATCGCGTGGTCAGAAACTAAATCAAAAACTTTTCCTCCAGTCCAGATAATGGCAAAAAGTAAAACAATGGGTTACGCAATTAATCGAAACGCCAAGGTCGGCGATCGAAACCGTACATAAACGGACGTAACCGAGCAGAACCGACCGGCCTATATCCCGCGGATGTTACTGTAACCGTAACCGTAACCACTCGCTTTCGGGCCCAAAGCCTCCAGAACCAACTACCCGTGTAAACGCTTGCTTGAGCTTTAAACAAACATAATTTGCAACACCTTATCTTAATCTGTAATGCCGCTGTTTTTATGCTTTAAATTTTAACATAGTTTTGATCATAATCTAAGTCCAGATTTAGAAAAAATTAGTAGTTTCACAAACATCAAACGATTGTTACTTGAGTTTTAACTAATCAAAACATATTTGATGTTAGTTAGGTATGATTATTTTTATTTATTTCTATTTATTGATGGGGTAATTAATTAATTTATTTTTAATTATTATTTATATAATATATTTAGTATATTTGACTTCCAATCAAAAAGACATTAAGACTAAGATCAAAATCGTATAAAAGCTTTAACAATGATCGATCTGATTTTATTATTGTCAAGTTGCATAGCTACATAAAATTTTTTTTTTATCTCCCACACTAATAGTTCATTCTCTTTCTTTCCAGTCCTTCTTCGGGCGCTCCTACAACAACCTGAACTCGATAACGGAATGCAAGAACAACGGGGAATGCGTCATCAACAAGAAGAACAGGACAGCGTGCAAGGCGTGCCGGTTACGGAAGTGTCTCATCGTAGGCATGTCCAAGTCCGGCTCCAGATACGGCCGACGGTCCAACTGGTTCAAGATCCACTGCCTACTCCAGGAGCAGCAGCAGCACTCGCAGTCGCAGTCTCCGCCCAGGGTGCCTCCTTCCCCGCATCTCGCGCCGCCGTTCCCACCTCACCTATTCCCTGGACTCGCAAGACCAAGAACCGCGGAGGAGCTTGCATTGCTCGGCTTCGATGAATACAAAGCACCCTGCTCGAGCTCCCCAGACTCGCACCGGAGCGGTCCATCTCCAAAACAGGAGGACAAGACCAGAATCAACCACTCCCGGCAACCAGAGAGACCGCTGACTCCGCCCAGAGACTTCGTGCCCATGCCGCTCCCCTTGCCCCACTTCGCGCACTCCACCTTCCTCCAGCCACCCCCGTTCAACCCGTTCGTGCCGAACCACCCCTTCCTCCTGCCACCTGGATTCCACCCGCTGTACTCCCGGCACCTATTCGAGCAGGCCGCGCTCAGACAGGTCGCGGAGAACAACAACGATCTTAGATTCGACGACCACAATAGCAGTCCGACGAAGCGGTTCTTCTACGACACCAATTTGAAACCGGAGCGGACGACACCCGCTATCCCGAGAGAGGAGGTGATCTCTGGACCGGAATTTGTACCAACACCTCCAGCGGAGAGGAGAACATCTGAGTCACCATTGCAGGAGAATCCTATGGATCTATCGGTGAAGTTGGATGGGCGGTCGAGCTCGGAGCGACGGGGGTCCGACGACAGCGAGGCGCTAGCCCCCGACAACGACGCCGACTCCCTGAGCGACCGCGCGTCCGCGAGCGAGGAGGAAGATATCTCTTTCTCGCCCATGAAGAGGCACAAACAGAACCCCCTCGACCTGACGACCAAAGTCTGACGATGACGTCACTATACAAAGTAAGGGCCAGTACGGAGGAGATTAGTGTGAATACTTAGTATCCAAATACTTAAATTAGGCACCGACCGGTGTACGAATGTTAATTTTGTAAATAATAAATTATTGTACTCTAAGTTAGGTTAGTTAGTTGGTTTTATAAAATGGATCTTGTAATATATGCTGGCGTATTAATTAAATTATTTTAGTGGTTTGATTGAAGTGTTTGATAGTTTAATGTATTGTGAATGTATAACATTTTTTACTTTCCTTGGTAAACGCTGTTAGTCTTTTATATGAGTATCTGTTACTTTGTATGTTTTAATACATAAACATTGGGACCAAATCCAAGACTTAGCTAGAACATTGCATTCCAATATTAGTATTTACAAAAGTATTTTTATATTGTTAATTAAAATCTTAGGCCAATTTGGGTGTTAGATAGACATCCTAATATAGCAAATTTTTTATAATATTGTTTCATATTTGTTAGCTGCAAAGAATGTAATATGGTGCTGTAAGAGCAATACTTTATTATACATTCCTATATTTGCTCAACTGTCCAATGTACTCAAATATACGTTCGTTCAGATTGTTTTTACCTCTAACAGGACCTTCATATCGATAGCATAAACATCAAGTTCAAAGAAACCAAGAGGAAAAATAACTGAACTGAACTATAGTCGCAACATACTCAATTGTACTATGTATATTGTATACAGTATGCTTCATTGAGCATAATATACCGTACTTACTAGAGCTGTATTAATGAAAACAAATTCCTGCGTTCTGATTGGCCGATATTGTTACGGCTGCGCAGCCATTGCTGCGTTACTGATACAGAACGACGGTGATTTGTTGTTTATCAGTGGTAAACCACTATAATATGTCTTACATTACACCTCTATATTGGTTGAATGCTTGATGGTGTGTTTAGTTACTATCAAATCATTCCACGTACAAAATAAAATAATGAAGCACTTATATTTGGTTTTATTTCTTTATTCATCCTCAGATCAAATAAAAGCAAAGAACACTAAACGACTGATTATGTTAAATTTAATTGAAGGCTGGATCGTAGCTACAAGCTATTAAATCTAAATGTACGATACTCTGCTCCACGTCAGATAGACTTATTCTGTTAAAAAGGAAGTTGCAAACAGCGTGTTGCGATGTGACAGTTTATAATGCAAGATGCTGGTTGCAATGTCATAAACTCGTATTTTTTTAAGTATTACATGAATGATCCCTGAAGCCAGCAGTCGGCAACCTATGCCTATGCATAATGAGGGCTAAATCTAGACCACAATTTAAAAAAGTTTCAACCTCTCTAATGGATGACACTAGTAAAAAGTGAGCTGGCATTTGTAAGAGAGAGTATTATAAGAGGATTCTTAAGGCTTAAGCTGTTCCTAGTATATCAGTGTTAGCGTCACTACACTCTTACCTAAATAATAACATTAATTAAGAATAGTTCGTGTGAATTAAGACATAGTATCCTCTTTTAACTGTCTTACCAGCTTACCACATTACTTAATGACTACTTTCTTAAGCAATAAAGGGTACTTAGGTACCAATTACTAGTATTAGCAAACTGTGCTATAATAAACCAATTCCAAATTTTACGAACGCTGAATCGCAACTTAATTATTGTTAATTTGTGTTAACGAGACGTTAAGCTCTAATAAGGGAAGGCTGTTATGGTTTATGAGTCTAAATTGAGTTGTTAAATGGTCATTTAGTAGACCATTATGGTTTTGAAATGGTGCCTTTTGATGTATTAATTAAAAAATTGAATATTCAATAACGTTGGGCACTTCATTGTGTTAACTTTGGTACTGGTCTAAAGCTTCGATGAAAAACACTGCTGTTCTAAAAAACTTGAGAGGTATCAAGGGACACCCGAATGGAACGAAGTTATTTCTTATATTCAAAAAACTTGCATATGTCGCAGTCATCTGGTTCAATCTGCGATTCGATTGAATGACTAGCGCATTCATTGAATGACACCATTCAATTGAATGACTCGGCCGAACGTCGATTGAACGATCGTCCCTCAACGTTCAACTAGTTAGCGATCTGTAGCATAGCGTTTTGAAGATAACGGACATGAAATCAGTTAGGTAATTGAGCGTATTTCATTTTCTTCCTACTGCGGAGCTAATAGTCGCTAAAACAAATATGGCGTCAAACAGCTCGCACAGCTGATAGCACTATGTTGATATTTTATCGATTAAATGTACATTAAAGAGCTTTATTTGTAATAATTATTAAAATAATATGAAAGCGTGGATGTACTATCAGAGAAGTTGATTCCTATGCAGACGGCGGATCTAAGTAATTTGGTCGCGTTACGTCAAACCCAGCCGACCGATCACAGCTAACATTGAATTGACATAAGCCGACCACATGACTTAGGGCCGCCATCTACATAGGAATCAACTTCCCTGATAGTACCTATAACTACCCCATCAACGGCTACTTGAAAAAAAATATAGCATTCCATTTAACGACTTCGCTATATGACTTTTGGTCAAGACGTTAAACGTTACAGTTAACGTCTTGACGAGCTGTCCTTTAGTCATTCAATTGAATGGTGTCATTCAATGAATGCGCTAGTCATTCGATCGAATCGCAGATTAAATCAGATGACTGCGACATATACATTTTATACACTCATAAAAATGATTAAAAGAAAAACGCCATCTATTGACGCCCAAGAAGTTTTTACTACTGAAAAATGTTGGTCCTTAGTGGACTTCCTCAGTCGATAGAGGAATTTCTGCACAACGGACTTGCAGACAGCATCTAGTTTAGCATTTACTCTGATTTAAAATAGATTAAGAGCCATCGACAAGCCTCTGGCACCAGTAAGCAGAATTCGTAGTACTACTCTTTATTCAAAGGCTGGTAATGATCGCGCTACTACAACTGCAATAAGTCAGCATTGACAATAGAAACGATATAAGCACTTTGACCTACCCTCAGGTCCCGAGTGATGTGCCTTTTTGGAATAAAATAATGTTAGATACATAGAATTATAACCTACTAGCTGTTGCCCACGACTTCGTCCGCGTTAGCATAGTATAATAACGGAGATGGGTTTCATGTTCCTAACTTAAGAAATGACGGACTTTCATTCAAACTTTCAACCCCTATTTCACCCCCTTCGGGGTAAAATTTTCAAAATTCCTTCCTTAGTGGGTGTCTACATAAAACAACCCTACTCACCAAATTTCGTGGCTGTAACTTTAATAGTTTTTGCTCAGCGATGATGAATCAGTCAGTCAGTCAGTCAGGACATGTAATTTTATAAGTATAGATTGACATCGTCGGTTAGATATCGTATTCTTATTTCTTTGGACGATTGGGCGATTGCGCCATTTATCCAATATATAAAAATAAGTCGGGTTTTTCTTCCTGACGCTATAACTCCAGAACGCACGAACCGATTTCCACAACTTTGCTTTCGTTGGAAAGGTCTCGGGCTCCGTGAGGTTTATTGAAAAAAAATCAGAAAAAACTTCAAGAGAAAAATTATAAATGTGAAAGTATCTCTGTCTGTCTGTTCCAAAAACGCGGATGGAGTCGCGGGCAACAGCTAGTTACTTCTATTCTTTGATCTAGTGATCGCCGCGCAACCGGATTTGTCCCCAACCGTACACCTCTGACATGCAGCCCATGGGCCATCTCATTTGGCGGTGCGATGGGCGATGGTCGCGGCGCGTGTGAGCGGCGTGCCTTGACCCGCGATGCATATCACACGGATGTATGGCTACTAGATGTAAAGTATTTAAATTTTAAAGTTCACCTTACAACTTTGGATTATCTAAAAAAACTATAAGGTAAGTTGATGGTAAGAGAAGATAAACAATAATTAATAATGAAAAGATTGACGACCCGATTTACTATTATACCTACTTTCATATTTGGTCCTTAGTACGAAAATGTTATTACCAATCGTTAGCTTTGACGCTTTGGTACGAAGAATTACATTATGTACTTTAAAGGATGAAAACAATAAGTAATTGAAATGGTGCTAAGTTTATTAAATAACTGTAAAGAAAATCTTAATTATACATAAACATTTTCTAAAGCAAGATGCGCTTCTTCTTTATTATTACTTAATTTTAAAATTACTTAAAACACCATTAAAAAAGATAACGAAATAAAGAACTAGAATCAGTGTCAATAAATTTAGTTCGGTATATCGATTCGTGTGTTCCTGATAATGGTATTATCTTGATGATATTCAAGAGATTAAAAAATACGAGTTGAATAAACCACCCAAGTTTTGGAAAGTAGAAATAGATCACATACATAATATAATATATATGGGATATCTATTTGGACTCTCCAAAACTTTGTGTAGTAATTAACAATACGTATATTATACATTAGTAAACTGAGTTTCTTTAGTCACTTACATAATACGAGTTGTCAAGTATATAATACTATTCTGAAGAAAATGTATTTTAATAAAATAATTTTTCTTTTTTTTTTTTTTTATATCTATGGACGCTTCACACCACGTCAGTCTGGCCCCGTGCTAAGTACCTAAAGGACTTGTGTTACAGGTACCAGACAACGGAAATATATTTAATACTTTTATACTTTACATATATTTAAGATTTTTATTATATCATACACATATTTAATACACATCCAGACCCGGGAACATTGAAAACTTTTTGTTCCGCCGGCGGGATTCGAACCCGCGACCCCCGGCTTGAGCGTCCAACGCGCTTACGACTGAGCCACAGAGGTCGTCAAATATGTTCAATATGTCAAAATATGTTCATTTTAAAAAATCTGCGTCCTACAATAGCGGTTAATGTGACCTTTGTCTTGTCTAAAATTACAAATATCAATTCTCGTTGCTAGATAGTCTTTTAAATACTATACAAATCATAATAATAGTAAAAAACAATATAAAGCTACTTTGAATCAAAGAAAAATATCCGTATTTTTACAACTAGGCAAGATCTAGTTGTGAAAATACAGAGTTTAAATAAGTAAAACCTTTTAACAAGTTAAAACACTCAGTTTCAAAACTAGAGATATTTCTTGGGTTCCTATCTAGTGACTTGTATATCTTTACACCTGTATAACGCAAGTAACATGTTGTGTAACAGTAGTTCACAATAACCCGCACTCTGCATACGTAAACATTAGACAAATATAAACCTATATCTGGCTTAATCGATTCATTACCTTTGCCTAGCTTTCCAATAAATAGTAATTATACACAATATCAACAAAGTTATAAGTTCTTATAAGTTCTTAAAGAACTTGTGTTTCAGATTCTGGCAACGGAAATAATTTAATAGTTGAGTAATTTTATATTGAGTTTTTTTTAATTGGATAATGTAGTTACTAGTTAGTGAGTGCAGACTGCAGTTATAGTTAGCGTATAGACGTTATCTAATTAAATTTAATAATATTAAAACTAATATATAATAGTAAATTGAATAATAGCAAAATTCGTTGCAATTGCACAGAGCAAAAGACATCAACGCGCTTAAAGCTTTACTAGCTATTTGACCGAGCTTTGCTCGGTATTCGATAAAACACGAATAAAATGACATTTTCTAAAAATGATTCCTAGCTAGATCGATTTAACGCCCCCGAAACCCCCTATATATACTAAATTTAATGAAAATCATTGGAGCTCCGATTCGATTTGATTCTATATATATATATATATATATATATATATATATATATATATATATATATATATGTGTGTGTGTGTGTGTGTGTGTGTTACTGTAAAAGCTCGAGATTTTCTAGTAAAACCTAAGATCTACCAATTCCTAATGGTAAATGTCCGAAAAGGTTTGCGATACGAACTTTTCCCACCATATAGTTGGTAAATCTTAGGATTTACGTTAAAGGCCAAAACAAATTTGGGCCAATTTTCGCCGATTAAAAGGATGTACATGTCTTATAACAGTTTGTCAAATACTACGGATACTTGTATCTTCTCAAATAAATTGGCTAAGTTTAAAAAAATAATTGTTGCTTTGTCGCGTTAGGTGTAGATGATGTTTCACATTTAAGCTACATACAATTTTTGTATTGTTTTTGTGTTAACCCTTCTCTGTTCGTTTCTCTCTCACATTGTGGTTTGTTTAAATATGAAATTATTATTTATTTGTTGCCATTTTAGATTCATCATAGTAATTATTAAATCTTAAGATAATGTGTGTAAGATTTGTGCATGTAGAACTACAATTTAGGATACATTAATGTTTATTCTACAATTGTATGTTTTCTATGTCAAGATCTTTTCTGATGTATTTCCTTGTTGGTGTGTCAAATAAATAAAATAAAAATAAAGGCACGGTATATGTTGAAAAAAACGTCAAAGTGCGAGTCGGACTAGCGCACGAAGGGTGCGGCCGTGCCGTTATAGATCAAAAACAGGCCAGAAATTGTATTTGGTATGGAAGGCCCCCTGATATATTTATTTTATTTTAATATTATTATTAATTATTAAAGTCGTATTAACCATGGGAGAGCCATGCTTCGGCACGAATGGGCCGACTCGACCGGAGAAATACCACGGCTCACAGAAAACCCTTGCGCTGTGTTTCGCTGAGTGAGTGAATTTACCGGAGGCACAATCCTTTAGCTTTACCATATTCCCTTCCTTACCCTCCACTACCCCTATTATCCCTCTTAAAAGGCCGGCAACGCACATGCAGCTCTTCTGAAGTTGCGAGTGTCCATGGGTAACGGAAGTTGCTTTCCATCATTGCCCCCTTATTTTATGAAAGAAGCACACGTAAGGACTTTGTGAAAATTTCAAGCGCCTACCTGTTGCCATATTATTGATTACGAGCAAAAAAGCCCAAAAAATATATTATATTCAGAGATATTTAGAGACGTTGTATGTAATAATAATATGTTGTATAAAATAATTTAAATAGGTAAAATAATTTTAATAGTCCGTATACGAAATTTTGCCGATGAACACGAAATTGCAAAGGTTCGGTACAGAAATATTATTAGGTTTTTTCCCCTTATTAGACTTAAAAAATATATATTAATTTTTAGATTTAAAATATGTTTAAGTGCGGAAAGCCGACTCGAACCTTGCGGCGAGTAATATAATGTGAGATTTAGGTTGTTTTGAATCGTGTTTTTTGGCACAATTTGTTTTTTTTTCTTTTTTCTCGAATTAGATAGAATTTTATCTATAGATTATTTCTGTCGTTTTCTTTTTATGAATTACAGCTCCAAGTTGCCGAAATTAACAGCAATTCTTTGCCCACTTTCTCTAAAATTTTGCCGAGTTACATATTTTTTTACTCAACTATTTCATATTAAAGTTGTAAAAAGTAATTCCAACATTTCTCAACAGTACATTGTATTTTTTCATACCGTTAAGACGTCAATACAATCCATAAACAGGTGATATTCTAAAGCTTTTACAGCAAAAATCACAAAACTGTCGCGGGCTTGAGTTGGATTATTTAAAAATACTTTAAAAAAAACCAAAAAATTAGATTATAATTGAAATGATCTTACATGTTGTGCATTAAAACTTATATAAATACTGTATTTTAACAGTTAAATCACGTCTGTTAAATCAGCGAAATCGGCAAATTTCGTATACGGACCCTTAATATTACTTACTACTATCGTATATAATAACAAAACACTAAACAGGTAGATACATAGTTATGTACCTACCTGTTTTGGTCAATACTTCATGAAGATAAATAATTAAGAATTCTCACTGTTTTATTCCTAAAACCAACATTTACTAGTTGACAGTAGTAAAACGTAGCATATACCGAATTTTAATGGTAAATGTTCGAAAAAATCGTTGTATTTTTAGAATTACTTACATTTACCAACTCGTGTCGGTAAATCCTAAGAGTTACACTTAAATCTTAAGATTTACCGAAGTTCGAGCTTTTACAGTAACATATATATATATATATATATATAATATCTATGGACGCTTCACACCACGTCAGTCTGGCCCCGTGCTAAGTACCTGAAGGACTTGTGTTACAAGTACCAGACAACGGAAATATATTTAATACTTTTATACTATACATATATTTAAGATTTTTATTATATTATACACATATTTAATACACATCCAGACCCGGGAACATTGAAAAACTTTTTGTTCCGTCGGCGGGATTCGAACCCGCGACCCCCGGCTTGAGCCACACACTCAACCAATTGAGCCACAGAGGTCGTCAAATAATATTCAGTCGTCAAATAATTGCTCGTTTAAAGATATGAGATAAAACGGCGCACAATATTATGTTCTATTATAAGGCTTTTTACAACCGAAAGGAGCTTGTCAACGGCAGTCGCTGGATTTTTTATAGGTTTTTTTACACTAGTCGACGGCAGTCGACGCATGCCGTTAGTCTGTAAGCGTTATACGTAGGTACCATGTAAGTTGTTTTAAACTGGCTGAAACTGTTCCAACGCACGTGGTTTCGTTACTCTTTTTAAATCTTTTTATTAATATAAAACACATATTATATTAATAACGTAATGTACTGAGTTATGAAAGTATCACCTATTGAAAACCATATTTTTGGTACAAAGTTGTATTAACTGAGCCATCGTTGCGAGTCAGGAGTGTATTTAAATTGCAATCCATTTAACTAGATAATTACGTTTATTGCAGGTTAATCGTATAAACATATAACGTATACCGCGATAAACTTCCCTATAACCATTCGCGGAACCGAAAATATATTTATTAGGACTAGTAATTGACGCCCGCAACTCCGTTGCGCCAAAATTCGTTCATCGCGCGGGAACCGAACATTTTTCCGGTATCCATTCCAAAAAGTATCCTATGTCCTTTCCTGGGACTCAAAGTATCCCCATACCAAACAGCAAAATCGGTTCAGCGGTTTGAGCGTGAAGAGGTAACAGACAGACAGACAGACGGACAGACAGAAACACTTTTGCATTTATAATATTAGTATGGATTTCATCAAAATCATTCAGTAGTAAGCGTGAAGAACTAACAGGCAAACATACACGAATACTGATCACGATATTTGTTTGAAGTAATTTCTTGTTTTCCTATATCAACGGCATAAAAATAAGTGGCAACTGACAGACACATCCACATTCTTCACGCTCAAACCGCTGAACCGATTCTGCTGGGTGTAAATATACTTTGAGTCCCGGGAAAGGACATATGCTACTTACATATGCACATATGCTATAGGCTACTTTTTATCTTGAAAAAATGTACGGTTTCCGCGCGATAAACGAACAAACGAACGAGCGTAACTTTATAATTTTCAGTATTTATGCATATTATTTTTCTCCGCTCCACAAGTGTATAGATCAGTTATAAAGGGTGTAATATACTAAATGATAATACTTTAGGGTGTGTATTATATAGAGTTCACTGTGAAAGTGCAGCACTGACAGAACAAAATACTCATTTAGCGCTGCTACTTTCACAGTGATTATCGCTTAGTTTTGCTACACCTGTATAATTTACAGTATGCATATTTTTCTTCGTTCCACAAGTGTAGAGCAATTATATGTCATATGGTAATGTATATGGCCGGACATATATCACAGGGAGGATATATCACGTCAGTAACGAGCGGCGACGCGGCGCGGCGCAGCGGGGCGGTGACGTGGGGTAAAGAATGGCAATACACATTCGCACGATAAACATAAATTGCCAACTAATAAAATCAATTTTAATTTGCGAACATGTTTTTAGATATTATGATATTATGTTTATGTCGTATTTTTTTAAATAAAGTGGAGCAAGTCTCTAAGATAAGAATATATAACAGTGTTCTTATAAATTTGTAATAGGCACCGACTGCCGACCTCTGTGGCTCAGTTGTTGAGCGCGTGGTAGGTCAAGCCGGGGGTCGCGGGTTCAAATCTCGCCGATGAAACCAAAAAGTTTTCAATGTTCTCAGGTCAAGAACGCGTATTAAATATAATAAAAATCTTGTATATAGATTACAAAAGTATTAAATACAAGCTGTCCCGGTGAACTACATGTGACTTTAAAACCTTCCCTGGACTTCTACGAATATTTTAAGACTAAAATTAGCCCAACCCGTTCAGTCGTTTTCGAGTTTTAGCGTTGCTAACATAATTGAAAATCTATTTTTATATTTCCGTTGTCTGGTTCCCGTAACACAAGTCCTTTAGGTACTGAACACGGGGCCAGACTGACGTGGTGTAAAGCGTCCTTAGCTATTATCATTGAAAACTTTTTGGTTCCGTCGGCGAGATTCGAACAATGGCAGTAATTATATACTATGGCAGTTATTATTTATTATTATTACTGCGAATTTAATGCAAATCATGACCTACTCTGTATGGTTACTCTAACTCATGTTAGGAAACATCCAAACATATTTATAACTGTAGCTGATGTGCAAAAAATGGCTCTATCAATATGGCCGCGACCCGAAGGTCGGATGATCTGTGCTTTTTATATTATAATTAGCTGTATTAGTACATACATATTACACGGTTAGTTAAGAATTTGTACAGGGTAGGGTACACATAGAGATTTAGGCATAATAATGACTGAAAAAGCGGTACGCACCAAAAGCAGTTAGTACTCGAGTGGCCAAATACGGCAAAGGATAGCGACGTGTGGTAGGAAAGAGGGGTAGCCTTTACCCCGCAGTGAGGTTATCAATAAAAATATGTTATGTTTGATAAAAGTGATATTGCACAGAGTGCAGATTTCATACACAGAGAGTGTAGCGTTTCATAAATTAAACTTGTTTGAAAGACGGTGTAAATTAATATTTGACGTGGTTTGATTTTAACATAAAACTTGATCTATTAAGACACATTTTACCGTAAAATATTTTGGAAACTTCAAAAATAGAATTCCAAATAAATCTAGTATAATTACACACATAAATATGTAAACGGATCAATCGATTGATATAATTCATTTTTATATTAATACTAGTCCACATCAAAAATTCACACATTTTAATTCGTTTATGGGACCTATATGAGAGAACGTAATAGGTTATAACTGATATATTATGTTAAACAGCGTATAATAATTATGATAATTCGAAAGCGATAAGCGATAATGAACTAGATATCGGAATCGATTTTTTATAATTAATAATCGAATTAAAGTGACAAATCTCGTTGAGAGCAGGCATTAACACTTTAAATGTATCAAATATATTACCTAACGGGTTATTTTGAATGTATTTATGATATAAGCCTAGCCATAACGAAAGGTATCATCGATATTACTTTAAGGTATAACGAGGTTCAAATCAATTGGAAAGAAAATATAGTTCGCGTACAAAGTTTTATAGTTTACATCTCATTGTGCTTCAAGTCCATCACGGCTTAGGATTCATTAAATATTTGGTGCCCCGAAGGGAGCGTGGTCCTAGCAAGGCAGTCAACAGAATAAATCCACCACCACTACCCTTCCACCCTTTTTTTCTTTGCCTTTAGACAGTGTTGCAATCACTCGGTGGAGGAGGTAGAGGGACTTAGGAGTCATAGAAATCCATTATGTTCAGTCGGTGGTCCTCATAAAGAATGTAGTTATTTTAAAAATATTTTATGAAAATTTATTCTTCTAGCATTTTTTGCTCGAGCATGGTATGGATTACATTGAAACATATTCATGTTTTTATAACTTTTACAAAAAATGACCGTGATGTCCAATTATCATAATACATGATACAATAAATTAATATTCACATAATTACTGCAATAAATATTAAATTTCAAAAATATGATATTATTTAATTCAAATTGACGTAGTGGTAATATTCAAATATTAATGCATTTGTTCCCGACACCTCGCATTTTTTTTAAATAACTCTTGTGTCATATTAAATTATTAATATTTCTATCGAAAGGTGTCCGCTATCCAAACTTTAACAATTATAAATCCGAAAGTATGTCCGTTTGTAGCATCCTTCACCGCTGAACCGATTAAAACGAGATACTTTGAGTCAAAAAAGGAGATAAGGGAAAAGACCTAATGGCAGACACTTTAAGGAAACATGAAACATTTGAATGTTATAAAATATATATTAATGAAAATAAAGGATTGATTACTTCTTCCATGTCTTCAGTAGCTCTTACAAAATAAAACTATTATAATTATTCTGTGACAAATCAATAAAAATATACATTATTGGTCTTTTTGTAAACTTAGTCATAAGTACTAATAGATGACATCACAAAAAACGAACATCACTAATAGTAGACACCAATATTAATATAATAAAACATAACATCACTAATAGTTGACATTTATTTATTTATTTAAGCAATACAATTTTAACTTATATCTATTTGAGAATGTACCTTAAACCTGCAAGGTTTGTCTGGTGTACCAGACAAACCTTGCAGGTTTGTCTGGTACACCAGACAAACCTTAGAAACCAGACCAACATAGAAAGTTCACCACGCGCTAATACATTTAAACTATATCCTTGGTAATACAGAGTATGCTTATACAATAATCTTTTAACTAATTATTAGTTAAGTAATACATAGAACATTAAGTACATTACATTTTACATTTTTCCTATTATTAGGGTCTTTATTTGCCATTTTTCAAAAGATTTCATTTACTTTATCATAGTAACTCTACGAATAATATAACCTAAGGAAACGTAACTCCCATACTAATACAGTTTTAAATTTGGTTCCATTCGAACTGTCATGTAACGTCAGCCTTTATACCGCTCAAGGTCACCTAAATATTGCAAATGTATGAAAAGTGAACCTAAGGTACACTTTTTTGACAAGTATTTTGGAGCATGTTTTTTGACGGAGTTACTCTTCCTTAGTTATTATTATTCGTAGTAGTAACTACATGCATCAGAAATATTATCCACGTTGTCTCCAGATTCTATTCATTCTTCTTCCATGCTAAAACTATCTTTCCTTTTATTTTTATTTTTCATATTTTTTTCCTAGCAAATTTATTTTCAGTCTTTAGTCTCCATGCTTCTTTTGCCTCTTCTTTTTTCTTCTTTCTTTTCTCAGCTCTCCTTTTTCTTCTTTTTACAGCTAAAAAACTAAAGCAATCGATTTTTAGATCAGTACAAGGTCTAATATTAGAACCATGTCCATTTTTCGGTACATTAGTTCTAAGTTCTTAGATTGTTAATAGAATTATATTTTCAGAGAATAGTGATGATTTTTGCAGTAGAATAAAGTACAAAATAACTTTAGTATGTATTGCAAAACTCAAAGATGAGATCCATGTCATCTATTAGGTTTTTTACATTTTCAAGAACTAATAGTAGACACCCTTTCTATTGTTGGGGAAAATGGATTTTTTTTTTAAATAAACATTAATTAGTGTATACAACATGACCATTAATCCAATGAAATTAATAGAAATTACAAAAAATCAAATAAATGTATTCAAAATTCACGTGCAAAATTTTGCCTTCTTTAACCTATTTGCTAAGAAATTGCCGAGCGCGTGTTGACGCGGTCATATTATTTACGAAAACCGATCCCATTTTAAAATTTTGTTCCCGAAGGCGTCTCTAATATATTTTTTCAATTCAACAGATAGCTTGAGAAGCTTATAAAATTTACAGTGGTGAGAAATAATTAGAGTAATTCTTATTTTTATGGTATTTTTGTCATAAGTGTCATCTACTAGTTCAGTGTCTAGCATTAGGTCTTTTCCCTTAGTACAGTTTTCATGGAACAAAATGCACGGTTCGAAAAAAGCTAAAGACAAAAGCTGGTACTTAGATGACTAATACAATAGCGTTTTAAAAATACGAATGAAATAAAAACAAAAAGCTCTATACAGGTTTGTAGTTGTGGAAAATCGCGAATATTTCTATAATTTTTTTGGTTTAAACTCGATATAAAAGTTTTAAACGATTTTTTCTCAACCGTGTCCAAGTGTAGCAAGCCGTCAATATAATTTAAATAATCGCGTTATTTATCACCGCGGCTTCACGCGACCAACGTATCGTTAGATAAGCTCTCCGGTTCTCATTTGTACCAATATCGATATGAGCCAATCGATTATTTGATATATTTCCGATGCTTTCATAAACAACCTGTTAATACATACATTTTAAATTAGTCGATTACGAGTTATTAAAGTTTATTAATGAGTCTCTCTGTGCGTGATTACTCTGTATATCAGCTGATAACTCACACTCTTTAATTCGTTATAACTACAATACATTACACCAAGGCCGCTCAACCCCAGGCCCGCGGGCCACGTTATGGTCCGCGAAAGAATTTTAAATGGCCCGCACAAGGAAGTTTTGAATACTTAACTTTTTTTGTACTAAGTTGAACTGCAAAATTATCAATCATTGAAAACCCTTTTTGTCGAAAAAGTGTCGTCGAAACCTCAAAATTCTTCATAACATTTTGCAGATTTCTGAAAATTGGTACCAAAAGACGACTTTCCTGCAATAACTGATCTAGCGTTACAGTTTTTATGTAGTTTTGGATCAACATAATATTATGTCTGTGAAAAAGTGTTTTCAGACCTTAACTATGGTAAAAATAAATACGCACATCATTAACTGAGCAACATATTTCTGACTTGTTGCTACTGTCAACATCAGATTTATCAACCAACATAAATAAATTGTTAAAAGACATACAACTGCAAAAATCTCATAAATATTTAAAAAAAAATATGCTTATAATATAACCCATTGAAGTTTGATTGGTATTATATTTGATGGCCCGTTATAAATATCGAAATCCACCGTTTGGCCCCACTGTAAAAAAGGTTGAGCAGCCTTGCATTACACCTTAAACGGAACAATGTAGTATATTTATAGTTACAGATGTAGAGTAACCAATACTCTATATGACTCTGAGGACAGTGAGCACCATCGCGTCGTTGCCACCTCCACATTTTGCCACTGCTATTGCCACTCTCCGAACGATCTTAAAGCTAAGCTTGACCTATATCTATAATATGTCTGTCTGTGCATACTCTGTACTTTACCTCTGTACTCTGCGAACAGTGGGCCCCAGTATGTAACAGGTCGCGGGATCAGCTGATAACTTTTAATGACTTATTCATGATCGAGTGATCGGCTTCGTGCGCACGCGCAGCTGACATGAGATGCTGTTGTCATTACCCATGTTAATTGACTTAATGTGTGTATTGTTGATCCCGAGAATATCATGGAAACATGTAAGGTAGCTTACAAAACTTGAGGCCCGTATTAAGTATCTTGCAACAAGTAAGCAACAAGCGTTTGTCATATTATATTGCACAAGATCTATAGTCAAATTTTGTGTAAATAAATATGCACTGACAATTAGTAAATATGAGGCAGATTTACAGTACTAGATGACGCCGCAACTTCGTTGCGCCAAAATTCGTTAATCGCGTAAGAACCATACATTTTTACGTGATAAACAGTATCCTATGTCCTTTCCCGGGACTCAAAATATGTATCTCCATACCAAATTTCAGCAAAATTGGTTCAGCGATTTGGACGTAAAGAGGTAACGTACAGACAGACACACTTTCGCATTTATAATATTATAAGTATGGAAGAATTAGCAACCGATTTCGCGACAACTGTGTGACCTGATGCTTACAAAACTTGCATAGATCAAATATCTTGGGATGGTTGGCGCTTGGCTATGTTCGACGGCGCTGGCGATAGGCTGATAATGATAGTGAATGTCACTTCTATGATACGCCACACACGCTGTCTGACACGTGAGTGAAACTAATGTGGTGAATTTTCAGACACTTTCCTACCTGCTACCAGTAACAGGAGGAGCTGTTTGAATTGAGTCCTTAAGGCAGGGATCAAACTCAATCAAAAACGATAACCTTGCACACAACCAAAGACCAAGCGTATACGCATCGCAATAAGATTCATTTTAGCTTAGCATAAAACTGTAGTTACTAGGGGCGGATCTACGCTATTTTTCGTATTTTTTTTATATTTTAAAAATTTGAAATAAACTTTGGAAATAAACATTAAGAAACAAAATTGTTCGGTTCAAAACGTTTTAATATAGATTTACTAACAATTTTTTTTTTTTTGAAGTGAAAACTTCTTTAGCGGCGTTGAGCACTTTTGTGGGATGGGTAAAAACTGTGAAACTCGCGCCAGATTTTCGTGTTAATGTTGGAGAGTAGTGTTTTGTGTCGAACTGGAACTCGAACTCGAACGAAATGTACAGTCGGGGAAATGAGTTGCTTAGCAGAAATGTACAGTCGGGGAAATGAGTTGTTTAGCAGAAATGTACAGTCGGGGAAATGAGTTGCTTAACAGAAATGTACAGTCAGGGAAATGAGTTGTTTAGCAGAAATGTACAGTCGGGGAAATGAGTTGTTTAGCAGAAATGTACAGTCAGGGAAATGAGTTGTTTAGCAGAAATGTACAGTCGGGGAAATGAGTTGTTTAGCAGAAATGTACAGTCGGGGAAAATTGTGCTAAGCAGAAATGTACAGTCGGGGAAATGAGTTCTTTAGCAGATGCGCCGATTAAGGCCGCGTTTCCACCTGCAAGACAACTGTCGCGAGAAGTGTCTGACAGTCTGTCTCACAGCAGCTTTTTTTTCGATTGTCGATGCTTTTTAATCGATTGTAAGGGTTTCGATTAATTAATTAAAACAATCGTTTTCTTTTTTTTATCGATTTTCATAAAAAATGGGTTGAAAAAATAATACACAACGTTAAAAATCAAGTTTTCACTTCTGCCGGTACTCCCGGAGTGCAACCCATCTTTTTTTTTTTTATTAAATAATTAAACTAACTAAATTAAAAAAATAAATAAAAAAATTAACGAGCAAACGGGTCACCTGATGGTAAGCAACTACCGTCGCACTCGCAACATCAGAAGAGCTGCAGGTGCGTTGCCGGCCTTTTAAGAGGGAATACGCTCTTTTCTTGAAGGTTTGCAGGTCGTATAGGTCCGGAAATACTGCTGGTGACAGTTCGTTCCAGAGTTTTACAGTGCGCGGCAGAAAGTTACGCAAAAAACGCACTGTGGAATACTGCTACTCGTCAAGTTTATGAGGATGGTATGTTTTTCGCGTGGGACGATGGCGAAAAGTTGCTGGTGTTATAATTCCGAACAATTCCTCAGAGCACTCCCCGTGATACAACCGATAGAGGATGCAGAGTGAAGCTACATCTCGGCGTAATTCTAAGGGGTCCAAGCTGTTTGAAACACTATGGCAGTCAACAATTCGAGCGGCCCTTCGTTGGATACGATCCAGAGGGAGCAGTTGGTATTTTGGCGCCCCTGCCCAGAGATGAGAACAATATTCCATATGAGGCCGAACCTGCGCCTTGTAGAGTTGTAGGCGTTGGTCCGGACTGAAGTACTGTCTCGCTCTGTTAAGAACACCAAGCTTCTTCGAGGCTAATTTAGCCTTATCCTCTAGATGATGTCAGAACTGGACTTCGCTCGATATGTTGACGCCAAGTATCTCAATGCTAGGGGAGATGGTTAAAGATGTGCCCTCGAAACGAGGAAATACGACCATTGGTGACTTTTTAGTGGTGAACGCGCAGACTTGTGTCTTGGCGGGGTTGAATTGGACCAAGTTACGTCTACCCCATTCAGAGACCTTCTCCAATGAATTCTCCACCTTAGACACAAGTTCGTTTCGACTCTCAGTGACATTTTGCCGATAAATATTGGGGGAGCCGGTATATGCAGCATCATCTGTACTATCATCCGCATAGCAATGAATGCCGCTGGTCTGCAATATGTCATTGATATGCAGTATGAATAGAGTAGGTGATAGCACACAGCCCTGAGGGACACCAGCATTAACAGACTGAGTTTCCGAGCATTCGCCGTCAACTACGACCTTTATGCTTCTGTCTGCTAAGAAACCAGTGACCCACTTACATAATTTCTCGGGCAGCCCGTATGATGGAAGCTTTGATAGCAGCGCTTTATGCCAAACCCGATCAAAGGCCTTCGCAATGTCTAAACTAACAGCCAATGCCTCTCCCTTCGACTCAATTGCCTGAGCCCAACGATGAGTCAGGTACGCCAAGAGATCACCAGCCGAGCGACCCTTACGGAATCCGTATTGTTTGTCGCTTAGTAATCCCTGGCCGTCCAAGTATTGAAGAAGCTGGCTATTGATAATACATTATCTTCGAGAAGAGAGAGGTTACAACAATTGGTCTGTAGTTGGAAGGATTTGGGTGATCATCTTTTTTAGGGATCGGGTGCACCAAGGCTGTCTTCCAGGAAGCCGGGACGATGCCAGTGGAATAGGAGAGCCGAAAAAGACGCGTCAACATCGGAACCAACTGTGGAGCACACTTTTGCAACACAATAGGCGGGATTCCTTCAGGCCCACTCGACTTTTGGATATCAAGGGAACGGAGAGCTTTTCGCACTGAGCGCTGATGAAACCGAATATCCGACATGATGCTCGTGCATCGCGGTATGGTCGGCGGTTTTTACCCCCCGTCATCTAGGGTCGAGTTTGACGCAAAGAGCTTGCCCAGAAGATCGGCTTTGTCTTTGTCAATTTATTCAAATAAAATGTAAAATTATCCTAGTTAATATGTACTTATATTTTAGTAATGTGAGTTTGTAAATTAATTACAGCCAAAGTATTACGTTTTATAAAGATAATTATGGTTTAAAGTCTTTTAAATATTGTGCTTTATATCTCATATTTTTTTACATTTCCTTATTATATTGGAACTAGGTAAACCGGGAGTCACGGAATAACAAATTGGGGTTTATGATCACCTTAAGAATCATCGTGTCAAACACTTCACACCTTCGGTAAGACAAACTTATATAAAATAACGAAAACGAGCTTTTTAGACCTTTTAAGAGGGAATACGCTCTGTTCTTGAAGGTTTGCAAGTCGTATAGGTCCGAAAATACTGCTGGTGACAGTTCGTTCCAGAGTTTTACAGTGCGCGGCAGAAAGTTACGCGAAAAACGCAATGTGGAAGACTGCCACTCATCAAGGTGATGAGGATGGTATGTTTTTCGCGTGGGACGATGGCGAAAAGTTGCAGGTGGTATGATTCTGAACAATTCCTCAGAGCACTCCCCGTGATACAACCGATAGAAGATGCAGAGTAAAGCTACATTTCGGCGTAATTTCAAGGGGTCCAAGCTGTTTGAAACACTATGGCAGTCGACAATAATCGATCTAGCTAGGAATAATTTTTAGAAAATGTCATTTTACTCGTGTTTTATCCAATACCGAGCAAAGCTCGGTCAAATAACTAGTGATTATATTTTGAATTAGATCCGAACAGAGTTCTCTCCTCCTTAGTTTATCGAATCACTTAGCGGCTCGCGCGGCTGATGATAATGTTAGAGGAAACTAAATTATGAGGAAGAAAGTTTGGTGTATAATTGTTTAAAGCCACAACCATGTGGTCGAGCCATAGACTTAAGAAACATAGAGATTTTTTTATTAACATTAACATTAGATAGGCGTCTAAACACGTGTATTGTGATTTGTGGTATCATTTCAGTCCAGTTACACTTGAGTCTAGAGACAATTTTCAGTTGCCACTATGTCACGCTTAAAAACGCACTGCTTTGTTTTCAAAAGAAGCTTACAGAAGAAAAAATATTGTACTGTAAAAGTACATATTATTCAAATAGGATAAAAATCTGAAAACTTCATAATATTATGATTAGGAAATATTATTTATAAGCAAATATTATGATAATCTATATATATAAAACTCAAAAGTGACTGACATGGTGATCTATCAACGCACAGCCCAAACCACTGGACGGATCGGGCTGAAATTTGGCATGCAGGTAGATGTTATGACGTAGGCATCCGCTAAGAAAGGATTTTGATAAATTCCCTCTCCGAGGGGTTAAAATAGGGGATGAAAGTTTGTATATAATAATACTTCTTAACGCGAGCGAAGCCGAGGGCAAAAGCTCGTTTAACATATTATGAATTTTATACACAACATAAAGTTGTAATTCTACCATTTGACATTAGAGAAAGAATCAATTCTCTTACCAATAGTTTCGATTCAACCGAGTCCGTATTCAAGAATCACACCCCTGTCTTCAGTTCTCTAAGCTCTATAGCCTCAGCTTATGGTTCCCTTAATAGTTTAGGCAAACAGTTTAGACACTAACTGGACGTAACACGTTAATCGCCAGTACAGTTAAAATAATAGAATGGTTAGTCCGTGCTTAAGATTTCACTAATTATCTTAACTGGGCGCGAAGCGATAATATGTTTAATTTTATAAGTCAATATGATTTAATGAATAGTTTTTTTTTACATAATATATATAACCCCAGCAAAAAGGAAGTTGATGATGATAAATGATGATTTGCTAACAAGATTGCTGCTTATTTGTAAAACGGTATTTGTGACCTTTGTACCTTAGATATCTGTTATTGTTTTTCCTATGCATATAATTATTTTGTCTTGGATAGACAGTGAAGATTCATTCATAAATTTAGCGTTCTTTCTGCTTACAATAGTTATTCACCATCAAGTCGCAGTCTAAGCTCACGCGAGAGAAAGAGGTTCAATGGACGAATTTCTCTCTGTTCGATGTCCGGCCTATATTATGCTCCGATGGTATTTCAAGAACGTTATGTAATTCACCAGGCAATCAAGTAATGATGGATGCTGTGAAAAACTGTGATAAGTCAATCAGAGCTCATGAATAAAATGCTCGTTAGTGAGATAAATAGCTCATACTACGCACGGTTCATTGTAGCTCTGTGACTGGAATGTAGCGGGTTCGATTTAGAGCATCAAGTTTTAATTTTTTATATAAATGTAACTAACACCGTGGACGGCCTCGACAAAGATGGAGAGATGAACTGGATGGCTACAAGCCAGGCTGGCCTGCGGTAGCGTTGGAAGGAGACAGATGGAAGACCTTGGGGGAGGCATTTGCCCGGAAATGGGATAGTAATAATATAGGCTCGTAAAAAAATGTAACTTAAAAACAATGAGTTACACTCCGTAAGTACTAGTAGAAGTGAACATGAAACAGCGGACATTTTCACGGAGCGGAAGTTCATTTTTGGATCGGATGCTCTGCGAGTTTGCGGCGTAAAGTTCTAATCCTTTCTGTCTTTTGGACTGAGATAATTAATCTTAGCGCCTGTTTTACCACTTTCTGATATAGTGCCGAATAGGCTATTCACAAGTTTTTTTACAGATTCTCCATACTTGATCTGTCAAATTAATAGTTGGATTCGTCATTTATCAGGTAGTAGTGAAACAGGCCCGTAATATTATAAATGCAAAAGTGTGTCTGTCTGTTACCTCTTCACGCCCAAACCGCTGAACCGATGTTACTAAAATTCGGTATGGAGTCCTATACTATGAGTCCTAGTAACGGACATAGGATACTTTTTATGCCAGAAAAATGTACGGTTTCCGCGCGATAAACCAATTTTGACACAACGATGTTCCGGGCGTCATCTAGTAACATATTTACTTACGATTGATTACAGGCATAGAGATAAACCACGATAACGTGACGCGCCCCTCCAAAATTCAAAACGTTTGAAGTGCGTTGTCTTGCGCGGTCGGCTAGTTATGATTAGTTGACCAACAAATCTTGGTGATAAGTGACATTAACTGAAATATTACGAGTACTGGTTGATTGGTTGAATACTTACTACATACAAACTCTTTCATAAGGATGTGACTACACACATTGAAACAGTAATTTGGAGGGGCGCGCCATGTTATCGTAGTTGATCTCTACGTCTCTGGCATAAAAAAATTTGTAATGAATTGAATGATGGAGTCAATTAAAAACGTTTCTTACACTTATTGTACTTCACTTATATTATTATTTTATACTTATACAATTTGTTTAAGCACTCAGTTTCATACAGTATTCGGTTCATGCGATGAGCGTTGCGGGCGATCCGTCAAGTGTCCCCGATAAAGGACAGGCCTTTCTCAGGCGGCCCCAAGTGGGGACGGGTCAGGGGCCGCGAATTATCTGCCCACGGGACCCTGTTACCGTTAAAGTACACTTAATGTTTTAATGGAAGTGCTTAACGAGAGATCAAATTGCTAAATATTTAAGTTATGCTCAAGATGTCCTTTAAAATGGCTATGGTCTAAACGAGATGAGCAATAAAATTTAATAGAGACTTATAATGTAAAATTAGTAGAGCTTATCTACTTGAAATGACTAGCCACTACCTTAACAATGCGGAATCAATTATTATACTTGTAGATGGCGACCCCCACTCCGTAGCGCCAAAAACCGTTGACCGCGTGACGCACGGGAACCGTGAAAATTTTCCGAAATAAAAAGTATTCTACCGCGGTTTCCACGCGATAAACGAATCTTGGCGCAACGGAGTTGCGGGTGTCATCTAGTTAATAAAATAAAAAAAAACTTGAGAGGTGTTAAGAGACACCCGAATGGAACGAAGTTATTTCTTATATGTTCAAAAAACCTGCATACATTTGTACACTCAAAAAGTTATTTAAAAAACGCCATCTATTGACGCCCAGGAATACTTACAATGCGTCGCTGTTTATTCACAAAAAACGCTATCTAGTTAACGCACAGGAATACTATCAACGCCCTGTGCCCCTACCATGCAGACGTACTAATAAAAAAGTGTCGAGGTCAAATATCGTTCTGTCTGGCCCCCTTCACGCCAAACGAATAAGGAACTTCGTTCCAAAATTAAAAGTTATGACAACAAATGTGAACACTGTAAACTAATTACTGTAATGGCGGTTTCAGCGCTCGCATTTATCACAACTTTTGCGTTCACCTGTTGTCTGCTATGGTATAAGCTTCATTTAATGCTCAATTATTATCAGCTAGCGAATTTGTTACAGGATAGCGCAGACGAGATACAAAACAACGCGATCACCCAGGCGTTCGTACTAATTTTATACTTAATGTGAATTTGTGTAATTGTTTTCTTTTCAAGCTTAAAACGTCAATTGATACATTAACTTGTAAAAGACAGAATCAGGTTTTTTGTATCAATTAATTCTTAATCTTAGAGATCAACTACGATAACATGGCGCGCCCCTCCAAATGACTGTTTCAATGTGTGTAGTCACATCCTTATCAAAGAGTTTGTATGTAGTAAGTATTCAACCAATCACACTACACGTAATATTTCAGTTTTGTTGGTCAACTAATCATAACTAGCCTACTGCGCAAGACAACGCACTTCAAGTCGTTTTGACAACGCACTTCAAACGTTTTGCATTTTGGAGGGGCGCGCCAAGTTATCGTAGTTAATCTCTACTAATATATATTTAATAGCGTTTTTATTTTTAATTCCCGACAAAAAAGAGGGGTGTTATAAGTTTGGCGTGTGTGTCTGTCTGTAATATCTTAGCATCCAAATGGCTGGACCGATTTTGATCTAGTTTTCAGCTGTCATTTTCATCAATTCCTATTGAAGCCAAACAACATGAGATGCGATACAACGATTTTATTTATTAAAGTAGTTATGTATTGTTTTTTATGTGCCGTGCATCGTCAAGTTGTGCTTCGCTTCGTCTCGTTTCAGTGCTTAGTTACCCTTACGACTACACGTGTGTCTAAAATAATGCTTTTGCACTATTTTAAAAATACTAACTCAAATCAGTTTTGCATTCATGAGTTGACTTAGGCTCAATTTATACTGCCGCGGAATGGAACGGAATGGAACGGAATGGAAGCGTCATTTTGCCTCATGCTAGGAAATTGGCACCGGAAAATTCTGGAGAATCCCGCAGAAGACGCGCGTTGTTGAGCCTTACCGTCATTTAATGATGGATACCTTAAAACACTAAACGCCACAGTCGCTCCTGAATCGCCCGTCTGCGCTTTCAGAAATAACCTAGCAAATTAGTTAATAATTGCCATAGCGTCGTATATTACCAGCGCCAATTTATTTCAATGGCAGGTCCGAACAAATTGAAGGCGATGTTTGACAAATGGCGACCATTTCTCAGACGAAACGAGATGGAAGGTTGCGACGATTTATGCGCCCACTGTGACCCTTATTAATGCAGGCGCACGTTTCATATTATACTTTATACGTTTAATTGTTGGTCCAAAAATATCTATTAAGAAACTTCGTTTATTCTTGGGGAATCTTGTGAAAACCATGAAGAGCGTTTCTCCGTTATCATGGATAGTACCTTCCTATGGTATTATCTTATATATAAAATTCTCGTGTCACAATGTTAGTCCACGAACTCCTCCAAAACGGCTTTACTGATTTTTACCAAATTATATATTCATGTTCAGTAGGTCTGAGAATCGGCTACTCGGTATTTTATATATTGATAAGTGCATTAGTTGAATAAATAATAGTAAATTATTACAACCTGAGACTGACGGCGACCATTGTTTGTGCGACGGGATAGCGATCGACGTTGCCATGACGACATATTTATTTAGTCACTTCAATAAAATAATATGGCAAATATATTATGGCAAAGCAACGTTTGCCGGGACAGCTAGTCTTATATATAAAATTCTCGTGTCACAATGTTAGTCCACGAACTCCTCCGAAACGGCTTTACTGATTTTTACCAAATTTTATATGCATATTCAGTAGGTCTGAGAATCGGCTACTCGGTACTTTATATATTAATAAGTGCATTTTTTGAATAAATAATAGTAAATTATTACAACCTGAGACTGACGGCGACCATTGTTTGTGCGACGGGATAGCGATCTACGTTGCCATGGCGACATACTTATTTAGTCACTTCAATAAAATAATAAGGGCGAAATACTATGGCAAAGCAACGTTTGTCGGGACAGCTAGTATTATATATTTCTTTTTTTATATTCTTCCTATGGTCTACTTTGTATGTCTGCTCTTTATCAAAATTGCGTCAGTCATTGATGAATAGATTTGTTTGCAAAAATATATTAGAATGTAATTTATTAGAATGTAATTAATTAAATGTGTTATTAGGCTAAAAGTATTTAGAAACCAACTTTTTCGAATATCAAGTTATTATTCAATAACCACGAGGCGAGTCGCAATTTCATAAAAAAATTATATGAAGTTTTAAGACTAGCCTTTTGGTAACACCATAGTTTACGTGCGCTCTAAACAAGGATATCCATGTTTACACAAATAAACAACTACCATGACAAGCACATGTTTCATTGCTTTACAACAATTTGAATACCTCTGACCTATCGACACCGGTACAACACTATTTCGCAATCTCGTTAGTCCGGGTGAGGGGGCAGGACAAATCAGTCCGGGCCGCAGTTACTCGCGGCTCGTGATCCACCGCGCTCGTAAATCCACTGAAACGAGGGCGCATCCAAATGACAATTATATGCTATTAGTGTAGGGATGTGACAATGTCGATGTTTAGTGTCGGTCAAAATGTTAACTCTGTGTCAATACATCGAGCTGTAATCACACCATGAAATTAGATATATTTCGATATATCTAATCGAGTATCCGATGTTTAGTACGGCTATGCTTTATTGCTATTAAAACTATAATATGTAAAAAGTTAGCAGTGAAAAATATAGTAATCACAACAAAACAGAACATGCCTACAGTACACAAGCAAATAAGTATTTAACTAGAATAAAAAGATAGTAATAACCTATTGTGTTAAGTCAGTGTTTCCCAAACTTGTCGGGACCGCGACCCATCTACAAGAAAGCTTAAAGCTCGCGGCCCACCTTGTGTCATGAAGACAAAAAAGCAGCGGTATGTTGCTGCTGTAGCATTTACTTTAATTCTTATCGTAGTTCACCACCATATCATCATCGTCAGCCTACTGACGTTCACTGCTGGACTTGGGCCTTTCCTAAAGCTCGTCACCACACCCATTTCAATTAAGAAACGTACGTAATTACGACCATCGTCCTCTAGTTTCAGGGCCCACCCAAAATCTACCCGCGACCTACGAAAAAATTTAATTTAAAAATCTGCTGTTTTATAAAACGTGCTTATGCGCATGAGCATCTAAGTAGCAGCAGATTTTTATAAAAGTTAACTAAGTATGTCATAATGCTTTATTTTATTTAACACCCATTCTAACCCCTTTTTATCACGACGATGTAGAGTTGCAAGCTCAGTTGTATCAACAATCAACAGTATTAAAAAAATCTGAACATTATTTATCGATACATGCCATTATATTTTGTACATCACTAGAGAGCGCATCAATTGCAGGTTCGATAGGCTGATATGACATTCGGCCAAAAGGCCACCGACTCGAACTGATAGTATCGCCACAATATATTGTGTTGCACTCTAATTATATACTATATAGCTCGAACAATCACTTTACAGCATCATCATCATCATAACCTAAATGAAATCTTAAAACTAAAATTCTTGTGTTGCGATGATCGCTTGAACCGAATATGTTAAAATGTTGTGCACTTATTCATTGTTCTGAGAACATAGTCAACATTTTTTTTATTCTCAAATATCGGTCGACGTGAAATAAACAATATCACAACGTCTAGAAGGCTCAAACATATTATACACACACCGTATACGATAAAACAACATTAGCCATATCAGCTAGCCTTGTATAAAAATTAATTCAGAAGAAAAATATTTTGATTTTGATCATATTTTCACGTCCAAATTATAATTTACTAAAGCAGTGGTTCCGAACCTGGAGCAATTACCCCCGCGGGGGTAAAACAGCTATTATATCGTAACAGAGCTATTAAATTAGTAAATAGGCAGAAAAAAATATTATGTTTTTGTGTTTAAAATAAAATATAGTAGATAAGTACGCCGCATAACGATCTCTCGCGTTTATAAAATGGCGGTCAAGCGGGAAGCGAAATATTTTTTTTTATTCCTGTATTGTTTGGGGGGGAGGGTAAAATCAAATCTCAACAGGCCGTAGGGGTAATAGCTCTAAAAAGGTTAGGAACCACTGGACTAAAGCAATAGATTTAGTCTTTTAGAGAAATTCACTATAGTTTAGATAGCTCAAGCTATGAACTTATCGTTCTATCGATACTCGATCATCGATTATTATTATTATCTTCTCGATGAAGCCATTACACTAACTGTCGCGGCGATAACGGCCATAATGCAAATTGGCTGCATTCTGTAATTATTGGTAATATTATAATCTGGCGTGGACATAATAGATGCAGATATTTTCAAGCGTTAAAAAAATAAAAATGCTGATTTTGTTTTTGAAGTGAAAACTTCTTTAACGGCGTTGAGCACTTTTGTGGGATGGGTAAAAACTGTGAAACTCGCGTCAGATTTTCGTGCTGATCAAAAAACCGTAAGACGGTTGGAGAGTAATGTTGTAACATCGAAATCGATTAATCGAACAATCGATTGTTTTTTCTCGATTGTCGATATTTTTTAAGCGATTGTAAGGGTTTCGATTAATTAAAAAAATCGATTTTTTAAAAATCTATTTTCATAAAAAATGGGTTAAAAATTTAATCGATTATAAGGGTTTCGATTAATTAAAAAAAATGATTTTTTTAAAATCGATTTTCATAAAAAATGGGTTAAAAAATTTGTAAGGGTTTCGATTTTTTAAAATCGATTTTCATAAAAAATGGGTTAAAAAAAATAATGCACAACGTTAATAATCAAGTTTTCACTTCTGCCGGCACTCCCGGAGTGCAACCCGTCTTTTTTTTTAATTTATTCAACTGCGCTAGGTTTAATTATAATTTAACATTAACAAAATATGTGATATTAATCTACTAGTAAGTATGTGTCTTATGAAGTGATACAACTGACAACAATGTTCTACTACGATTAGTGACAAAGAAAAAGTAAAGTATAATAAGAGAGATTATAAGACGTGTAAGTACTTTTGGCGCGCTTTAGATAGAGCCAAGTTTGTAATAAGTAATACCTTATTCATTATATTATCGTGTCACTATAATACTCGTATAGTCAAAATCATGAGACGTGATATTAAAATGTAATATTTTGTAGTTCACAGTTTGGACTACAGAAAAAATATTTCCTTTTATTGATGCACAGTTTCATAGATAAAATTTATGCTTACATTCAACTTATCAGAAAATTACCAAACACTGTAGAAAGCCGAAAATTTCGAATTTCGAATAAATCTTAGAGATGGGACTATATCGATGTTATAAATAATTAGGGTCGTTCACGCCTGTTTATCGATACGATGTCTATAATGAACCCATTAGAATTATCGCGTGATCTCCCAAATGAGCTTTCCGAGACCAAATATTCCGTATATATAAACTATAAAATATAAAACGACGGTACCTTATTACAATGGCGATAGAGTTCAAAATACTTGTTAACTTAGATATGTACAGGTGTCAGGTCGATAGGTATTTAATGATACTGATGATAGGCTTGCGTGTTCTTAATGCTATTCAAATGTTCGATTATCGATACCCACATTTCACTATTAGAAAGAGATGGAATTGTTAAGCGTTACTGTATCCCATAGACTTCGAGAAATGGACATACCGGTAAAATGGGGCTATTTGGTACAACATTTTGTGAAAAAATATTATTAAAACGAACTAAGTACTTACAGGTTTTCAAATCAAATCAAATCAAAAATCTTTATTTTAATTAAATTTACACATTTGCAAGGTGTTGGCGTTCTCCTTTTAAGTAGAACTTGTATTAGGAGAGACCCGCTCTTTCGGTCTTACATGTATTACATTCTAAGTTCTAACATTACAAAATTTTATGCTTGTTTAATATTAATTAATAATTTATCTATTAAGTGTTAGTATTTAAATTGTGTTATAATATTTTCTATGCTTAATTTAGTTTCAAGTGTGTGATGTGTGTGTATATATGTGTGTTTGTGTGTGTGTGTGTGCATTTTCGTGCTCTATTTGTGTTGCTGATATTGTAATAATAAAATTATTATTTTTTAACAAAAAATTAAAACCGACTTCCAAGGTAAAAACAATAGTAATATGAACTAAAAAGTATTAAATAAGTCTTACTCTTTAATAGCACGCCTTTTTCAGAATTCGTCTAAATATCAACTATTTCTGTACATACTACAGTCTTCATTATTTCGAAGTCGGTACCAGCTAATTTAATCGTGAGTTCAGTAATGTCAGAATATCTGAAACTTTTGGGCCTGGCCACCTTCGTATGAAATTTCTCTTATTCGTAACATATGTTTAACTTACTAGAAACAACATTTTAACCACTATGAGTGTTTTGATAAATTTCAAGGATTTCCCTCGATTGCTCATAGATCCCATCATCAGCTCACCACTTTCATAATTGTTATACAAAATTAAGATTACATCCTATACAACAACACGATAATTTTGAAAATCGGTCTACAAACAGCGAAATCATCATCAAAAACATCTGCTTCGATGCAAAATATCACGAAAAGTACCAATAATTGGGTCATAGTGTGATGACTCATGGTATAATTATGGTTGTGATGATGATGATTAATCAAATTGATGTATTAGCTTATGCTTTCAGCATTCAAAAGTTCTGTTCGGTACCTTCGGATCCAAGATGCGAAGTCTTACTTTTTGGTAGCATTTACCTCGAATGCTTCGGAAAAAATCGAAATCACTATATGTTTCCATACAAATTTCAAGGAGTCCCCTCGATTCCTCAAGGATCCCATCATCATATCACCACTTTTGTGAACATGGTACCAAATTCGAGTTAAACCCTATACAACACAAAAATAATTTTGAAAATCGGACCACAAACGGCTGAGTAATCATTGAACATCCAAAAAAAAATAGATACAGCTGAACATATTACCTCCTCCTTTTTGGAAGTCGGTCAAAAATATAATGTATAAGTATATATTTATTTTGTTTCAATATTTATTCTTAATATTACATATATTTATTAGGTACATAATATACATATTATATTACATGTAATAAAAATTACTATTTGCACGGTTATTGTAATAGTTGTTCAGTCTCCCCGTAGGTTAATTGTTTTAGCCAATTCATTAATGTTTTTTTTTGCACTTAAAGTATGACATTGAGTAAATCTGTTTAAGTCTATTATTTTATTGTAAAGTATAATAGAACGTTTGCTATATTGTTGTTTCGCAAATGATGTACGAACTATTGGTAGGGTGATAACACAATGAGGATTTCTTTTATTCAGAATATTTGATTCTATTTTAGTATTTTTATGTGTCCTAAGTATAGTTTGCAGTATATATAGTTTTCTTACAGTTAGAACATTACAATATTTATAGTGTTGTAAATAATTTTCTTTTTCAGTATGATTTTAAGTAGCCCTCTTTGTGCTCGTTCTAGGTTTATTATATGGGTCTTTGATGAGCCTCCCCATACCGTTATGGAATAAAAGATTACAGATTGAACTAAGGAGGTATATATATTTGTTATAAGTTTTTTATCCATGATGCTACGCAGATATCGAAATAGCCAGGTTAATTTTCTTATGCGGGTTGCGACAGCTGTAAGTTGCGGGATCCATGACAATTTACTGTCGAGTAAGACACCCAAATATTTAGTTGAGTATACCCTTTCTATTTTTTGACAAGAACAGTTATTATTTGGTCTAAAGTTACATTGATGAGCGGTTATGTTAAGATTACTAGGGGGTAGGGTTGACGCATTGGTTGCAAATGGGATATAGTTAGTTTTACTTGTGTTTAATGTAAGTGAGTTTAATTTTTTTTTTTTTTCGCTGCATTCTCGAGAGCGATGAGGCCTGGCAGGCGGCGGTCTCTTTCTGCGAATTTGTTATATCGCAGAAAGAGGCCACGGAGCGGGACAGAGAGAACGATCCCACCTCTCTGCCGCTCCGCCGGCGTAGGACGGGAGTGCGGAGGCGACGCTATGCGAACCTCCTAACTCTCGTCTAACGGGGCTCCGGGAGAGGATGGGAACCTCCCCGGCTTAGCCAGTCCCGGCGCCGAGGGGAACGCTTTAGTTTGCCTACCCGTTCCCTTACTTTTGGTGGAAGTCCGGTCCCGAGGTAGACCGGCCGGTCGTGGAGGGAGTCTCGTGTTTGTTAGATCCGGGACATCCCTCCGTTATACGGCTGAAGGCGAACCGCAGGTGGTTTTAGTGAGTAGAAGTCTCATCAGTCATTTTTTATAGGAGAAAGGCTGACTGAAACAGCGAGAAGATTGTATTATCTGAGCCGTGAGTTTAGTAAAGAAAATGATTACATGTTCTGTTGGACGGCTCACGGTAAAGTTTATCTCCGCAAGCGTGAAGGAGCTCCGGCAATACGTATCGACACAAAAGAGGATCTCTTAAAACTGCTACCGCAAGTTGACAAGTGACTATGTTCTAACTTTTGTAACTTAATTTGCATGCTTATATTAATTAATACTTTTCATTACTTGTACTTTTACCCTGATCTTGTGATTTCGCAATTACAAGTCATTTTAAACTATTTTATACATTGCTTACCTAGATATAAATTTAAACAGACACAATTCACCCTGTACTTGCCTGTGTGTTACTATTGTTACTATTACTGTTTTACTTTTCATGTGCTTTTGCTGTTGGCTGATTATACGTGCTTTTATACATCTCTGCGTGATTACATGTCACTGCTTAGTGTTGCTTACACCTTATTTGGATACCATTTCTGTGCTTTTATTATGAATTGTTACACTCAAACGCTCTCATGTAACTGGTAATATAAGAATAGTCATCATCTAATATAATAATTATGTTAAATTTTGAAGATATTACAAACAATATTGATGAGATTGTGATTTCTGAAGCAAGGGAATGCAGCCCTGAGTACATTACACATATTCTTAAAAATACTAAAACGTGCTTATCAATATTTCACACTAATATACGTAGCATCTCATGTAATTTTAATGCATTGCAGGTTCTGCTCAATAGAATACATAATATAAAAATCGACATAATTATTCTTACTGAATGTTGGTTAAGTAAAACCTCTGTAATACCTCAAATGGATGGTTATACTTCATATTGTTCTGAATTTAAAAGACAAAATGACGGGGTGGTGTTTTATGTGCGCTCAAATTTAAGTAATGTATCTGTAACTAAACCTCATATTGCTGATGCTAATTGCTTATGTTTGAATTATGGAAATGACTGTTCTATTCTGGGTATTTATCGTTCTCCTTCGAATCCAAACATAGAAAATTTCTGTGATAGTCTCGATTCATTTTTTACCGCTATGATTTCTAAGAAAACTCTAGCTATAATTGGCGATATTAATATAAATATTTCTCCAAATAACAGAGACCCCAACAGCTGGAAATATCTTGACTGCATGGCTCATTATGGACTTTTAGCAGCTCATACATTACCTACTCGCGGCGAAAACTGTATTGATCATGTTATGCTTAAATCAGACAAGAAAACATACACCACAGTCTTAGACTCTCTCGTGACAGATCATGCCCCAATCTTGTTTAGTATGTTAAATTGTTATCAACACGACGCAAATGAGACGTGCAAAAAAATTACTAGAGTGAATTATTCTGGGATAACTGTATCCCTCCAAGAATCATGCTTTGACAATATTTACAACTCTAAGGATGCTAACAAAGCTACGGAGGAGTTTATCTCGGTAATGTCATCTGCCATCAAAAATAATTCTCGTGAGGTCATAATTCCACATCGTTTTCGTTTTGTTAAGCCATGGATGACTCCTGGTCTTGTGCGCTGTGTTAAAGATCGGGACAAGCTACATAAAAAAGTTAAATGTAATCCAAATAACTCCATGCTCACAATTACTTATAATAGATATCGCAACTATTGCAATAACCTAATAAAAAAATTAAAAATAGAATATGAAAAAGAAGAAATTTTGAAGAATAAGAGTAATCCGAAATGTATGTGGAACACGATAAAAAAAATAACCCATCTAAAAGAACCATCTCATTCATGTAGTGAACTGTTGAACATTAGTAAGAGTCCTGAAGAATCTGTAAATTTGGTGAATAATTACTTCGCAGAGATAGGGCCTAAGCTAGCAAAACAAATACTCGATAAAAACGGTCAAACTTTAGCAACACTACCTAAAATTGACACTGCTTCCCAAGTTAATTCTATGGTATTACTTGAAACAACTTGTATGGAGATCGATGGCATTATTTCAGGACTTAAAAATAGCTCCGCTGCAGGTTATGACAACATCCAAACTAAAATTTTTAAATTAACTAAAAATGAAATCATCCCTCCTCTGACTCATATTTTTAACCTTTGTCTTGGTTCTGGCGTTTTTCCGGATGCTCTAAAAAAAGCCATAGTTCACCCAATTTTCAAATCTGGTAATCCTCATCTTTTCGGAAACTACAGACCTATATCAGTACTTACAGTAACCTCCAAAATTTTAGAAAAAATTCTAAATCGACGCTTAAAGAGCTTCTTATCGCGAAATAATATTATCGCACCTAACCAATTCGGTTTTATGAATACTAAATCAACAGAAGACGCTACTCTTTCATTAACTGAAACAATAACTAGGCATTTGGACAGTAAAAAAAAGGTCATAGGTGTATTTCTCGATTTGTCTAAAGCGTTTGACACTGTTCCTATTTCTTTACTTTTAAAAAGAATGGAATCAGTTGGTATACGTGGACTAGCTCTAGATATCTTTATAAGCTACCTCTCTAAAAGAACACAGCAAGTAAAGCTGGGAAATTTTGTGAGTAAGGAAGCTAAACTTACCTTTGGTGTTCCACAGGGCAGCGTGTTGGGACCCACGCTTTTCTTGCTGTATATAAATAGCTTGTGCAAAACTATTATACCATACTGCCAAATAATTACTTATGCTGACGATACCGCTCTCATCATCCACGGTAATAACTGGGAACAAGTTCGTGACAGGACCGAAGTGGCTATGCGTAATATAATGGCATGGTTATCTTCCAGTCTACTAACCCTTAATGTAGAAAAAACGAAATACATTACTTTTTCGCTCAGTGCCAAAACTTTGCCGTCCTCTGTGTTTAGGATTCGGGCGCTTGTTTGTGATCGGTCTGCTGATGATTGTGATTGTCCCTCAATTTCACGTACTAATGAAATCAAATACCTTGGTCTACATATAGATATGCTACTGAATTGGAAATCTCATATCACCAAATTAAGTAACCGAGTTAGGAAATTAATTCCTATTTTTAAGACCCTAAGATCAGTTGCAGATCGACAGACAGTCGTGTGTGTTTACTTTGCTCTCGTACAAAGTATTATACAATACTGCATTGTGTCTTGGGGTGGAATTGGTACCACTCATATCCTTCCGCTTGAGCGTGCTCAGAGGGCTATATTGAAGGTCATGCTAGGCAAACCCCGCAGGTTCAGCACTGATATCTTATACAAAGAAGCTTCAGTTTTAACAGTCCGCCAGCTATTTATATTATATTCTATTTTGCGCAAACATAAAGACCCAGACTTGAGAAAACAGAATATGCTGCACAAACGACGTAAAACCCGTAATCCATGTCCCGGTATCCAATATCATACTGCCGTAGCCAAGCGACATTATTATGTTTGTAGCTCTCATATTTATAACCAGGCAAATCGTGTTATAAAAAATTTGATTTCGTTAAATAATTACAAATGTAAAGACGAATTGCAGAGATGGTTGCGAAATCTAGATTATAGAGATACAGAGAAGATCTTGTCTTTTACTCTGTAACTTTCTAACACAAGCACATCATCTGATATGTAACATTTACTTTAACAGTACAGCACAGGTATTTCAACTTCACTGCCTCCCTAGCAGTATATACCTGTTACTGACCCCAAGATTGTACATCGTAGGGCTAGGGAGGATACTTAGATCTTAGATGGTTAGTCACACAATTACTTGTAAAACTCTAGTACCTATTTAGGTCATAATTTCATGTCTATAACTATACTTATTTGTAATATAATATAAGCATTGTAATAACTATAACTTGAATTATTAGATAATTGAACATTGTATACGATAGTTCCAGAGTGGAAGTCGCTGGGAGCTGTGTCACAGTTTATACTAGTACAGCTCCCAACGCTATTTACTGAGTAATGTATAGATTGATTGTGTTTCCCGTATTATGTAAAACTTATGTAAAACCGATTTAAGTTAAATAAATTTTATTATTATTATTATTATTATTACATATCCCCGGGGTACCCAACCCGGGGCACCCATGATGGGTTTCCCCTGCGTAAAAAAAAAAAAAAAAAAGTGAGTTTAAATTTAGCCATTCAATTACCTTATACAGTCCGGTTTCCGCACATTTATATACTGCAGACCGACTTTCGTCTTCAAAAAGCAATGCTGTGTCATCTGCATATGATATTATAGTACAGTTATGTAATTTTAAGTATGTTGTGTTATCTATATCATTTATTATGCAGTTGTTGCTGTTATTCATAGACGAATAACGATATAAATTGTTTTCTAAGTATTACAAGTTTTTGCATGCAGTATGATGGGGAGTTATATTATCGCATGTCAGTATTATATATACGAAACATATAAAAAAATATATAGATTAATATTATAGTTGTATACCCCATATGTAATATAAATGTAATTATAATAATGTAAATACTTTGTAAATGAATATATTATATTGTGTATATTATTTCTAAAATATATTTTAAGCACATTTTTTTGTAAATATTTTAGAGTCGTTTTTTTGTTATGTGTGTACAGTGTATTTTGTAATAAGTATATAATAATAATAAGAAAAGCAAATAATTCATAGTTACATACGTGGCAAAGTACATTCCTGGTTAGTAAACTTAGATTTACATGAAGTTTGACACGTTGTACACTAATATCGATAGTAATTCCACGATACTGGCGTTGAAATAGTCATTTACAAGCTAGCAGATGAATTTGATTTTCTGATTTGATAGGGATGATCGGCGAAGCATCATCTTGACGCAGGAAAACTTTTCCGTAGTTTGTCCAGCAGTGTTTATACCCCATTGTTCTTTTCAGGTCCCGGGCAAGAAAATACAGTCGGGTTGCCGATGGTGTCAGGCTTTCGGATAGGTAACTGTACTTTGATGATTTCTAGTAACAAATCTCACCGGTAACTTCCCATACTGGTACATATTAAACGTATATTCATTCAAATCACGAAGCTACCCTAATTCAAAGGTGCCGTTCCAAATATCGCAATAGTGGGGCTATTCGAAATTTGACATAAAATAACTAAATTTTAAAATATTCTGGCTTTGTTTCTATTTATCTCATCAGGCGATTGTTGGAACAATAACACATTACTACGTACATACCAACACTGCAAATATATATTTTTCATACTAAACATTTTTATAAAGATATGGTGGTGCTAAATTTGGGGTTATTTGGAATAAATATAGCGATTGCTTTATAGTTTTAGTGAAGTATGTGGGGTATATTTGGAACAATTTAAGGGGAAGTAGCAGATATGCCTTTCCATTTCGTGTATTTGTATTTTGTACATTTTCTTACATACGTACGCACTATGTTCATAAAACTGAAACAAAATGCAACCTACCCTTAAATACTCGAAAATTGCATTGGGGGTTATTTGGTACATCACCTATAATCTTAACAAAACTATCACCAGCCTTGAAAGGGGCTATTTGGAATTTTGTTCCGAATAACCCCAAAACGGTTTCAAAAAGCCCCAATTTATAAAACAAAATAGATATGGCGATGTAAAAACGTTAGGAAACACCGGTATAAATAATTAGAATCACAAGAAAACATACGATATGTGACCAATCCCATATTTATCTTACCTCCAAAAACTTCTCGTAACACCACAGAATTTGTTACGTGCTAGGGTTTGAGGATTCGGAGAGAAAGACCTGGTGACTCTCTTGAAGACTTTATTCACAAACACTAGCTCACACAAATCACTAAGTCCAAACACTAAGCACTAAGTCCAAACACTAAGCACTAAGTCCAAACAATAAGCACTATCACTGTCACTCACTATTGATCACTTGTTCTCACTTCGAAGTCGCCTTGATGATCGCTTGTATCAAACTGAATTCCGGCTGGACTGTCTGCGACTATTTATACGGGCCGGATCGAATCTCAGAAAATTCCGGAACGTCCCAGAATAAACCCGATATGCGTAAACAAGCATGAGATATTTCTAGAAATTACTCACCTAGGTACACCTAGCGCCATCTAGTATCGAGTAGGGAATTTACGTTTTCTGTGTTCCCTTGGTAAGTTCGCTGGTCCGATGCTAGATAGCACCATGTGTCCGTATCCGTAACAATATATTATATTAGTTGTGATAACACACCAAATGTAGGCCACACATAAATAAGTTCAATTTTGACGATTTTTTTCTAAATTAGTTTTGCAGCACTCACAATAGTTTCATTATCTCCAAATTTCGTCCCCCACTACAGTTTTAGTTGAAGTATTGCCAGATGAAAAAAAAAATGTAATACTTACTAGTAAAACAAAAGTTATAAATTACCAAATCTTTTATTTTATTTTTTTTAAATAGCCCCACGGTTTCCGAATAGCCCCAACTTACGGTATGTAATATGATCCATATTATAAATGCGAAAGTGTGTCTGTCTGTATGTTACCTCTTCACGTCTAAACTTTTTAAATTAAGATATGAAGATACTTTAAGTCCCGGGAAAGGATATAGGATACTTTTTATACCGGAAAAGTGTAAAATTCCCGCGCGGTAAACGAATTTTGGCGCAATGCTATACCTTTACCCACAGAACACAAAAGTAAGGAGAAATTCTATGATTTTATGAAACTACTAGATGACACCCGCAACTCCGTTGCGCCAAAATTCGTTTATCGCGCGGGAAACGTACATTTTTTAATCCTATGTACATTCCCGGGACTCAAAGTATCGCGCGGGAAACGTACATAAAAAGTATCCTATGTACTTTCCCGGGACTCAAAGTATCCCTATACCAAATTTCAGGAAAATCGGTTCAGCGGTTTAGGCGTGAAGAGGTAACAGACAGACAGACAGACAGACGGACAGACAGACAGACACACTTTCGCATTTATAATATTAGTATGGATGAGGCGTACTCACACAACTATAATTCATTGCATTCATCATATTTTAGCCTTGTAGAAATATTCATGCAACTGAAACTTTTAAATACTTACTACTACCCGGTAAACTTCGTATCACTTATTTACCACCTTAAACCTTCCCTAGTTTTCTACGAATAATATTTCAAGACTAAAATGAGTCAAATCCGTTTATCTGGTCTCGAGTTTTAGCGAGATTAACAAAATTAAAAATTCATTTTTATTTACATGCTTTTTTTCTAAAATCTGTGGTTATTTTTTTTATTTCTGTCATCGAATGCTAGTTGTCTTAGGACCCTGTTCTGATAAATAAGCAAGATACATGAATTTGTTCGACAACATAAATAAGATAAACTAACATATTATATACGAGAAATGAAACAGTCTTGTTAATGCTAATAATATAAGTATTAAATTACTAATAACTGATATTAGTGATTAGTAATTTAATACGTGTTGTTCTTAAATAAGTTTTAATTTGCGATAATGAATATATTTTGTCAAATTAAAAATATAATTGTATAGTCAGAAGAATTTTTTTTTTTATTAAATAAGGGGGCAAACGAGCAAACGGGTCACCTGATGGTAAACAACTACCGTCGCCCATGGACACTCGCAACATCAGAAGAGCTGCAGGTGCATTGCCGGCCTTTTAAGAGGGAATACGCTCTTTTCTTGAAGGTTTGCAGGTCGTATAGGTCCGGAAAAACTGCTGGTGACAGTTCATTCCAGAGTTTTACAGTGCGCGGCAGAAAGTTACGCGAAAAACGCACTGTGGAAGACTGCCACTCATCAAGGTGATGAGGATGGTATGTTTTTCGCGTGGGACGATGGCGAAAAGTTGCAGGTGGTATGATTCCGAACAATTCCTCAGAGCACTCCCCGTGATACAACCGATAGAGGATGCAGAGTGAATCTACATCTCGACGTAATTCCAAGGGGTCCAAGCTGTTTGAAACACTATGGCAGCAAATATGTATAAAATAAGCGAAATAACGAGTCACAGAATTTCATACTTATTTTGATATTTTATACATACTTAAGTTAAAGTATATACTTATATATTATGTATATCTTTTTTCGTCGATTCGCTATTTGGACTAATTTTAAATATTATGGCCAACACAACGAGATCACTTTGAAAAGCTCAGGTTTAATAAGCATCTTACACGCTGGAGCTTGTCCCGAAATCCTTAGAGCGCTTACAGACGAACGTCACGTGTCGGCGGCAGTCGACGGCAGACGACGGCACGTGTCGGCGGCAGTTGACGGCAGCCGTCGACAGTTCATCACGCTTGCAGTTGTGACGTAACGCGTAAAGGTAAGCGTCCACAGGTCAGTATCGTACGCAACGGACGTTTTGCATCAAACGGATATTTTTTTTACAGTAGATCCACTGTATTGGCAGCGTACGGATTACCGACTAGCCAGTATGTTTATCTTCAAATTAGTCCAAACAATGTTCCTAATCGAAAATTTCTTATTTCGACTTTTCCATCCACACCCTACTTTTGAGCAATCATTTACTAGGCTAGTCGGTAATCCGTACACTGCCAATTCAGCGGACGTACTGTGAAAAAAATGTCCGTTTGATGCGTGACGTCCGTTGCGTACGATACCGACCTGTGGACGCTTACCTTGCGGGGGTACGTCACAACTGTGGGCCTACCACTAACTCTCCTAAGCGACACCGTTTGACAGATAAACATTTATTACTTTACGTCAAGCTAGCGATCTTAAAAAGTTGATATTTCACAGCGGATTTAACATTGTTTTGCATTTTTTGCTGTTTTTTAGTAAAATTATATTATTTAAAAAGTGAGCACGGTTATGTTACTTCAATCTTACAACAAAGTGTTCTGGAAATATGATAGTTTTAGGAAAGGTCGTGGTAGGCCCCCTGCAAGCGTCATAAACTGTCAAAGGCTGCTGTCGGCTGCCGCCGACACGTGCCGTTGTCTGCCGTCGATTGCCGCTGACACGTGCCGCCGACAGGTGCCGTTCGTCTGTAAGAAGCCTTACTTTCCCTCCCCAACTGACATAACAATTGACACCACGGTCAAATAGACAAACAGACAAAGACCCTACGGTCACATAGCTCCGCCTAGTGTTAGGTAGAAAGGTGTCGGAAAATTCTTATTGACAGTTGAAAACACGAGTCCACTGGAGCTTCGTGTGAGTCAGGGCTGCCCCAACAAATGAAGTATCTAAAACCTCATTAGAAAGCGATATAACTATACGAACTGGTTAGTATGTAAACAATAAATGTAACCTACTGTACGGCTATCACATTACAGGGCATGTCGCACATAGGCGATATTATGTTTCAGTGTGTTAGCCGTAGGGCGCTACGCGGGGCGCTCGCCCGATCCCACATAAATTATACATTATGTATGATATACGACCTTCGACGATTCCGAGAATGTTCTATTTTACTGAAATAATTATGTTATTTATTATGAAAAAAATTAGTAAAAATGAAAGAACATAAATACTGTTGAAATGAGAAAAATCTTCCTTTTTGGTAAAAACACATTTTGTAGTTGTTATAATGTAAATGATACCATTATAATTATATATTAATACTAGCTGTCCCGGCAAACGTTGCTTTGCCATAATATATTTTCCATATTATTTTATTGAAGTGACTAAATAAGTATGTCACCATGGCAACGTCTATCGCTATCCCGTCGCACAAACAATGGTCGCCGTAGGTCTCAGGTTGTAATAATTTACTATTATTTATTCAACAAATGCACTTATCAATATATAAAGTACCAAGTAGCCGATTCTCAGACCTAGTGAATATGCATACAAAATTTGTTAAAAATCAGTAAAGCCGTTTCGGAGTAGTTCGTGGACTCACATTGTGACACGAGAATTTTATATATAAGATTAAGAGATGCGTTACGAACCTAGAGAAACCTAGAGGTCGCAAAAAATACGAGATTAGAGACTGGTAAAATCTGTTAGTTTTCTTTTCTACTGAAACAATAATAATTTAGAAGGTTTTTATACTGGCAACACTCACCGCAGCGTGTTTTATTACGCACTGAAACCTCGTTTTCACGTACTGCAACGTCATGCCATTCATCTATCTTATTATTATGACATGCTACCGACCATTTCATGAATCTCTTGCTAATAATTATTCGACTACCTAATTCCAGTAAGGCACATAATAATTTGTATATGACATATAACATAATGTTTAACATTTTCAAACATACAAGTAAAGTAGCCGTCAAAAAACACATTCGATAGATCGGTATCACTTGCCATGTTCGCGTAGTTCACATCAATTAAATAAAAATAATGCTCCACCGATGTTGAGCATAGGGCTGGCAAAAAGCTGCCATTTATAAGCATTTTTAAAGCTTTTTATTTTGGCATTTTTGTGTCGTTGATAACCCCATTGTAAGATTAAAAATGTACGTAAGTTATGGTTGATATCTGGTGATCTGTGAACGCCGCGGGTCGCCTCTGAAATATTGTTATGGCCACCAAACTGATGTAATTATTTTATATTAAACGCGTCGCTACATTGTCTGTGGAATGCGCGTGTCGCAATTTTTTTCTATGATTGTTTATGGTCGAGTTATTTCGTGTTGTGACTTTTGTGAAGTAAATAATATGTCGTGTGGATGTGTGTGATAATAAATAAAGATTTTTCACCACGCCATTCAAGGTTGTAGCGACGCGAAGTAAAATCATTATTTTTATATGGCGCGTAAAGGATTGGAACTCGCCAAAATTCGCGGTTTCAGCAAACAGGAAGTACATTTTAAATTTCGAATTGGTTTCTGTAACAACGGCAGATATTCACATGATAATATCAGATAATAATAAAAGATTTTTTTAAAATATGGAACATACTGTATAAAAACTCTTTTAACGATTCCTTTTTTGACATAAAACCGAGCCAATGTCACCAGACAAAAAAATAAAACTACGTGGACAATATAACTCGTATTAATAACGAGACAAAACTATGAAACGATGTAAATTAATAAAACGTATAATTAATAACTGGTACCATTAAATACGATACAAGGTGGACTGATAACATCTCGCCCCCCGCTACAGTAAACGCGGGAGCGCCATGACACCATAGACTATAGAGTTACGAGCATAGAGTAACGTAGACACATTGTCTATGCCCAATTTATTGCATTCCAAAATGTCTTTATTGGACAGTAAAATGTTCATTACCTCATTATATTTATGGTATGCGTTTAGTATGTTAAACGAATCGAGCGGACCACGCTACGACCGCGTCACCAGATGTATTTTGGAATGTTTTTTTTAAATATATAAGTAATGTTACTGTTCTTAATCCATTTCAATATCAATCGAATATTTTTGTTAGCTCTTATCGCTGTTAACTGTAGCCTGTAAGCTTCTAAAATAGAATCTAAAGAAAAGAGGTCAGAGGTTCTTATATTTTAAGACCCAGGAAAGAACAAAGGATAGTTTTAGTCGCTGTCAAAATATGTTCGGTTATAAAACCTTGGCACGGCTGAAGTTGCGAGTGACATATTCTTAAAAAATTAAAAGTTAAACGATAGGTAATTACAAAAAAACATAAAAAACCGATACGATAAAACCAGTGACAGCTTTACACTTCTCAAGCTAAAACTTCAAGATAAAAATCTATATTCTAATGCACCTGAAAAAACTATTTTCAATTCCACATGTCAGACAAACCTCTAAGATCTCTCAAGGAATTGTGAGACAAAACTCCAAGTGAGGTCTCAATTCTCAAGGGCTCCAGATGGTTCTGTACCTCCAGGCGTTACGTATATGGAGGTACTTATAAAACAATATGCGATCACGCCGTGCGAACGCCCTAAGTGCTCCATCAGCCGCCATTACCGAACACTGTGCTTAAACTAAGTGATACATGATAGCTCTGTTCGATAGATTTCTAGCTTTATAAGACATAAGACAATTCCGATGCGCAGAAATTCATACGGGAACAATATTTTTTTCTGGGTGAAAAGTATCCTATGTCCTTTTCTGGAACTCAAAGTATCTTCTATAGATGTAATTGATTTAGCAGTTTGGGCGTAACGAGGTAACAGATAGACAAACTTTCACATTTATATCAGTTTGGATATCAGAGTCAAAGTAAGTTTACCCGACTAAGGCAAAGCCGAATGAAGGGTATTAGTCTATGTATGTATGTATGTGTGCTCGTAGCGACTAAACTTGTGCGGTGGTTTGGTACCGTGCAGAGTAAAAGACAAGTTAGGTTTAATAGGTTTATTGAATCCTTATCTTATGCTAAAATGGTTTAATGGTAAAATGGTAAAGAGAGCACGCGAACCGATTGGCGGCTTGACGCGAACTGGTTAATTTAAGTAAATTATAATACCGCGTGGCGGCGTATACGCTGACAGTGCGAAAGAAATGTACTTTTTTTATTATTTTATTTTTATAAATTATAATATGTATACTATTAGTAATGTTAAACCATAATAATGTTGAATCTGTCGTGCGTCATGCGTAATGTATAGGAACCACGGAAGATCAGGCGGTGCAGTGTTCTGTGCCGTGGTAAGACACCTGAGTGGGTGTCCTTTTCGACATTATACAATGTACTGCCTAATGGTGCCTTTTTTTTCGTTGATTTATTTGTATGCTTTTACATATTGTTGTTCTTTTCCAATGTTGTTTGTTTGTTTATTTTAGTTAGGCATTTTCTTTCTTTTGCTTGGTTGTTTGTTTTAGTGTGTGCTGTGCATTGTCGTAATGCATGAATAAAGCATATTATTATTATTATTACTGTCGACAAACTGTTGACCGTACAAAACTACTAGTTCGATTTTACGAAATAACTTTCCGCAAGAATGTCGCGGGTGATATCGAATCTTATTTTTTGGTATTTTTTATTTTAACGCAGTCGAATTCTATGTATTCAAACTAATTACTGGTTACTTTTGGTGGTACTAGTTATAATAATGTCATAGATAAGGTCTAGAAAATCAGTTGATAAATTCTTGGTGAAACCTCCGCGAAAATAATATGAAAATTTTATTTATTTATAATAACGTTTTTTAATCTTGTTTAATATTTTTCTTTTTCGTATTAGTCTTATTGGTGCGTGAAAATTTTAACAAGCCATTAAGCCGGCTAGACACTATAAATATTAGGTTTAACCGTAAAGCGGGGCATACACATTCTCACAGTGCTACTAAGTCGAATTGTATCGCTACATATTAAAGTATTAATAAATGTATACTGTTATTGTTCTGCGTACTATATTGATTCGTTACTAGAGTAAAGGTTATTCTATATTCGGTAATAGACAATTCAGATTTATTATTCGTCGGATATTTTTTTAATTCACAGTTTCGTTCTAGTCTTTTAAATAATATTCATGAAATAAAACAACAAACTACTTTGTTTCATACTAAGTAACAGTTTTACTTGTGATATTTAAATCTTCAATTGGATTTAGCTTTTTCAAGTTCTTTTTTTTTTCAAACAAGTGCCCTTAACATGTCTATAAGTTTAAATTAAAATGAAATAAAAAGACCCGTCCCACGAATATTTAATAACTATTAAAGTACAGAAGATACAATATTTATTTATAGACTTTTTTACCTAACAGTTAAAAATAGGTACACCCAGTACACAACCATTTTGTGTTACAAAAATATAATCTCCCATGTCCAATCGCCACAGTTTTACTTTTGTCGGACTCAACCTCAATTACCAAACCATTCACTAAAATTAAATATTTGTTAAGTTCCATATAAACTTCAATCGATTTGTTACAAAGGAAATTTAAATTGTCCGAGAGATATTATGTTTGACAAACGTTTTTACGTAGAGCAACATTTAATCGTCTCTATTAAACAAATACGTTACGGTTTCCATAGATTAGAGAATAGATAGGACACAGATTGTGGGTGTAAATATATTGTAAGATTTTAACTCTGAAGTAACTAGTCAGTTAGCTTTATAGTTATTAAGTTGCATATAGTCTAGCAGATTTTATATGTGATTTTATATCATAATCGCATTGTATCTCCGCCCTACATGTAGTCTAATCAATAAGATCACATAAAGACACTTTATAATGCTAATATATTTTAATACCTATTTTAATATTTTCAAATAAAACTTATCGCCCTTTTTAGTTGTTAGATACTAATCTTAAAATGCGACAAATTTTCAATTTATTTAAAAAAACATTTACATTTAAAAATAAACGGAGTTGATTAAAATTGAAACTTGAAAAGGCTTAACCCTGTACTTTGAACATAACAACCGGCGTATCTATCACATCCATACTCTATGATGTTCACGATAGTTCAATCCTTAAACTTTCATCGGGTCACGCGATCGATTCCCAGCGATTACGGCGACGCCTTGTACGGTGTTCCACTTATTACTCGGGTATTACTCGCATCATCTTAATGTCCATTCAAACAATATTTGTAGCGTTAGCTTAACCAATCGGGATTGACAAATTAGTGTTTATGGGTCACAGAAAAAAATGTTGTTTTATGAAGCGTCTTTAGCTTATTTCTTATTATTTTGAATTACTTACTTATATTATACTTAGAACTAATTAATTATAATATTATATTAACTAGATGACGCCCGTAACTCCGTTGCGCCATACTTCGTTTATCGCGCGGGAACCGTACATTTTTCCGGGATAAAAAGTATCCTATGTCCTTTCCCGGGACTCAAATATCTCTATACCAAACAGCAAAATCGCGGTTAATGTGCGAAGAGATAATTACAGACACTTTCACATTTATAATATTAGTATGGATTATTTTGACAAACTATAATATTATACTTATCGAACCTCCTTGTTTTCGAAGTCGGTTAAACCCGAAGTCGCATTTGTAACTTTTGTAGCGGTAACTACTAACTATACTAGTTCGTTAGCGAGTCGGAATGAAGATATCGTTTAGCACAATTAACAGTACCACGCCCGCATCCGCCGGACCACCACTCTGGTGGTCACGTGGTAAATGGTGGTCATGGTGGTCTTCAGCCATGGTGAAAGATGGAGAAATATACAGGGTGTAACAAAACTAAGTGATAATGCTTTAGGGCGTGTATGGGTCCCCTATTTGATGACCTCTGTGGCTCAATTGGTTGAGTGTATGGCAGCTCAAACTGGGGGTCGCGGGTTCGAATCCCGCCTACGGAACAAAAAGTTTTTAATGTTCCCGGGTCTGGATGTATATATGTGTACGATATAATAAAAAATTTAAATATATGTATAGTATAAAAGTATTAAATATATATATTTCCGTTGTCTGATACCTGTAACACAAGTCCTTCAGGTACTGCTAAGTATAGCACGGGGCCAACTGACGTGGTGTGAAGCGTCCATAAATATTATATTACAGTGTTCGCTGTGAAAATAGCGGCGCTGAACGAAGTCGCTCAAATCACAAAAAACCTTTTATACCCATACAAATCACACAAAAGTTTTTGCTCTTTCAGCGCTGCTACTTTCACAGTTAACTCTATATAAGAGACACATACACACCCTAAAGCAACATCACTATATTTTGTTACAACATGTATAATGTTAAGAAATTAAAATATTACAATCCCGATTCAAACCTCTAATAAGCGTCAGACACGGGATCACGTAAAGTCCAGCTGACAGTTTACTAATAACGTCGATTTGATATAATGCAACTAAATTAAATAGATCCAATGTCTATGTCTGAAGCTATATTGGTTGCAATATTAAACGCGTTGAAGTCTTTTGTACGCACGCCTTTAGTACTATCAGAGATGTTGATTCCTATGCAGATGGCGGACAGTAGTTTGGTCGCGTTACGACCAATACCCAGCCGACCGATCACAGCTAACATTGAATTTATATAAACCGACAAAATAAGGTAGATCCGTCAACTGCCTACGAATCAATTTATCAATTTACGATGGTACATCTATACTTATTATAAAACAAAGTCGCTTTTTTTCCCTCATGTCCCTTAGTTCCCTTTAATCTTTAAAACTACGCAACAGATTTTGATGATTCTTTCAGTGTTAGATAGCCCATTTATTGAGGATAGCTATAGGCTATATTTTATCACGCTAAAACTAATAGGAGCGAAGAAATAGAGGAAAATGTGGAAAAAACGGGGAAAATTATTTGAAAGGGCTAACTTGAACGCGCTAATCTCATGAACTACTGGTCCGATTTGAAAAATTATTTCAGTGTTATATAGCCCATTTATTGAGGAAGGCTATAGTATACTTATATTTTATCACGCTAAGACTAATAAAAGAATGTGGAAAAAGTGGGGAAAATTGTTTGAAAGGGCTTATCTCGCAAACTACTGGAGCATTTTTATGTTATTTGGTACAGATAAGAAGCAGACCACGTGAAGGATCGCTATCGATTTTAATCATTTTTTCAGTGGCTATATATTTTATACCCGTGCGACGCCGGGGCGGGTCGCTAGTGCTAATAATATTTTGAAATGTCAAGTTTCTAAGCCTAGTATAACAAAAAGGTACAGTATACTGAGATAGTCATAAACCAAAAGCGATAACTATCTTATGTATCTAAATACAATTAATTGAAATCCTTTCAAAGAGTTTATACAATTAAAACTATTCATTATTACACAGCGGGCAGAACGCTATCGATTTGAATACAAATTGTTTCAACTGGACATTGTTTTAAGATTCTCAAAACTGTGGCGCTTAATAGTGTAACAAATTAGGATAGTGTTGCCAGCTCGTAAGGTTTCCCACTATATGGGGAAATGAAAACAAAAATCTTTATCAGTTTTAGAATATGTCTGTATGTCTCTTATATTCTCACGCTTAAACCTCTGGACTAAATTTAATGCAATTTATGGAAAGTAGCGTCCCGTAATAGGATTTAGGGTATTTTTTGTCATGTTAAATGAATCATACATTTTTTACAATCAATTTACTATTACAATTTATGTTGTACTTACACAAATAAACACACAAGCCATTTCTGGAGTTGGCATAATAAAATTTTAACTAATTAAAAGTACACAAAGTGGTACGATATAAGGATAGTTATTTCTTAGGTGTGTGAATTCTCTCAGGCTAGCAACACTGCATAATCCTTTCCCGAGTCTGTGCTCTCTTAATTACTAAGCGTCCCGGGAACTGATACTATCAGTCCTTATACAGCTATCTCATTCTAACAACGCAACACATATACCTACTTTAGCCCTTATCATTATAGCAATAAGACCTAAGCGAGGCCCCCATAAGTGAGATAGCAGATAGGCGCCAGCCAATGTTTATTCTAACGATTTTAATTATTCAAAGTGACATTTCTGCTCTGTAATAATGTTAGTAATAAAAAGTTAAATGTAACAATTTATTATATCGAGTTTTTTGAGAAAATAATTATGGGGCCGATTTAAATCGATTTTATATATGCGTTTATGTATTCGTTCCGGATAGCGTGGTAAACCGACACACCTTATATTTAATCGCTGTAATTATATTTGATTTTCTATGTTTGTAAATGAAAAGAAATTAGTTTAGATTGTACTCATAACTTTAAATAACTAAGATTATATCTGTTGTGATATAATGTAAAACAATTGATTTAAAAAAGATGGCGTATCTTGTAAAGTGTCACTTAAGACGCTGACAACTGCCAATGAACTTGATCTCGCATCACTCTCGCACCTGTGTCGATTTTCATGCCAGAGAGACAGAGATGTGAAGTGTTCACTCGGTAGCGTGGATACATTTTTCGTTTGTTAGAGAAAAAAATAAATATTATGGGAAATCTAGATGTCAGAACCGAAAATTAAATCCGGCAATCTTTGGATTTTTGTAAAAGGTATCAAATAAACAAATTTTTAAAGCATAGATTGTATTATTACTTTAGTTAGAACTGTTTAAAGTTCCTGAAAGATGTGACTTTGGTTTTTTTTTTCATCCAGTAGGCGTACATTAATTATTTTATTATTTAAATTCGACAAGCTTTTCCAAATATAATCAAAAATCACATATATTTTTTTTTGTGCCAATCAATGAAATACATACGTCTAGAAAACTGCACAAAGATGTCGAATTGGCAGCTGTCTTCCCCTTAAGCTGATTGCACACATTTTGTCAGCACCGTATTTCGTGTACTAAGCGGTGCGTTCGACGCGTACGGAGCACGTACATTTGTCAGCACCGTACGTACTGACAAATGTGCGATCAGCCAGAGATAATAGGCTACTTGACCTACTTTTTTTCTTCATGCTAATCTTCTTAATCATTCATTTTCGCAAAATAACTAATATTTTAATATTTTACACAGTAGAAACCCATAAAAATGTTGAAAAATATGCCTCTTAAATGGCACCGAAAACACTGTCCGCCATAGAGTGACGTCATACATTTTGTATTTTAATTTTTAAACTTTCTTGAACATTTTTTTATGTGCTAAATGTACGATTCCAAAAGTGCCCAAAAATTATAAAAGAATTAAATAAGAAATTAGAAATCATTTGTAATGTTGAAAACTTTTGGAGAAAAGTTTTGACCATTTCATTTCCCGTCTACAATAAATGGAGATAATATATAAAACTGATGTTTTATTTGAATTAGTCAAGAAAATATGTTTTGCAAATCTTTGTAGGCTTATTCTTATTACTTATTTATGTACAATTAAACTTACATATAACGGGCGCGTTAAATAAAAGATATTATAAATTACTGTGAGGACGACGTCACATCCAAATCGGAAGTACCGCAAAAGCGTTTTCGTCAGTACAAATCATAGTTTCATAAAATCATATTTTCAAATCGACTTTATTTATCAGTCATAAACTTTTATTTCATTATAAGGGTGAAATACGGTTTCCTAGGCCAAGTTCTACTAGAAATATGCATTTGTTCAGTGAAATTGAATATAGGTCAAGTAGCCTATTGTTTCAAACTCACGCCCTTGTCTTTGTGTCGTGTAAGGGTCATTTCAGACCGAAACGCAACGCGTAGATGCAATTCTGTACTGAATTGACAGATTTCTTGAGCGTGAGACGTCTGGCAAATCTGTCAAATCCATACAAATTTAGAGTTGCATCTACGCGTCGCGTTACGTTCTGAATTGACCCTTAGCATAGAAACGAAAACTACCGCTGGTGTCATTAGAATGACAGCTGCTTCTGAACCACAAAGAATGCTGAAAGTTTTGTAGTTTAGCGTTACGCCACAGAATACATATTAGTACAAGTGTTACACTTACTAAAATGTTCGTAGGACCCCGCGTAGAGTTTCGTAGCGAGTGACGTAGCAAGACCGTTACACATTTCATATTTTATTAAGCTGTTCGAACAGATGGATGTGACGAGTGAAGATCAGGCCATTTAGTCGAAACTTTTTCGTTTTCGCTTCGTTATAGAATCGCCGATCAAAATGTATGGAATTGACATAAGACGAGTCGAACGTCAACGTCATATTAACGAACGCTTATGTCAATTCCATACATTGTCATCGGCGATTCTTCATTCTATAACGAAGCGAAAACGAAAACATTTTGGCACACCCCCCAGTTTATATTGCAACTAGATGACGCCCGCAACTCTGTTGCGCCAAAACTCGTTTATCTCGCGAGAACCGTACATTTTTCCGGGTGTCCTTTCCCAGGACTCAATGCATTTCTATGCCCAGCAAAATCGGTGCTAGTGTGTGTTGTAAAGAGGTAACATACAGATAGACAGACACTTTCAAATTTATAATCTAAGAAAGCTACTTAGGATGTGTGAGGAGTATGCTTGCAGACACGGGCTCAAATATAATGTTAGTAAGTCACAATATATGGTCTTTCAGGCCACCGGTGGTAGAAACCCAAAACAGGTACCCGAAATACTCCTAAACGGAATCGCTCTCAGTAGAGTCGAGGAGTTCAAGTACTTGGGGCATATAGTCACCGTCGACCTCAGAGACGATAGACATCGAGCGGGAGAGGAGGGCGTTGTCCAAAAGAGCTAATATGTTGGCTCGCAGGTTTGCGAGGTGCTCAGTAGAGGTTAAATTAACACTCTTCAGAGCTTTCTGCACCTCACTCTATACCTGCGCCCTGTGGGCCAAATATTACAAAAAAGGTTACAGCGCCCTCACTGTCCAATACAACAATGCGTTCCGGGCGATGCTGGGGCTGCCCCGCTACTGCAGCGCCTCCGCGATGTTCGCCGTGGCGCGCACCGACGGCTTTCAGGCGACTATTCGCAAGAGGTGCGCGTCGCTGGTGCGCCGCGTGCGGGACAGCTCCAACACCGTCCTGGCGATGATAGCCTCACGTATAGACTGCCCCTATGTTCATCACTGCTGCAGTATGCATGTCCCGCGCAGTGCATAACATAATAAAATAGGCCATAGTAAAACAAATAAATAAAGTAATATATATTCTGTACCTACACACCTTTAGTTCATAAGTTTTTATTTTTAATATTAATTTATTGCAAATAATGACTTTAAATTCATTTATACAACGATGTGATTTCCTGTGATTTTAATTAATTAATTCTATTTTATCTATTTTTTGACAAATTCTTATGATATCATTTTATTTATACATAATTTTAAATTTACAATTTGAATCTAATTTTTATTGCTAAATCATATTTAAATGTATTGTATTTTCAATGTATTGTTAATGTATTGTGTAATGACTAATGATAATGTAACAAAAATTTTAAATGTAATGTTATGGGTCTTAGAAACCTGAAATAAATGATTTTATTTTTATTTATTTTATAATATTAATATAGTATGGAAGTATGGATAATAATATGACGAGGGTGAAAACTGAACTTTATTTACTACGTAAGGAGATACACATTGATTTGGCAGACTTTGGTACTTGCGATGTTGCTTTTCTTTATTCCAAATACGAATTTATCGCATCACCTTGCCACGTTGCAAAGTGGACAAACTCGAAATCATTAAATTTGTAAACTGCGAGTAATACTGTAGAATACACTGTGTCCTAAAAATAGACGCAACCCAAATTTTCAACTTTTTTATTATGCTCTGTCGTCACAATCTCATTATCGATTATAAAATGGCGGACCCAATACAATAAATAATAAACAAATAATAAATAAAGCGATAATAGACTTCCGTGTAGGCGGGAACTCTGATTGGCCAATAAACGTAAGGGACTCCAAAATATAATTTATAGTACAACGCTGTAGGTTTTAGATGTAAACTTGTAATTGTATTGTCTATTACAATGGGCTTATGGTTTAGTGCGTTATGGCACGAATGTGCGTTATGGATGTGGCAAGCGCGTTAAGTAGTGGTTATAGTGCGTTATGGCAATTAATTTACAGTTACATAAAGCGAGGTTCTCACGGATTTTAGAATAAATACTGGCCCTAACTAAAAAAACACACTCACTGTTTTGGTCGAATTAATATTCAATATTCAAATCAGAAAAACCGCAAAGAATTATTTCACCAAAAATTAGCCTGAAAAAAAAACTCTAACATAAAATAAACTGTTTCCATAAAAGGTGTAAATGAGATGTGGCCACTTCGCATACCTATTTAACATTTTAATTTTTTTAAACAAATCTAAAAGGCCAGTATTACCATAACTTATACGATTTATAATGTCATTAATATTTTAAACAATAGCTGTATTGTTTATTAATATCAATAAAACACGAATATTACATAATAATATAGTAATAAATTAGTATCGACGGGCAGTTTTATTCCCCGACGGACAGATATTTCGTGTCGTGTGACAGCTGTCATTAGAGCAATATGGCGGACGGAGTTGTAAATAAAATGTCATTAGAAATAGCTAACAATAAGGCTTGGCAGACACTTGCGTCGAATTATTAATGAGATGTTCCTCAGAATTTTCAAAACTGGAAAAGCTGCTACAACCGAATAATAATGGCACGAAGAATAACAAAATTGTTAGACCTTTTTATATTTGATTATCTTATACTAATATTATAAATGTGAAAGTGTGTCTGTCTGTCTGCAGTTACCTGTTCAAGCTTAAACCACTGTACCATTTTGCTGAAATTTGGCATCCTGGAAGAAGATGTAGGATACCTTTTATCCCGGAAAAATGTGTGATCATGAAATGCGTGTGCACGAGAATATGTACCTACATAAGACGTGCGTCTTATGTAGGTACATATTCTCTGTACTAAGATGCGGAGTATTGCATACCTTTGTATAAAAATATACAAATCGCCGTTAATTATGTATATCGAATAGATTTTAAAACATTATTTCGCACATGTTTTATGGCTTTTGTAATAGGCCGGACAAAGATAGAAGACCTTGTATATAATTTTTATCAGTCTGGACTCTAGAAGCTAGACTCTGTGTAGGGCCTTAACCGAACACTTAAGTCATTAAGCCATAGGCGGGCTAATCATCGATTACGTGCGTGGTTTTAACGGGCCCATATATAACTGTCGTTAAACTCTGCTTGTGACCCCGGGACTTACTCCCGATTTCGATTTACGAGTCTAATTCGACGTCAATTTTGATTCATACTCGAATCAAAATCGACTTCGGATCAGATTCGCTGACACCTAAAGATGTTAAAAATAGTCAAATATCATTTAGATTTGAGATCGAGTATATTCGATTCTTGATTAAATCGGTAGTTAAGGACTGCAATTAAATTTATACTCATATGAATGCAATGAACAAAACGATCCTAAGAAACACAAGAAGCCCAGTATCAAGAATCTTTAAACGAGCAATTCTTGTATATATATATATATATATATATATATAATTGGAATCTCGGAATCGGCTCCAACGATTATCATGAAATTTAGTATATAGGGGGTTTCGGGGGCGATAAATCGATCTAGCTAGGAATAATTTTCATAAAATGTCATTTTATGTGTGTGTTTTTTAATTTTTTGAATACCGAGCGAAGCTCGGTCATATAGCTAGTTAGAATGATGCTAGCAATATAATGAAACCAATTTCAATGTAACTTATTCACCGTATGATTAAAGCGACTCGTTAATTTGGTCGTAATTTATCTTTTTTTTATAGGTTAGGTATTAAGGTAGCATATTTCATAATAAACCCTATGCACAAGCCTGGGGGTCGAAATGGCCTGAAACCAGCGCGAGATTAACTTGCAACAATATTCTTAAAAGTTTAAGCTTAGGTAATATAATATTGTGTCAGAAAAACTTTTTTGATAATAGTATTGATAAAGTATATTAATATTATTTAAGTAGTAATTAAAAACATTGACATGAACCTTCCTTATTTTGTGTAGTAAAAATATTCTTAGGGCCTGTTTCACCACTTCCTGATAAGGCTATCTACCACTTAACTTGACAGATAGAGTATGGAGAATCTGTCAAATAAGCCTATCCGGCACCTTATCAGGAAGTGGTAAAAAAGCCCCTCGGTTCAGTGATTACAAAATAAAATATGAGTGTCTTCAATTTATAGTTCTGTAAACAAATACCAAATGTAACAAAACCTTGTTAACTATCTCGACTACTGCCATTTTACCGTTCATAGACACAATATTCTATATTATAAACGCTATCACATTTCCGTCTGTAAACATAAAAACGTCTGGACCAATAATCTGTTTAGCCAATATAAGTCCATACTTGAAAAGTAAAAATAATATCAATTTGTAACTAGATATTGTAGTCTGATAGACCAGTGACAATGTAATTTCAGTTCTATTTCATCGTGTTTGAGTTGAAACTCATGTGGCTGAGTATATTAAAGTAAGTAGCAATGCTCGTTGTTATTTACGATTATAGTGCGATTGGCGCCCGATTCAAATGTTAAGGCGCTATATGAAAAAACTGTCCTTTTTGACGTAATATAGGACCCTCAGAAATGTTACAAATCTGGTAATGAGATATACATATCTTCATAGCCTTATCTAGGTTTGAGAAGAACCAGAAACACGATTAATGTATTTTGCCTCGATACATTTCTCGATCGAAATGACCTCTTAAAAATACGAAATTTGAAGATTATTTTTAAACGAAAATGGATGTATTGTAGGAAATTAGTCTAATTGATAGACACCTTTGCAAATCAAAATCGTATAGAAGCATTTTGCTTAAATGCTCCTAGTTATTTTTTAAATAATTAAAATTACGTTTTTCGCATGTTTTCCGAGCGAGCCGATAGCTTCTGACCGCAGCGTATTCACGACTTTATAGTTATACAAATTAAGTATAAAATTGCCTTTGCGGTAAAATTACTTTCAATATAGCGCCTTAACGGATTAGGAGTACTGATGGAACTCTACGCTTTTTCCACCGCCCCCGTCACCGACGTCACCGACAAAAATTCAAATAAAATGCCACTTTATAACCTAGGCTATAGGTTTCATATTACTCTACGCCACTACAAAGCAGCGTCGGCATGCGTCACTAGACAAATGTCGATCGAAAATTAAAGTTCATAAAGTAACATTTTATTTGAATTTTTGGCGCCGAGATCCCGTGACGGTGGCAATGGCCTACCACGGGATTTGGGTCGTAAATATCCCATAATGGTGACCGCAGGGTTAAATCGTAAAAGTTCCAAAAAAATTCAAATTGATTTTTGACGTTTGCCATCGGTACTTTAAAAAAAATATGTATTATTATTGATTTCAGTTTAGAATTCTAAATTTTAACGATTGAAAGTATAATTTATATTGAAATTATTATCTATTTATGTCACTCAGATTTCAATAAGAAAGGAATAAGTATATTATGAATTCTGGACACCACAGCATTGAAAAGCGATGAACGTGTAATAGTATATTTTAAAGTAGAATGAAATATAAAATGTATCTTGTGACTTGTTCTCTGAGATATCATAATTTATAACAAATCAACATAAATGAATATTTTAATCGCTCAAAATAATCTATAGTTTTCAACAAAGGTTAAGCAAAAATCCATAATACGTAATTTACAAATTCAAGTCCTTCATATTATGTTTATAAATATTAAGTTCAATATAAATTAAAGTATGTCTGTCTGTCTGTTAATTTTCACGGAGAAACCGATTTTTATTGGACTTCAGAATGTAGATATTTAGACACGAAAAAATGTTACGCGGTGAACGAAGTTGGGCCAAAAGTGGTTAATATAAACTAATCTATAATTAATAACTAATAAAATAATAACTAATATTATATTATTGGAAACTAAATTATTTGGTATGTTAACATCACAACCGCCGAAAAGGTGCAACACACTAACATTTAACCGCGTGACCTTACATGATAATCGAATGGCCAATGAATAATCAATAACGTATCCAATATATCACTCAACTTATATTAGAGTACAGTCCATGAGAAAAACTTGTGACGAATTAACATTTTTTTCTTCTCAAAGACCAAAACCATAATTTGAGACATCTATACATATTATAAAACAAAGTCGCTTTTTCCCTCCTGTCCCTTTGTTCCCTTTAATCTTTAAAACTACGCAACGGATTTTGATGATTCTTTCAGTGTTAGATAGCCCATTTATCAAGGAAGGCTATAAGCTATATAGCATTATAGCCTTATAAAAATATAAAATACTAGCGACCCGCCCCGGTGTCGCATGGGTATAAAATATAATTATTATATCCACTGAAAAAATGATCAAAATCGATAGCCTATGATCCTTCACGTGCATAGGCGCCGGCAGGGGGGTGCCAAGGGTGCACTTGCACCCCTTGGGAATATCGGGATCAACAGGAATTATTGAAATAAAAAGCCCTGAAAGCTATTGTTACGTGCTAGGGTTCGAGGATTCGGAGAGAAAGACCTGGTGACTCTCTTGAAGACTTTATTCGCAAACACTAGCTCACACAAATCACTAAGTCCAAACACTAAGCACTAGATCCAAATCACTGAGTACTATCACTGTCCTAGGTCGTAGCCGAGTCGTTAGTTCACTATCACAATCACTCACTATTGATCACTTGTTCTCACTTTGAAGTCGCCTTGATGATCGCTCGGATCGAACTGAACTGACTGCCGGCTTGTTTACCTTTTATATGGCCCGCCATGCTTTCTGGAGCATTCCATTCTGGATTGTTTACGTAAACACGCAATTCACATAAACAAGTGTCGGACTTTTCCAGAAAGTACGCGCAGGTAAACAACTACCCGTATCCGTAACACTATTACCATGCCGTACAAAGATACTTCGTAATTTTTCGGCACTAAAATATATGTGTTCTGTTGACGTAAATAGACAGTCAGTAGTCATTGTTGTTCGTAAAAAGTAAAAAGAAAAGAAAAGGAAGAAAACTAAAATCTGCACCCCTTGGAAATTATTTCTGCCGGCGCCTATGTTCACGTGGTCTACTTCTATATCTGTGCCAAATAACATAAAAATTGCTCCAATAGTTCGCGAGATCCCTTTCAAATAATTTCCCCCGTTTTTTCCTCATTCTCCTATTAGTCTTAGCGTGATAAAATATAGCCTTCCTCAATAAGTGGGCTATCTAATACTGAAAGAATTTTTCAAATCGGACCAGTAGTTCCTGAGATAAGCGCGTTCAAGTTAGCCCTTTCAAATAATTTTCCCCGTTTTTTCCACATTTTCCTCTATTTCTTCGCTCCTATTATTCTTAGTGTGATAAAATATAGCCTATAACCATCCTCATGGGCTTCCAAATGGGCTATCTAACACTAAAAGAATCATCAAAGTCTGTTACGTAGTTTTAAAGATTAAAGGGAACTTAATAAATAATAAAACTTAAAGGGATTAAAGGGGAAGAGAATTATGAGGGAAAAAAGCGACTTTGTTTTATAATAAGTATAGATATCGGCGGTAGTTGAAAATATCAGTGTGCTAGAATGTTCTTCATACATCGTGGGTTCTTCGAGCATCAATAAGTAGGCAGATGTAGAGTAACAACTAGTTTATTACACAATGCACTATAAATAGACTATTCACAATAACTATTAAGTTTAGAAAAGATATGAAAACTAAAATTAGGAAGCGCCAACGAACAGACACATCCGCGCGGTTCGTGCTCTCAAATTCAAAAACTCGAACGTTCCACGGCTATGTCCAAGCGGCAAGCTCGACAGGCATCTGTGACGTCACGCTTGCGTTCTGTTACATCCCTAGTAAGTTAGTAGAAATGCCGACAAGATGCTGATACAGCATCAGCACCCACTCATCCTGTGCAGTTAGTCAGACGGGAGCTCAGTTCAGTCACAACCTCGGGCCAGCGCGGACGTTTTTCCTAATCTTGTCCTAGTTGTCTAAATGTAATAATTTTCAAAGTGTATTTTCCAGTGAAAATAAATTTCCTTTTTTTAAAAAGGCTTTTGGAAATCCCGTTGTAACATTGGTGGCAGCGGTGGGATTCGTAAATCCCCGATCCACCCGAATACGCGTCCGAAAATCAAAAAAATTCCTAAAAAGTGAAAAGTGAAAACCGAAGTGTTAAAAATACGTAGCATAAATGTTGTATCGTATCTCTCGCTTGTTCCCGTGACCTGAACTCACTAATTACCAAAAACATTTAAATTCCAAAATAAAATTCAAAAAATATATATATATATGAAATTAAAATAATAATAAATTTATCTAAATCCTAATCCTAATCGTAAGTGTGTTCCTGTCATCATCATCACCCCTGTGTCCACTGTGTCATAAGTGGTACCTAGCTGCGGGCCAAGTCAGCCCGAGAGCGGTATCCAGCACCGACCAGCGAGGTGACGAGTTTCCTGTCGACGATCCAGAATAAGTTGTGAAGTGAAAAGTGTTAAAAAGAAATCCATAAGTGCATAGTGATCCAAGTATTCGTTATCCCGATCGAGACCTCCAGTGAGCATGCAACGAGTCGTCCCCGTTATCATCGCCGCCTACGCACTGTGAGTCAGCTTGAGTTATTGTTAAGGTTCAGTGAGACATTCTAATTTAATTTTAACTTTCAAAATGTCGAAAGCTAATAAGGACAATGTGGCATTAAATATTCCTGAAGCCGGTACGTCTGACGAAACGAGACCTAGTTCCCCAAAAGGGGGCCGGAAAGGAGTTGCTCCGAATATAGAAAAGGTTGAGTTAGACCTCAGCACCTTATTTAAATTTATTAAAACATTCGATGGATCCAGAGAAAATGTAAACTCTTTTATAATTAATTGTAACAATGCCTATGATTTAGCAACAGAAAATCAAAAACCAATATTATTCCGCTTTATTTATAGTCAACTACAAGGCAAAGCCGAAATAGCTTGCTCCATAAAAGACTTTACTAATTGGGGTCAACTCAAAGATTTTTTACGGAACCAATTTTGCGAGCGCAAACATCACGCGCACATACTGATGGACCTCCAAGAGTGTAAACAAGGCTTAAATGAAAGCGTAACTCAATACGCGTTACGAGTTGAGACTTACCTATCTCAATTGCTTACAGAAATAACTTTATCTCAATGCACCTTACGCGAACTCCCTGGTCGTTCAGCAGCTATGGAAGATTTGGCGCTCCATCATTTCTTGATAGGATTACATCCCCGTATCTCCAATATTGTTCGATGTAGAGATCCCAAAAATTTAAATCAGGCCGTAAATATCGCTATTTCAGAGGAGCGCATACAACAAAGCATTTATAAACGTCCTCAGACAACAAATAACTCTAATGCTCATTCGAACAATAATTATAAGTCATCATCATCACAATCTTTCCGACCATCAGATACATCTCGTAGAGTTTCTTTTAGGAATGATAATTTTAGGCCTAAACCACATTTTAATAATAATCAAAATCCTAATTCATCATCATCAAAAGATGCACCATTTTGCCGTTATTGCAAAAAATCCGGTCATGTACTAGAAAATTGTAGCCTCCGAGAGTATAACAATAATAGGAGGATGCAAAATCAACCGTTTACTCCAAGTAATAACCAACGTCCAAGAGTTAACTATGCGGAAATAAATAATGATGACCAAGGTATTGACGAAGTAGACGGAAATTTAAACTAACTTTTGTCCCGTCTAGGTATCGCGCGGGGCAAGTTCCTTTAGCCAAAGTCGATACAAAATTTAAAAAGACCAATGGACAGGGTAACCAGCCCCAAACTCACGGTCTCTCTTCTCATATCGAAAAGACCAACGGACAGGGTAACCAGCCCCAAACTCACGGTCTCCCTTCTAGTATCGAAAAGACCAACGGACAGGGTAACCAGCCCCAAACTCACGGTCTCTCTCCTCATATCGAAAAGACCAATGGACAGGGTAGCCAGCCCCAAACTCACGGTCTCTTGTCTGATATAGAAAAGGTCAATGGACAGGGTAGCCAGCCCCAAACTCACGACCTTCCTAACCTAAAAAATAAATCCTGCAAAAAGGAAACTAACAAAATTTATGAAATCCTTACTAATAAAAGATACTTACCTTATATTAAACTGAAGACGTCTATAAATGAAAAAGAACTTACCTTCCTCGTAGACTCTGGAGCATCCTTATGTTTGATAAATAACAGCTCTATTATGCTTAAACCAAATATCTGCAACGAAGAAAATGTCACAGTTAAAGGAATTGATTCAGAAAATAATTCATTAAAAAGTATCGGTCACTTTAATTTACAATTACAATTTAATCCTAATGTAAAAATTGCACATACCTTTCATATTTTTGATAATATTGATATCCCTTATGATGGTATAATAGGTAATGATTTGTTCCTAAAATATGATTGCAAAATAAATTATAAATCACAGTCATTAGAAATTAATAATTTTAGTGTTAAGTTATCATTTGATGATCCTTCTTATGTTATTGAACCTCGATCAGAAAAGGTCATTGAATGCTCAGTTGATAATCCAGAAAATCTAGAAGAGGGAATAATATGTGATCAGCACATTTCAAATTTACTTCTGATATCAAATTGTTTAGTAAAAGTAAAAAATAATAATAGAGTAAATTTAACAGTCCTTAACATGTCCGAGAAACCTGTAACTATAAAATCAAACTTGTTATTAAAAATATATAAAATAAATACAAACGAAATAATAAATATTAGCAGAGATCAAAGTAGTCTCGAAAGAAAACAACAATTATTAAATCTTTTACGAACTGACCATCTTAATTCAGAGGAAATAAATTGCATACACGACATTTGCAGCCAATATTCGGACATATTCCACTTACCGGGTGATCAATTAACTAGTACAAATTTAGCTCAACACGAAATTCGTACATCATCTGACCAACCTATTAATGTAAAGTCATACCGTTTCCCTGAAATACATAAACAGGAAGTTCAAACCCAAATAAATAAAATGTTAGATGAAAATATTATAAAACCTTCTAATTCGCCATGGTCCGCCCCTATCTGGGTTGTGCCAAAAAAACTTGATGCCTCTGGAAATAGGAAATGGAGAATTGTAATAGATTACCGAAAGCTCAATGACATTACCATAGGCGCAGCTTATCCAATTCCACAAATTAATGAAATATTAGATCAATTAGGCCAGAGTAACTATTTCACAACCCTTGATCTCGCATCAGGCTTTCACCAGATTGAAATGAAACCTGATGACGCGGCAAAAACTGCTTTTAGTGTTCCACAGGGCCATTTTGAATTTAATCGGATGCCTTTCGGCTTAAAAAATGCGCCTGCAACTTTTCAAAAGGCAATGAATACAGCTTTATCGGGTCTGCAAGGACTGCACTGCTTTGTATATATTGATGACATTGTAATATATTCACACGACTTAGCAAGTCACATAAAAAAATTATCTTTAGTGTTTGACAGGCTCAGACATTTCCATCTCAAACTTCAGCCTGAAAAGTGTGAGTTTCTCCGTAGAGAGGTATGCTATTTGGGCCATATTATCAGTGATGAAGGCGTGAAGACAAACCCTAAAATAATTAAAGCTGTAGTTAACTTTCCAATTCCTAAATGTCCCAAAGACATTAAAAGTTTTCTCGGATTGGCCTCTTATTATCGTCGTTTCATACCAGATTTCTCAAAATATGCAAAATCCCTTACAAATTTATTAAAAAAGGATGTACCCTTCGTATGGACTAATACCCAACAATTAGCTTTTGAACAATTAAAATCGAAATTAGTTTCTGCTCCTGTCCTTATATATCCTGATTATACAAAACCATTTTTGCTAACGTGTGACGCCTCGAATTACGCCATTTCCGCCATTCTATCACAAGGTGAAGTTGGTAAAGACAGGCCAATTGCCTATTCCTCAAGAACATTAAACAAGGCAGAAATAAATTATACGGTAACCGAAAAAGAGTGTCTAGCAATAGTCTACGGAACAAAAGTGTTCCGCCCATATTTACTTGGTCGCCGTTTCAAAATTATAACAGATCATAAACCGCTAAATTGGCTCTTTAATTGCAAAGACCCAGGTTCCAGATTGGTCCGCTGGAGATTAAAACTTGAAGAATATGAGTATGAAATCCATTATAAGAAGGGCAAGATGAATACCAATGCTGATGCTCTTTCTCGGTACCCCGTAAATATAACCCAACCTAAAAATTTAATTAATGTCCTAGGAGATAATGAAACACCTGAGGCTCCTCCTGTTGTACTCCAACCTGAAAATATACCTTTACCTGAAAGTCCTGGCCTACCAGAACTCCCGGACTTAGATGAATTCTTTGAATTACCTGATGAAGTCTTTCAAAACCCTGAAATTCCAAATGAAATAATCCCGAGTCCTAATATAGACTTGCCTTTATCCAATGAATCCTTGAGGCACAGGGACACGTACTCTGAATACCTGAAAAAAATAAATAATTCATTATCTACATCTAATGTTAAAATCCTAGAATATAATGAAAATTTATTAAAAACAAAAGTCAAATCAATTATTATACCTACCTCGATAGACCTCGATGAGTCCAATTCATATGTCGAAGAAATCCTTAGTAACACACCTGAGTCCGCTTTATTTCGAGATCGTGAAAGAACTTTACATTCATTTTTAAAATTTACCTCGAATAATATCGATTATTATTTTCTATTTGTAAAAGTTTATTATTATGATAAAAATACTTACGAGGACATTTTTAAGAGTCTTCAAAACCTTAGAGATGAATTAGTTGTCAAGGGTATAAAAGAAATAAGTATTACTGACTTTAAAAATCCATTCGATAGTCATAATTTTCCCAAAATTTACAATATGTTAATATATCTTTTCAATAATAGTGATATAACTATTCATATATACAAAAATATTTTGATCTATCCTACAATGTCTGAAATTCCTAAAATATTAAAAGAAAATCATAACATCCCTATCTCCGGTCACTTAGGATCGAATAGAATGCTAAAACGCATTCAAGAGAAATATTATTGGCGAAGTATGCGTAGTGACGTAGAAAATTACGTAAAAAAATGTGAATTGTGTCAAAGTAATAAAGCTCTTCGTAAATGTAATCGTGCACCCATGCAAATTACCACTACATCAACTCAACCATTTGAAAGAGTAGCCTTAGATATAGTAGGTCCACTTCCCGAGGCCGGTCCCGCTAAATTAAAATACATACTCACCCTTCAAGACGACTTAACAAAGTACTCAGCTGCTTATCCAATTTTTAGTACTACAGCCGAAGAAACATCGGAATGTCTAATACATTTTATTTCTCAGTTTGGCATCCCAAAATCTATCCTGACAGACCAAGGTACAAATTTTACCGCTGAATTATTTAAACAAACTTGTACTTTTCTTAAAATAAAGCAGCTGTGGTCGACGCCATACCACCCACAAACCCAAGGCGCCCTGGAAAGGAGCCACTCCACTCTAAAAGAGTATTTAAAATCGTTTATTAACGAAAATCAAAATAATTGGCATAGATATGTTTATACAGCAATGCTAACGTACAACACTTCTATTCACTCAACAACAAATTTCACTCCGTATGAACTCGTATTTGGTCACAAAGCTATTATACCGACATCTATATTTGAATCATCTTTAGAGCCGACTTACAATTCTTATGTTAGAGTTTTACAACAAAGATTAAAGCTCTCTAGAGAAAAAGCTATCGAAAATATCCTAAAATCTAAAAATATATCCAAAACTTATTACGATAAGCATTCTAGACCGGTAAAATATAAATCAGGTGATATGGTATATGTTAAAAATCATCTCCGTCTCCGTAAAGCATTATCACCAGTATGGAAAGGTCCATATAAAATCGTAAAAATAAATGGTAACAATACACTTACCTTACTCGTAAATCGAAGACACGTTAAGTACCATTATGATGAGGTTAAATTGGCTGAAATCGATACCTTATAATAATAATAAATATATTCCTATCTTAAATATAAAACAAAATATAATTAGCCTAAAGAAAATCATTATATTCCAGGTTTGGCGTAGCAAGAGTTTGCGTTTTCTCATGGAACATGATACAACCAATAAATAAAAGTATTGGTATGTACTTCGATCCTGTCGGTACAGTTAAAGTCTCTGACGATCAGCTCCATGTCTTGGTCCCTGTAGATATTGGCTATATAAAGCCGCATATTGAAAATATTAAAAACTATTTAGACTCCGCTCAGACCTTTTGTAATTTTAATTATAGTTTTAATTTTACTAATTGTAAGAATCATTTAAAACCTTTGTTAGTTCGCTATGACGGTATTCTGAGAGATTATAGTGCCATCTCTCATTTAACCTCCGATAGAAATAAGAGATCAGCATGGTTTGCCGGTGTCGGTACTGTATTTAAACAAATAATTGGAACTATGGATGAAAATGATGCTATCCGATATAATAACGCCATTCAAACATTGAATTCTTCTAATAAAAACTTGCATCCTTATTAAAAGATAATATTTTAATTACTAATTCAGCCCTCGAAAAATATAATAAAACGTTAAAATCAATCGCTGAAAATGAGTTCCGTTTGAATAGCGCTATTGATTATTTAAGTAAAAATATGATAAATGTTGAATTAGAAACTAAGTTTAATGAACTGTATGAAGAACTGTCTTCTGCTATTTTTACTTTGTCATTTAAAGTAGAGAATTTAATTAATTCTATAATGTTTGTGAAAAGCCACTCGATTCACCCATCTATCTTAACTCCAAAACAGTTTTATAGTGAACTTGGAAAAAATATTAAAAATCTTCCAAAAGATCAAGAATTACCACTGAATCTAAATTTGAATAATATTCATAATATTATCGACATGGCAAAATTATCATGTTATTATGTAGAAAATAAGATTGTCTTCGTTATAAGAATTCCTTTAGTTTATAGAATAGAATATAGTATGTATAAACCGTTTCCACTACCAGTATCACATGATAATGTCTCCCAATCATATGCTATGATTGCACCTACTTGTAAGTACATAGCTATAAGCAAAGATAAGAGTTTTTATATATGTCTTAAAGATTTTAGTAACTGTGTAAAAACCATTAATTCCTGTTATATATGTGATCATACAGATATAGTTTCAGTAGTAGATACACCCATCTGTGAAACCGAATTATTATGTAAAATTTATAAGACACTTCCAAAACAATGTGAGATCAGGTTTATTTATGGACAAATCGATATTTGGCAAGAACTTGAAAACAGTAAATGGCTATTTGTTGAAACTCAACCAGTAAAAGTAGACATCGAGTGTCCATCCCAAATTTATCAACGCAAGATAATTGGAACGGGAATACTAGATTTACAGATAGAATGTAAAGCCTATTATAAAAACAAAATATTTACATATAAACCATATTTAAATTCAACTATTAAATCAGTTTCACCAGATTTTAACCTCATTGATGACCCTTGTTGTAATTCTGAAATATTAAATAAATTAAAGTCTAAATTAGACCCTTTAAAATTACTTGATGTTAATTTAGAAAAACTTCCTGACATTGCCAGTAAACAAATAATAACCGAATTAAACAAAATTATAAATAAACCTGACCCACTCTTACAGTATGACTCCCATTTACCTATCTTAACTTACTGTATAATTTTAATAATTTTAATTTTTGTTATTTTTAAACTATCTCAAAGATTAAGAAAACGTTTACCCCGAATTAAAAATCGTGAAATAGAATCAAGTAACCTACAGACCGAATCACCTGATTCTGTCTCTGCAACGGAAGAAATTCCCTTGCCTCAGCTCAGAAGAGACCTATAAAACATACCCTTACCGGTAAGTTTTATCTTACGCGGGGGATTGTTACATCCCTAGTAAGTTAGTAGAAATGCCGACAAGATGCTGATACAGCATCAGCACCCACTCATCCTGTGCAGTTAGTCAGACGGGAGCTCAGTTCAGTCACAACCTCGGGCCAGCGCGGACGTTTTTCCTAATCTTGTCCTAGTTGTCTAAATGTAATAATTTTCAAAGTGTATTTTCCAGTGAAAATAAATTTCCTTTTTTTAAAAAGGCTTTTGGAAATCCCGTTGTAGCAGTTCGTTCCTTCAGGCAAACTCGCGTGTAAGCTGCGACAAATATATTTTATCACGCTAAGACTAATAGGAGCGAAGAAATAGAGGAAAATGTGGAAAAAACGGGGGAACTTATTTGAAAGGGTTAACTTGAACGCGCTAATCTCAGGAACTACTGGTCCGATTTGAAAAATTCTTTCAGTGTTAGATAGCGCATTTATTGAGGAAGGCTACAGGCTATATTTTATCACGCTAAGACTAATTAGGAGAATGTAGAAAAAACGGGGGAAATTATTTGAAAGGGCTTATCTCGCGAACTACTGGAGCAATTTTTATGTTATTTGGCACAGATAAGAAGCAGACCACGTGAATCCTTCACGTGGTCTACTTCTTATCTGTGCCTATAGGCTATCGATTTTAATCATTTTTTCAATGGCTATATATTTTGTACTCGTGCGACGCCGGGGCGGGTCGCTAGTATTTAATACAATTTGTGTCGTAACTTCGTTTTTAGCACACATGCTGTTGAATTTCTACCAGCAACTTACGTAGGGTAATCCCAGCCAGCAAGTGAAATATTTCTTTCAGATCATACGGAAACGGATATAATGTTTTTTTTTTTTTGTAGTTTTCACAGGCACATTTGGCACAAGTATAGAATAGACCCGGGGAAAACATATGCCCTTTTTTGCGGGAACATGTGCGGCTCCCGGGAAATTTAAAGAATTTCCCGGGAATTGTACATGTACGGGCGGAGCTGCGCAGGAACCCTCGTTGGGAATAGCGAATGCCCATTGCATCAACGGCAGATATAAGTTGAAACAGTATAACCTGGGCTTTAATATTATGGAGTTTGCTTCTTTACCGTAAGTCTGCCGAACACTGGCTTTCAGACATGTCTATATCTTGACTTAATTAAATAATCTGCTGACATTTGCAATCACTTCCCTGTTAACATTTATAACATGTCTATTGTAAACTAATAAATTATAATTATACGCAATAAATAATAATATAATATTATACAGTTTCATTTTTCCTTATTTTAACTTTATGTGTATTTTATTTTGTTGCTGATATCTCGGCAATTACTTTTTTACAGAAATGATGGACAATATAAGACTGTATAAGATGGTTCTTCATTTAGTCGCACTGTGAGATGTGGACCTACGTAATTTGGTCGCGTTGCAGACAGACGACTATCATTGAATTGACATAACTCGACCAAAACACGACGTAGATCCGCCATCTATCTATGATTTAATTTCTCAACTGAAACATTCTTCATCCATGATGGCAAGTACCTAAAATAGTTTCAACAGATTACGGGCGTCCACAAATTATGTGAATATTATTATTATTATGAATTCCGATCAATATGCGTATTGCGTAGAAGAAATATTTAAAAAATGCGTTAAATGTCTACAGCACACCTGTTGGTACGTGGCGCCATCATTAAATATTTTGAGTTATGTTATTATTCCTCAATGCCCGGATTCTTGTTCAAGTATTTGTCGCATAGACATTAATACGTCATGATTAGTACAATTAATAATTAGATATGAAAGAGTGTCCGAAATTTCGTTTAAGTATCTGACATTCCCGAGAAGAGATTATTTCTGTGTTGTTAACTACGAATAATAAAAACTAAGGAAGAGTAACTCCGTCAAAAAACATGCTCCAAAATACTTGTCAAAAAAGTGTACCTTAGGTTCGCTTTTCATACATTTGCAATATTTAGGTGACCTTGAGCGGTATACAGGCTGACGTTACATGACAGTTCGAATGGAACCAAATTTAAAACTGTATTAGTATGGGAGTTAGTTTCCTTAGGTTTTATTATTCGTAGGTTGTTAATAATTATAAGAATAAGAATAAGAAAAATTTATTTTGACAATCACACAACACAATATTATATTATTACAAAAAATACACAAAAAAATAAAGAACACAAAATTACATTAAATAATATTAAATTGTGTGATGTCAAAACTGGACCCAGCTCAGCATTAGCAACGACTTCTAGTCTGCTGCACTGATTTTCTGCTGGGATCAAAGGTGACATCACAATATTTAGAGCTAGCAATAAATCAAAATAACAAAAAAATAATTGACGAAGTCTAGTTCTAAAAATATATTTGTAGAACCTAATAGTGAACCCCAATGGTCCTGGCCATTGTTTGGAGCTTAAAGATACAAATTTAAAAAAAATCTTTAAGACCTCTAACCAAAATTATTTAATAATACACACTTATAAATGTTGCTGCATTCATGTTTAATTTTTTAACCGACTTCCAAAAAACGAGGAGGTTATATGTTCGGCTGTGGATATTTTTTTTTTTTTTTTTTTTAATTTTTGTATGTTCAACGATTACTCCGCCGTTTGTGAACCGATTTTCGAAATTTTTGTTTTGTTGTATTAGGTTTCACTCCAATTTGGTACCATGTTCACAAAAGTGGTGACCTGATGATGGGATCCATGAGTAATCGAGGGAACTCCTCGAAATTTATATGGAAACATATGGTGATTTTGGTTTTATGTGAAGTGTACTAAGAATATGCTACCAAAAAGTCAAATATTGGGTCAAAGTATACCATGGTTTCGAAGATGCTGAGAGAACTCCTGACTCCTTATAGATACACGTTCGGGAGTTTCGGCGTTGTTTTAAGAACAGAAAGCATATGCTACTATGCAATTCATATTCATCATCATAATCATCATCATCATCATCATCGTCATCATCATCATTAAGGTCACCAATGTCTCATGGCACAGAATTAATAATAGTACAAGGCATAGGTATGGATATACTAATAATAATAATTATGTACTGTATAACAACACCTGTTTGTTTAATACATGGCGGTCGGCGCCGCAGAGGCGACGGCGTCGCCGCGCCGCCGCGCCGCGTGGCGCGTGGCGGCAGACAACAGATCGAATACTTTACTAATTACTTTATAAAATTTAAATAGACAAATAGAATTAAAATAAAGTTATTTTAAAAAGAGCATTTACACAAAACAAAGTCATTAAGTGTCTTTTTAATCAGTTATACTTATTAATCGATAGATGGCGCACTAAGTATCGATTTGAATTCTTGATTAAGCGCTTATTCCACTTATCCTAGCTAGGAAGTCCTAGCTAAGGTCCTAAAAAATTTAGTCAAGTGGAATAACATTTAGAAGCTAGGATCCTAGCTAGGATCCTAAATCGGAAAAAATTTAGTCAAGTGGAATGACATTTAGAAAGCTAGGATCCTAGCTAGGACTTCCTAGCTAGGATAAGTGGAATAAGCGCTTTACAAGAACAGAGCTGTCAATAATTATGATAATATTAAATATTATGTGTAGCTACGCTACATCCTATACAAGTTTATACAATTTTTTATCTGATAGATCCTTCGATCGTGGAAAAACGAGACACAATAGCCTTTCTATTGTTATCTCAATCGCCGGTGACCGCTTGGGGCTTGAAGCATTAAAATTGTTAAATTACTTAGCACAATATGTTCACTTCACTGATAATATATGATTTTGTGAGTGTGAGTTGTGACTCTTGACAAATTGTAATAAGATACGTAAAATATACGCGAAGGTTTACCTACTAGTGTAACTAAAAAGAGTGAAATTATTATTATTTTTAACAAAAAATTAAAACCGACTTCCAAGGTAAAAACAATAATAACATTAATATGAACTAAAAAGTATTAAATAATTTTTACTATCTAATGGTGCCTTTTTCCGAATTCGGCTAAAACTCAACTATTTCTGTATTCAATCTTCATAATTTTGAAGTCGGTGCCAGTTCCAAAAGTTTCAAATATTCTGTCAGAGGACTGAAGATTCAGCTATCTGGTACCGACTTCAAAATAATGAAGATTGAATACAGAAATAGTTGAGTTTTAGCCGAATTCGGAAAAAGGCACCATTAGATAGTAAAAATTATTTAATACTTTTTAGTTCATATTAATGTTATTATTGTTTTTACCTTGGAAGTCGGTTTTAATTTTTTGTTAAAAATAATAATAATTAGACAACGGTTTTCCTGCGCAAATAATAATAATAATAATTACGAATTCACGTTTATCACTCGTTGTTTTTGGTACAAAAAACCAACCATATTTCAGAAACGGTACATACCTATTATCCATTATGTGGATCAATAAAAAAATATAAAATTCTATATTCACATTGGCCGCACATGTTGAAGGCGGCGCTAGTGGGGTCAGAGTTTGGTATAAATCAAACTTTGTTACGAAATTCAATCAGATATTAATGATTTGATAATTGTCGGTTATCTGGTATTGGACTTTCATAATTTAACTGATTAAAACTATAGCCTTAAGCTTTCCATAACCAACGGAATATTGTTCATAATTAATTTACTAACGTCATGGACCATGGTGTATGTTCTGCGTTATTTGCTTATCTACCAAATGCTTTGAAGTATCCGACCTCAGTACTTATTCATTAGGAAAAAAATTGTGAAGATATCTACTTTTACGTACACGACAACAAGTAGCCGGATCACATGATGATTGATGGCATTATACAGTGGTATGTAACATACAATAGATATACATAATATTTTAATTATTATATATTGTATATGCATACAGCGACTAATGAGACACGATTGTCTCTTGCAATACAAAATTCACTTTGTCTGTGCGCATATCTATGTGGTTCAAGGAACTAAGCAGGAATATTTTACAATTACTGCCTTCCTACTTTCGTCCGAATTTCGACAACTTTACATTTGTACCAACTACCAGTCAACTATTTATAACATCTAAACGTTTTTTTTTTCTTTTAGGTACGTTTTTCGTATAACGACATGGGCGCCGGCAGGGGGGTGCCAGGGGGTGCACTTGCACCCCTTGGGAATCTCGGGATCAACAGGAATTATTGAAATAAAAAGCATTTTGTAACCCTATTACCATGCCGTACAAGGATAGCTAGTAATGTTTCGGCACTAAATGTATTCTATTGACGTAAATAGACAGCCACTATTGTTCGTAAAAAGTAAAAAGAAAAGAAAAGAAAGGAAACTAAAATCTGCACCCCTTGGAAATTATTTCTGCTGGCGCCCATGTATAACGATGAGATTAATTCCCTAGTCAGACTACTTGTAAATAAAGTACACTCGAATCACTGTAAGCTCTACTAAGCCGACCTATTCGTGCCGAAGCCTTCCCGTTACAAAGCCTTTAGCAATTGGGTGAGTTACGGCGGGCGCGGGTCGTCCATTAGTCGCCGGTGTAAATCACGTGCCGTGACCTGTGAGTGCACAATTAACTAAAACCGTAGCATGTACGGTGCGCAGAGTAGACCTCAACTTACACTTCTTTACACTTCATCTCTATCGTCCTTAGATTGTTATTTATGTACAAACAACTACGAAAATTTGGAGCGCAATCGCTCATCAACGCTTCCACATTATAAGAAATTTCTGATCAGAAAAATTCGGACGCTCGCCGGAACGCACTTTGCTCATAATTATGTTTTGTTGTGGATACTATCAGAATTATTCTGACGTGTCTGATGTCCGCCGTCGATCGGATGGCAAAAATGATTCGGACCGCGCATACTCTATACATTTTGTTCTAGACCCCGCGCCGCAGCCCGCACATCTATCAGAAATTTCTGATATTGTGCGGCTTGATTATAATGTGCGGCGGAGATGGATATGTAATAACTTTGTGTTTCGGGAAGGGGCATGAAATAGTTTTTTTGTCGGACAATTCACAGTTCTCACACGATAAATTAATTAAGGGCAACTAATATAACAAAAACTAGTTGCTTTTCTAGTTAATTATATAGTGGCATTTAGGGTATTGCCACCTTTAAATTTCATTAAAGCCACTTCTGTTTCAGCCTAAAGAGATAAAAGACCAACTTTCGTATTTTTTCGTATTCTGTAAAATAATCGTAACGTAATATACGTGGAGAGCCATGCTTCGGCACGAATGGGCCGGCTCGACCGGAGAAATACCACGTTCTCAAAGGAAACCGGCGTGAAACAGCGCTTGCGCTGTGTTTCGCCGAGTGAGTGAGTTTACCGGAGGCCCAATCCCCTACCCTATTCCCTTCCCTTCCCTCCCCTATTCAATTCCCTTCCCTTCAAAAGGCCGGCAACGCACCTGCAGCTCTTCTGATGCTGCGAGTGTCCATGGGCGACGGAAGTTGCTTTCCATCAGGTGACCCGTTTGCTCGTTTGCCCCCCTTATTTCATTAAAAAAAAAACTTTGATTACGAAAGCCAAAATACCCTCATGCTGACCGTACCCAAACGTATTTATAGCTTAAGGGCCTAGGTAATAAAGGTTAAGAACAATTTTATTAGCTGAATATGTGCCCACCCAGGTGGTACACCGTACAGGGCAGGATTTACAGCGCTCTTCGCTGGACATGCCGGAAATGTCATATCACTAAAACGGTGAAATAGACTGAAGAGGCTAATAGTAAAGAGAAAAGATTTGGTCGTTGATTTCTATTTGATAAGCTGGATGTTATTAAAACCTTTGTATTATGTTAAGTAAGTCTTAGCTGTTTTGTTAAAATGATTTTGTAATTTAATTTTTAAGTTTTGTTCCATTATAATATAATTTAAATTTTTATATCGCCAACAAACTGACATACAGTTTGGCGATTATTAGGTTAAGTCACCATTTGAATAAATACATTAAAAAAAGTAATGCACAATTTTGATGATGTTTGGCAAAATATAATCAGTAACATTGTAGAGATATGATATCATTTTAAGAGGAACCTTCAACGTAAAGAGAAAATGATTTGATGTCTGTTTGATTGCAGTTTGAAAATACTGGAACAAAGTGGATTATGTTTAGCAGAAATATACTGTTAAAACTAAAGAGTAAAGGGTCATCAATCATCATAAAGATGAAAGGAAAACGTTCTCTTTGTACGTAGGGTGAAACTAATAGGAAATTTTGAAAAAAATGCTAAAATATTGCAAAAAAGCAGACCATGATGGGTCATCACTCTATAACAGCCTTTCCTAAAGTGGGCGCGATACAGGCGCGGTCGCAGCCTGAAATTTTGGGGGGGTCACTCACTACTACTCTGCTATATATACTATGTATATTTTTTTTATCTGCGCCCTCGGACGGTTCTGGATTGACAGTCACAGCTGTCTAAGGTCGGACGTACTGGTGGTTAGGGGATAGAACATAGCATTCTATTATTTGGCAAGATTTTGAAATTTTTCTATTTGACCTTAGATTTTGGGGGGGTCATGTCCCCCTTCGGACCGCGCCTGGCGCGATAAGTGATAACCTAAGCCTTGTGGGCACTGAACTCTGAAGGTCTAAAGGTGGGCGGTGTAGAACCCAGAAAAAAAATAGGGGCGTTGTGTAGAGGCTTGGGGGTGATTAGTAATTTCATTTCATCTGGATCAGTGTGTAGTGGTAGTGGGCAGTAGACAAAATAAGTTTGAACTATAATATTATTTTACTTTTTCTTTTCTTTTTGCTCATTTAGCATATTATCTCATTTTATCTATTTTCCTACGTGTGAAGGTGTCAGTTACCTATTATAACTTCTAGCACCTAAAAGTCACTGGAAGGACATTAGACACCTGCTGGAAGAAGTTGATAAATATCAATGGTGAGGATTCACAGCAGAGCAATGTCAATTAAGTGCCAGTGGCACTGCGCCACAAGATTACTGTCGGTGTAAAAGTGACACACGCAAAATACACCAATATCATGTTGCCTAATGGTTAGACACAATTCAACAATTTCAATTCAATTCACTGCAATTTTCAGATTCAAAATGAACTTTACTATAGAGAGATTCCACTGACCTCTATTATACAAGTACGCTGGACTGGATAATATTAGTATAGATAATATTATAAAACGGAAGAGTTTGTTAGTTTGTTTGTTTGAACGCGCTAATTTCAGGAACCACTGGTCCAATTTAAAAAATTCTTTCAGTGTTATTAGCCCATTTATCGAGGAAGGCTATAAGGCTATATTTTATCACGCTAAGACTAATACAAGCGAAGAAATAGAGGTAAATGTGGAAAAAACGGGAGGAAATTATTTAAAAGGGCTTATTTGAACGCGCTAATCTCAGGAACTACTGGTCCGATTTGAAAAATTCTTTCAGTATTAGATAGTCCATTTATCTAGAAAGTCTATAGGCTGTATTTTATCACTCTACGACTAATAGAAACGAATAAATAGAGGAAAATGTGGAAAAAACGGGGGAAATTATTTGAAGGGCTTATCTCACGAACTACTGGAGCAATTTTTCTGTTATTTGGCACAGATAAGAAGTAGACCACGTAAAGGATCCTGGCTATTTTGTGTGAACTAATTTGTCTGTGAAATATCTAATTTACGCGGGTGAAGCCGCGCAGAACTTCTAGAGAGAAATAAAGTATTTTCGCGTACTTTATTATTAATATAAAGTACTGAGTACAATTACCTCAAATAACGTACAATACTTTATTATAAAGTACGGTTGGCAACCCTATTTGCAAGTTACGTCAGATTTAGTTCTCTTCCCCCGCATTGGGGCCGCTGATTCCGCTTCAAATAGGCACAAAAATCAGTTGGGTATCATAAGTCCAGAGTACTTGTATAATGGAGGTCTGTGAGAGATCTAAGCCCGAATATCGAAACATATCAATGAGATACTTTTCTGTAAAATACAGCACCGCTCGTGTCTCAGTTTATACTGACCCTAAGGCCATAATACTCATTACATAAGAACACAAAGTAACCGTAATAAAATGCCAAGGGACCGATACACTCGCGACACCATTAAAGCGCCATAAAGGAGACATTATTGTCAGTCATATACCGGGTTTGATTAACGCAGATTTACTATCAGTAGCTGCAGTGTTACAATGTGTGCGAATACGCAGGTATAGGTGATGTACAACTTTAAGATTGATGGTAAAACTAGAGGGGGCAGTAATTTTTTTTAAATATAATTTGGGCCGTCTAATGGGCTGTTCGCCCATATCCTTTTTTTTGTTATACCAATGACCAATATACCAATGAAATACAATTCCTGAAGTATGATAGTATCAAACAAACCTAAAAATCGAACACTTCCCATTCCATTCTTTTAAGCGATCTTAAAGTTAGCTGGATAAAATTTGTTGTTTTTCTTTAGCTCTTTCGTTCCCAAGCGGCCGGGAAATTTCAAATTAGGTTTGTATGTAATTTATTAACAGCCAAGCAGCTACAAGAGAGCTCTTTCGAAAGTATATATTTTTTGCAACTGCTATACAATATTTTGTTATACATTATATAATATACTTAGGTATATAATATTTCAAGCAGCTTGGACCCCTTGGAATTACGCCGAGATGTAGCTTTACTCTGCATCCTCTATTGGTTGTATCACGGGGAGTGCTCTGAGGAATGTTCGGAATCATACCATCTGTAACTTTTCGCCATCGTCCCACGCGAAAATTATACCATCCTCATCACCTTGATGAGTGGCAGTCTTCCACCGTGCGTTTCTCGCATAACTTTCTGCCGCGCACTGTAAAACTCTGGAACGAACTGTCACCAGCAGTATTTCCGGACCTATACGACCTGCAAACCTTCAAGAAAAAAAGTATTCCCTCTTAAAAGGCCGGCAACGCACCTGCAGCTCTTCTGATGTTGCGAGTGTCCATGGGTGACGGTAGTTACTTTACCAGGCGACCCGTTTGCTCGTTTGCCCCCTTATTTCACAAAAAAATATAATATTTCCTTCAGAGTACAGCCCTTAGCCCTCAGCTCCCCACAGCGGCCCCGACATCAACAGAACCTGTACTATAAATACTAAAAAATGTATTAATCCAGCCAAACATTAAAATTCCATACATTTGACACATTTTGATTTGTTATTATTGTCGCGCGCTGTCGTTTGTCATTGAAAAACGAATCTTATTACCATAGAGATGGGGTATAAATCGCGTTGAATGTGGTCCCATCCGTCCGGCCGGTGTAAGCTGCCCGGGCCTACTGGTACTCGAAGACACTGAGCAATAACATCCTCCACACCACGTACATTTTATAGCTACCCACTTAAAGCAACTCCATATCAACCTAAAATGAACCCTAACGCATTGTCTTAAGAGTCAACATGGCCGCACACTTAGGGTTGTCAAAAATAAAATTTTATGTGCAACTATATGGTTGTAATTTACACCTTATCGAGACGAAATAGGGTGCATTTTTGATGATTCCCGTGTGTTATAGTCCAGGGCCCTCTGCGGGAATCGCATCAATTGATTTATACGTACAAACGCTCGGTATTAATTCACCAATAATTTGTCATTGGATGTGAGAAGGTGGTATATTGTTCGTCTCGGCGCGAAATAATAATGATAATATGTATTACTTTACGTTGGAAACCACCCAGAACGTTATTTATACGGGTACGAGGCTAGAATTAATAATTCACCCATTACGGCCTAGGGTTGCCTTTCGTTGAGGGTTTTTGTGGGAAGGAATTCAATACAATGTTCTTATATCTGTTAAAACTCTTGGTGTAAGTACATCAGCTGTTCTACGTCAACCCTATAGGATAAAAAAGGAGAAATAATATAAAAATATTATTAATTTTCTACGGAAAACATGGTGCTCTAGCGTATGGTTTTGTACTTTTGGTTTTAATTTTAAATAATAAATTATATTGGCGTGGCTTATTTCACTTCAACTATTTATACCCAAAAGTTATTTCATTTCTAGTGTTTAATTTAGCCAACAACCCTTAAGGTGCAGTGGTTGTTGCAACTACGTAAAATGGGTTTTTTAAATAATGTTTTTTGTAAAGGAAATGTCATTATTTAAGTATTAAAAAGTACAGTTTTAAAATTGAGAAAATTTCCTATACGCAAAGGTATATCAGTACACAATTAGAAAAATTCTGCTCGATAGAAGATGACTCTTATAATGCTGTTTTTCATAATTAAATCATTTTATGGCTAAATTACACACTTTCTAGAAAAAAACATAAAATGTAGCACATTTGTCATGACCGATTTGATATATTTGATATGTGTAATACTAAAAACAAAAGGTTTTTTCTCTTATTTCCTATTATCAAGGCACGCGGCGAGCGCGTAAACGCCACTGTACAAGGCGCGCTGATATGAATGTTATTTTAATGTGCTTTACGTCGATATTCGTACTGACAGACATCGACCTACTAATTTTAGGGACTACTGGCCCTTAGGCCGTCCCCCGAGCAAACGACCTTGGCCATACATTTGCCGCGTTGCCAAAATCGCGCCAAAACCCTATTATTTTTACTTATCTTAGTTCAAAATTGTCCTAAAAAAAATTAAAACGGGGAAAATGTAGCTTATGATATTGTCGATCTATTGGCGTGAGTTTCAAATAAAAGTAATTTGTAAATCCTAAGGAGATGCTGAATTTTAATAAATTGGTATTACTTTGAAAGCTAATATCACGAGTATAATAAACAAAAATAGAAAATTTAAAACAGGGAAAGGAATGTTGATATGCTGAAGATTATTGCTGCATTTTTATTATAACTTTGTAGCTTTCAGATTATGAGTTTATAAGGCTTTAAATACGGTAAATTACGGAATCTCCGTAGGGAATGCCCTTAAACTAGTATAATAATAGGTAAGTGTATATCAATCTATACGTAATATATATAAGCTTAAAAGCCTCCCAGGGCTATTTACATTCGATTTCATTAATGTGGGTCCTAAGTCAAGAATATGCTTTCGCTAACTGACGAAGTGTGAAAACAAAAATCTACCTCTAAGTATCTGATTACATATCTGATATAAGTATTTTAAATATCCAATCGCTAAGCTAATCTAGGCTAAAAAAACCTAGACATAACTTTTTTGTAAAAAAAAAATCGAGCGCACCCGTTGATGTCTTTTGTAAGGGCAATAGCCAAACTAGATCATTGTTAAGGATGACGAAATCTGATAATGATTTTGGATGTCTACCTGTAGATAGACTTGTAAGTCTATCTATAATATGTGTAAAGTGCCCTCGTAGTAGGTACCTAAGCTACCTATCCGATTTAAACAAATGAAGTCTCAGTAGATTAATTAGTAATGATGCCTGCAAGTAACAAAGATTATTTCAGCATTTCGAATTTTTAACACAGTCTGACTATACTTAGTTTATTAACTTATCCATACTAAAATTATAAAAGTGTGTCTGTCTGTCTATTACCTCTTCACACCCAAACCGCTGAACCGATTTTGCTGCGTATGGAGATAATATATACTTTGAGTCCCGGAAAAGGTCATAGGATACTTTTTGTCCCGGAAAAAAACACGGTTTACGCGCGATAAACTAATTTTGTCACGGTGGAGTAGCGGGCGCGTAATCTACTTACTTATTAACTGACTTCCAAAAAGGAGGATGTTATATGTTCGGCTGTGGATATATTTTTTAATTATTTTTAAAGCTGTTATTGCCGTAGCTACTTGTCTATTTGTAATTTATATGCCAGGTGCTTCACGGCTTACTTTCAAATATTTGCTAACACAAAAGCTTTTTGCTTGTACTTTTTCTATATCTAACACTTGAGAGTGTGTTGAAATTAATTTATGCCGATCTCAAGTAACACGGTATTACTAGAAAGTATCACTTGAGTTGTGAGAGACGCACATTGAGACAACATGTTTTTCCTCTTTGTTGGTACATTCACAATATGAGATAAGTTTCAAGAATAATAAGTTGCATTTTCTCATATTTTTCGAGCATCGGAATATCTCAAATCAATACTTTACAAAACACACTGTATATTATAAGCCTAGTTATTTTTAAGAGTTAAAAACATGTATAAGTTCAATATTTCAATTTTTTATCATCATATTAGGATTCGTAACGATAAATCTCAAAATTACAAACATTTTTGTAAACTGTTTTGTGAAATAATCGGCCAAGTGTGAGTCGGACTCGCGCACGAAGGGTTCCGTACCGTTATAGAGCAAACATAGATAAAAAATTGTGTTTTTTGTATGGGAGCCCCCTTAATTTTTCATTATATTTAAATATTATTATGAATTATTAAATAACACATATATTGAAGGCCTTCGTGAAAGTTCCAAGTGCCTACCTCTTATCATTATTGATTACGAGCAAAAAAGGCCAAAAAAATCACGTTTGTTGTATGGGAGCCCCCCTTAAATATTAATTTTATTTTTATTTTAGTATTTGTTGTTATAGCGGCACCGGAAATACACAATCTGTGAAAATTTCAGAAATCTAGTTATAGCGATTCTTGAGATACCGCCTGGAGACAGACAGACAGACGGACAGACATCGAAGTCTCATGAATAGGGTCCCGTTTTTACCCTTTGGGTACGGAACCCTAAAAATAACATTCACAAAACAGTTAACAAGATTTTCGTAGGCAAGGTTATTTATTTTTTATTTTTAACCGACTTCCAAAAAAACGAGGAGGTTATACGTTCGGCTGTGGATATTTATTTTTTTTATGTATGTTCAACGATTACGCCGCCGTTTGTGAACAGATTTTCAAAATTTATGTTTTGTTGTATTAGGTTTCACTCCAATTTGGTCCCATGTTCACAAAAGTGGTGACCTGATGATGGGATCCATGACTCATGAGTAATCGAGGGAACTCCTCAAAATTCAAATGGAAACATATGGTTTTTTTGGTTACATATGAAGTATTCCAGGCATATGTTACCAAAAAGTAAGATTTTGCACCAGGATATACCACGGTCGAAGGTGGTGAACAGAAATCCTTACTCCTTATAGATACATGTTTGGGGGTTTCGGCGTTGTTTTAAGAACTGAAAGCATATACTACTAAGCTTATTACATTAATCATCATCATCACCACCATTCCACTATACACACCTTCACATTATGACCCTATTATAATTGGTAGGTATTTTTCATAGTATTTTTAGATCAAAACGGATCACGGATGTCTTTAAACATTGTTCTATAAAAAGTTAAGCTATTTTGAAAATAATTTTATTATTTCGACCTGATGATAAGATCCATGAGTGATCTAGGGAACTCCTCAAATTTTATATGGAAACATATGGTGATTTCGATTTTATGAGAAGTATCTTAAGCATATGCTACCAAAAAGCAAAATTTTGCACTAAGATATACCTTGGTTCCGAAGGTGCTAAGAGAACTCCGGATTCCTTATAGATGCAAGTTTGAGGGTTTCGGCTTTAGTTTAAGAACTCAAAGCATATGCTACTATGCAAGTTACATTCATCCTCATCATCACCACTACCACCAGTCACCACACCATGAATCATTAAATCATAACTCTTAATTTGTCGAACGATTTCAAAAATTATATTGTCATATCAAAGTAAATGATTCAAACTTGGTGATCAGGTTACCAAGTTAGCAATTTGATCATGAGATCTATGAATTATGAGGTATGTCCGTATGTAGGAAACTCCTTATTATTGGGACAAAATATTAACGTAGTTCTAAGTAGTTTAAGCATAATATTATATTATGAACATTATAGTGAGCTAATGACTTTCCAGGAGTGTTGTGATCGAAAGAAAGTCATTGAACAGAACTTTCGAGCCTTTAGAGATAGGCGCATGAACATTAATTTTATCATTGCTTGATTAACGCCAAGCTTATATTATTAATTTTACAGTGATACAAGTATATTCTTGGAGTTGCTTATGCAATTCTCTATTCCGAGAGGACGCTAGGTGTATATTAACTTTATGGTTCTCATATCATAAATGTCATGGCTCCAAAGTTACTTAGTAGAACACATTAGTATTGTTACGGATACGGGTAGTTGTTTACCTTCGCGTAAAAGTTGCGCGTACTTTCTAGAAAAGTCCAACCCTTGTTTATTTCTATATATTGACTTAGTGATTTGTGTGAGCTAGTGTTTGTGAATAAAGTCTTCAAGAGAGCCACCAGGTCTTTCTCTCCGAATCCTCGAACCCTAGCACGTAACAGTATTTACAGAAAACCTTATAAATTACTTAAATTACTAAAAAGAGTGAAATTATTATTTTTAACAAAAAATTAAAACCGACTTCCAGAGTAAAAAACAATAATAATTATTATATAATGAACAAAAAAGTATGAAATAATTTTGAATTTCATAATTTTGAAGTCGGTACCAGTCTTTAAAATTAAAAATATTTCATCTAAGAACTCACCATTCTTAGCTGGTATCGACTTCAAAATATAGAAGATTGTGTACAGAAATAGTAGAGGTTTAGGAGTATTCTGCATAAGGCACTATTAAGAGTAAGAATTATTTCATACTTTTTTCTTCATTATATAATAATTATTATTGTTTTTTACTCTGGAAGTCGGTTTTAATTTTTTGTTAATTATATTTGTGTATATTGTTCTAAATTATTATTTCAGGAACGTTCGCACGCGAGACGCTTCAGAGTTCAGACGGACATTTTTTTTCTTACGTGTAACATGCGCCCACACATTGTTCAGCCGAGGCACAAGATGACGCCACGAAAATTTTCCTAAGCCACAAACTAAAATATTCTCTTTCAAGATTTTTTCATAACATATTTTTAATAAGATTTTGTGGCCTGGTAACTAGACCTTTAAGCCAAGTCTTTTCAGAATAAATAGACGATGAATAAATAGATTACTATTATAGACCCGTGTTTTTTTTTTAGAAACGTTTTTTACTTACCGAAAATATGTTTTCGAAACATAATAAATTCTTGGCACTGAAAAATCTAACTCTTCTCAACAGTCAACACAGTTGGCTATTATAGGTCCACTATGCGTCCGCCTTACAACATTAAGCACTGGATTAAAATAAACACAATAGCTAGCCAAGTGGCTGAGTCGGCAGATTGTAGTGTTTCAACAGGAGGGTGCTCGAGCAGCGTGCCCGGCTCGGCTGTTCCCAGGCGAGATGACTGGCCAGTTGGGTGACCATGACGGAAAGAAATTTGGGGAAGTGTACTTAGACTTGCAATAGATAAGTTTGAAAGGAGAAATATATAGGACTAGCTGTTGCCCGCGACTTCGTCCGCGTGGACTTCAGTTTATAGCGCGCGATGTCAACAAAATTGGTGTCAAAAGCTTTTATAAAAAAAACCCTCAAAACACCCAAAAACAGCTGTGCAGTGAGCACATAACTTATTTCATTTTTTAAATTAAACTTTATTTATGCCAAATTTTAAAGTATATTTAGCCCCCCAATTACACAACTTTTGCCATAAATTATTTATCATTGATAAGTTTAAGGTTACTTCACTGCATAGATGAAGTACTGTGTTATTTAATAACGTAAAAAGTACATAATAACAATCGAAGAAAATTGAAAATTAATGACCACCTCTTATAGAAAGACGTTTGTGTAAGCAATAGCGCGATGTAGGAGACGCACAGCGCCATCTGTTATGAATTTTTGGAACTAACTTAATTTGAACAAATTTACGCATTTTCACCCCCTTACAAGCCATTTGTCGAGTTAAAAAGTAGCCTATGTCCTTTCTCAGACTTTAGACTATCTGTGTACAAAATTTCATTACAATCGGTTCAGTAGTTTTGGCGTGAAAGCGAGACAGACAGACAGAGATACTTTCGCATTTATAATATTAGTATAGATTTGAGTTTTGACTAGATGTGTGACATGGCGGTGCCATGATTTATGTATAATCCTATAGGTAGGTATTACATAATACCTCAATCGTGGAAAAGCCAGACACAATAGCTTATCTATTGTTATCGCGGCCGCTAACTTTGCTGTCAAAATTATCGATGCTATTTTACTATAATGCCCGGGACACACGAGGCTAGTTTTTCAAGCTAGTATAGCAAGCTAGTGTTTGTAAGCTAGCAAGCTAGTACTTCTGGCTTCGTGTAGACAAAACTATCTTCATTTGTAAAACAGAACTAGCATGCTCCAAGCTAGGTCAGCAAGCCAGGACAGTTTGGTAAAAAAACTAGCTTGCTATCCTAGCTTGAAAAACTAGCCTCGTGTGTCCCGAGCATAAGAGTTCTGACTGCCAAATAAGGATAATCAAAGTTTTATAAGTTCTTAGTTCTTCTACCGCATAAAGCATCTAAAACAAAAATTTTAGACTATGAATTAAAAAGAAAACCGGCCAAGTGCGAGTTGGACTCGCCCATGAAGGGTTCCGCAACAGCAATGAGGTATTTATTTCTATAAAATTAAAAGGTTTTTGATTTATTTTTATATTTTAGTTGATTTTATGAAAGTTAAATTAAAGTTTACCATTTATGACGCAAAAAAAAAACTACATTTGTTGATCTCGTTCAAACCAATTTTCGTTGGTAGTTTTTATAATAATGTACATCATATATTTTTTTAAGAATTATCATGCCCCTACTTTAGAAGTTAGAGGGAAACTAAAAAAATTTTTTTTTGTTTCAGTTGTACCTATGGGGACCCCTAAATCTATACTAATATTATAATTCTGCAGAGTTTGTTTGTTTGTTTGTTTGTTTGAACGCGCTAATCTCAGGAACTACTGGTCCGATTTGAAAAATTCTTTTACTGTTGGATAGCCTATTTATCGAGGAGGGCTATAAGCTATATTTTATCACGCTAAGACTAATAGGAGCGAAGAAATAGAGGAAAATGTGGAAAAAAACGGGGAGAAATTATTTGAAAGGCTTATTTGAACGCGCTAATCTCAGGAACAACTGGTCCGATTTGAAAAATTCTTTCAGTGTTAGATAGCCCATTGATTGAGGAAGACTTAAGGTTATATTTTATCACGCTAAGACTAATAGAAGCGAAGAAATAGAGGAAAATGTTGAAAAATCGGAGGAAATTATATGAAACTAGCTGCTGCTCGCGACTTCGTCCACGTTAGCATAGTAGATCACATCCCAAGTATTATTTATTAAAAATAAAAAAATATAAAAATATTCAATGTACAGAATTGACTAACATTGAAAGAATTTTTCAAATCGTACTAGTAGTTTCTGAGATTAGCGCCTTCAAACTATTACTAAATAAGCATTTCATATAATTTTCCCCGATTTTCCACATTTTCCTCTATTTCTTCGCTCCTATTAGTCTTGGCGTGATAAAATATAGCCTATAGCCTTCCTCGATAAATGGGCTATCTAACACTGAAAGAATTTTTCAAATCGTACTAGTAGTTTCTGAGATTAGCGCCTTCAAACTATTACTAAATAAGCATTTCATATAATTTTCCCCGTTTTTTCCACGTTTTCCTCTATTTCTTCGTTCCTATTAGTCCTAGCGTGATAAAATATAGCCTATAGCCTTCCTCGATAAATGGGCTATCTAACTCTGGAAGAATTTTTCAAATCAGACCAGTAGTTCCTGAGATTAGCGCGTTCAAACAAACTAACAAACTCTTCCGCTTTATAATATTACTAGTATAGATTGCTTATTATCTTAAGAACTACTGGAGCAATTTTTATGTTATTTGGCAAACTTGAAGAATAGACCACGTGAAGGGCCATAGGCTATTATTTGCGGAAAAATGTACGGTTGCGTGAAATTCCTAAATTACGCAAGCGAAGCCGCGCGGAACATCTTTATATAATAAAATCGCAGGAAAGTCAATTCTGTATATTGAATATTTTTGTACAATAAATAATACGTAAGGTATTAATTATGTATTCTACGTGATCTACTATGCTAACGCGAACGAAGTCGCGCGCAACAGCTAGTTTTTAATCATTTTTCCATTTTGAATTTTTTAATAATTTTTCCTTGATGCGGTTCACAGACTACCTCTACTTACCAAGTTTCAATAGTATAGCTCTTATAGTTTCGGAGAAAAGTAGCTTTGACATACGGACGGACAGACAGACAGACAGACATGACGAATCTATAAGGGTTCCGTTTTTTGCCATTTTGGCTACGGAACCCTAAAAAATATGGTGATGGTTTAGTTCAGTTAAGTTTACAAAATACAAAAAATTGTACTCGAGCTGGCTTGGAAGTTGGATAGTTTTTGCTCCAAGATTAGAAAATAATTATGCTTTGAACTTGATAGAATGTAGAACCTTTGCTCAGCGCACAATTACTTATCAATGGCTAGTCACAAAACTTCATTATTTTTCAAAATGTGTAAATGTGAAAAACTTGCTTCTTCTTTGGAACATAGATTTATTGTGTTAAAGATGGTCACATCATGGTCACCTCAGTACTCGAGTTATGAGTGATTGTTATTTTTGTGCAGAATTCATAGCGATATAACGCGTAAGCGACTTTTAATGTTCTACACCTACACTTAACTAGCTTTTTGTCTGACTTTTTGCGTAGCTGCGTAATGGAATCAATAAAGATACGGCTTATTACTGTAATTATATGACGCTATTTAATATACAAACTAGCATTATCACTTTTTATCTAAAGTAAAGAGAATTGATTTGTTTGTTTGTTTTAAAATGATACAGTAGATATACATATAAAAGTGGTAAAATAAACTACAGATATTCTGTTTGTGTGATAATATGATCTACTACAGTTTACATAAAAAAATCTAAGCAAGTATACTAAGAGAAGAATATGACAAGATGAAGACAAGGAGTTTTCTGCCTCACCTTTTTATACAGGTGTGACAAAACTAAGTGATAATATTTTAAGATGTGTACGTATTCCACTTTTTTTTTTTCAATTTTGTATGGGGAAACTTGTGACGCTGCCGGGTGCTTGCCCATACAAAAGTGAAAAAAAAAATCGGTCTTTCAGTGCTGCTACTTTTATTCTCAACTCTCTACAAGGAACACGTACACATCCTAAAGTATTATCACTTAATTTTGTTACACCCTGTATAAGCTGTAGAACAAATGCCCAAATTCGCACAAATTATATGGCAAACTGCTCAATTGTTGGCAGCAGCTCTGGATTTATGTATAGGCAGTATAGGCCAATGGGCTCCTATGGGCGGCAGCGTTCTAGGATGGCGGCAGATTTCGTACATATGAACCGGCAAAATTAAAGTGGCCTATACCCGTAAAAATATATGCCCAGCCGGCCTAAGATGCGCAAACGAGAAAATCTCGAGATATCTCACTCTCGTGTGTAGTTATATCACAATAGACATAACTACCAGTAGTTCGACTGCGAAGAAACGGACCGGTTACAATATCTGTCAAATTCGTCGGGTTTCACTAGGATTATGAACGGAATGTGCCTCGCGCTGGCTGATATAATTTATTTTTAAATATTTAAAATAAAGATTTCAAAATTGGAATCTGACAATTTTAATCGCATGTGCCAAAACACAAACAACAATACGACCAAAGAGGAACACGTGCAGCGAATATGTCATAGTTTTAAATTCGTAGGTAACAAGTTAACAACCCTAGCGACGATTTTCGTCATAATACGTCAAATTAAAAAATTTCAACATCAGTTCTAAGTCGACATACTCTATAATTCTGTCTACTCTGGTTATATTGTCGATAACGACATAATGTCAAAATCATTTTTTGACATTATGTCGATAGATTATAACGACAGATCTACACGAGAAAAAATGTATGCCATATTAGGGTCAATAGAGATGAAGAGAAAAGCCATCACACATCGAGAAAACGTGTAGACAAAATTTTCTCGTTGGCGTATGCTAGAGGGGCTGGTTGGCAGTCATCCTACTATTGGCACCTTAGATTATTGTTTCAAATTACTAGGAATGCCAATAATAGGACTATCTTGACAATAATAGGAGAAGGAATAGCTTATATATATATAATAAGAGGGCAAACGAGCAAACGGGTCAACGAGCAAACTGGTTTCTTAGCAGACAGAAGCATAAAGGTCGTAGTTGACGGCGAATGCTCGGAAACTCAGTCTGTTGATGCTGGTGTCCCTCAGGGCTGTGTGCTATCGCCTACTCTATTCTTACTGCATATCATTGACATGTTGCAGACCAGCGGCATTCATTGCTATGCGGATGACGGTACAGGTGATGCTGTATATACCGGCTCCCCCAATATTTCTCGGCAAAATGTCACTGAGAGTCGTAACGAACTTGTGTCTAAGGTGGAGAATTCATTGGAGAAGGTCTCTGAATGGGGTAGACGTAACTTGGTCCAATTCAACCCCGCCAAGACACAAGTCTGCGCGTTCACCACTAAAAAGTCAGCAAGGGTCGTATGTCCTCGTTTCGAGGGCACATCTTTAACCATCTCCCCTAGCATTGAGATACTTGGCGTCAACATATCGAGCGAAGTCCAGTTCCGATATCATCTAGAGGGTAAGGCCAAATTAGCCTCGAAGAAGCTTGGTGTTCTTAACAGAGCGAGACAGTACTTCAGTCCGGACCAACGCCTACAACTCTACAAGGCAGGTTCGGTGAGGTTCGGCCTCATATGGAATATTGTTCTCATCTCTGGGCAGGGGCGCCAAAATACCAATTGCTCCCTCTGGATCATATCCAACGAAGAGCCGCTCGAATTGTTGACTGCCATAGTGTTTCAAACAGCTTGGACCCCTTGGAATTACGCCGAGATGTAGCTTCACTCTGCATCCTCTATCGGTTGTATCACGGGGAGTGCTCTGAGGAATTGTTCGGAATCATACCACCTGCAACTTTTCGCCATCATCCCACGCGAAAAACATACCATCCTCATCACCTTGATGAGTGGCAGTCTTGTCAAGAAAAGAGCGTATTCCCTCTTAAAAGGCCGGCAACGCACCTGCAGCTCTTCTGATGTTGCGAGTGTCCATGGGCGACGGTAGTTGCTTACCATCAAGTGACCCGTTTGCTCGTTTGCCCCCTTATTTAATAAAAAAAAATGGAAAGCAACTACTGTCGCCAATGAACACTCGCAACATCAGAAGAGCTGCAGGTGTGTTGCCGGCCTTTTAAGAGGGAATATGGCGCTCTCTTCTTGAAGGTTTGCTATGATATGATAGCTAGTATGTACTCTAAAATTGCCAGTAATTGGGTGTATTACCAATTACCATGTACGGGGAAAATGTTGCCTAATTCTAATGCCACCTGTCAAGCCCCGCCCCCGGCCCCACCCACCACATAATAAGTTCTACGTTACATAAACTTTAAACACGCCGTTTAAGGAACATAATTATTATCATTTTTTTACCTTTTTGAGAAACGTAATAGATAATTGCTTTTTGGGGTTCAATTTCATTGTAGCTTATGTTTTCTACTAGGAAGCTATATTGAGTACAATCAGTACAATCAGGGATACAGGGATACTCCGTTTTAAGACAGCTGTTTATCTAATTCATCCCCTAGGGCTCCACAAAAGCCTTTTAGGTGAGCAAAACTTTTTTTTTAAATATCTTCAGGGCAGCAGCGTCCTAGAACAGGTAGACTTCGTGCATGGAGCTGCGGAAACAGGATTTTGGCGCCCCTTCAGGCAAATTTTTTGGGTCCTTGGTTTTGGCGCCCCTAAAGATGGCGCCCGTGTGCATTGCACACATTGCACATATGGTAGCGGAAATAAAGTGGCCTACTCATTTTGCCGCCCCTGTGTACGAACTCTGCCGCCATCCTAGGACGCTGCCACCCCCTTAGGACATCATAGGACGCTGCCGCCCATAGGCCATGGCCTATACTGCCTATACATAAACCCAAAGCTATTAAACAATAGTAAAAATTATCTGAACTTTTAAACTTTCGCGTTGCATTATATTCGATACTTGACTCGAGAAAAAAGGAAAATAGTATGTAGTAGCATTACTACTAGAATATTTAAGTCGCGTTAAGTCCCGAATAATAAGTATCAAAAGTAGTAAAAATTATCCACGGAACCCTTACAAATACAAACCGTTTTCACGTGGCTATTGCCCTAATATTACAGTCGATTTGTGCCCATAAACACACATAATTTTGATATTTACTCCATAAACTCCTTGTACAGTAATGTAATTTGAAAAAGTGAGCATTTAGTGAACCATATACATCTTAGTAGAGATCAACTACGATAACATGGCGCGCCCCTCCAAATGACTGTTTCAATGTGTGTAGTCACATCCTTATGAAAGAGTTTGTATGTAGTAAGTATTCAACCAATCACACTACACGTAATATTTCAGTTTTGTTGGTCAACTAATCATAACTAGCCTACTGCGCAAGACAACGCACTTCAAGTCGTTTTGACAACGCACTTCAAACGTTTTGAATTTTGGAGGGGCGCGCCAAGTTATCGTAGTTGATCTCACAAATTACTTAGTTACTACGATATAGATACTGTTCATAAACTATATAGGCATTTTTCTAGTATTCCAGCAGCTTTCTCCGGCATTTATAACATCAAGTATTTAGTTTAAGACTATATTTCTAGCAATTAAACCATTAATGCGCCTAGGTCTCCTTTTCGATCCAGTCCACGTTACATATCTATATCTATATATTTATACTATGTATAAATATATCGGCCCTGAAGATCATCGCAAGTCGCAACATACTTGCCTACTATGACTATGACACACGAGCAAATGACATTTCCGTGTTGGAGATAATGTTTTATGTTGGTAAACAAACGGACAAAGCCACAGAGGTGTCAATGGATTACATTAACGCAAGGTTACAGAACCGATAATATTCCATAAATGATAAAGAATAACTGTTCATCGTTTCGTCATTTTTTAATATATATATTTACTTTCAACAACACCGAAACTAGAACGTGTACTTAGAAAATTGTTTATCTGTACAAACTTATCTATACTTAACAATCATTATTATTAAATTAAAATAGATAAAATAAAAGAAACTGTACAAATAGGCAGTGTACTGCTAATAGATGTTTCTTCCAGACGACTGTAACTGTATCATACTTACGTAGGATATTTCCTATTAGTGTTTGCCCACACCACTATCATGTTATGTGTATTATTAAAGTGTGTCTATCAAGTATTACCTTTATACGATTATATCCAGAAGCCACAAAAGTTTTTTCTTGCTTAGCAAAAATTAAAACTTTTCTAGGTCACTTAGATGCTTAAGGAGCCTGAATGTTAGAAAGGTGGCTTGCAGGGCCAAATTTATGTTTTCTATGAGTATAGGCCACTTTAATTTTGCCACTTCTATGCACGAACTCTGCCGCCATCCTAGGACGACATAGGACGCTGCCGCTCCCCCCTAGGACGCCATAGGCCGCTGCCGCCTATAGGCCATGGCCTTTACTGCCTGGCTTGACAGACAAAAACATTGTACAACTATAATGCAGAAGATCTTCTTAATAGTGTTTAGAAAGGGCAAAATATATTGACATCGTGTGGCGCACCTTTAACCTCTGGTCAGACCATCAGTTTATATTATGTCATTCTGCGCAAGATCCTATTAATTTTGTTACAATACTCGACCTCTGCCACCTGCATCACGAAATTGCCAATAACTCTTTTACCTATGATATACAGTAACACATTAATAAATAAGTATATATGTGTCTATGGAAGTTCCCTAAGTTTGCAGACATAATGAAAAACGTCTCAACTACGATTAATAAGCGAACAGTGGCGTTGTTTTATTATAACTCCATTGCAATCGACATTACTTACCTGTAACATTTTGAGCGCCTTCTAACTAAATCTTTGCATGCAGGCTAGACCTTCCCGTATCTCTCTGCTAGCCTTCGCCACTGATAGCTACACACTACACCAGACATCTACATCTACCCCGACAATCGCCTCAAAAAATTACAAGTACTTATACCTAATCTTATATCTAACGAGCAATTCTTGTATATTATGTCACCGTAAGCTCAGACCAATAAAAAAAGAAAGACGGAGTATTTACAGATAATGGCGTGAAGTCGCTGTCGATCAATGTGTGGGTCACGCCTAGCATATATAGCATAATACGCTAGGCGTGCGCTTGTGTGCAAAAAAATAATGTTGCCAACTCAGGGTTTCAGATTGTCAAACTCCCATCCTGTTGCAGTCTTATTAAACTACTAAGTAATGACTACAAAAGTTGCTATCAAACTAGATTGTTAATCATCATTCATTAGTAATTGCTGAAAAAAGTAAATACTTAAATATCTATATCTAATAAATTATGTGTTTCAACTAAGAACAGACAGACAGACAGACAGACATACATACAGACAAAAATTGTAAAGAATGTTGTTTGGTGTATGCAGTATGTATCGTATACAGATTAATATGCAAATAGTAAAAAAGTCTTTCAATACTACAAACAGACACTCCAATTTTATTTATATTAATAGATTTTAAATGAATAACGAATTTTAGGTTAAAAATAAACATTTGTCAGGATAATACAGCACGTAATAATATTTTTCCCCTATTATGGGGAAAAATATCTTGCGACCAGCATGCAGCACTATTTGAGGTTCTGTGTTCCGAGACTCCCGAGACAATTTTTAAAACTAATAAATTAAATTCGTTATTTCGGTGGTAATACATAAATATTCAACAAATTACTTGTGAAACGTAATCCCACAAGGTTTCTTTTGAGCACAAGAATTGTTTTTGCACCATTTAACGATGCAGGACGGCATATTTTGATATTTCTTGACACAGATGAAAACGACATGCGCCGTCACTCGTTGAAACCGGAATGGCGGGCGGCCGGCTTCCTATGGCCGTATCAGCTTCCTATTGCCTGCCTCACCGCGTAGCATGGATGGCTCTGTCTATCTTTTTTTATTGGTCTGAGACCGTAAGATTGTAAACACCGCGAGATTGTAATATGACGAAGTGATGGATTGTAAACAAACAGTTTTCCGGTGATTTAAAATTATTTATTTCGTATTTAAAATAACTTCAATTGCCTGAATATTTGATGTATAACATTGAAAAAAAATTTAGATATATTTAAAAAGCATTAGACCCTAAAATGACTTCCTTAAACATCCTCGCAAATTTACTGAGTTATGTGCCCACCTAATAGCTCTAAGAACACTTTAAGGTGGTCGCAAACACGCGTCTGTTTGATCGCCAATTTGGTGCGAATCTTACAATCGCGAACGATCAAGGTATTTTAATCTCTATGTCGTAGAACATAAGGGCGGTTACTGTGTGAGAAATGCTCTTAGATTTAATTGCGAATATGCGCGGGCGCAAGTGTTAATTACTCACGTTTCAGAGTTCTACGGCTTTTAGGGACTAATGGACAAAATAAAGTACGTTGATGTACTTTATCTATTTATTTATTTATTTATTTATTTATTAAAGATATACCAACGACACATTGCGGCAACATTCATAATTAAAATCTACTACAGTTATGATGAGATCTAACGCAATAGTCTATTACAGGTATATACAACTGAAACAAAGATTCTCCATAATACTTAAGATAAAAGAAAATTAAAACTTAAAAGTAAGATTCATGCTTAAAAATTAACCCTATTAATACGACTACTTAAGAGCCCGGGTTACCCTCGAAATTCTCATACATACGTAATACCAAAATCATTTTCTCATACGAAAATATTTCACATGTTTGAGTTATTTTTCAGCTTAAAATAGTAATTACATAGATTCCTGTACAAAAATTAATTTCAAAATATTTAAACACTAAAAAATAGAGTAAAACAATAAAAAATATATACATAAATATTAAATTTACTACAAAATATTTCAACTCTAAAAAATATTTTTTAGTATTTAAATATTTTGTAGTAAATTTACTATTTATTTATATATTTTTTAGTGTTTTACTCTATTTTTTAGTGTTTAAATATTTAGTAGTAAATTTAGTAAAAAAAATTTATACACAAAAAAATTTTTTTAGTGTTTAAATATTTTGAAGTTAATTTTTGTTCAGGAACCTAGGCAATTACTATTTTAAGCTGAAAAATAACTCAAACATGTTAAATACTTTCGTATGACAAAATGATTTTGGTATTACGTATGTATGAGAATTTCGAGGGTAACCCGGGCTCTTAACTTACACAATCAGTTTACATACTTCATGATAATAACAAATGGTCAATAATAAAGCTAATTCTAATGAAAGGTCATAGGATAAGAATAGGTTTTAGCATGTCAGCAAATAAATTAAATTAAATCAAACCAAATCAAATTAAATTAAAATTAAATTAAATCAAATCAAATTAAATTAAATCGAATTAAATTAAATAAAAATTAAATTAAATTAAATCAAATCAAATTAAATTATATCAAATAAAAATTAAATACATTATTGGGATAGTCAAGCATTACATTTACAATAATTATTAGAGGACAACTTACATTTAACATTATTATTACCAAACTTTACAGCTACATTTAACATATCATACAAAATACAGTTAATTATTATTAATCACAAAAGTCAAAATATACAATTCATATCAATGTCAAACAGTTTTTTTTAAAGTTTGCAAGGGAATCATGGAAAATGTCAATGTCATAGTCAGCGAGTTTGTTATAGGAGTATGTGAGTCTGTTTATTGTAGAATATTAATCACAGAACACTTTTTGATATTAATTACCTAGGTTGGTTCTTATGGTGTGAATGTTTTGGGAGGGCGCCTAGGAAGACAACGTGGTACGTGCATGTTGACGAGACCTAATATATTCGAACAGTCTACTGTGCGATTAATTATTTTGTGAAGAGTGCAGAGGTCAGCTACTAGCCTACGTTGCTCGAGAGAGTGGATGTCAAAATGTTTCAGGCGTCTTTGGTAGTTAGCTCTGTAGGGGCAAGACTTATCCTTGTAGGAGAGGTAGCGTGTGAAGGCTTTTTGGACGCTCTCTATCCTTTCGCTATAAATTTTATAGTGATGGGTCCAGACCGGTGATGCATATTCTAGAGTACTGCGTGCTAGAGCGTTAAAGATTGTGATAATGCTATCTACTTTTGTAAATTCAGCGGTGTTACGTTTAATAAAACCCAATAGCATCCATGATTTTGATAGTATCTGGTTTAGGTGTTCCGCAAAGGATGATTTGTCATCAAGAATGACACCTAGATCCTTAATTACTGACACTTCCTGAAGCAGCTGGCCCTGGATGAAATAACGGGATTGAATTATTTCTTTTGCGTGAGGATTTTATGTGGGCGCATTTTAGAACATTGAGGGACATTCTATTTGCGTTACACCATTTCTGGAGAGCATTAAGATCTGTTTGAAGAAGGATACTATTCTCAATTAATTTGATTTCTCGGTATATTTTAAGGTCGTCAGCAAATATGGAGTACTTACTAAAATTCTGAGATCCTGAATACCATACGCATGTAGCTTAGCGATTATCTAAACTGGCTTATGTTGACTAAAACTTTAGAGTAGGATTTTACCACGATTTTACCCACCTTTTCATAACAATAACGAAAAAAACGGGTCACCTGATGGAAAGCAAATAACGTCGACCATAGATAGACCCTAGGGCCTAGACTTACCTACAAACTATTGTTTAATATTACAATTTTAAGTCTCGGCTTCACTGAAGTCTGAACTCCCTATTAAAATCATTATTTTATTAATGAGAATGATTAAAAGATGACTGAACTTCAATTCCATGATCCTAGGTTCTAAGTATCTCCATATCAAATTTCAGCTAAGCGGTTCAGCGGTTTAGGTGTGAAGAGGTAACAGACAGACACACTTTCACATTTATAATATTAGCATGGATATGGATGAAGAACACTTTAATGAAATAAATAATAATACTATGTGTCTAGTCTGATTAGCAAGTGCCATTTTCATCAAAACCTCATGCACTGAAAATTATGATTTTGGGCTCATTCGATTCGGAATACCATCTAGAACATTCTATCAAAATTCCAAGAGGGGCTGAAAAAAATGCAATAGTTATAAACAATTAAGTAAACATAAAAAGAAGGGTTTGGACTTTTTTAATATTTCAAAAACTATTTGAGATAATCAAAATTTGAAAATAGATCCTTAAAGAGCAGGAAATTTCCTAAAAAAAATCTTAGATCCTGGAACCTTACCAATAATCCTTATAGCTTTAAATGAGCGGCGAAAGTAACGGTAAAAACGCGTAGTTCGGGTTTCGCGTGAATTGCCGCAATCTGCCACGCGAACTAAAAAATATATTTTAACTGATTAAATATAAATATAAAGAAATAAAAAAAATTGGGTACTAAGTAGACATATCAATAAACAATAATCCGTCAACAAAAATAAATTATCACAATAATTTGTTTAAATGTTATGCTTTTGTTCATTTGTTAATAGTCACCATTTTAATGTTAACATAAAAACGCTGATTATTTCTAAACAAGAAATCTAGAAATTTTTATTAATCTTTTGAGCTAATCTTAAAAGGGTTTAGAAGAGATATCCGGTGGAAAATTTCAATTATTTTGATTTTTCACTTTTTTATGAACAATCAAAGGCATTCATGAAATTTTCATGTAAATAAAACAATTAGGGTTTTTTTTTTATTCCTTAATATTAATATTTAATCACTTAAAATATTTTTTTAGTTCACGTAGCACATTGCGGCAAATCACGCGTAACCCGAACCACGCTGTTTTACCGTTACTTTCGCCGCTCAATTAAAGCTATAAGGATTATTGGTAAGGTTCCAGGATCTAGGATGCTTTTTAGGAAATTTCCTGCTCTTTAAGGATCTATTTTCAAATTTTGATTATCTCAAATAGTTTTTGAAATATTAAAAAAAAACAAACCCTTATTTTTTGCATTGTTTATAACTTTTGCATTTTTTTTTCAGCCTGTCTTGGAATTTTGATAGAATGTTCTAGATGGTATTCCGAATCGAATGAGATCAAAATCATAATTTTCAGTGCATGAGATCAGGTTTTGACGAAAATGGCACTTGTTTACCAGAGTAGTCATGAAATTCACAATTCTAATGTGGTGAACTACGTGGTAAAAGATTTTAAGTGACTGGCAAAATAAAAAGATACTTTAAAAAAAGTTCCAAACTTTATTCTGTCACTTAACTTAAAGTATGTCGAAATTATAACCTAACTTAGTTATTGCTTATACCTGACGGCTATGGCATACTCCTTACGATGAAAGACGGATCCCTGTCTTGTACTGAGTAATCATTTATCAGAATAATCTTATTGAATTTTCTAAATATTTTACATTGTTTAAAACTTACCAATATTATAATTATTAAAATATTCTTTTAGCCTATACAGATTGAGGTTTAAATACTACAACGAAAAGTTTAAACAGTACAACAATTGCTGTAGAGTGTAGACTGTAGCTCGATTTATAGCATAGATGCTCATAATCCATAACTTAAGTCTTAACCCATCCTCAAGCGGCAGCTGGCAATTGAAAATCTATTGTGTCTGCGATACCCACGACGGACGTATTAAGAATCTAACAAAGGTCCATAAAAAAATACTATCTAGATGACGCCCGCAACTCCCTTGAGCTAAAATTCATTTATCGCACGTGAACCGTACATTTTTCCGGGATAAAAAGTGTCAAATTACAGCAAAATCGGTTTAGTGGTTTGGGCGTGAAGAGGTAACAGACGAACAGACAGACACACTTTCGCATTTATAATATTTTTATGAATAATAAAATTACAATTCGGTGCCATACACCAAGTTATATCATAACCAAGAGTCAACTGCAATGTCGGTACGTGGTACAAATGGCGAAATTCTTTTTCAAAGCAATGAAAACTTCGTATAAAATTTTGTGCCTCGTATTTTTTTTTGAAAGCAAAATAATTTGATTACTTCAGTTTAGATTTACAAACACATTGTGTCTAGACACACTAGGCTGAATTACGCCGGCGTAAATTCCGCCGCGTTTACGCCGCGTTTCAAACTCATACAAAATACGGGCGGAACGCGAGACGACACACTATTCCGTCGCGTATTTGTATGCGTTTGACATTTGCGGCGGAATTTACGCCGGCGTAATTCAGCCTGGTGTGTTTAGATACTAAGTGTTGCGTTATAGTGTAATGTGAAAATCATTAGCGATGTAGTAAATGTAAAAATTCGAATGTAATATAAAGTTAAGGATTATGCCATAACCGCTCAAGTCATTCATTTGGGTTTGGTCTCCTGGTCGGTGACGTATCTGATGTAGATGGTATCCTCGGGCTTGGGGTCTTCTATCTGAGTCTCATCCAGCTGCGAGCACGCGATCGCCAGCGCTGACCCATCGTGAGAGAAGCTGAGAGACGACACGGCTGTATTGTATCTGGAATATAAAATTAGGAGGTATTCACTAAAGCCTGACTTAAATTGACTGAAACTGGATAAGTAGTTTAAGTGGCACAAACAAACATTAATCCGTCAATTGCCAATTCCTGGAAATATTTTGTTATCGCGGCCCATATGGGCCTTACGGAGCTTGATGGGTTAATTCTTACAAAAACTGCCAAAATCATTGGTGTTAGGATAGACAGTAGAGAGAATACATAGAATAAAATATGTATTTTTATTTTTATCCAATACCTATCTATCTCTTTTGTTTGTCTGTAAAAATTGCCTTGTTAAATTTTAGGAAAGATTAAAAATTAAAAGAGCTTTAAAAATTAAAATATGACAAGTATTTTTTATGAATCAATTTTGATGGTTTTTTTTTTATCTTTACCACCAGTCACCACATACCTATGGAACTGGCACAGCCTCTTCTTGTTGAACCCGTCCCAAATGTTGACATAACCATCAGATCCACCCGTTGCAAAAGTGTTGTATACAGAGTGGAAACTTATTGCATTCACTGGATATATTTTTTCTAAACCTGAAATTGAGATACATAAAAATACACAAATATAACATTTCTTATTTTGTATGCATTGCTTTCTATACTCAGCGAAACATGGCGGTAGCAGTCATTGAATACGAATATGAATACGACATGAAGTGTCAGATGTTGTCAATTGCGGCTTTGTATAGAAAATTACAAGATTTGACAGGGAGTCAATGACCACTACCGCCATGTTTCGCAGAGTACAGTATAGTAACTTTGACAAAAAGAAACAATTATTATTGTATAAGCCTCTGAATTAAAAAAGAATGGTAAAATTGTGTGCACCACATAATTTTCTTCTGTGGGATTTAGACTTTATCATATAATGAACGAAACAAACAAACAAAATTACCATTGTGAGATTCATAATTTAAATTTTTAGGAGTAAAAAGGAATTACTAACCTCCATCTTTAATTCTGTGACACTTGAATGCGTATTTCTTTTTCTGCACCTCGGGGTTACTGTCTAAGTACTCCACAGCGACACGGCCTTCAATGGAGCTCAGTACATAGCCCTGTTTGTTGGGGAATACTCGGATACAACGAGTTTGATACTTGAGTGATGACTCCCGACGTTGATTCACATGTCCCATGTTTCGTACGTCCCACACGAATATCTTACGTCCAGATGTTCCCACCACAAACTTCTCACCGACAATACTCATTGTGTAGACCTGAAATTATTATTTAAAAGGGTGGTGAGTAATTCAGTAATATGTTGATTGTGGGTAATGACTTAGGTCCGCCATCTGCATAGGAAGCAACTTCCCTGATAGTACATAGAGAATACTAATAAAGAAATTGATTTTTAATTTAAACACAACTTATGTAAATTGTAGAATAAACATAATGTAATACCCGTTCATTGCCCTGGTTGTATGTCCCCACACAGTTGGGCACTCGGCTGTCCCACATCTTGACTGTCCCATCCCAGCTGCCCGTCAACACGGCATTTACTTCGTTGGTGAACTCCACACATCTTATAGCCCCTTTATGCTCCCCCAACACCACTTCTGTGCTCGCATTGAGGTCATACATCTTCAAAGTTTGGTCTAATCCCCCGCTGTACGTGTGGACCGCATCCTGAAAATAATGTTTATTTCCAACAGAAACTCAACCAGAAACTTACGTAGTTAGGAGTATTGACTTACTCTAAAACAAACGTCCAATACTGGCAGTTCGTGAGTGTATTTGTGCCGCTCCACGTTGGCCGTCACGTCGTACAGCCTCACGGAACAGTCCCATGATGAGACCAGCAGAAATTGATTAGATTTTGGCGCAAACTTGACGCTGGAAATAGCGTCGTCGGGTAGACTTTTTAATTTAAATTCGGTGCGGGACTCCGCCACCCGCGTCACTGTCATTGTAGAAGCAATTTTGTTGGCGCTTTTAAAACTAGTAGATATTAAAATTGCGGCGTGTAATTTAAATTATAGCAGGTTTCTAATTTGTAAATAAAAATAAAATTAAATAAATCGGGCAGCAACACGAGCTATTGACATTTTTTTTTTTTTGGTTTGATTCGTCCCATTCAGGACAGGCAAAAGGAACAAAGCCCATACAGCCATGTCTTTTGTAGTACTATTGTCTTAAATCCTTTTTATTTAACGGGCCGAAAAGCCTTGTCTTCTTTTATTTTCCTCATAATTATTTTTATTTTATTTATAAGGCCAAAGCCATGTCTTTTGTTCAAGTATATTTCTTGTCAATTAATCTTGTATTTTTCCTTTTCAATATCAAATCCTTGATGTAAAGTCATTTTTGGTATCTTTCATTGTATTAAAATAACGATCATTAGTCAAATCCTGAAATTAGCCACAGAGTACCTTTTTATATAAAATTAGCTGAAACAGCTCAACCAAAAGAAACATATTAGTATTATTTACATATTTACAAACAGCAATAATTAGATTTCATTAACTGTAGAAACAATAAACCCATAGACTGGCGAAAAGCATTCTTGATTGCTAAGTATCTGCTGAAGGGAGCGCGGGATATCCTCAGCAGTCTTAAAAATACTTAAAAGTTGGTCTACAAGGACCATCCTTTGAAAACAAAACTGCGGACAGTGTAAAAATATATGATCGAGGGTTTCATCAGCACTATTGCAATATCTACAAGTTGCCGAATCAAAAACACCAATCCTAAAAAGGTGAGCACCAAATCTACAATGACCTAGACGCAAACGACAGATTGTAGTATAATACTTTCTATTGAGATAGTCACCACCCCGAGTAAACCAGGGGGGAGAGATCTTTTTCTTTATTACAGCTAGCCATTTCCCTTTTGTCTGGACGACCTGCTGCCATAAGTTGTAAAATTCTTCCTCTAATGTGAGTTTGAAAAGAGATAGAGCGTCTGATGAAGGAATTGAGAGATTTAAAAAGCTATGACTCAAACGATTGTGGACTGAATTAGTAATAAATTTAGCTAAATAGTCTGCTTGCTCATTACCATGCACACCAATGTGAGCTGGTGTCCAGAAGAAGACTATTTGTTTTGTTTGTGACAGGAGGTAATACAACTCCCTTATTTTATGTATTATATAGCTGGTTTTCAAATTTAATTGTGGATTTTGTAGTGCCATCAATAAACTTAAACTGTCAGTTATTATAATCCACTTTGGATGATACTGTGTTTGAATGTGCTCCATAGCTGCATACACAGCTATGGATTCAGCGGAGTATATGCTCGTGAGTGGATTCAGCCTATGACCAAATCCACTTTTGACATGACTATCATAGACAGCCATAGAGACTGCTTCGTTGTTCTTAGACCCATCTTTATATATCTGTCGATATCCCTGCCACCTATCAAGTTCCCTATGAATATCTTCCTTATACTTTAAAGGTTTTTTAACTACAATTTTAATCTGAGTAAACTTAGACTCATATGACCCAGAGTAACAAGGCCATAATTTGCTAGAATAAATGTTGTGTTCATTAAAAAATTGTTCTGTTTCAGAGAAACCTTGCAATAAATATGAATGATTGTTAACAGTCCTGCCCCGCAATTTAACAAGAAGAGGATGATTACTTATGGAGAGCAACCTTACAAAAAATTTTGATTGTAAGTATTTAAACCTAAGTGCCAATGGAGGTATATTACATTCCACCTGCATTGACACTATAGTTCGCATTGCACCCATTATGATACGCAAACATTTGCTTTGTATCTTTTCCAATTTATCCACAATAGTTCCTACTCCTGCAAAACAAAAGAATGCATATTCAAAATGACTCCTTACAAATGACTTATACAGTGTTAATAAAATCCTTGGATCAGCACCCCAGTATGTACCGGCCAAATATTTCAAAACATTGCAAGCATTCAAAGCACGACTTTCAAGAATTTCAGCATACTTGTTCCATCTAGAATTGTTCGAAAAAATAACGCCTAAAAATTTTACAGAACTATCTACAGACAAAACATTATTATTGTACAAAATATTTACATTCCTATTTTTAATAGCATTTTTTGCGAAGACAACAACTTTACTTTTGTCAATGCTCACCTCCAGCCCAAGACTTTCAAAATAGTCCTTTAATTTCTGGAGAGCAGCATTGAGGACTGACTGTAAACGTAATAAACAAGTATCAGAAAAATAAACAACTAAATCATCTGCAAACTGCAGATTAGAAACTTCACAACCCAGAATCGAATTTAGCTCATGTATAAATAAAATAAAAAGCAGGGGGCTCAGTACACCACCCTGTGATACACCCCTACAAGAATACCTTGGACCAAATAGCTGATTGTTAACTTTAACAAACACCTTCCTATAGATAAAATAATTAAAAATCCAATTTACAACTTTTCCAGGTACCTTTAGTGATAAAAGAATTGAAGATAATTTTTTCAGATCTACATTATTAAAAGCCCCTACAATATCAAGAAAAACTGCAACTAACATTTTATTTTCGAAACGAGAATCATGAATATCCATACAAAAATGACGTAGACTCTCAGAAGCAGAACGTCCACAATGAAAGCCGAACTGATTATACGGTAAAAGGTTATTACTTTCTATGTGAAAAATTAATCTCTGTTTTATTAGTTGTTCAAAAATTTTACCAACACATGAACTAAGCGTAATGGGACGATAAGAATCAGCAGAATTTGAGTCTTTGCCAGGCTTTAATATTGGTACTATACAATCAGTTTTCCAATCCTCTGGGATAATGGAAGACGACCATAGGCTATTTAACAAACTTAAAAAAATAGATAGTCTGAGAATTTAAAAGTTTAAACATTCTGTAGGAAAGCCAATCCAGGCCACATGCAGAATCTTTTCTAGAGGCCAAAGCAGATTTTAACTCTTGCAAAGTAAAACAACTAATCATGTACAAGTTATCGCTATTTACACCAAAAGCATTATCTATACTTGTCTGTTGTGAAACAGTATCAGGTGTGTATTTGTATAAAAATGTCTGAACCCAATTAAGGTCAGAAAATGGATTAGCACTTGAAGAGTGATTTTTGAATTTTCTCATTTTAGCCCAAATGCGACTTATTGGTGTTAAGCGATTTATTGATGTGCAAAATTCAAACCAACCTTTACGACGTTCTTCTCTTAAAGTGCGTTTTTTGATGGCTTGAGCCCGTTTAAACTTGATATAATTTTGACTGTTAGGATTAGCTTTGAATTGAATGTAGGCATTCTTGCAATCATCTACTACCAATGAGCATATATCATTCCACCAAGGTACTTGACGCCGCTTTCTAGGACGGTTATAAATATTATCAGATACATTATGATTTAAACTAGGTCCAGAAATTTCAATTGCCATAAGAATAATGGCGCAAAACTTTCTGTATGAAGCAAGCAGATCACATTTGTCAACTTTAAAATTTATTAACATTTCATTAACAACTTTTTCATACCGATCCCAATTTACTAATTTCAGGTTGCTATGAAAAGGTATGCTCGAGGAAATAGAAGGTTCATGCTCGTCTCTTACGAGAGTAAATTTTGTGATAGTCGGAAGATGATAACTGCCTAAAGAGTCCTGATGAACTTGCCATTCACAAGAAAGAAACAATGAAGAAGACACTATTGTTAAATCTAAACCGTTTGGTTTCCAATTATGAGAGCCTACTGTTGTTGGTTGGCCATTATTTAAAAGCATTAAGTCATTATCATCCAAAAAATCCATAATAGCTCTGCCCCGAGAATCTATACGACTACAACCCCAGAAGGTATGATGTGCGTTAAAATCGCCTGCAATTATTAACGGTTTCGGAATAGTTTGCAATAAACGATCTAACTTCGCCTTTTCAAAAACAGAAACACTATTACCAGGACTGTAAAAACTAACCAAAGAAATGGATTTATGTTTTAGTTTAATAACAATCACTACATTTTGTAACGAATCATCATAAAAAGTATCTAATTTAGAGAAATGTATACCATTTTTAATAAATATTGCTACGCCATTATGATCATTACCGCAGTCATTCCTAATAGTGGAATAACCACGAATATTAAATTGAATGCTTGGCTTAAGCCAAGTTTCTGAAATAAGTGCAACATGTATATTATTTTGGTATAAAAAATTTTGAAACTCAAGTCTGTTACTTAACAGACTTTGAGCATTCCACTATACAATATTTAAGACTTGATGATTGAATGTGACGGTTTACTGTTTTTATCCTGAATAGTTTCTTTAATTGCTGAGCTAATAAATTGTGAACTAATACTGACATTTTGAGTTTTATTTAAAGTTATTACTTTTACTATAAATTCTGTTAGTAGAGTCATAGCTTCCGAGTTTGATAAGATGGCTCGAATCACTTCTTGAGTATTCAATTTTTTATTTAATGAAGGAAAATTTAATGAATTTTTTAATGTACCAGCATATGATTTAGATTTACTATCTGCAATTTTCTTTTGCCTAATGGGGCACTGTCCAGAGATGGCAATGTGATTGCCATTGCAGTTAATACACTTAGCTTTCTCAATTTGAACTTTACACTCTTTAAAAGAATGCCCCTCTGTGCATATGGAGCATCGTGGTGAGTTTTTACAATACTTAGCCAGATTATCATAACGTAAACATTTGAAACACTGTTTCACAGGGACGTATGTTGAGACGGGCAGGCGCCACATCTTAATATGAACATAGTCCGGCAGTGACGTGGCTGACGCAAACGTTATAACTACGCTCTGAGTAGGCTGCAAGATAAAGGTATTATTTTCTTGTTTGACTTTACGCATTATGCGTCGGACAGAAATTACTTTTTTTGTACTAGTAATGGCTTTGTATATTTTTTGAATAGACAGATGTGTGGGCACCGAAGAGATAACTCCCGCAAGTTCAGTGGCCCCTGCTGGTATTGTAGTTTTAATGCGTTGTTCCTTTAAAAATGTGTTATTATCTAGAAAGGCATTTGCAAAATTCGCACGCTGAAAAATAACACCAACTTTATATTTATTAATCTTTTTTAAGTATTGTAGGTACGCCTTTCACAAACCTAGTAAAACAAGTACTGAGCGACATCATATCCTTACTGCCTAGTGGAACTTCATTCGTACTTTCAACAAATACAATAAATTCATATTTGGCCTCCGCATCTTCAGGATATCGCCGAGAGTAATCAGCGACCCCAAAAAGGAGCGAAGGGATCTGCATCCTGCAATACTTGCGAGTCCTCACAATCAGAATCGCTACTGGTACTGGAAGGCGGAGACTCACCCTCATCCTTTTTCTTACGTTTCTTCCCCATCTTTCCACAAAAACACTTATGTACAACCTAAATTTAAGTTATTTACAGAAAAAATAACCAATATTTACAAATAATACAATAAAATTATTTGAAATAATTAAAATTTTCAAAAGCCCGCCTTAACTTTTCAGTTCCCGCGCTCTTTTCTTTCCATGCCAAAGTCCACGAGCTATTGACATAAAATTTGACAATTGATTTTTTTTTAATTTATTGGGAGCTGGAAAAAAGTCCTTTGCTCCAGAAAAAATACATTAATAAACGTCAAATTAAATTAAAAAAAAATTAATGTCCTTCTTTCTTCTTACTGAGCACTATTTACTAAGTTACTTGTTTAAAAACTATGAAATGTATTTTAAGGACTGGGCTAAAAGGACTAGAATCCAGGCCCGTAAAATTTTAATTAAAAAAAAAATACGTAAATGTCAGTTTCAACTCTTCTTCCTCTTCATGTTAATTTTTTTTTTCAAGAAAGAATTTACCCAAAAAAGTGAGCGACGTAAAATTGATAAAAAAAATCCTAAACAAAAACAAAAGTAATAACTAAATATCTTGACTTGAAATATTCGTTCATTCCCACAATGTTTTCTAAAAACATTTATTTTTTTTATTGATTAAAATGAAAATAGTTAATAGATGACTTAATTATTAAATTGAACGCAGACATAAATTAAACTGTTGGCAAGTTGCTGGAAAGTGGAACGCATTTATAAATTGACATGTTTGTGATGAGGTGTGAATCGAATTATTTCCGGTCTCGGTAAAATGGATTCGCGTAATTCCCCGATACATGCCTAAATCGCTGTGATGATAAATATTAACGATTTACTATATCCCGATCAAAGTGAAAATACAATAAAATATATGTATCTCAGGATAAAAGTACGTTTTGTAAGTGCGCAACAAAGTGTAGTCCGATTGGAACGAATGGAGTGATTACCATATAAATAACGATGCAAACCAATCTTAAGACTAAAGAGATGTTTATCGTCAGAGCTTTGGAAAAAATTTTAGCCGATAAGGACATAAAGAGATCCTATCACAGTCAACTGAAAAAATCATGCGAAGTGGCATTAGGTGAGATTCCATTTTGATGTTTTATTGTATATAGATAACAATATTATGTACACATAATACACTTGCTGTATTAATTAAATTATTGAAAAGTTATGAAATAGTGTTCAAAAGGTTTGAATACATCTTTGACCTTGAATGGTTTCAAGTGAATAGTTATGTTACATTGAACTTTTTTTATCTTTGCATAATAATTGCAAGATGACTCTTCATAGTATCAATAGAGATATAAGTCTCCAAGTGATCCATAAGCGTAAAGTATCTTAATAGTTTCTGATATAATATTATGTGAAATAATAAAATAGAAAGCAAGGACATTCAATGTCTGATACTGGTTTTGATAAAAATTAAAATTATTTAGTATTCATATTTTCATGTATTCTTTTCCTAATATTTTCCTAGTATTGGTCCTAAATGTAATCAATCTTTGGTCTGTCTTTAAGGTATTAACTTATATTTTGTATTTTTAGAGGAAATTAAAGCAGAATTGAAAAATGGAGGTCAAGTTGAATCTTCCGAAAGTCCAACTGGAACACTCCCGCTACCGAAGAACGATTCAGCAGATATCATAACAGCTGAGAAGTACTTTCTGCCGTTTGAGCTAGCATGTCAGAGTAAAGCGTCGAGGATAGTGGTGACGGCATTAGACTGTCTCCAGAAGCTTATAGCCTATGGTCACCTAACTGGAAATATACCTGACTCTACAACACCCAGGAAACTCCTTATCGACAGAATAGTTGAAACTATTTGCAGCTGTTTCAATGGACCTCAAACAGACGAGGGAGTCCAACTTCAGATTATTAAGGCTCTGCTGACCGTCATCACCAGCCAGCATGTGGAAGTTCATGAAGGAACTGTACTGCTTGCTGTCAGAACTTGTTACAACATTTACCTGGCAAGTAAAAATCTCATTAACCAAACAACAGCAAGGGCCACACTAACACAGATGCTTAATGTCATCTTCACTAAAATGGAAAATCAAGCCCTCGAGGCTGAGTCAACAGAGAATATCACAGAGTGCCAGCTGAAAATCCCTAATGGTAATATACCTTCTGAAGAACCCCATGAACAGCAAAGTAATGAGGATGTTAATCAAACACCCACCAATGGTAATGTTGATGAAGTAGCTGAAGCTAAAATTATTGCACAACAAATTGTTGACTCTGTTATAGACAATGCCATTTCAATCGCTTCTAAGAAAAATATGGAGGAGCTTGTCAATGGTCCAGACAATAATGAGAACCCAGCAGATTTAAATGACACCGGCAGTGTTTCACATGAAAGTAATGGATTACAAAATTCTGAAACATCTATCCCCAGGATACCATCTCAAGAGAGTGTTGATGTGGTATCAGAGAATGATAACTCTGTGACAGCAAAATTCACACATATTCTACAAAAAGATGCATTTTTAGTGTTCAGAGCTCTATGTAAGCTCTCTATGAAACCACTGCCGGATGGTGCTCCAGACCCTAAGTCTCATGAGCTAAGGTCTAAAATTCTTTCGCTGCATTTACTCCTTTCTATTTTACAAAATGCAGGCCCAGTATTCAGAAATAATGAGATGTTCATAACAGCTATCAAACAGTACCTATGTGTGGCTCTATCCAAGAATGGAGTGAGTTCTGTGCCAGAAGTCTTTGAACTTTCTCTTGCTATATTCTTAGCTCTTCTTCAAAACTTCAAAGTACATCTCAAAAAGCAGGTTGAAGTGTTCTTCAAAGAAATTTTCATGAACATTCTCGAAACCTCTAGCTCCTCTTTTGAGCACAAATGGATGGTCATTCAGGCTCTCACCAGAATATGTGGGGATGCACAAAGTGTCGTCGATATCTATGTCAACTATGATTGTGACTTGTCTGCTGCTAACTTATTCCAAAGGCTAGTCAATGATGTCTCTAAAATTGCCCAAGGCAGGCAAGCTTTAGAATTGGGGGCCACACCAAATCAGGAGAAATCCATGAGAATTAGAGGACTAGAGTGCTTAGTCTCCATTCTGAAATGTATGGTGGAGTGGAGTAAAGAACTTTACATAAATCCAAATATGCAAACCACTCTGGGCGAGAGAACTGTCAAAGAAGATACAGACCATCAGAGCATGAAGTCTCATGGTGGTTCAAGTTTAAGTCTCATATCTACAAGTTCGAGTAATGTAGGAAATCGCGAAACTTTAGACTCGCCCGAACAATTTGAAGTTTTAAAACAACAAAAAGAGGTTTGGGAAACTGGCATAGACCTTTTCAATCGAAAGCCTAAAAAGGGAGTATCCTTCTTGCAAGAACAGGGACTGCTGGGAACATCTACAAAAGAGATTGCTGAATGGCTGCTGACAGACGAGAGAATAGACAAAATATTTATAGGCGAATATTTAGGTGAAAATGATGATCATTCCAAAGAAGTAATGTATGCGTATGTTGACTCCATGAACTTTTCTAACATGGATATTGTAGCTGCATTACGACATTTCTTAGAAGGCTTCCGATTACCCGGAGAAGCCCAAAAAATCGACAGATTGATGGAAAAATTCGCAGCGCGATACTGCGAATGCAACCCGACGAACACGCTGTTTACTTGTGCAGATACAGTCTATGTACTGGCATTTTCGATTATAATGCTTACAACTGACTTACATTCTCCACAAGTGAAAAACAAAATGACAAAGGAACAGTACATAAAACTGAACAGTGGAATAAGCGAGAATAACGACCTACCACGCGAGTATTTATCGCAAATATACGACGAAATCGCCGGACACGAAATAAAAATGAAAAATACATCGAAACCGGGAAAGCATATGATAGCCAACGAAAAGAAACGAAAACTCATTTGGAACATGGAGATGGAACAGATATCTACAGCAGCTAAGAACTTGATGGAGTCAGTTTCGCACGTCCAGACACCTTTCACAACGGCGAAACACGTGGAGCATGTACGGCCTATGTTCAAAATGGCCTGGACACCATTCCTAGCAGCATTTTCCGTTGGGCTTCAGGATTGCGACGATCCTGAAATCGCTTCTCTATGCTTGGATGGTATTAGATGCGCGATCCGCATAGCTTGTATTTTCCACATGTCACTTGAAAGAGACGCATACGTACAGGCATTAGCAAGATTCACCTTATTGACTGCAAACTCCCCAATCACTGAGATGAAAGCTAAAAACATTGATACAATAAAAACGCTGATTACTGTTGCACACACAGATGGAAATTATCTAGGTTCCAGTTGGCTCGACGTCGTAAAATGCATTTCGCAATTGGAACTCGCGCAACTTATTGGAACGGGAGTTCGCCCACAATTTCTATCTGGTTCAGGAATAAAGCCCCAGGCTGACTCCTTGAAATTCAGTCTAATGCTACTAGATCCCAGTGTCAAAGAACACATTGGCGAGACAAGTTCCCAGAGCGTAGTGGTGGCTGTCGATAGAATATTCACAGGTTCGACGCGGCTCGATGGTGACGCAATTGTTGATTTCGTTAAAGCTCTCTGCCAAGTTTCACTAGACGAATTGAGCCACCCCACAAACCCTCGAATGTTCTCTCTTCAAAAAATTGTCGAAATATCCTACTACAACATGGGGCGTATCAGGTTGCAATGGTCTCGTATTTGGCAAGTTCTCGGTGACCATTTTAACAAGGTCGGATGTAACAACAATGAGGACATATCATTCTTCGCGGTCGACTCGTTACGTCAATTATCCATGAAGTTTATAGAAAAAGGTGAATTCGCTAATTTCAAATTCCAAAAAGACTTCTTGAGACCGTTCGAACATATCATGAAGAAGAACAATTCTCCGACGATACGAGACATGGTAGTGAGATGTATCGCTCAAATGGTCAATTCACAGGCACCCAACATTAAGTCCGGTTGGAAAAATATATTTTCTGTATTTCATTTAGCGGCGAGCGATCAAGATGAGGCGATCGTCGATCTAGCATTCCAGACTACGGGTAAAATTATAACCGATTTATACGAAAGACAATTCCCTGCGATGATTGACTCTTTTCAAGATGCTGTAAAATGCCTCTCGGAGTTCGCCTGCAACGCTAAATTCCCTGATACGTCCATGGAAGCTATACGATTAGTGCGATCTTGCGCGACTGCTGTAGGAACATCCCCGCAATTATTCGCTGAACACGCAGGTTTAGAGGGCGAGCCCGGGGCGCCGGAAGTCGATAGAGTCTGGCTCAGAGGATGGTTCCCACTACTGTTCTCGCTCTCCTGTGTCGTCAGCAGATGTAAGTTAGACGTACGAACACGTGGCCTAACGGTCCTCTTCGAAATTATCAAGACGCACGGCGATTCATTCCGTCCGCATTGGTGGAGAGATTTGTTTAATATTTTATTCAGAATTTTTGACAATATGAAGCTACCGGAACACCAACTCGAGAAAAATGAATGGATGACTACAACTTGCAACCACGCGCTGTACGCGATAGTAGACGTCTTCACGCAGTATTTCGACATTCTTGGATCTCTACTGTTAGAACAGCTGTATGCCCAGTTGCACTGGTGCGTGCAACAAGACAACGAGCAACTCGCGAGGTCGGGGACGAATTGCTTAGAAAATCTAGTCATATCTAACGGAACTAAATTCAGCGAGGAGACGTGGAGCAAGACATGTCAAATTATGTTAGACATTTTCAACAGCACCCTACCGACTACGCTGCTTACGTGGAAACCCGACGAAAACGAGGACAACACTGAGACGCCCCAAGTGCGACACGGGATATTGAAAAAGCCCCAGGGCACCGATGACGCTAAATCGTCGAATAGAGTGTTCAACAGTCTCCTGATTAAATGCGTTGTGCAATTGGAACTTATTCAAACCATTGACAACATCGTCTTCTACCCTGCAACGTCGAGAAAGGAGGACGCTGAGACACTAGCGTTGGCCGCTGCCGAGCTTACTGGGGGTACGCCGGGCACAGAGCAGGAATGTCAGCGTGAAGAGCAAGGCATGTACAGATTACTCAGTTCGCCCCATCTGCTACGGCTCGTGGAATGCCTGATGTGCAGTCATCGCTTCGCCAAAACTTTCAACACCAACAATGCGCAAAGGAATGTTCTCTGGAAAGCCAATTTCAAGGGTTCAGTTAAGCCGAATATGTTGAAACAGGAGACCCAATCCTTGGCGTGCGTGCTTCGGATACTGTTCAAGATGTATAGCGACGAAACACGCCGCAGTCACTGGCCGGCCGTCCAAAAAAGTCTCATAACTATCTGCTGCGAGGCGCTCGAGTACTTCGGCAGCTTGACGAGTGAAGCCCACAGAGATGCCTGGACTTCGATACTGCTCCTGATCTTGACCAGAATACTTAAGATGCCCGACGAACGAGTAAGTATAATTTGTTGTGTTGTGTGTTGTTTTATGTTGTTGTGTTTAATGTTTTACCTCTAGATTTTAAATGCCTCTATCTACTTAGTAAATCCATGCTAATGTTATAAATGCGAAAGTGTTTCTGTATGTCTGTTACCTCTTCACGACCAAACTGGTGAACCGATTTTGCTGAAATTTGGTATGGGGATACTTTGAGTCTCGGGAAAGGACATGGATACTTTTTGTCCTAGAAAAATGCATAGTTTCCACTTTCCGATCGATAAACTAATTTTGGGCGTCATCTCATGACTTGATATACCTAAAATCTTTTGGAATCGTTTTCTCCCCGTATGCCGACCTATATAGGCAGGGGTCACCAATTCGTTTCGCTCAGGGTCCGTTTTAAGAAATAAAATGACCTTCGCGGTCCGCACATTAAAAAAAATTAAACAAAATATGTAATTACGGAAATTTCAAAGGTATTTGTATCAATGAGAAAGTGACAATTTTTGTTGCTAACATGTTCATCAGTATGTCGAGACTCGAGACCGAAATTAATTCTTAAGTTCATCTTCGAACATGCTTGGTCCGCACACAATGGGTCGGCGGTCCGGATGCGGACCGCGGTCCGCCATTTGGTGACCCCTGTATATAGGTTAGATTAACTTAGACGAGTATCCTACATAATCGTCAAACAATAATCGAATTATCTTTCAACATGCTTTATCGTGCAAGATAACAGCATGACTGAAGGCACCGTAAAAGTATTTTGATGTTCGTTTTAGAATGAATTAGAAAATGAGATTGCTTACGTAAGAAACGATGAAAGATATAAACTAACTAGAATTACATCACCACACAAGACATCTTTTAAACCTCTAGCGTACCTTTGGAAGGTTTAAGTATGTGGTATGCGATTACAATATTCAAAGTTGATCTAGCACGTCAATATTGTACTTATAAGACCTAAAGACTACCAAAATAGGCTCTACCTAAGCTAGGGCAGTGGCATAACCACACACGTACTACTACAACAGTGGCAGGTCTGACAAAATGCCACGGGCCCCGGACCCAAGTCGAGGCCGTGAGGTCAGAAATTTTTGAAGTGAAAACTTCTTTAGCGGCGTTGAGCACTTTTGTGAGATGGGTAAAAACTGTGAAACTCGCGTCAGATTTTCGTGTTGATCGAAAAACCATAGGAAAAGCGTAAGACGGTTGGAGAGTAGTGTTTTGTGTCGAACTCGAACTCGAAAACTCGAAAACACGAAAACTCGAAAACTCGAGAACTCGAACTCGAATTGTAAGGGTTTCGATTAATTAAAAAAAACTGTTTTTTTTAAATCGATTTTCATAAAAAATGGGTTAAAATAAATCGGCCAAGTGCGAGCCGGACTCGCGCACGAAGGGTTCCGTACCATTATAAAGCAAAAATAGGCCAAAAATTGTGTTTTTTTTGTATGGGAGTCCCCTTAAATTTTTATTCTATTTTATTATTATTATTCTTAAATATTGAAGTAGACATATTATAATTAAGGCCTTTGTGAAAATATCAAGTGCCTACCTGTTGCTATTATTGATATCGAGCAAAAAAGGCCAAAAAAACACGTTTATTGTATGGGAGCCCCCTTTAAATATTAATTTTATTTTGTTTTTAGTATTTGTTGTTATAGCGGCAACCAATATTGGTTGCCGCTATAACAACACAATACACACTCATACATACACAATCTGTGAAAATTTCAGAACTCTATCTATAGTAGTTCTTGAGATACAGCCTGGAGACAGACAGACGGACATACAACGAAGTCTCATGAATAGGGTCCCGTTTTCACCCTTTGGGTACGGAACCCTAAAAATGCACAACGTTAATAATCAGGTTTTCACTTCTGCCGGCACTCCCGGAGTGCAACCTGTCTTTTTAAACATTGTTTGCATGGGGCTCCATCAATTTGCCACTGGCCCCAGATGTTATAGTTATGCCACTGAGCTAGGGGTTAATAAACTATTTTGAATCGATCAACGCATAACATCCGCAAATGTTTCGTAGTTCCGTACATATAACAGTTAGTATTCCACATTGAAATGCGTTAAGCGACACCTGTTTAATTCAATACACGTTCATGTTAAACTAGAGCTATACTACTGTAGATATACCTACGTACCATTGCTTGAGGATTTACGAAGTAAAACCTTACTACCTACGTCTAAACTCTAAGGCCTAAGCCAAAAAAAAAACGATATTGGTTGTGTGCAATTTCTTACTAAATTACTAAATAAAAATAATATTTTTACAGCGAATAACTGCACAAGGTCTTCTTGTCGATGTCAGGCTTATTGGAAATTATGTGACTCTGAGTTTATTCCGCGGGAACCGTACCTTTTTCCGGGATAAAAAGTATCCTATGTCCTTTCCCGGAACTCAAAGGATCCGGCAAAATAATAATTAAATAAAAAATAATTTCAGCAAAATCGGTTAGGGCGTGCCGCGTGAAGAGGTAACAGACAGACAGACACATTTTTAACCGACTTCCAAAAAACGAGGAGGTTATATGTTCGGCTGTGGATATTTTTTTTTTTTTATTTTTTTATTTTTTTTATTTTTGTATGTTCAACGATTACTCCGCCGTTTGTGAACCGATTTTCGAAATTTTTGTTTTGTTGTATTAGGTTTCACTCCAATTTGGTACCATGTTCACAAAAGTGGTGACCTGATGATGGGATCCAGGAGTAATCGAGGGAACTCCTCGAAATTTATATGGAAACATATGGTGATTTTGGTTTTATGTGAAGTGTACTAAGAATATGCTACCAAAAAGTCAAATATTGGGTCAAGGTATACCATGGTTTCGAAGATGCTGAGAGAACTCCTGACTCTTTATAGATACACGTTTGGGAGTTTCGGCGTTGTTTTAAGAACAGAAAGCATATGCTACCATGCAATTCAAATTCATCATCATCATCATCGTCATCATCATCATTACCACGTCGTGTTAAGGTCACCAATGTCTCATGGCACAAAATAGATAATAGTACAAGGCATAGGTATGGCTACAATAATAATAATTATGTACATAACAACACCAATTATTATAGGCTGTTTAATATACACGGCGGTCGGCGCCGCAGAGGCAACGGCGTCGCCGCGCGGCGCGCGGCGGCGCGCGGCGACGCGTACGCAAACATCGTATTCAAGTTCTAACTGGAATGTCAGGGCATGCGGCATGCCGCCAGAGTAGACAGAATGATAGAGTATGCCGACTTAGAACTGATGTAATTTTTTTAAGTTTGACGTATTATGACAAAAGTCGTCGCTAGGGTAACCTACAAATTTAGTTGTTTATATTTTGGCACATGCAAAGAAAACTGTCAGAATTCAATTTCAAAATCTTATTTTTAAAATTAAATTATACCAGCCAGCGCGCCAGCCTTTAACTTATCCTGGCGAAACACGAAAGAAACGACAGATATTAATACTCGTCAGTCTCATAGCAGTCGAAGTACTTGTAGTTATGTCTATTGTCATGCCGCGCTGCGAGCATTTGCACGTGTTCACTTAGATCTTTTTAAATGTATTGTTTAAATTTATCTATCTACCTGATATTTGGGCCTTGCCGTATGACTCATATCAGTCTTAACAAATTGTAATAAGATACGTAGAATATACGCAGTACCACCGACGACCACTTATAAATTCGCGGACTATGACGGAGGTCAACTTAATGTGAACGCAGATTTGGCCGCACCGCACGCACCGCAGTCGCCGCATTCGGAATTCTGTATATGAAGTTATAGGCAAGCTCGCATACCTACCTACCCGCGCCGCAGTCTTCGCAACTTCATAATAATATGAAGAATTGCGAATGCGGCGACTGCGGTGCGTGCGGTGCGGCCAAATCTGCGTTCACCTTTAATAACAATTATACGAGATCAATTACCACTCAATATTATGATTTATGTTGTCAATTCAATGCTCACTGCTCACACCAAGCTCACTGTTGAGTTGTCAGACGTCAGTTGCTTACAAACTTTCAACAACACAACGAAAATCTGTTACAAGTTACAACTACCTATATAAAACTTCTACGTACAAGCGATAGCGCGACACAGGAGCGCCTCAGTGACATCTAGTGAAGACAATATGAAACTATTTTTTATACAATTTGAATTGGCACTAACAGTTTACCTACTAGGTAACTAAAAAGAGTGAAATTATTATTTTTAACAAAAAATTAAAACCGACTTCCAAGGTAAAAACAATATTAATAGCATCCTTATAATATGAACTAAAAAGTATTAAATAATTTTTCCTATCTAATATGTAGTGCCTTTTCCCGAATTCGGCTAAACTTCAACTATTTCTGTACTCAATCTTCATAATTTTGAAGTCGGTGCCAGTTCCAAAAGTTTCAAATTTTCTGTCAAAGAAATAAAGATTCAGCTATATCTGGTACCGACTTCAAAATGATGAAGATTGAGTACAGAAATAGTTGAAGTTTAGCCGAATTCGGGAAAAGGCACTACATATTAGATAGGAAAAATTATTTAATACTTTTTAGTTCATATTATAAGGATGCTATTAATATTGTTTTTACCTTGGAAGTCGGTTTTAATTTTTTGTTAAAAATAATCAGATTTATAATGTTATAGTATCCAGATATTATAATACTTTTGTGAGATGAAGATATTTTAATATACATATAACAAGTACATAGTTATTATATTTTACATGTGAATGCTTATCAGTAAACAAAGCGTTTTATGTATGAACTCGATTCTCTGACATCTGAGCCTTTTGCATTATAACTTGTGAATTGTGATTAATCAGAACTTCATGTACTTATGTAGTACACATTTAGATTTTATGTGCCAGATAACGTTTCATTTAAAACAACCAAGATACTGCCTGCCCGACCTGTAATATGCTTTTTAATTTGGCATGTTCTAAAAATATGTACTTAGCTAATAAATTAATGCTCTTTCCAACTACCTAATAACTCATTAATCCTTCAGGCCCCGCGCGAGCACCGGTGATCGCGACAACAATAGAATACAATAGCAATTCCTGGAAATTCCGACTGAAGTATTAAGTTTCCCCTAGCGGCCATTTATTGTACCTATCTTTATGTCACCTAAATCCGTAGGGTTTAAAAACTTAGGTGACACATGATATTAATTATGTAAATACCGTTAGGGGACGCTTTAGGGAATGGTTGGTGAAAAGGGTAAAAGTCTCACAGAAATAAAATTATAATTTTACAATAAAATTATTATTTCACACAAAAAAAATACGTAGGTAGGTAAAAATTTTATAATTATTTTGCTATTTACTGAGGCTATTTAATATCGCTGTCTATGTCCTTCACGTGACTTGCTATCAGACAAAGACAGCTATAGTATATTTTTTAATAATATTATAGTTAGCTACTACATTTTTCTTACTTTTTTCAGTTTGCGGCACACGTATCAAGCTACTACCCGCTACTTTGCGAGATCACCTGCTTCGACCTCAAACCCGAGCTGAGGACGGTCCTCCGACGCGTCTTCATCAGAATCGGTCCAGTCTTCAACATAGTCTCCAATACGCAGTAACTCGGTTATAATTTAACAAAAAGATATGGCCTTATAGTAGTAGGTTAATGTATGCAGTATGACTTTGTTAATAACCGGTATCATATTTAAAACTAACGGTGTTTGGTCACTATGTTATCTTCCCTGGAGCTGTAACAAGGACTAGGGTTGAAAATCTAGGGATACATAAACATTAAAAACAGTAGGAGCCATTAGGGTGAGGCCGCCAATTTTTGCTGATATGACGCAGAAAAATTTTGCGAGAGAAAGAAAATCTACGCTGCTTGTGACGTTGGAGCACGTAAATTGTAGGGAATTTATTTCTCTACGCTATCATAGCGTTGAGAAATATGCCGTTGGAGCACCAAAATGATAGCGTAGAGGCTATCATAGCGTAGAGAAAATCAAACTTATCTCTGTAAATAATACACAATGCGGTTTGTATTATAGCCCCAAACATGGCCCTTTTGACTACTCACATGATGCATTGATCGTTTTATGTGAAACAGTAATACTTACATTTGTGTCACAAAAAAACTTCCTTTGAAAAAACTGTGTACACAGCCCGACTGAGGTTCAAATGTGAACTGTCGAGAAATGGCGAATATTACGAGATTTTCCATAGAATACGTAAAAACTCAGCATTGCCACTTCCCGATTTTACCTTCCCTAACACCCAACGATAACAATAAATCGGTATTATTGATGACGTTTAAAATGTGGGGTAGAATTGATGTTTCTAACGATTCATTTGATTTGAAAAAGTTTATAAAGAAAGTTATCTTAAAATACTATAAGAATTAGATGAGGTAATAGCCATTTATATAAGAATTCATAACATATCAGATTTATCTTCAAATCTGTCATACTGCTACAGCGACAGTTAAAGTGCACTGTGCACCTCTTCCACGGCGGATTGTATATTTTAAGCTATTTTCTTACCTTTTTTTATGTTTAATTGTAAATATATTTTTAGACTATTATTGAAACTCAAATAATTCTAATGCATGCTTGAGCACTTTGTTTTCTTCGTTAGAATCAGTTTTCGAGCATAAGATAAACACAATACTTTTTAAAATACAAAGGGCGGAGAAAAATAATTGCAAAATCAGCAAAAATTGGCGGCCTCGCCCATTAATGAAAGTAACTTTGTTTTAATTAAATTTTATTGTAATGACAGCAATCAGTACTTCAGTAGTATTAAAAGTGATCTTAATATAGGATAAAGTAGCCTTACTGTTTAATTTATATAAATTATTTGATTATCAAAGTTAATGTTAAATTGTATAATGAAAAATAAATGTTGTATCTATAAATTATAGTTTATTCTGTATATTTGAAAGTTTTTACAGCATGGGAGCCGAACTCACTCGCATCAATCGCTTTTTCTATTTCTGTTCCTGCTTGACTGAACAAACTGTGATTGTGATTGTTTCACAGCTGTTTTCATTTTTCACAGAGTGAATTCAGAGTTCTCACGCTTATTATAATTATTATTCCTTATAAAATAAATGCAATAATACATTAATGTGCAGTTTCATTTTAATGAGCATTGTAGTAATGGTAACAATGCCGTTTAAATCTTGAGCCCATTGAAACTCTTTTCCAGGAGTTCATTGTCCCAAATGACTAGTTGTCCATCCAAGCCGGACGTACTAAACTTGGAGGCACTCGCTTTCGAGCCTTTGAAAATACGTATACACGTTATGGCATTCTGGTGGATAGAATCGAGGAATGTGTCGTTAGTCTCTATACGAGCTTGACGGTCCAACGATTGGAACTTCTTCATGGCAGACAATCCTCCCGACTCCTTCCTCTGAGTATTATCCAGTTTAGCCACAAACTTAATCTCATTGCCGTTGTGGGTATACAATAATGGAATGCAACTATGACCTGCTACAATAAGAGAGTTATTGGAAATCCATATACAGTCTAAAAATGGCAGATACTCAGTCTTAAGTTTTATGATGGCCTTCCCTTGGGTGGCATCGGCTATATTGATAGCACTGTCATGACCGACCCAGGCGACCTTATTGCCATCAGCAGAAAAAGAAACTCCATGGACCCAACCACCACCGGAAGATCTAAACTCGGCGAGGAGCTGTCCTAGAGGCAGTTTCGAGCCCCACACATTTGGTCCAGGTTGGTCTTCAATATCCTTAATGTATGCAGAGAAAACACGAACCTTAAAATCTGATGATCCAGCCACCAGGAGAATATTATTAGGATGCCAATCCAAGGAAGTTACGGTTGAACGAATTGGCTTTTTGATGTGCTTTGACACCCACCAGTTGTTCTCCTTTTCGAAATAGCAAATTGATATCAGTCGGGCTCCTGAGCCAACGGCAAACTTATTTTCCATGGGGGACCATTTCACACAAGTGGCCGCTCGGTTAATGCGGAGGAGCACCAGAGTGGTATTCCACTTGCCATCCTCCGCTTGGGTCCAAACGTAGGCATTTCGGTCCACGGAGCAAGTCACAATCCTGTTGGTGTTGGGAGCCCAATCTATCCCCATCACCCTCATGTCATGTTCCACTAAATTGTTGGTTTGCTTCCATTCACCGCCATCCTTTTGGTATATATGGACTTCATTATTGTTTGGTGAGAATGCAATTTCTGTAACAATTTACAAATAGTGTAGTTGAATTTAAATTACGGTAATACAATGCGATATATAACAGGTTTTCCTCGTAACTTACGATTTCTCTCCTTGTTCCATGCATGGCAAGTTATCGGGGCGCATGAGTCACCGAAAGTGAGTGTTTGTGCCATTGTCGGGTCTGTAATAGCAGTTGTAAAATAGAATTTAGTCATCGTTTCATACCGTAATACGTTAATTGTTTACTAATCTTTATAATTACCTTAATATTGTACGAAGTTTTTGGAAAAATATTCGCGGACTCTGGGCAGTCAACGCGAATCCCTGCGGGAGATAAATACATTAGTCACTACTCACTTTTACACGTATCCGTGCCTCATATTTTTATAAATCAAATAGTTCTTACTTCTTCTACGTTACGACTTATCTAAATTTAATTTATATAAATAACTTACTGCTTACTACTTACTAACTATTTTTTACCTGTACTAGACACAAAATTCGTAAATTAAAATCGAAATTCGATGACATTTGACAACTGACATATTTTGCGTTATGTCAATGAGATTTTTTCAGCTGATCTTTGATAGGCAACTTTTGTGACCGATGTCCGTTTGGCATTTTCTAAGAATGAGTCAGTGGTGGGTGTCTTCCTAGACATACAGTCAGCTTATGATAATGTTATCCTCCCCGTTCTTAGACATAAATTACTCAGATTAGGTGTATCAAAAAGAATTGTTAATTATATTTGTAATTATCTATCGTCTAGGATTGTTAATGTGCAATATAAGAATATATCCGTCTCTCCGATGTATGTTTGGAAAGGTCTTCCTCAAGGTTCTGTCCTTAGCCCACTTCTATACAATATTTATACCAGTGACCTTGAAAGCTCTGTAAGCTGCTTCTGTAATATACTCCAGTACGCTGATGATTTGGCTCTATATATTATCTGTAAGGATATTATTCAAGGTTGTAATCGACTAAATTCTGCAGTGTCCTACTTAAGCGACTGGCTGGAGAGTCATGGTCTCTCAATTTCCATAGAAAAAAGCTCTGTAGTTGTTTTCTCGAGAGCCAAGTATATCCCGGATATTTCTTTAGTTTACAGCAACCAAGGTTTTCCAGTTAAGGATTCTGTTAAATATTTAGGCCTTCATTTGGATTCGAAATTGTCTGGTACTAGTCACATTAATAATTGTTTAAAAAAGGCGGAAAGAAATTTAAATATCCTTCGATCCTTATCAGGAGTTTGGTGGGGTTCTCACCCATACGTCCAAAGGTTAATGTACAATGCTCTAATTCGTAGCCATTTGGATTATGCTTCCTTTTTACTGGAGCCTTGTAGCAAATCTGGTTTAAAAATGTATGATAAGCTGCAGGCAAAGTGTTTACGGGTAGTCATAGGTGCAATGAAGTCATCCCCCATTAATGCGCTCCAAGTTGAGTGTGTGGAGCCTCCTTTATCTCTACGCCGACAGTATTTGTCTGACAGGTTCGTATTTAAAGTCTACCAGTGGTCTAGCCACCCTCTTATAAGCTGTCGTCACTCTTACATCTTTCGACTACTAACTATTGGATGCATAAAAGTTTACCCTGTGTTATGAAAAGTTATCAAAAGCTAGTATCTCTTTCATGTCCTGTGGCCCAATTTTCAGTTAGTCCGCTGTTTGAAGCTTCATTTTCCTCCCTTGTATTTTCTCCAGATATCATTTTAAATTTTCCCATAGTGAAGGGTTCCCCCGTTGCTAACAACCAATTTAATCCCATAATAAGTGATAAATTTAAGCATTGGACTTTGATTTACACGGACGCTTCAAAACTATCGGATACTTCTTGTGTTGGTAGTGCCGTTTGGATCCCAAAATTTAATGTTATCCTTAATAATAAATTGCCTTCGCTTTCTTCGGTTTTTAATGCAGAGTCTCTAGCGATTTTTGATGCGCTTTCATTTGTGGAATCGCACAAACTTAATAAGACAATTATTATGTCCGATTGTAAAAGTTCCCTGGAAGCAATTTTGTCAAACCCCTTTAGAAGTAAATTTAAATTTCCTTTAATTTTTAAAATTAGGGAGTTACTATTTAAATGCTATTGTAGCAACATTCAGGTTGTACTTGCTTGGATCCCTGGTCATAGTGGGATTATAGGAAATGAATGTGTGGATAGATATGCCAAAGAAGTTGCAAATTCTGGTGGTTTACGCAATTTCCAAATTTTTTGCCAGGATCTTTTGCCTCTGGCCAAGTCGCATTTGACTTTGGAGTGGAATACTGGTTGGACTCAAGTAGATATAAAGGACGTTTTTACGCTGAAATTCAAGATTCAGTACCTAGTCGACCGTGGTTTTTAAAATATTTGAAAGCTAATAAGCCTGTATGCTCTACTATCTGTCGGCTACGTCTGGGTCACTCATGTAATCCAGTATTTCTAGCTAAAATAAGGGTGAGGGATAGCTCATTGTGTGAATGTGGCTTGGATGAAGGCTCTCCAAACCATATATTTTTTGCTTGCGTAAACAACCTTTCATTGTACGATTACCTTCCTCCTCATATTCCTCGTCCCACTAATCTTAAATCTATTTTATCGTTAGTATATTCTCCATTTATAGGCACCTTATGCTCGTTCATTGCTCATAATCACATTAGGCTCTAGGAATTCTCTTCCTTATAATTATTATATTATTTATTGTAATTATGTTTATGTATTCCATGTATATTTAAAGGCTAAGAAACAATATTTTGCTTTATATTTGCTTGTTCTGGTTTTTTCTGTTTTATTATATCTTGTATTTGCATGGTCGCATGAAGTCATCACTCATTACCCGTGCCCAGTGCATGGCAATCAGTTTGCGTTATATTATTTAATATTATGTTATAACTTATAACTGTACATATTTTTCGCCTCAACTCTGACGCTGGCAACTCCTAAACGGGGAGGCTTACGCCAAAGAAGAAGAAGAAGAAGAAGAAGAAGAAGATATTTGATAAAAGGCGTAGACAGAGTAACAATCCTTATTCTTTGATAAAACGTATAAAAATTAAAAGGATTAAAAGGAAGACATACGGTAATAATTTTGTTTTTGAATTGGTGTCGAATTACGAATCACTCGAAAGTCGAAAGTCAAATGTCGATAGCTACTAGGCACTACTCACTAGGCAGGCAGGCGACGGATAGCCGCTAGGCAGGGCTTCATTATTCTTAAGTGCTAGGTCGTAGACATGTTACAAAAAAATAATAATGTCAAAACGATTTTGTCATGCGGTTTTGCTACACCAGAGTCCAGACCTGCAATTAGCAATATAGAGCAAAGTCTAGTCTACCCATAAGCAGGGCTTCAAATAACGTTATTTTTTCATAACGTTATTGCTTCAAGGGCATAGATAACGTTATGGAAATTTAACCGATACTAGAAATAACGTTATAAATGTATTTAATAACGGTAAATGTTATAACGTTATATAGGATTTATAACGATAAATATATGTTCTTTGATAACGTTATAGTCCGTCAAGAAAGTCATGACAGGCGGAAAAATTTTCTAAACGTAATCACGCTTTTAAGGTGTATTTTTTTCTTTGTATTTTCACAGAGAACGCTTATTACATTTTAAATATGAGTGAGATTTGGTGCACCGTGCACGATCGCATACCTGATACCAGAAAATAACGTTATATTTACCGTTATTATTATAACGTTATTTTTTTGTTATGCCATAACGAAAAAATAACGTTATAATAATAACGGTAAATATAACGTTATTTTACTAGATATCGTTAAAAAATAACTTTATCTAGCTACCATTATGAAAATAACGGTACGTAACGATATTTTTTCTGTTATTCGATAACGTTATGAAGCCCTGCCCATAAGCACTCTGACATTGGCAACTCACTGAGGCCGCCATAATTCAAAGAAGAAGAAGAAGAAGTGTTGCTACATATATCAATCTGTGATGCGGTGTTGCTGTGGCCTGCCTGTGGGCAAAGAGGATGTAAACTGTATACTACGTAACAAGAGGTCGGACTTAGAAGAAAAAAAATAAACATCCGTTATTTTTTTAATTTGAAACTGAAGTTAAAATTTTTAAGTGCAAAACCCTTCACTCTAAACATACCAAAAATTAAAAAAATAAAATAAAAAATAAATAAGCTCAAATAAATGTTTTATTTCAATAAAAATTATTGTACACAGCTAAATAAATAGGCTAATAAGGTAAATTAAACAATAAAACAGATTTAATCCACAAGCTTTTGTTGATTTCTATTACTCAATATTATAATATTACAGTACAGTTTTATGTATTTTATTTATAAATATAATAGAATAGTTGCCTATACTACTCTACTAACTACTTGATTGGCTTACACAGTAAACTCTATATAGGGATTAGGGAGGGGATTAAAGCTGCGCGTCCACCAGGTCAGAATCGGGGCGTACGGTGCGGACTGCGCGTCGTGTCGTCATATATATTTTGTTAGGCGCAGAATGACGTTCCAGTACTTCTAGTGCAGTTCACAGTAGTCAGTACCATACATACAAAGCAACAAATCCGTCCGCTGCATACCTACGCAGTATGCTCCGATCCCGATCCAGTAGACGCGCACCTTTATACATGTAACACACTTAAGTATCATTACTTTGTTTTGTTACACCCTGTATACGACAGCTGAAATCTATCGCGTGGGCTCAGGCCAGCTGCATACCACCTCACGTCTTGATCAGAGGATTTTTCCTTGGTGGCCGTACCACTCATAATCCATACCTTCCTTCTCCAGCTATGTCTTGCAGACTAAAATGTTGCAAACTTGTATAGGGACCTAAAAATCTGAAATTAATGAAACATTTTTTACTACATTTTTACTACATTTCCATACAGTTTACATAAATTATTAAGTATACTTATCAACCTTATGTATTATTACAATAAAACAATATACACATTTTAACATTTTCCAAATTAACTGCATACTGATATACATTATAATATTTTCTATGAAATAATAATCTATCGTTTTCATATTAATATAATTTATGTTGTAAATTATTGTACAAATATGCAAATAATACTGCGACATACTTTGTATTAGAACATGGTATGACATAGTTATGTTTTGCTTCAATTTATCAATTTACGGTTACATTTACATTTTACAATGGCTTACCTTTCGTTTTTCATTAATTAATCCACTTAATTTACAATTTTTGTATGAGTTGCTACAAAATAATTTTCACAAAATGAAAATCGAACTTTGAATTTTAAACTCCTTCTTCGTCTTTTTTCTCATGTAGTTTATATTCTCTATGGTCTTTTTTATCAGCCAATCACAGTCGACCTTGCACAGATTATCTGATTGGGTACAGTTGCTACGTTTAAATTTGGAACCCAAATTTTTTTTTGTTCGGGAATTTCGTCCACCTGCCTGTGGGTGTTGTTTTTTATTTTTCAGTTTTTGCCCACCTATCTTAAAAATAATTTCAAGCACATCTGTTATAAAGTTTTAGTTGTTAAGTTGACCAGAATAACGCTTATTTATTAAATATGTCGGGACGAGGTAAGTTGTTTTAGATTAAGTACATTGTAGTCATGTCTGTTTTGTTTACAAAACTTTTGTGCTTACAAACAATTTTTCTCAGGGAGATATCGTGGTAAACGAAATAACAACCATCACACGCTGTCAGCAGTGGCTAAAGAGACTGTGAGCTCTCTTCCAAGCGATAGCCCCGTGCTGGCTTTGTTCAAATCGATCTCTAACAAACTGAACGATCGTCAGGATAGACATGAGAGATTGGTCAAACTCTCGAGGGACATAACAATTGAGAGCAAGAGGATCATATTCCTTTTACATTCAGCTATCACGTGAGTTAAATAAACATTGCCATTTAATTGAATTACCCAGCCAACTACTGTAACTCTTAAAAGGCAGCTAGGCCTTTTAAGTGTCTAATTGACACACTAGGCCGAAGTTACGCGACGTAAATTCCGCATGATTACGTCCGCAATATCAAACACATTCAAAATGCGGACAGAACGCGACGGAATAGTATGTCATCAGTAATTTAAAATACATTGCAGGTGGAATCATGCGGAATTTACGCCGCGTAGTTGCACCACATATGTTACTATCACTTTATGTATGTACTAGGTAGGTAGGCAAAGAAGTAGGCATAATGCTGTATAGTCAGTACTTCTTTTCTTAATTTTCCCATATTGGGATTTGAGGCTATGGGTATATACATAGACATAGATCAAGATAGATACCGCATGTGTATGTACTACGCATGCCATATCGCGTTCCCAAACGCGAATAACGTCTTCCAAAAGTCTGTTCTTTAGTCTGCTATCAGAATTGGATGTCAATCAGAATTTTAAAAATGCCTAAATGCCTAAAAGTGCCGTTTTGAGCTGTATAAATTCAAAGAGAAACGTTGGCCTTGATAATGGACATGTTTCTTATCATCGATATGTCAAAGTGGTAGGAAAAATGGACAAATGGAGTGACATACGGTATCTATCTTGATCTATGTCTGTGGATATATACTTAGAATTTCAAATCACAGAGGTTAAACCTTAATTTGGATTACATTTTTCAGTGAGGAGGCAGCCCAAAAAGCAGTCAAAGAAGCTAATGAAAGATTACAAAAACTAATAAATGGTCCAATCAAAAACATTGGTTTGGAACTTGAGAACAGCCCAGCGTACTTACATAGCCGTGCTGTGACTGCAGGATTTCAGGAGTTTATTGAAGCCAGAACTTTCTGTTCGCTCATGGAAAACAAAGAAATTATACCATGGGCTGATGTTCAGAAGGAACTTACTTATACAGTGAAGTCCACAGAAGATGAAGGGATAGAAAGAAGTGTTGTTACTATGTTAACACCCAACGATTACATGTTGGGAATCGCTGATCTCACTGGAGAGTTGATGAGGAAGGCCATCAATAGTATATCCAGCGGTGACAGCAAAGAATGCTTCCATGCATGTCAGGTCGTTAGAGAACTGTATACAGGATATCTAGGTAAAAATAATTATTATCTGTGTAATAACTTTTCTAGACCAAATACAGAATACACAGTAGTCACAGCAGACTAAGCATGGCCACATAGAGGAAACATTTAAAATTTTACTCACACTAAGGTCCTGTTTAACGGCCGCTTCCTGATAAGGTGTCCGATAGGCTTATTTGACAGATTCTCCATACTCTATGTGTCAAGTTAAGTGGTGGATAATATCAGGGAGCAGTCAAACAAAAATGTTTTTTTTTTCAAAGCACCCTAATCACTTCTGTAAAAATGTTAAACAGATGCAATGATAATAATAAAATTTACAGAATTAAATAAACAGAACTGTCTGTGAAAATAATTTCTATGGTGGTCAAGCTAAATGTGCAGGTTTTAGCAAACTCATCACACTGACATCCTTACTTTTCAAGTGTTGTATTTTTAATTTCTATATGCTTAATTTTATGGTTTTCAGGTCTATTCGGTGCAGGCAAAGACTTAGGTCGGAAGATGTCTGTGACCCGAGCCAACGTGTTTAAGGTTGAGAGTGCAGTGTACGCGCTACAGGTGCGAGGCGGTGAAGCACCACCCACATTATTGGTGGCCAACAAACCGGACTGGGAGCACCAAGAGCATTCCGACGATGAGGGATACTTTTGAGTTGAATAATACATAAAACATAATGTTTAACAAAAGTTTTTATTTTTACTCATTAAAATTACACTGTTGGACCGCACTAGGCGTAACTGCAGCGAAACGTTCCATTGCCGCATAATATGTGATATGGCTTAGCTCATACAATAAATAAACTTAACAAAGCTTATACTACTTATGCCATGTCGCATCAACGCTACAGTGCATTACGCCTAGTGTAGTCTTCTTTTAAATTATTTCTCGTAGAAACAAAAAAATATTGAAGCAAATTGACTGAGAAACAAGACTTAAACATAAAGATTTAAAAAAGTTTATAAGATAAAACAAGCAATTTTGAGATTATTTTTCCGGTTCCCACTCGTCAGATCCGTCGGTATCAAATGGATCTGTAAAGAAATATTTCACAATATAAATCTATTCTGAAAATATTAATAACACATTGTAGTCGCTAATAATGAGATCTATAAAATAAATAATATGCATCTTCCCTATTTTAAGTTTCACTTGCATAATATGCAGTATGCATCTTCCCTATTCGATGTTTCACTCTAAAAGTACGCGTCCACCGGGTCGGCATCGGAGCGTACGGTGCGGATGGAGCGTCGTCATTCAGTCTACTCTGTCTATAGTTTGTCAGGCGCAGAAATGACGTTCCAGTGCACGCAAGACCATAGAAATCAATACAAACGCGCACCTTAGGGTGAATCCAAACAAGCGTAATTTTTGAGTTAGTAAAGTTTTTTTAGTCGCAGAATTTCGGTTGGCAGAAATACTGCTGCATTCGGTTCCATAGAAAATTCCTACTTCATTCACACGAGTGTAATTTTGTGAGTCATGATGTGTATGAAATTCTGCGACTCACGAGTTACGACTCATAAAATTACGCTCGTTTTGCCGCGTTTTTTCGGCCTAGTGTGTTTAGACTCGCGGCCCGCCGAGACTTTATCTGTGGCCCGCGTGATGTTAAACAATTTTGAAATTCACGCCCACCGGCATAACGTAAAGTCTACGTGATAGACGTTAAATTTTTTCCACTTTGAAATCGTTAATTTTGAAGAATGATGTTTTTTAACCCTACAAAATTTTTGTTGCGGCCCGCGACACCAAGACCAAAACATGTTTGTGGCCCGCATGAAAAAAAGGTTGGGGACCACTGGTTTAGACACTTAAAACAGCAGTTCTTACCAGATTCATCGGATTCGTCTCCAAAGTCGTAATTCTCGAGACGTCGCAGGTGCTTCCTCCTCATCCTGACTAGCATGCCTGGCGGGGGACTGTAGCTGCTGCCTCTCCATTCCCTCTTACCTGCTTCTGCCTCGTTATCTTAAAAATTAATTTTAGTTAAAAGGGGCGCAAAATGTAAAGTTTTTGAACCCCATTCATACTAATATTATAAACGCGAAAGTGTGTCTGTCTGTCTGTCTGTTACCTCTTCACGCCTAAACGGCTGAACCGATTGGGCTGAAATTTAGTACAGAGATATTTTGAGTCCCGGGAAAGGACATAGGATACTTTTTATCCCGGAAAAATGTACGGTTCCTACGCGATAAACTAATTTTGGCGCAACGGAGTTGCGGGCGCATCTAGTAGGCCATAAATCATACTTCCATACCTAATATGCGAAATTGTGTTTATCTGTTTTTCTGTTTGTCTGTTATGTCTTCACGCCCAAACCGCTGAACCGATTTTGCTGACATTTGGTATCGAGATACTTTGAGTCCCAGGAAAGGACATAGGATACTTTTTATCCCGGAAAAATGTACGGTTCCTGCGCGATAAACGAATTTTGGCGCAACGGAGTCGCGGGCGCCGTCTATTACTTGCACATTGCACCAAAATTCGTTTATCGTGCGGAAATCGTACATTTTTCCGTGATAAATAGTATCCAGCTATGTTCTTTACTGGGACTCAAAGTATCTCCATACCTTTAAGCTAGATCCTCTACGCTGTTTGGGCGTGCAAGCGAGACAGACAGACACACTTTCGTATTTATAATATTAGTATGGATCACAGACATAGATCAAGATAGATACTGTATGTGTAGTACTGTATGTACTTCGCGTGCCATATCGCGTTCCCAAACGACGAGCAATGATCGTCTTTCGAAAGTCTGTTCTTTGGTCTGCTATCGGAATCGGACGTCAATCGGAATTTTAAAAATGCCTAAATTCCTAAAAGTGCCGTATTGAGCTGTAGAAATTCAAATAGAAATGTTGGCCTTGATAATGGGCACGTTTCTTATCATCGGTACGTCACAGTGGTAGGACGTAGACGTAGTAGTAAGACGTAACACGCTCGTTTTCATACAAATGGAGCGACATGCGATATCTATCTTGATCTATGTCTGTGGTATGGATCGATGGAAATGTACTGAATACTTACTATATTCTTCCTCTGAAGTCTCAGTGTCCTCTGACGAGTATGGAGTGCCGCTGCATGAGCTCGGGTTCCGTCGACGTCGTTTAGGCGTTATCTTCACTAGTACACCGGGTGGCGGACTATGGCTACTGCCGCGGCGTTTTCTTATTTTACCTGGCGTTATTTCATACAAGTCGTAAAAAACAGAAATAATGTAATAAATAATAATAAAAATAGCTTGGATAAAAAGCTTGTATAGTACTAAAATTTAATGTATGGGAGTTTAAAGAAGTATTGTTATCAATTTCGTTACATTATTAAGTAATAATAAAATCTGGGTTTGTAAAAAGTCATTAAAGGTATGCAATTTTAAAAAAGATTTAACAAATATTTATATAAAAATATTTATTAACTACTCCTTAAATCTATGACACGATTTTTATATAACAAACAACTTTTAAAACTCGTAATCATAATCAACACTATCTCCCTCAGAATCGACGACCTCAAAGTGATCATCGTAAAAGTTGACTTGGGCAGCGGCGTTGATGTAAAATATGTTGCCGTGTTTCTCAACAACTTGCATACCTGAAATTAAAAAAAATATTATATGTAATTTATATTATTTCTAGCTTTTTCTCGCGACTTCATAATTACTTTATTATCTGGATAATCTACTTGAATAATCCTTTCTCATTAGATATCTGTATCACAAATGTAGTCATCATGTGCGAAACACGAACTTTCTAGCACCAATTAGGGTTTGGCCTGAGGTTTAGTCTATCAGTCAATTAACTTTGCCTTTTTTATTATTACAATTGTATACACGGGAACCGTAAAATTAGTCCTAAGCCCCATAGTAGTTCTATACGAAATTTAATCAAAGGCCTTTAAGGCTTCAGTCTCGAAACCAGCTGCAGCATGGCGGGAGCGGCGCGGTGCGTGACAATGTAAAGATTTAAATGGACAGGCCCCGAAAACCGAACGGCGCGCGGCGTACTAGACGGCTTATCCACATAAATCTTTACATTGTCGCGCCGCGTCGCTCCCGCCCCGCTGCTCGCTGGTTTCGTGAGTCGTGACTCGTGACTGAAGCCTAAGCAAGCTAAACAGTCAGACACACTTATGCATATTTTATAATATATGCACCTTGAGGATGGAGCGTCTGCACTCTCGCCACAAAGTGAATTTCAGTTCCTTTGTGGTGAGAGTGCCGACTCAAGTTTTATCCATCTTCGAGGCGGAGGAGTTCTGGCCCGCCGGCGCGGTGTAGTTTACCGGGGGTTCCGGGGGAGGCTCCCGAACGAAGCGCGCATCATGTCGCCGAGACTTTACATGATAAAGTGTAGTATGATTGTGCGTGTGAATGTGTAAATAATATATATTAGGACTAGTTGTTGCCCGCGACTTCGTCCGCGTGGACTTCAGTTTATAGTTGTTCCCGTACATCGATTGAATAGTTTACGCGCAAATCATAAAGGTAAATTTTGTGGGAACCGTACATTTTTCCGCGACAAAATATATCCTATTTTCTTTCCCGGGACTCAAAGTATCTCTATACATTTTTTCAGCAAAATAGATTGAATAGTTTAGGCGAAAATCATAAAAGTTTATTGTGCGGGAACCGTACATTTTTTGGGACAAAATGTATCCTATGTCCTTTTCCGGGACTCAAAGTATATAATATATCTATATCAAATTTCAGCAGAATCGTTCCAGCTGTTTACGCGTGATGTCGTATAACCAAGGGAAATAATATGGATTCATTTTTATTATTTTTAGAGGTTCCGCGCGGCTTCACCCGCGTAAATTAGATATTTCACAGACAACTTAGTCCACGAAAATAGCCTATGATCCTTCACGTGCTCTACTTCCTATCTGACCCAAATAAGAGAAAAATTGCTCTAGTAGTTCGTAAGATAAGCCCTTTCAAATAATTTCCCCCGTTTTTTCCACATGTTCCTCTATTTCTTCGCTCCTATTAGTCTTAGCTTGATAAAATATAACATATAGCCTTCCTCGATTAATGGCCTATCTAACACTGAAATAATATTTCAAATCGGACCAGTAGTTCTTGAAATTAGCGCGTTTAAATGAGCCCTTAAAATAATTTCCCATGTTTTTTCCACATTTTCCTCTATTTCTTCGCTCCTGTTAGTCTTAGCGTGATAAAATATAGCTTATAGCCTTCCTCGATAAACGGCCTATTTTCAAATCGGACCAGTAGTTCCTGATATTAGCTCGTTTAAATAAGCCCTTTCAAATAATTTGCCCCCGTTTTTTCCACATTTTCCTCTATTTCTTCGCTCCTATTAGCCTTAGCGTGATAAAATATAGCCTAGAGCCTTCCTCGATAAATGGACTATCTAATACTGAAAGAATTTTTCAAATCGGACTAGTAGTTCCTGAGATTAGCGCGTTCAAACAAACAAACAAACTCTTCCGCTTTATAATATTAGTATAGATAAAATTGTTCGGCGTGCATCCGTTGTCTGATTGCTAACACAAGTTTTACTTAGCATGGGATTAGACGATATAATGTACGCTACCTAGCTTATAAACTATTGTATATTATTGTATGCTCAATAAAGAATTTGAGTTTAAAGAATTTGAATATTGTCGTGTATACCTGGTGGCGGCGGCGGGTGGTGTCCCGGCGGGTGTGTGTGGTCGCGGTAGTGTCGCGGGTCGCGGCGACTGCAGGCAGCACCAAACGGACACGGCGCCTGCGCCCCCGCGCCCCAGTCGGCATCGTTTGGATGACTGAACTGAGTGAAGTGGGCTGGATTCCGTCTGAAATTGTAAAAATATTGTTCACAAATCACAAGATGACGTCCGCAACTCCGTTGCGATAAAGTTCGTCTATCTGGCGGGAACCGTACATGTTTTCGGGATAAAACGTAGCCTATGTCCTTTTCCGGGACCCAAAGTATCCATACCAAATTTGATTAAAATCGGTTCAGTGGTTAAAGCGTGAAGAAATAACAGATAGACAGACTATTATATATATAGATAGATAGACTTTTGCATTATAATATAAGTATGGACTAGACTTTCCGAGCGGCTCTGCCCGAGTAAACAAGGAATTGCGTCGAAATCGTTTATTTTTCCACAAGAGGTAGCCTGCGTCCTTCATCGCGGTCGGCCGTTTATATATGTGCAAAATTACATAAAAATCGGTCCAGTAGTTCTTTAGTGCATTCAAACAAACAAACTCTTTAGCTTTATGACATAGGATGTAATGAAACATTGACTTGACATAACCTAGTAGTGTAGGTCTGCCATGTATGCATATTATTTATAGGTATGCCTATAAATCAATTTTCTGATGATACAATACTCTGCTTTTAACAATGTTATTTGTCTCTCATTCTCAGAATAATTATTGTTAAGTGGTTGTTATCTTTAAATTGTCTAGGAAAGCAAGAAACCATGTTTTTAATGTAATGATATTATGTTGATGTATGTACCTGTAGCAGTTGGCTCCATACATACATCTCTCCCTTGGTGGTCTTACATTGTTATTCACTGCACCATCATTATTCGCCTGAAAAAAACAGATTGAATTATAAGTAATTTTGTGGTTTGTATATAAATTGAAGAAGTAATATAGCTAATATTTTATCAAAATCACATCTTGTTTAGCAAAACAGTGTTATTGCAAATAAACCCTGAGGCCAAGTTACTTTCTTTTGCAGTATAGTGTTAGTGTTATAAAAAAGTTATTAACTAGGAAAAAAATACAAACTTGATTGCCACTAGGTCCCACTGCACCATTAGATACTTGTTTAACATTGGCAGCCTCTGCATCATTATTTTCTGAGTTAGTATCTTGTGTAGGTTCAGTTTTCACCTCTGCAGGTTCAGTTTTCACCTCCGTAGGTTCAGTTTTCACCTCTACTGGTTCAGTTTTCACAATTGTAGGATCAATTTGCCCCTCAGTGGGTGCTGCTTGCAAACCTGTGGGAGCAGCTTGCACCTCTGTGGGTCCAACTTCCAATTCGTCTTTAACCTCTACAGAATCCGTTTTGACTTTTTTATTGTTCTCTATACCGTCAGTCTGTTCAATACTGTGGGTTCTTTTGACTGTTACTTTATTTGTTTCACTATCATTATTGCTTAAATTACTTTGCACTGGAGAATTATTGGTTTTTAAAACAGTGTCACTTGCATTTGCTGGAAAATTTATAAAATTCTGTATAGATTAACCCTTATGGATTATAATTATTTATTTCTCTGATACATTGCTAAAATGGTTTCCCTAACAATGATGATACTTGGTATTACTATTACATCTGTATAAATTGATTTAATAATAATAGTATTTTAAAAAGATAAAACCGACTTCAAATTTTTGTACGTAATTAAGAATTAAAATTCCCTATCTCAAAAACTACTGACCCAATTTTGTGATGAAACTTGCAGTATTCCCTAAGTTGAACAATACCTAGGACAATAAAAAAGAATCACTAAAATCGGACTTGTGATTCCGGAGATATGCATGCACAAACATAAAAACATACATACATACATACATACATACACTTTTGAAATTTGGCACATTTGTTCAGAAGCTGTTATAGATTAACATATTCAAAAACTGGGCAGTTCTGGAAATATTACATACATACGCGTCGAATTGATAACCTCCTTTTTTTGAAGTCGGTTAAAAATAAATAACAATTTGTAAGCAAAGTCATGTCTGTTTTCAACCTAATGTAAGGAAAATAACTACAAATAATAAAAAACTAAGGAAAAGTAACTCCTATACTATTACCGTTTTAAATTTGGTTCCTTTCGAACTGTCATGTAAAGTCTGCCTGATACCGCTCAAGGCCACCTAAATATTGCATGTATTGAAAATATGTATGAATGAATGAATGAAATATTCTTTATTGTGCACACTTATAAAGATACAAAAGGAATACAAGAAAAAGACAAAATATTCAGGTGTCACAATGGCGGCCTTATTACTAGGTAGCAATCTCTTCCAAGCAACCATGGCCCACGGGCAAAGGTGAAATTGCAGTAAAGAAGAGAAACGTGCATGTGCAAACAAAAGAATACAAAAAAAATATACATATTTAAATATATATGTTTAGGATTACATTAAATATATAAATAGCATGCATAATACAAATATACAATAATACTATACATAGATATTATAAATATAATAGAATAATACTATACTTAAATTACTAAAAGATATTTAAATAATTCATTTATTTATTTACTTTAATAAGGTTCACCAACAGTACATACATTGATAAACATAAAATAATTAAGCAAAGTAAAGATCTTATGTATGTACCAATAGGGATGATGACAAGGTCAAAGATTAGCAAATTTTATTAATAAAATAAAGAAATCACGGTAAAATATAAGTGTCCCCAAAATTTCAGCTCGATAGCATTTGTATTTTTTTTGTTATGCGCCTTCAAAGTTGGATAATCGAGTCAAATTTCTTTTCAATTAAATTTCTTAATATTTGTATACCATTCAATAACTTATGCAATTAAAAGCAACTTTTGTTATGAAACCACTTTCATAAACGCAATATTTAATATACCTATCAAACAAATTTCTCTCCTGATCCGTACAAACTACGAAAGAGTGACGTCAGTCTTTCGTAGCACTTTGTATGGAGCGTTTCGGGCAGCTCTATTTTATGAGATGTTTGAATTGTCATATCTTGGTGAATTGTTAAGCTATCAGAGTCATTCTTTCAGCAATGTTTCTATTTTTTAAGGGTCTTTCAATTACCAATAAGAAAAAAAATTAGTCATCAAGCCTATTATAGGCGTACACATCATTACAAATTGAGTGACAAATTATTATACTTAAATTATATTAGACAAAGATCACAAAGATAAAGTTATTAACAAAGATAACAATATGACTAATATTTGAGTTACAAGAGAGAGTGCTAGGTGGTTTGAAGGGCATTCATCAAAGTGCTATTAAATTTATTTATGTTATGGATAAATTTGTCTATATCTTTACTGTCAGCTTTTAAGAGCTCGTTATAATGACGAGCCATTCTAGTAATGGGGTTAAAATATGAAATATTGTTTTTATAAACTTGTAACAGAAATAGATTAGTTTTATTCGCTCTGCGTGCACTGTAGTTAATATTAAAGTTTAGACAAGAAAGAAGTTCAGGACAATCTATTAGAGAATGTACAATTTTGTAGAGGTAAATGCAATCAAAGTGTTTACGATGTGTTTCTAAGGTTTGAATGTTAAAAATACGGAGCCTATCTGCATATTTCAAGTCTGAGCGTCCGGGTTTATGACGATAGAAGAGAATCTTAAGACACTTTCTTTGAATCCGCTCCACAGAATCTATATGTGTTTTATAGTGACGTGTCCATATTACACTACCATATTCCAAGACACTGCGGATCAGTGCAAAGAAAAGGTAAAGGAGACTTTGTGGATTTTTAAATTCTAGGGTAGATCTACAAACAAATATAACAGACACAGATAATAATTAATAATTTAAAGTGTATATATTTGTGTAGTGTATATAATTTAAAGTATAAATTTTTAACTCACAACAAATGCATGGATTTTGATTAAGTATTATTTTTACACATAGCTAAATAATGCGACTTGACAAGACTTTTGAAAGCATTAAATGTCTTTGCAAGTTTGATATGCTTTGGCAACGAATTCCAGAGCCTTATACCAGTAACAACGAAGGAGGAACCGTAAAATTTATGTACCTAGGTACACATTTTTGACAAGTATTGTAGAACATGTTTTGACGGAGTTACTTTTCCTTAGTTTTTATTATTCGTAGGAAAATAACTTACATATAATAGATTGTGATTCTGCATTCTCATTTATTGTCTCATCAGGATTAAGAGTTTGTTCAATATATTCCTCTGTGTTTGCATCCTCCTCAACTGTTTCTTGAGATCCATTGATGCATTTTACAACTTCATACCAGAATGCATCAGGTAACAGTCCGAATCTGTCCCCGTTTGAGAGATTTATCACAGAATCTTTTTTTAGTATCTCTTTCTCCTCCGAACCTTTCTTTGTGTAGAAACATGGATTTTGGTGAAGCTGTAATGTGCGCATATTATTGTTTATCTCTAAAATAGCTGTGGAATTATAAATAGGTAGATGGACAAACTTACTCTAAGCTAGGTAAATAAAAAAACAGGAATTTTAAATATAGCTAGAATATGTCCCAGTAATGTTTTGCGAAGAAGTTGCCAGCTCTGAGTGGTGTATTATTTTGATGATTACTTACTGCTTTTATTTCAATATGGTCTTCTAAAACACGCAATTCTCCATGGTTCCTTGATATCCTCTTATCATGACACTGAAATCACAATTGAGTCTTGTATAAAAGTGTTAGGTTAGATTTACAAACTCCTCCCAAGACTTTTGCCAATGTCAATAAAAATTTTCATGGTAAGTTTTCACTGTGTTCCACTATAAAATTAAAATCTTAGCAGAAAGATTACAAACAGACTTGGTGGTCAGTGTTGACTCATTGTTACTTATTGATAAATATATAATTACATAATGAGTAACGAATATAATACCTGACTCCTGAAATACGGGCATTAGCCTAGTTTGGATGTCAGTCTTCATAGGATTGTTGTACTGATTAAGTCAATAAAGAATTTATTATTATTATTATTATCCGGTCTTTAGGCTAATGAATATTCGCTAATAATGTAATAATAAATTATAAATAAGTAGAAAGTAAGAAACTGGTAAAACCATAAATATAAATACTTATTCATCTTACATACCCCAAGTAATTTTCCTCTGCCGAATAAATGTTCGCCTGAGGAAAGCGTAATTTTAGCAGGATCCTCGCAATCAATTTGAATAAGCTTTATTACCATTTTGTATCATAAACAATCTGAAATTACCTCATCATTTCTAATAATTATTCATCAAAAACCCTGTTGGAAATTTAAACTTTTGTTTTGATCACAGACTATTAAGGATACTGTTTTGATTTTGTTTTTTTTTTTTAATTATTTGTTAATGTCTTCTACTTTTAGGGTTCCGTAGCCAATATGGCAAAAAACGAAACCCTTATAGATTCGTCATGTCTGTCTGTCTGTCCGTCCGTATGTCACAGCCACTTTTCTCCGAAACTATAAGAGCTATACTATTGAAATTTGAAACTTGATAAGTACATGTAGTCTGTGAACCGCATTAAGATCTTGATACAAAAATGGAAAAATTATTAAAAATTTTAGGGGTCCCCATAGGTACAAATGAAACAAAAAAAGTTTTTTTCATCTGGCCTATGCGTGTGGGGTATCTATGGATAGGTCTTCAAAAATCATATTGAGGTTTCTTGTATAATTTTTTTCTAACCTGAATAATTTGCGAGAGATACTCTTCCAAAGCGGCAAAATATTTATTTTTTATGCACGTCGCTACAAGGTTACCTTGTACAATTTTGATAAACTGTCAAATGTGGCCTAATAAAATGCCCCGACTATAGTCGGTAATCCGTACACTGCCAATTCAGCGGACGTACTGTGAATAAAATGCCCGTTTGATGCGTGACGTCCGTTGCGTACGATACCGACTTGTGGACACTTACCTTGCGGGGGTACGTCACAACTGGTGGCCTACCACCAACTCTCCTAAGCGACACCGTTTGACAGATAAACATTTATTACTTTTACGTCAAGCTAGCGATCTTAAAAAGTTGATATTTCACAGCGGATTTAACATTGTTTTGCATATTTTTTTGTTTTTTAGTAAAATTATATTTAAAAAGTGAGTACGGAAATTTTATTGTAATCTTACAACAAAGTGTTCTGGAAACATGATAGTTTTAAGAAAGTTCGTGGTAGGCCCCCTGCAAGCGTCATAAACTGTCAACGGCTGCCGTCGGCTGCCGTCGACTGCCGCCGACTGCCACCGACACGTGCCGTCGACTGCCGCTGACATGTGCCGCCGACACGTGCCGCCGACACGTGCCGTTCGTCTGTAAGAAGCCTTAATCGAAAAATGATCTATAATCTATAAATACTTATAAATTAAAAAAAAATCTATCCAACGACACCCCTGCCCTGACCCCACACGATGGGGTGGACGCGAAAAAAAAATCATCCCAGCTTGATGTCGTAGGGAAGGTAATAAGTAAGCTGTACCATAATTATTATTTTTTAAGATTTCATGTACATTTTGTCGGCATCATTAATATGTGCATTCATGCCAAATTACAGCTTTGTAGGTCCTATAGTCTCTGAGCAAAACCGTGGACAGACAGACAGACGGACAGACAGACGGACGGACAGACTGAAACTATAAGGGTTTCTTGTTGACTACGGAACCCTAAAAAGGATATAACGTCATAATGACAGACATTTGACAGTCTACATCTTCAAATTTGACAGTTCGTATTCATCGCTCTGTTTTTTTGCATAAATATGTGTTACTTTTTGAAGAAGCACACATTGTATATTATTTATTGTAATTATGTTTTTGTATTCCATGTATATTTAAAGACTAAGAAACAATATTTTGCTTTATATTTGCTTGTTCTGGTTTTTTCTGTCTTATTATATCTTGTATTTGCATGGTCGCATGAAGTCTCCACTCATTACCCGTGCCCAGTGCATGGCAATCAGTTTGCGTTATACTTTTAGTATGTTTTAAGGGTGGTTATAAGTTATAACCAGGGCTTCAAATAACGTTATTTTTTCATAACGTTATTGCTTCAAGGGCATAGATAACGTTATGAAAATTTAACCGATACTAGAAATAACGTTATAAATGTATTTAATAACGGTAAATGTTATAACGTTATATAGGATTTATAACGGTAAATATATGTTCTTTGATAACGTTATAGTCCGTCAAGAAAGTCATGACAGGCGGGAAAATTTTCTAAACGTAATCACACTTTTAAGGTGTATTTTTTTCTTTGTATTTTCACAGAGAACGCTTATTACATTTTAAATATGAGTGAGATTTGGTGCACCGTGCACGATCGCATACCTGATACCAGAAAATAACGTTATATTTACCGTTATTATTTTAACGATATTTTTTCGTTTATACATAACGAAAAAATATCGTTATAATAATAACGGTAAATATAACGTTATTTTACTAGATATCGTTAAAAAAATAACGTTATCTGGCTACCATTATGAAAATAACGGTACGTAACGATATTTTTTCTGTTATTCGATAACGTTATGAAGCCCTGGTTATAACTGAACATATTTTTCGCCTCAACTCTGACGCTGGCAACTCCTAATTTCCTAAACGGGGAGGCTTACGCCAAAGAAGAAGAAGAAGAAGGTAATATACCGATAGGTGTATTAACTTTATGGTTTTTTGTTTTGTAAAACATCTCCAAATAATAAAATAAGCAATTTCATTAAAATATCTGTATATCAACAAGCAAAATGATGAAGTCGTCTAGTCTGGGATCTAATAAACCCCTGTCCGGGCAGTTGTACAAATACACAAATGTTGTAAAAGGTTGGCAACAGAGGTGGTTTTCAGTGGATCCAGAAACGGGTGTGTTATCTTACTATTTATTTGATGGTCCTGGCGACACAATACAGCCTGGGCAGCCGGCTAGAGGTGAGGTAAGCCAGCTTTTGCTAATACAATACAGCTACCCATATTTTTATGGCGCCACCTATTTCCAATCCATTATTATTATAAATTATATTTTCATACGAGCTGTTATTCATAGATCCGCAAGCTGTTCTGAATTTTCTTTTTACAAAACTTCCTAATTTACAACTTAGTACATTGAAGAACCCTGTTATTGTTACAGGCACACTTAGCGGGTGCAGGCATCTGTCCAAGTGACGAGGACTCCAGAACATTCACAATAAACTGTGCTTCGGGTGACATGTTGAAGCTGAGAGCCACTGATGCTAGAGCGAGACAGGAGTGGGTCAATGGCCTAAGAGCTATAGCTGAAATACATACAAAGGTACAAACATTACTGTAAACAGAAACAGATGGATTTTTATATATTATAAACATTGGCAAATTGTTATAAACATAATATGCTAGAAATTATTATATTGGATCAAACTGCTTAAGAGCCCGTACTCTCTTTTCTACTGCTCTCTTCACACTCACGCCTCTGGATGTGCCGTTGCCGGCAATGCTGCCGGCAAGATTTCCCGAAGTGGAAATTTTGGGGAACATTGGCTAAATATTAGCAATATTGGACAGATAGGTCTAGAAAACTTTGTTTTGTTGTATATAAGAAAAAGTTGTATATAAAAAATATTTAAAAATGTTGCTGGAAAATTGCCAGAAAATTGCCAGAAAATTGCCGGGAATATTGCTGACAAAATTGCCTGTAGTAATAGATATTTTCCAAATATGTTACATAAATTACTTGCGCTAGGGAAAAAAATCGGCCAAGTGCGAGTCGGACTCGCGCACGAAGGGTTCCGTACCGATACATATAAAAAATAGGCTTAAATTGTGTTTTTTGTTTGGGAGACCCCTTAAATTTTTATTTTATTTTAAAATTATTATTAAATATTAAAGTACACAAACAACAAAAAAATGAGTGGAAACATTTAAGTCCCTCTTACCATTATTGATATAGAGTGAAAAAGGCCGAAAAAATCACGTTTGTTGTATGGGAGTCCCCCTTAAATATTAATTTTATTTTGTTTTCAGTATTTGTTGTTATAGCGGTAACAGATATACACAATCTGTGAAAATTTCAGAAGTCTAGCTATAGCGGTTCTTGAGATACACAACCCCTCGTCTGTCAGACGCCATCTAATGGCGTATTTAAAAAACAGGCGCATCTGTCGGATGCCAGTAGACGGCGTTTTTTTCCCCCGTATTTTAATGTCATGATTTTGCGTTTTAAACATATTCTATCCTGCTCAAACTTGTACAAATTACTGGAGATACGACAAGGAAGGAATAGAATACTACGTATAACAACACGTGATACAAAATTTTTAAATTCCAACTCAGTATTTGCAACGCAGTGCAAAGTGCAAAGCAGTGCGGGATTTTTACCTTTAAATTATTATAATTACCGTGTTTAAGGTGAAAATTGTGTTTTTATAATGAACGGGTAAGTAATAAACAGTTTTTAATTCATATCTTATGTTATAGACGATGATTTTAGGTACAAATTTATATTTTTATAAAACGTCGCCCGCCATTTGGCGCGCATTCTCCCTACATTTTGACTTGTATTTATTGAAACAATACTTTAACAAGAGCCACAGTAACCAAATAAGAAACTAAATACGTAATTATATACGTAAAGAGTATTTAAGTTCTTGGAATTAAAGTATCAAAACAGACTGTTTTTTTGTGTTACGCTCGGGTCGCCCCAAGAAGGCAAGTGATTGTAAAGCTTGTATTATAAAAAAATTGTATGAAAACGTGTTGGTTTTTAATAAAATATTGTAAAACTGTATATTCTTTTGTAAATGAAATAAAATAATTTTGTATGAATGGTTTATTTTTTAAATAACATACGAAATATTGGCGTGTATTGACTTTCACCTACTTACACCTTAGGGTTTACAAAATATTGTAGGGTAAAATAATATTAAATTATATAAATTATGTTAGTGTATATCATACAGATTCTAACAACATAAACTGTATATATATATTTCATACAAAATTAGGGAGTTATCGTCATTTTAATGCGACAGGGCGCTATTTCCAGTCCTAGGCCGAAATCTGTCTGACAGTTACGCCCGAAGATGACATTTTAAATTTTGACGTATGAGGGGATAATTATTAACTAACTAATGAGACTTTTATTATATTAAACTTAAAAAAACGCCATCTAGTTCACTCACAGGAATACTTACTATCAACGCCATCTGCCCCTAACATGCAGGTACTAATAAAAAAGGGGAAAAGGTCAAATCAAGGTCAAATATCGTTGTCTAGCTTTCAAATTTACGCTGAAAAAATGAGCGATAAGGAACTTCGTTCCAAAAACAAATTAGGTTGCTTTGATCATTAAGTATTTTATTTTGTCGACAAAATAATCTGAATTATTTTACAATAAAGCTATATAAATGGATCGGCAACATTGCCTATTTTCCCGGCAAAATGGAAATTTGCTGGCAATGGCAAGATTGGGAATATTGCCGGCAGTGGGGAATTTGCCACTCGGCACATCTCTACTCACGCTCGTCTTTCATAATATGCCAGGTGAAAAAGGACGATCGCCAAGTTAGCGGGCAGATAGAGGTTTTCTGTTTTTTAAAGGGTTTTTTTATATTAAAGTGGTAAAAAGTAATTCCAACATTGTATAGATGACTTTCTCAACAGTACATTGTATTTTTTTCATACCGTTAAGACGTCAATACAATCAATGAAAAGGTGATATTCTAAACCTTTTACAGCAAAAATCACAAAACTGTCACGGGTTTGAGTTGGATTATTTAAAGATACTTAAAAAAAATAAAAAATCTAGCTCCAACATTAGATTATAATTGAAATGATCTTACATGTTGTGCATTAAAACTTATAGAAATACTGTATTTTAACTGTTAAATCACGTCTGTTAAATGAGCGAAATCGGCAAAATTTCATATACGGACTCTTAATCAGCTGTAGAATCCCACCCTTAATTAGTACAGTAGTAGTGTCCGACCGAAGGTTTATTTTTGGCGGAAGCCGAAGCCGATTAATCGGCAATCGCCACAACCTTCGGCCGAAGCCGAGGGTTTATAATCGGAACGTTCAATACATAATAAATTGTCTACAAGCTACAATTAATATTTTAAAATTATTTCAAAACTTCAATATAGATTGTTTAGTTGTTTACCTCTAATTTGACTGTCTCATATAGAAGTTGATTTAGAGATTGTAATAAAAGTTTGTGATTTTGAGATTTATTTATTAATTACTTATTTGTAAATAAAAAAAAAATTATTACAGTAAAACCCGTTTAATACGATTTCACGGAGACTCAACCAAAAACGCGACTTATGCGGGAAAGCGCATTATGCGGGATATAGGGAAATAAAAAACGAACCTACTACATACGTATGAGTTAATATTTATTATGTTTTTTCGGATGTAGGTGTTCATATCAATGAAGAGAATTATGCGTCTACATTAAACATTAATTTAATCTGGAAGTGATCATCTAGACCCGCTATCCCCAACCCGCGGCCCGCGGGCCGCATGCGGCCCGCCGGGACTCTATTTGTGGCCCGCGTGATGTTAAACAATTTTGAAATTCGCGCCCGCCGACAAAATAACGTAGTCTACGTGATAGTCGTTAAATTTTTTCCATTTTTAAATCCTTAATTTTGAAGAATGTTATATTTTAACCCTAAAAAAATTTGTTGCGGCCCGCGACACCAAGACTAAAACATGTTTGTGGCCCGCATGAAAAAAAGGTTGGGGACCACTGATCTAGACTCTAGATTCTAGAGCTTTTAAAACCAATCGATGAAATGAATGCCGGTCATCCTCAAAGCTCGAGATTGTGCTGATATATTATGTTACAGGAAGCGATTTTACGTTTTTGTAACAACATGGATTTTTCGCATTACCAATCACCAGCAAACGTACCTGAAACACAGGATTTATCTGTCATTCCCACTGATTTGACGGTACACAATGCCGTGGCAATGAGGTAAGAGGTTGGCCGTTAGGGCGTATTAAACGGGATGACGATAGTATTAAGTGTTAAAGAATGTATGAAAATATGTCTCAAGTTGCAGGGACTGATGCAAAATGGCGTATTATGCGGGAAATCGTATTAAGCGTGATCGTCTTAAACGGGTTCTACTGTATTTCACAAATAACAATAATTAGACCAATCAATCAGTCTTTGTTTTACTCGACTAGACCGAAACTAGACTAATAAATAAAATAAACAAACACTAACTTCTTAATTATAAAATGTTCTTAATAATATATTAATATATTAATCCTTCAGGCCCCGCGCGAGCACCGGTGATCGCGACAACAATAGAATACAATAGCAATTCCTGGAAATTCCGACTGAAGTATTAATATAAGTAATATATAATTAAACTTTATTTATAATCTTATATTTATTAGTAGTCTTCTTAATTAATAATATAATCCTTCAAGTTCCATAAGAGCATCGGTGATCGCGACAACAATAGAATACAATAGCATTTCCAAGAATCCGCGATCGAAGGATTAATAAATAATTATGAAGTTAGTGTTTGTTTATTGTATTTGACAGTGACTCTCAGCGGCCTCTGCATACATGAACGTTCCGTCGCGTCGCTCTCTCACTACTCACTCAGTCTGTCGTAGTAACAGTTCGTTCAATTTCGATGGTTGCTCGGACCTTCGGTGAAATCTTCGGCTTCTGCCTAAAACCCGGCCGGTTTTGCCGAAGGTGGTTTTTTGGCCGAAGGCGGCCGAAGCCGAAGCTTTGGTCGGACACTATATACAGTAGTCAATACAGTAGGAATTCTGTTATCCAGCCATCAATGATATCTAAGATTTGTGATTATCGGACCATCACTGCAAAATAAATCCTATAAAATACATTAATTTTAATTGTTACTTTTAACAAACACTATGCGTACATTTATCTTTTCTCCATACATTTAAATGAAATGAAATTATGTTTATTTGGATAAAATATATGGTTATAAAATAAAGATGTAACATTTCAGTAGACCGCATATTTTGTCGTAGTTGACGACGTCCAAATAATAATATAACATTTTTATGGCCGGCATTTTACAAGTAATTAACCTCATTCATTAGACTTAATTATTAGTAAAGATGTCATATTTTACATTATCTCTTTAATTGATATAGTCAATGAATGTTTCACTGTATTTACTTTTCAGGTGATGGTAGCCAACCCTCCTCTGCAGCCACGGGAGCAGCTTGCTGTACATGATGCCATGGCGCAGGCCAGACAGCAGCTCCAGGCAACAGAAATTAGGTGATTGGGCTTAAACACCAGCAGTGCCGATTTTATATTTGTTAAGAGAGTAGGCCACTTTATTTCCGCCGTCCCATGTACATAATCTGCAGGGCCTTTATGGACGCTGCTGCCCCTAGGCCGTGGCCTATGACGGCCTATTTATAAATCCCGACCTAAACACCACACCCTATTGGTGTCTTGAGCTAAATGAGCTTGGGTTAAACACAATAAAAAATATTTGTTTGTGCAGTAAACATATTGTGTAAAAAATAAAAAATCGGCCAAGTGCGAGTTGAACTCGCGCACGAAAATAAAAGGTATCACTATAGAGCAAAAATAGGAAAAAATGTGTTTTTGTATGGGAGGAGGAGGGGCCACTTAAAGTATAAATAAAACTGAGAATTCTGTGAACATTTCATGTGGCTACCTGTTGTCATCATTGATACCGAACAAAAAATGTAAAAAAAAATCATGTTTGTTGTATGGGAGCCCCCCTTAAATATTGAATTTATTTTGTTTTTAGTATTTGTTGTTATAGTGGCAACAGACATACATAATCTGTGAAAATTTCAACTCTCTAGCTATTACCGTTCTTGAGTTACAGCCTGGAGACAGACAGACGGACAGATTTAAGAGCCCGGGTTACCCTAGAAATTCTCATACATACGTAATACCAAAATAATTTTCTCATACGAAAATATTTAACATGTTTGAGTTATTTTTCAGCTTACAATAGTAATTACCTAGGTTCCTGTACAAAAATTAACTTCAAAATATTTAAACACTAAAAAAAAAAAATTTATATATATATATATATATATATATATATATATATATATATATATATATATATATATATATATATATATATATAAGTATTAAATTTACTACAAAATATTTCAACTCTAAAAAATATTTTTTAGTGTTTAAATATTTTGTAGTAAATTTACTATTTATTTATATATTTTTTTGTGTTTTACTATATGTTTTAGTGTTTAAATATTTAGTAGTAAATTTAGTAAAAAAAATTTATACTTACACAAAAAAAATTTTTTTAGTGTTTAAATATTTTGAAGTTAATTTTTGTTCAGGAACCTAGGTAATTACTATTTTAAGCTGAAAAATAACTCGAACATGTTAAATATTTTCGTATGACAAAATGATTTTGGTATTACGTATGTATGAGAATTTCGAGGGTAGCCCGGGCTCTTAACAGCTGTTTTTCAATCATCAATGTCTGTTAAAAAATGAACTGTTAATTTATTTTTGTCAAAATATTATATAATAGTCCTTCAACAACAAATGAAAACATTTGTAGTAAAAAGAAAAGGCGTAAACCTATTTTGACTTATAATAAGTACAAACAGAATATGTTACTGAAACCAGCACTTAAGGCGACGCTTTGATAATTTGGCTGTAGCGATATCGATTTTTCTCAGCAATGACTAAAGCTAAGAAATTAAAGTTAATTCAGTATTCTAAACTAAAAGTAACTAAAGCTAAGAGCTTTAGTTACTTTTAGTATTTAAAGTTAGTAAGTTATTAAAGTTAATTCTGCCTTTGCCTTTGAATTACCCATAGCATAACACGATTGGTCAACTTTTGTAACACAGAATAATCAATCAACAAGACCTCTGTAAAAAACGGATTCTAATTTTGCCAACAGACGAGAGTAATTTAAGCTTCCAAAATTTGTACATAGATAAATTTGGTTCAAGCATACACTTTAATTTGCCTTATATGAAATACTAAGATGACGCCCGCAACTCCGTTGCGCCAAAATTCGTTTATCGCGCGGGAAACGTACATTAACGGTATAAAAACTATCCTATGTCCTTTCTCGGGACTCAAAGTATCGCCATGCCAAAAAAAAATTTCAGCGGTTCGAGCGTGAAGAGGTAACAGACTGACAGACAGACACACTTTCGCATTTATAATATTAGTATGGAAGTATAGATTACATTTATAGTTTCTAAATTACGCGACAAAAACCATTTTGTCGCTTACGCCCTTTCCATTTCTTGTTTTCTATGAGAGGCCGGACCGGCCGGCGGAAAAGAAGCAATCTAAAACATATCCAACCCGGCTTTTTACTTTAACGCGTCACCTTAAGCAAAACTTACCTTATAATTCTTTGAGCTGCAATACTTGAATATCTTTTTCCTAAACAGTGACGCGGCGCTAGCGCGTATAATCGAGGCGGCCGATTCTCCGTTCCCCCATACCGACCCGGATTTATTGCTGTTGAAGGTATGTTTCAATTGTTTTAAATATTACTCATTGTTAACCAAACGTTGGCTAAGCCAAAAATAAGATTTGGAATTCAATCAATTGTATGTAAAGATTTATTTAAATATCGGCGCGCTCACGCCGCTCTTCTATAATTTATAATATTATAAAGCGGAAGAGTTTGTTTGTTTGAATGCGCCAATCTCAGGAACTACTGGTCCGATTTGAAAAATTCTTTCAGTGTTAGATAGCCCATTTATCGAGAAAGGCCATATGCTATATTTTATCACGCTAAGACTAATAGGAGCGAAGAAATAGAGGAAAATGTGGAAAAAACGGGGGAAATTATTTGAAAGGGCTTATCTCACGAACTACTGGAGTAATTTTTCTGTTATTTGGCACATATAAGAAGTAGATCACGTGAAGAATTATAGGCTACTTTTTGTGGACTAATTTGTCTGTGAAATATCTAATTTACGCGGGCGAAGCCGCGCGGAACGTTTAGTTACACATCGCGGCGTAGCGACTAGCGGCCAAACCGCACCTTCCGCCTTCGCACAGACTCATATCATTATAAATCAAGCCTTGTTAAAAACGTTTGTCTTTTTTCAATCGTCAAACAATATTAAGTGGGTGAGTTGTAACAATATCGGAAATATAGTATGCGATAACCAAATAAAACAAATAAATAAATCTTTATTTCTCTCAAGTAGTACACGTTATCTTACTTAAAAACAAAACACTCCTCCCCACACTAGGATTCCCTGTGTCGTGGGGAATGGGGAAAAATCATAAGTAACAAATTCATATTATTAGGCTGGCCGCATACACACGCTTTCCTCATTCGATTTCCGAATATTTTTTCCGTATTCGGACATCCAAATGTATGGAATCAGTAGAGAATATATTAACGCACACGTTCGTTTTCCTCCCAACGGAACGAATTCCGCACACGACGTTTCAAGTGCAAGCCGGCGTGTTCGCCTATGAAGAACAGTGGACGTTTGCCTACGGAATTCCGAATCGAGAAATGCATCTACGCGTCACGTTGCGGTCTGAATTGACCCATTTAACCCTTTAACCGCCGAGCTTAAAATCAATTGTCGTGCCTCTAGCGCCGGCACCATAAATCGAAAAATTTATACCTACAACAAATAGTGATGTGCAAAACTTATCTTTTTCGATGTCGATAATTTATTTCTTAATTTATAATTTATATAAAGTATAAACTGATATCTAGTATTTGAATCCATAATGTTGTACAATACCTGGCAATAAATATTGCACATCGACCTTTGGAAAGATACATTCGGCTAATTTCGGTTTCATAGAGCGTTATCTTTGTAGCACACACCTATTTGACATTATGTCAGTCGCTGTTCAAATTCAATAGAGTGCAGTCGCGTCCAGTTCAAAATAATTATATCTCTAGAGTTGTTAACACCCCTAAATTTGCTACAGCTGTAATTTTCCAAAAGAATTTTAAATACGTAAACATAATTTGATCACCCTTTTTTATTTTATTTTACCCGAATATAAAGCCATAACTTATAGAAAATTTGGTGTATTTTATACAAAGAATAATAAAATTGTCAAAAGAAGCAAACCTTAATTGAATCGGTGATTTCTAAAACCCCACATGTTACATTTTTTCCGAAATTGAGTTAGGACCGGATTCATAATCTATGGACGTAGACCTATCTATCCCTGCAAAAAACACACTTGTGACATTGGTTAATAGGTGTGAAAAAGCGTTCCAAATCTCTCGGTCATTTCAAAAACACCACTTGTGCAGTAACATGTGGTGTTTCTGAACGCAACTGTCACACCAAAACTCTCGGTCATTTCAAAAACACCACTTGTGCAGTAACATCAAGTAACATGTAGTGTTTCTGAACGCAACTGCCTATTTTTAAGTTTCTGATTTTAAGAATTACTTTTTACTAACCATTGTCCATTGTTGCCGTGTTCTTAAGAAGTAGCCGTAAGATGTAAGCAAATAGGGTCATAAAATGTAATAAATTATTGTTAGAAAATTGGTTAAAATAGTAAACCATTTTATTAATGTTTTTAAAATAGATGCCGACGATATGATCTTGTTACTGTTTAAGGTTGAGACAATAGTAATTTAATATTTAGAATATTATAAAGACGAGCCGACGTTTTATGATAGTATTGTGCATCTTTAGGAATTTTTTTACTATTTTCCTAGCGTGGGAAATTAGAATTGAAGGGTGTAAGCCCGAGTTTAATTAAGATGTCTTTAGTTGTGTTAAGTTAGTTCCAAAGTAGAGTTCAAGACTTGCAGCTTCTTTAGTGATTTCTGTGATTACGGCTTATAATGTTTTTTTTTTTTTTTTTTTTTTTTTTTCGAAAGGGTCTAAGCTACTGGTCTGGTTAAGACCATGGTAGTTTAATCGTGGCTATAACTAGTCTGTTGCTAGTTGGTTTGGAGATAAACAATGAGGAGGCCTGGCCCCCTCCCCTAAAGTCATACGTGTGACATTCTAATCGGGCAATATTGGGGAGAGCTACGAAAATAAGCTATTTTCATCTGACGTGGGGACACGGATCCCCCCTGCTCTTAAGGGGTCCGACCCCTTACTCACTCTCTGACGAGTGAGGCTGCTCGCGCGCGATAGCACAAACTAGCTGCGTACGAGTTATCGCGGTAGATGAGCTCAAGTTATTAATGTTATTGCATAAAAGAGGGCCGTCCCTCTCCCCTTCCGAGTCCGGTTGGGGTGACATACGCGTGTATGTTCTAATGTCAAAGTAATTCGTAGAGCTCTCTACGACAATGTCGCGGTCGCGGTCATGATTTAGGTGTGTTCCTATGCTATCCGCATGCGAACTCGAACCCGGGATCGAGCTCGGCACCGGATTTCGGTCGGTCTGTCTGTTTGTCGTTCGGGTCGTGTTAAGTCCTCGGGGAAGGCGCCGGCGTCGTCCCCGGTGCAGTACTAACCACGCGGGTGAGTGTGATTTGTGCTTACGTAACTGTACACAGTACGTTACGTATTCTGTGATGGGGTCTACAGGGTCGGCTAAGATATGCTTAGGCCGTCTGAAGGGGTATCGGAATGTCCGTGCGTCATGTTCATAGTCCACAGCCTTACGAATGAGCGGATTGGGATGTACTTTGCCTTTCTCAAAGAATCTCTCTGAGAGTTCTTTGATATAGGCTTTGATAGTGATAAGCTCGCAGTCTCTATGCAAGTCGATGTTTCGCATGTAACGGGGGGCACCTGTTGCCATGCGCAAAAAACGGTTTTGAACTCGTTGCAATTGGTTCATCTGATTGTCACTTATGTGTGCGAAAGAGACGCACGCATAAGTGAGTATCGTTCTTATACATGTTTTGTATAAGGTGAGCTTATGTCTTAAGGACATCTTGCTACTCGCGTTGAGTAAAGGATATAATTTGTATAATACAAATTTCGCTTTACGTACGGTATTCGATATATGGTTCGTGAATGACATCGACTTGTTTAGTACTACTCCTAAGTATTTGACAGCCGTGACTTCGGGAATTAATTTTCCGTGCAGACTAATAGGTTGCATTTTCTTACGTTTTAGTCCGTTAAATAATATAGCGTGACTTTTGTCGGGGTTTAGTTCGATTCTCCATTTTGCGAACCATTTACCGAGTTCGGTAACTGCTTCTTGGAGTTTTTTGGACGCGAAAGCTATTTGGCGATGAGCAAAGAAAAGGGCCGTGTCGTCTGCGAATAGCGCTTTTTGTACTCGAGGGTGAGTGGGTAAATCGGACGTGTAGAGATTGTAGAGGGTCGGGGAGAGAACCGAGCCCTGCGGTACTCCAGCCTCTAGATCTCTAAGTGAAGACAGAATGCCTTCGACTCTAAAACGAAATTTACGGTTTTTGAGGTAGTTACTTATTATTATAACAAGACTATCGGGAATGCCGAGTTTAAAAAGTTTATAAATTAGCCCATTGTGCCAAATTTTGTCGAATGCTTTTGCGACATCAAAGAAAACAGCGCAAGTCGGTCTCCTATTGTTCTTTTGTTCTAATATGTACTCCGTTAGGCGGTGTACCTGAGCGGGACAGCTGTGGAATTCGCGGAATGCGAATTGTTCGTCAGGTAAGAGTTTTTTATCAACTATGACGTCTTTTAGGCGTCTTAGTATAACTCTTTCGTAAATTTTACCGAGGCAACTAATTAAGCTAATTGGTCTGTAACTACTTGGTTCCGTCCGGAGTTTACCCGGTTTGTGGATACCTATTATTATAGCTACTTTCCAAATATCTGGGAAAGAACATCCTAGTAAAAGGGCGTTAAAGATGTTCACGAGCAATTCGATTATAGTGGCAGGTAGTAATTTAAGGGTTTTATTTGAGATACCGTCCAGGCCTGGGGCCTTTCTGGAATTCAAATCTTTAATAATATCTTTGATTTCCTCCGTATCCACCGGCCTGAGGGGCTCTGATGGTGGGGCCATGAGTCGGCTTTCTACCTCGGTATTGACTAGATTATCATGATCAGGGTCGGTCGGGAGGGTACTAGGTCGGCACTGATTTTCTATGGTGTCGGCCAAGCATTCAGCTTTGTCGATATCCTCCAGTGCAGGAGGACGATTTGGTCTGTTTAGTGGAGGCATGTCGCTCTCCGTATCTTTTTTGAGGGACTTCGCGAGCGGCCAGTAGGCCGTGTGAGACGGTTCGAGTTCGCTAAGAAGTCGATCCCACCTCTCGGCTTTGTGTTGTTTGATTTTATATTTAACTTCCCTCTCGTAGTGACGGAGGGCCCTCCTCCAGTCTTCCGATGGGTAGCGATCGTATGTGCGTTTAGCCGCGTTACGGAGTCTGATGGACTCTTTTATATCATCTGGGAGAGGCCAGCGATTCTCATGAATCGTTGGCATTTCCCTAGAAGATTTTTCGATGTTCTCTACCAGATGATCAGTCAAGTGGAGAGAGGCCTCAAGCGCCACTTTAGAGTTTTCGATGAAATCGGGAATGAGATCGAGGTGACTCGATTGAAGGTTTTCTAGGTTATCTGCTAGTAATTTATAATCAATTATCTTTTTAGTACTAGCAGCGAGTTGGTTAGAATTGCCAAGCGCAATTTTAACTGGTCTGTGGTCCGAGTTAAGCTCGTGGATTGTTTCCAAAGAGATGTTGAGGTTAATGTTTTTAACTAACGCAATATCAATAACACTAGGGTTATGAATAAGGTTGTTACTACGGCTAGCAGTGTCGTAGCGAGTGGGGTCGTTTGGGGCTAAAATTGCAAAATTTAAGGAGTCACTTAAGACGGATAATCTAATGCCATTCGTATTAGATATGACATTGCCCCACTCTGTGTGTTTGCAGTTTAGGTCGCCGGCAATAATGACGGCATTGCCTAAATTAAATAGTGATCTTAATTCGCTAGAAGTTATGGGCATTTTGCTGGCTAAATAGGCAGATACAATTATGATAGGTTGATGGTCTGTCATGCTAATGTGACAAATAGAAGTTTCTAAATTAGTTAGGGTTAGGGGTTCTAAAGGAACACAGTGCAATGATTTTTTGTAATAAATCATTGTGCCTCCGAGTTGGGATCGGGTTCTGTCATTTCTAACTATTTTATAGTTAGCTATTTTGGGGCTTTTTCTACTAGGCTTAAGGAACGTCTCCTGCACTAGTAAAATATCGACATTGTGGTTTATGACGAATTCGCGGATTTCGTCTATATTATTATGTATGCCGTTTGTATTAAACGTAACTACCTGTAGGGAGCGCGGTTTTATCCTTCCAGTGGAATCCATTAGTTAAACGATGGTGATAAATTGAGGGAATTGATCCTGCGGATCAAGTCGTTGTAAGTCGACAGACAGGCGGATAATTGTGAAAAAGTCCTAGCCGTCCGTAGTCCGTAGGAGAAATCGGCTACCTCTGACGGGTTTATGAGGCTTAGGAAATCGGTCACGTACCCCAGATCGTCTCCGTATTTGGGGGTTATATTCGCGGGGAGAGTGGGCTTTTTTGCGGGAGGCGCGGCTTTTGCCGCGGGTGTTGCGGGCTTTGTCGCTGGGGGCGCGGGTTTTGTCGCGGAGGGCGCGGGTTTTTGCGCGGCGGTGGGCTGGGCCCTGTTGGGGGGCACGGGGAAGTTATTTGGGGCACTACTGTTGTTCACCCAAGGTGATTTAGTGGGAAGCGGAGCAGGGATAAATCTCTGCTTTGTTTTTTCCTTATTATTTCTCTTTGTTTGAGGCGCAATTCGTCTCTTTACTTTAGGTGCTTTTACACACCCTCTGTAATTAGCCGGGTGGCCTTGTGTTTTGCATAGCACACAGCTGGGGGGTTCGGACTCCTCAGCTGGTGCTTTGCGTGGGCAGTCAGAGGTGCCGTGGTCTCCGAGGCACTTGACACAACGCGGTCGGGCTTGGCAGTTTCGCGCGGAGTGCCCGTAAAGTTGGCACCTGTGGCATTGGCCAGGAGTGCCTCTTTTACGGGGGGGTTCCACGCGTATGCCGGTTATGTTACATACAGCGCGTATGTTAAAAATTTCCTTACCCTCGGGGGTAAGGGGGAGGATCACTAGTACCATGTTGTACACGTGTTTTTTGACGGGGTGGTACATCCTGTGTACCTCGGTCGCCGGGTAGCCTTGGGCTAATAGGTCTTCAAGTACATCCCTTTCGGAGATGAACTTGTCGACACCTACTATGACGACGCGGAGGACACGTTCGTCCTCTAAGGCATAGGTGTGGTAACCTATATTTTTTCCGCGGAGGAATGCAGTTAGGAGGCGATGGTCCTGAGGCGTTTGGACCTGGACCTTTATCCCGATCGGAGTTGTGGTAGCCGTCGAGTAGCGAAGCTTTTTCTCGTTTATCGCGGCGGAAATGATATTCCATTTTTCCTTCTCCTGTACTATGATAGGAGGAGGCATTTTGGGAGCGAGTTCCGTCACGGAAGCCAGAGGGGCCTGAGACGGAACTATTTGCGAGGCCTGCGAGGCCTGGGATGCCTGAGGGGCGATCGGGGGGCGAACGGGGGACGCGGCACTGCTAGTCTGCAAGGACGTCGCGGGTAGCTCGGGCCTAGGGGCCGGTTTAGTCTTTCTCGACTTCGGTTTTCCGACCTGTTTAGTCGGGGAGGACAAGACTGAAGAGGAAGAGCCTTCGGCGCGCTTTCTCTTCTTCGTCTTTTTACTGACGACCGTGGTGAAGTCACCTTCACCAAGGTCAGTCTCTTGCTCCGAGCAAGACATCTCAGAAGGAGACGAGTAAGTAAGTCGGGGGGCCACGGACTCTACGGGAGTCACGGCGGTGTCACAGTCGGGAGACACGGGGGAATCAGCATCGTGATTTCTCACGAAGTTGTCCCATCTTTTCGCGGCGTCGGGGTACTCAACTTTAAGGAATGACAAGAATTTGTCAATCATGTCGGCCATGATGTCGGTCGGTCAGTCTGCTCTTAATGGAGAATTTTCGAGAGGGTACAACCCCGCCCGGCGACCGGGAGGGGAGGTGTGTAAAGAGGTACGAACCTCGTGTAGTGTACCTATTTTTCGTATCACCGTACTTACGATGTGTTCCTGGCGGTCGGGAAACACACACAAAACTCACAGCACTAGCACTCGGGCGCTGGCGAGCAAGGCGCGGCGCGACCTACGGCGGCAAGCGCGGGCGAGGGCCCACACTCGGGCGAGGCGAACAAGCGCCGGCGCAGAGTTCGCTCGATCGCGGACACACTAAATCGAAAAACCTCGAGGCGCGGACGTGATCGCGAAATCGCAACAAGCACAAAGTGTGCCGAACGAGAGCGCGCTGTCTATAGAAAGAGACAGCACCACAGTCGCCTAGCAGCGTGCACTTGAGCGGGAAACGCGTGTTCATCGGACGGGATCCGAGAACAGACTGGCTTATAATGTCTTCTAATGAAGTCCATGGAAGCCCTGAAACAGTTGTGCGATCCAAGAAAAGGCCGAGCAATACGGAAAACTATAAAAAAAAACAAAATCAAAAAGGCTCGCGTCCAAAATGAACCGTATTACAACCATCGAAACCGTTATGTACAAGAAAATATGCACGGTAATGATTGTCGGTAAGTTATTAACATCCTTATTATATCATATTATCCTCGTTATATTATATTATATATACAATGTCAGCGCAGTGGCAGTGCCTCCCAAACATATTAGAGCATATTATTCTTCGCCTACCCTTTTTTTGGTGCACATGCCTATCTAGTTTGAAGTACCTATTGTTTTGTTATTATGAGGTAGGTACCTAGTTATTCATCTATATTATTACTTTCAGTTGCAAACTAAAATGCTTCGAGAAAATTTCTGAAGCGGATCGCACAGAAATTTATTCGAAATTCATTTCATTTACGACAAAAAACGAACAAGACGCTTATCTCCAAAGTCTGATTCGAATAAAACCATTCAAAAGGCAGCGCAAAAGATCAGCAGAGCATATTGCGAAAAAAGATAAAGCTGCATCCTTTAGCTATCAAGTTTCCCCTTCCTCCGGAGCTGAAACTGTGTGCAAAAAAGCCTTTATAAGCTTACATGGAATCACATCAGACAGAGTTCGGCCCCTACAAAAACTAACTCTTCAGGGAAAAGCACCTCGAGACATGAGAAGAGTTGGCCCATCTGCTAATGCCATTTCAGGAACAACAGTCAATGCTATAAAAGAACACATTTCAGAATTCCCCGTTAAGGAAGCTCATTATTCCTCAAGGCAATACAGATACTTAGATGAAAAATTGAACGTAAAACTGATGTGGCAGGCGTTTTCAGAGAAATATCCAAATATTCAAGTTAACTATCCATTTTACTTGAAAGTTTTCAAAGAAAATTTCAATCTTTCATTTGGTAGACCACAAGTGGATACATGCTGCCAATGTGAGGATCTTAAGTTGAAGCTTAAAAGTCCAAGTTTGAATGATGCTGCCAAACGCACTGCAGCAGCTGAAATGATGATACATAAACGACGAGCAAAAAAGTTTTTCTCTAAGATGAAAGAAGTTACAGAAGAATGTAAAGCTAATCCGGAAGTTTCAGGAATATGTTTGGACTACATGCAAAACTTGCAGCTACCTGCTATACCTATTCAAGAAACTTTCTATTTGCGTCAGTTAACTGTCAATGTCTTCAATATTCATGACTTGCTCAGTAGCAAATCATTGTTTTATGTATATCACGAAGGTCAGGCGAAAAAGGGACCCAACGAGGTGTGCTCCTTTATGATGAAATACATAAATGAAAATATCCCAAGCACAGTGAAGCATTTATACGTATTTTCTGATGGATGTGGTGGGCAAAATAAAAACAACACTGTCACTAGGTTTCTGTTAGCATTGGTGGATTCTGGAAGATTTCACTCGATAAATCAGTACTTTCCCATTAGAGGCCATTCATTTCTGCCCTGTGACAGAAATTTTAGTGTTGCTAAACGTAGACTCCGTGTAATGGATCGGTTGTATTCTATGGAACAAATATGCAAAATTATTGAAGAATCTTCAACTAAAAAGAATTTCACTGTAGTTCAGATTGAAAGTAGTGACGTCTTAAATTTCAAAGATTGGTGGGGTGCCTACTACAAAAAAAATATAATATCTCTAGAGTCACATGGGAAAAAGGTGAAAAAAGATGCAAAAGAAAATTTCAACATATCAACTTACATGCACTTGTTTTATCAAGACAGAGGAATAATCATTGCACGTAAATATATTGACAATGATATCAATAAACATACTTTCAAATTTGGAAGTAGAAGTGATGTGTCTCTTCCAATTTTGAAGGTATATAATGAGGGCTATGTGCCTATCAATATAAAGAAGGTGAATGACCTGAAAAAACTTTTCCCTTATGTCCCAGAAGAATACAAAAACTTCTATACTGAAATTTTTGCTCGACCAACATGTGATGTCGAAATTACCGAAAATTTAGACTAAGGTTGCTTTGGATTGTAAGATTAACAACTTTTTATTTAATGAATATATTGTTCATGTATATATTTTTTGTTTTAGTTGCATAATTTTGTAGAAACTTATTGATTTCTTTACCAAAACCGTAGTTTTTGCGAAAACCCCACATGTGATCCAATTTTATCTTGGTTTCATACAATATAGGAATATTTTAAAATACGAAACGAACCTTCACATATTTTGTTAGGCTATATATTTTACATATAAACTGAAAAAACGACTAAATAACCACAAAATAAATTAATAATTAGTTTTTATTGTCTCCTGAAAAGTTAGGTCTGTGTCACATGTGGGGTTTTAGAAATCACCGATTCAATTGTTTTAACAGCTCCTAATATATACCGGACTTTTTGTATTTCGTGCGTAAGAGATAACGCTCTACAAAACCGAAATTAGCCGACTGTCACTTTCCAAAGGTCGATGTGCAATATTTATTGCCGGGTACTGTATGTAAATATACAACGCTGGCAAAAACAGCTTGAATAGTGAAGTGACATAATTCCCGATATTTGTTAATAAATTTTTTGAAATAAGTATCTCAAATGGCTTTCATTTTATTTTGAAAAAAGTTGTCAAGTTCTAATCGGAAAACCCCTTATAACTACAGTCTGTCAAAAAAGTCATGAAATTAAAAAGTGGCAACATCATAGTGTCATCCCTTTTTTCTTAGATTGATTTGAAAGAGATGACACTACGATGTTGCCACTTTTTAATTTCATGACTTTTTTGACAGACTGTACACAAATTTCAACAGATCACATACAAATAAATAATCACATAAGTACTACTTTTTATTATTATAAAATCAGAAAAATAATCACTGATACAACTTCTTATTATCATAAAATCAGTTAGATAATCACAGATACAACTTCTTATTAATATAAGGTCAGTCAAATAATCACAGATACAACTTCTTATACGGATACGGATACGTATTAATTCTTCTGCAGTAGTCATGTTGAATCACTGTTTTGGATATTCTAAAATATTACTTTAAAATATCCACGGTATGAATAAATGGTTTATTTTATAAAATAAAATGGTTTATTATATAAGGAAAATACAGAAAAAATTATAACATTAAAAGACAATATTATGTTAGACATAATAATATGTCATAGAGAAAAACAATAATTCAAAAAACATAATAAAACTCTTTATAAAATCCACTGCAATCACATTTATCGATAGCATCATCATAAGCACCACACTAGTGGAAAATTCTAGAAGGCGGCACTCGCTTATGACGTCAGAAGCGGTCGTCTTTTTCCGACCGTGACGCAGGGTGTGCTGACAACATTCGTTTCTAAACATGCAGGCTAGGGATGGGAATCGTCAATTCAATCACTGACATTTTTATACTATATTTATTATAAATTAAGTAAAACAAACACGTTTATTTGTTCAGTAACCATTGCTTTATTTGTTTTATAATAAATTAGTTAGTATAAACAGAAACGTTTTAATTTATGTGGATTTTTGTATCAGTAAATCATTGCTTATGTCCCGTCCCTACTGTCGGAATTTTCCGACTCGGGCATTGGACATCAATACACTTTTCTAAGAATATTTTCGGTAATTTATTTAACTTTAGACATTATTTTTAGGTCTTCTAATTAAGAAACTAAAGTGTAATCAATTGTAAATTATTACTTCATTAACTATTTACCAAGTATAAAAATTATTTTAATATAATACAGTGCTATCAAACAAAAAAGGCAGATTAACCGAGAAGTGGCACTGGTCGTAAATATCCGACCTTGGCGAAATGGGCACGAAAATATTTGTCGGATTATTTCGACCTTGGCGGTTAATAGGTTAATGAGGTCATCTTTGAAATGTGTTGCAGGCGACATCAGCAGCGAGCATGCAATGTCTTCTGCAGTGCTTGGGGATTCTGCTTCGGCAGCAGCAGTACGCGACCGTCACCGACTCCAAGAATTCCAACAGCGAGAACCATTAGGTTTACCCTTTTATATTGTAACATTATCAGAGGAATTTAGTGGGGAGATGTAGGACATAATATTATGCTGTTTGGTCGGGTTATGTCAATAGGCTGTCATGTCCTCTAAGGTTTCTTACAGAGGAACGGCATTTGTCGACTGTAGTTGGCGGCAGGACACTTTCAACGGCTGCCGACGAGTGCCATCGATGCGTGCCGCCTATGCCGTCGACGCGTGCAAGTGCCGTTCGTATGTAAGAGCGCTAACAAGTCAGAATTTTACAACTTTAGAATCTCGACTATATTGCATTTAACACATAATTTTGCTTGTTCTATTATGAACTATTACGAACAAGGGAAACGTTAAATAAAGTAAAAAAAAATATGTCTTTCTCTATCATACTCATAGCCTTTGATGTTTGTGAAACAAATAGTTGATCACGGTGTAGCTATTCGCACTATCTCCAATCTCCATGCAAATAACGTCTATAGGTAAACCATCTGCCTATTAAATTTCTCTGATGATACTTTAAGTATTTAGAAGTTATTATCCAATAATACTAATGTTTAGATACATAGGTTGCTTAAGTGCGATCTAAGGATAATTTCAAACATTGACTTATCGCTTTTTGTCTCTATCACTCGCGTATGATTATTTATCTCTATCTCACTCTTATTGTATCGCAAATGTGTAAGCGTGATAGCAGGATATTCGTATGCGAGTAGAAATTGAAAAGTTGCGATGGGTCAATGTATGAAATTATACTTGCTCTACAACCACACTATTTATATAATATTATATTAAATATTATGTATAAAGTATATATTGTGATGATATGATCTTGTTTTGATGATTGTATATATGTATTTTGTTTCATATGTGATAGGTTTTATATTCTTATGTTGTACTTATGTATGAAAGTGTGTAAAAAGTTTATGAATGAATTAAATTATGAATTATTACTACAGACTAAACCGCCATTTTAATATTGATGAATCCTTTCTTAGTAGTTAGTTTAACTATAATTTGAAATCATGAGGCGGGTCACATTACACATATTATTATTAATTATTATTTATCCCGTGTAAACAATGTTATAGTAAGCAAGAATACGTTATTGAACAAGTCATGACTCATGACTCATGAGTAACGACTTTTTAAAAAACCTCAATAATTTCAAGTCACTGCTTCTCAGAGAGAGTTTTAAAAAATTAATTTGAAAATTATACCACAAACTTTTTTGTGGTCATCGTTGATTTTTCATAACAGTAATTGTCAATTCACTGATATGACATGATTACATTTTTAGCAAAGAGAATATAATCACTACTTTTTAACTTTTAGGACACATCAAAGTTTGTTTATAAATGTTTTGTGTATAAAAATTTGTTAAATTTCAAATAATGTCGAAGATATCAAATGAAAATCAATGTGATTTGGGAACTTTGCGCATCGACCCGCGTTACCCATTTCAAAATCAAACCAAGTAAGTATAGGAAGATTAAGTATTTAATACTAGCTGTACCGGTGAACTTCGTGTCACTTTAAAACCTTCCCTGGACTTCTAAGAATATTTTGAGACTAAAATGAGCCCTATCCGTTCAGCCGTTTTCGACTTTTAGCGCGACTAACACATTCGAAAATACATTTTTATTTATATAGATTTTATAGGTTGCGCAGTGCTATTAGTCCGGTTAACGAATGATTCAAAAGAGGGTATAGAGTGCGTGAGCGGGAACCTAAGCGATTTCTGCTGGAACTTATTCAGGGTGATTAGGGACAAAACATATTAAAAGTCCTGACATCTAGGAGGTGAGCCGGCGGGAAGGGTGGGCTACAAAGGTCTAATTTTTTGGTTTTTCGTCAATAGCTAAAAAACTATGCGTTGTAGCAAAAATTATTCTATGATGACATTAAAGTTTATTAAATTCTCTATAAATTAGATTTTATACAGTTTTTCCAAATTTTCATCCGTTTTGGAACTACACGCTCAGGAAAAGTGAAAATTCAAAAAAGCTTTATTTTTAAATATTCCCTTTTATTTCTGTTTGAATAATAGCTTTATCGCTTCTATGCTTTGTTCAGTGAGTGAGAGGGCCTCACTCACCGAACCCTACATCTCTCATCCCCTCATCCCCTCATCCCCTCACCCATCCCCTCATCACATCCCTTAAAGTGGCAAAGCACCTGTAGCAACCCTGGTGCCGCAGACGTCGCATAGGCATTATGGTAACATACTCTTGTTTGCCAGCTTAGTTATTTGTATAAAAAACATCAGGAATCATAGGGAATGAGCTGACCCTCAAGAGTGAGGGTGGAAAAATGTAGGTATTATCTTGACGCCAAGAACAATAGACGACTTACCAGCATCTGAGGCTTTACTAAGAACAATATTTTGTCGCTGCAAACCAGTCTGCTTACGGATCCCGTCCGATAAGCACGTGTTTCCCGCTCAAGTGCACGCTGCTAGGCGACTGTGGTGCTGTCTCTTTCTATAGACAGCGCGCTCTCGCTCGGCACACTTTGTGCTTGTTGCGATTTCGCGATCACGTCCGCGCCACGAGGTTTTTCGATTTTAGTGTGTCCGCGATCGAGCGAACTCTGCGCCGGCGCTTGTTTCGCCTCGCCCGAGTGCGGGCCCTCGCCCGCGCTTGCCGCCGTAGGTCGCGCCGCGCCTTGCTCGCCAGCGCCCGTGTGCTAGTGTTGTGAGTGTTTGTGTGTGTTTCCCGACCGCCTGGAACACATCGTAAGTACGGCGACACGAAAACTAGGTACACTACACGAGGTTTATACCTCTTTACACATCTCCCCTCCCGGTTGCCGGGCGGGGTTGTACCCTCTCGGAAATTTTTCATTAAGAGCAGACTGACCGACCGACATCATGGCCGACATGATTGATAAATTTTTATCTTTCTTAAAAGTAGAGTACCCTGACGCCGCGAAAAGGTGGGACAACTTCGTGCGAAATCACGATGCTGTTTCCCCCGCGTCTCCCGACTGTGACACCGCCGTGACTCCTGTAGAGTCCGTAGTCCCCCGACTTACATACTCGTCTCCTTCTGAGATGTCTTGCTCGGAGCAAGAGACTGACCCTGGTGAAGGCGACTTCACCACGGTCGTCAGTAAAAAGACCAAGAAGAGGAAGCGCGCTGAAGGCTCTTCCTCTCCAGTCTCGTCCTCCCCGACTAAACAGGCCGGAAAACCAAAGTCTAGAAAGACTAAACCGGCCCCTAGGCCCGAGCTACCCGCGAAGTCCGTGCAGACTAGTACTGTCGCGTCCCCCGCTCGCCCCCCAATCGCCCCTCAGGCATCCCAGGTCTCGCAGGCCTCTCAAATAGTTCCGTCTCAGGCCCCTCTGACTTCCGAGACGGAACCCGCTTCGAAAATGCCTCCTCCTGTCATAGTACAGGAGAAGGAAAAATGGAACATCATCTCGGCCGCGATAAACGAGAAAAAGCTCCGTTACTCGTCGGCTACCACAACTCCGATCGGGATAAAGGTCCAGGTCCAAACGCCTCAGGACCATCGCCTCCTAACTGCGTTCCTCCGTGGAAAAAACATAGGTTACCACACCTATGCCTTAGAGGACGAACGTGTCCTCCGCGTCGTCATTGTAGGTGTCGACAAGTTCATCTCCGAAAGGGATGTACTTGAAGACCTAATAGCCCAAGGTTATCCCGCGACCGAGGTACACAGGATGTACCACCCCGTCAAAAAACACGTGTACAACATGGTACTAGTGATCCTCCCCCTTACCCCCGAGGGTAAGGAAATTTTTAACATACGCGCCGTATGTAATATAACCGGAATACGCGTGGAACCCCCCCGTAAAAGAGGCACTCCTGGCCAATGCCACAGGTGCCAACTTTACGGGCACTCCGCGCGAAACTGCCAAGCCCGACCGCGTTGCGTCAAGTGCCTAGGAGACCACGGCACCTCTGACTGCCCACGCAAAACACCAGCTGAGGAGTCCGAACCCCCCAGCTGTGTGCTATGCAAAACACAAGGCCATCCGGCTAATTACAGAGGGTGTGTAAAAGCACCCAAAGTAAAGAGACGAATTGCGCCTCAAACAAAGAAAAACAATAAGGAAAAAACAAAGCAGAGATTTATCCCTGCTCCGCTTCCCACTAAATCACCTTGGGTGAACAGCACTAGTGCCCCTAATAACTTCCCCGTGCTCCCCAACAGGGCCCAGCCCACCGCCGCGCAAAAACCCGCGCCTTCCGCGACAAAACCTGCGCCCCCAGCGGCAAAGCCCGCAACACCCGTGGCAAAACCCGCGCACCCCGCGAAAAAGCCCACTCCCCCCGCGAATATAACCTCCAATTACGGAGACGACCTGCGTGACGTGACCGACTTCCTAAGCCTCATAAACCCGTCAGAGGTAGCCGAATTCTCCTACGGACTACGGACGGCTAGGACTTTTTCACAATTATCCGCCTGTCTGTCGACTTACAACGATTTGATCCGCAGGATCAATTCTCTCAATTTATCACTATCGTTTAACTAATGGATTCAACCGGAAGAATAAAACCGCGCTCCCTACAGGTAGTTACGTTTAATACAAACGGCATACATAATAATATAGACGAAATCCGCGAATTCGTCATAAACCACAATGTCGATATTTTACTAATGCAGGAGACGTTCCTTAAGCCTAGTAGAAAAAGCCCAAAAATAGCTAACTATAAAATAGTTAGAAATGACAGAACTCGATCCCAACTCGGAGGCACAATGATTTATTACAAAAAATCATTGCACTGTGTTCCCCTAGAACCCCCATCCCTAAATAACTTAGAAACTTCTATTTGTCACATTAGCATGACAGACCATCAACCTATCATAATTGTATCTGCCTATTTAGCCAGCAAAATGCCCATAACTTCTAGCGAATTAAGATCGCTATTTAATTTAGGCAATGCCGTCATTATTGCCGGCGACCTAAACTGCAAACACACAGAGTGGGGCAATGTCATATCTAATACGAATGGCATTAGATTATCCGTCTTAAGCGACTCCTTAAATTTTGCAATTTTAGCCCCTAACGACCCCACTCGCTACGACACTGCTAGCCGTAGTAACAACCTTATTCATAACCCTAGTGTTATTGATATTGCGTTAGTTAAAAACATTAACCTCAACATCTCTTTGGAAACAATCCACGAGCTTAACTCGGACCACAGACCAGTTAAAATTGCGCTTGGCAATTCTAACCAACTCGCTGCTAGTACTAAAAAGATAATTGATTATAAATTACTAGCAGATAACCTAGAAAACCTTCAATCGAGTCACCTCGATCTCATTCCCGATTTTATCGAAAACTCTAAAGTGGCGCTTGAGGCCTCTCTCCACTTGACTGATCATCTGGTAGAGAACATCGAAAAATCTTCTAGGGAAATGCCAACGATTCATGAGAATCGCTGGCCTCTCCCAGATGATATAAAAGAGTCCATCAGACTCCGTAACGCGGCTAAACGCACTGTTTTGCAGCACCCTCTGTGTAAGTTTTTAAAAAAAACCAAAAGTTCACCCTAAACTAATTTATTTTCCCAAAATTAAAATTAGTTACACTTTGCTACAAGTTACGACTTCCCACACCTTACTAGCCCGGCTTCCAGATTCTAACTGTTCGATAAATTGAATTAAAATGAATGCTAAACGAAAACTGCAACGCAACGGAAAAATATGGTAGAATGTAGAAATGCTTACTAAACGTAATGTACTAAGTAGCTAGGGATGTAACAGCTCCCCCCTTTTGACGAAGCTTTATCTTTTTAAGATAAGCGAAGTTAAAAAGATAGAGACATAAAGTGTGCGAAGTCTACAGAACATAGAAATATAAAACATCGAAACACAAATGAAATAGTAAGTTAATACTTAACTAAAAATAAAACATCATATACATTAAAACATTGACAATATAAAACACCAAAGATTTCATAAAAATATTGAAAAATCGTAGACTTCGTAAAATATAGAAATTGATTCATTAATATAAAATAGAACAAAATTATCAAATTAAAAATTTAAATTTCTATTCGAAGAAAATTGACTTTTGTCAAAAGTATTTGCTCGATGTTGCAATGACAAGGATTTGACTGATTGTCTTTCTTCATCTGAAGATGAAATCTGAGTCATCTCAATAGAATTTGAAATTTTAGATTTATGTCGAATATTTGTCTTATTATTACATTGATTAAAAATTTGAATGCAACATCCTGACTCATTCATAGAATTTTTATTTTTAAAACATCTGAAAATCTTGTAGACAACATACAAAAATAGACACACAATTAAAATATAAGTAAATGTAGAATAATAATGGCCATATTTAATAAAATGAGATTCTTTCTCTAAATTGTTAATTTCATTTTCTAAATTATCCATTTGATGAGAAGCATATTTTAAAGAATCTAAATTTATTTTACTTAAGGAAATAGGAGATAAATGTGGTAAACTTTTATTAAATATGTCCTTTTTACAACAATCGTCTTCGGTAATATCAAAACTTATATCTAAAGGAGATTTAATCATAAAAGAATAAGAATTAGTAGGTAACAATTGTACAGTTTTAGAATAGCCGACACAATCAGCTGTTAGTTTAACAAGACCAGTACCCTGGATAGAAAAATCATTAATTTCATCATCACAACGAATAGTTAATTTATTTGGCTTTGACTGTACAAAAATCCATTTATTATTTTGCAACTTTTGCCATATATCGATATTACCGTATAGAATTTTAGAATTACATTCGGAGGGCAACGAAAGTGTGACCTCGGTTAAGATTTTTGATTCACAATTTGGATTACTTATACAAGAGTAAATATTGAACAATTCACAAATAGAATAATTACTAGTTATTAATTTACAATCATTTAAAGAGCTCAGCATAGCATAATGCAGTCTGTCGTCGCTCAAGGCGATATATGAGTCAGAGGGTTGAATTAACGCGAAAGTATTATGAGCATCATCATGAGGCGTTGGCAAAGGAATATTTTTATACACCATAAATTTTTCAGGTGTGACTAAAGGAATTTGCAAAATAAAAATAATTTTATTATTTAAGAAGTAGGAACTAAGTTTAGAAATATCGATTAAAGTATGTATATTTTCTATACTAAGAGAAATTGGAAACTCCAATTTTTTACTTATTTGATTGCTATGCTTAATTAACTCATTATAGAGACTTATAGGACTAATTACACTAGGATGTAAAACATTCACTTTAGAAAATAAGATAGAATTTAAGGTAGTATCTAGTAAATTAGAAATAGTAAGCAAAGAACCTTCGATAATATTAAGTAAATTATTTAATTTAGAATTGTATAATAATAGATTATCTGTATCCGTAATATTAGAAAGAATATTATTCATATTATTAATTTGCGTATTTAATTTCATTTCATTTTGATTGAGCTTGTAAATAGTAGTATTAAAATTATTAATTGTAGACTTTATAACGTGTATATTATCACGCATTAAATGAAACATTTCGGATTCGCTTTTCTTGCAAGACTCAATTGCAGCATCATATTTTCTAGCATCGTCAGCATCTAACGTGCCGAAGAAAAACTTTAAAATTTCGCCACCAAACTCTAGTGACCGTTTGACTTTACTAGTCTTATGATCGGAAATAATATGAGACAAAGATTGTAATTTAATACTGTTACTATGAACTAAGACCTCGATAGGGTTAGATATGTCTTTACAAAAATTTAAATCTTGCGATTGAATCTTGTTACAAATATCAATTATATTAGATAAAAGATTTTGTATTTTGTTTAAATAAGGTTCAATAGAAAATAAAAACAACTTTCCAGTAATCATTATAAAAATTAACATAAGTAATAGGTTCAAAGTAAATTCCTGGACTATGCGATATAGGAATGATATTTGACTCCGCGTCGCTGCGGCAAAAGCCATGACAGCATAATATTCTGAAAAGAAAGAGACGAAATATGTTTTTATAACATAGAGATAGAAATTTAAGAAGTGGCAGGCTTAATTTCATTAGTATGATGTTTGACATTTTTGCGACCTATTTGTAGAGTCACATTATGTTTGTTATGAACCTTCAGAATTTTATATGGGCCTTTCCATATAGGTGATAAGGCTTTTCTTAATCTATGATGGTGTTTTAAGTACACCATATCACCTGACTTATAAGAAATTTCGCGAGAATTAGAATCATAATATTGTTTTGACCTTTCTTTACTACTAATAAGGTTCTGAATTGCTTTTTCGCGACTAAAGCGCATTCTATATTGTAAAGCACGAATATATTCATTATAAGTAGTATTATTATTACTCTCGTATAAAGAACTAGGAATAGAAGGTTTATAGCCGAACAATAGTTCATGTGGCGTAAAATTAGTAGAAGAATGCGGTGTCGTATTATAAGCTAAGATTGCAGTAAATAAATAGCAATGCCAATCGTTTTGGTTTTCATTGACAAAAGATTTTAAATATTCTTTTAAAGTTGCATGAGAGCGTTCTAGTGCGCCATTTGTTTGAGGATGATAAGGAGTAGTAAATAATGCTTTTACTTTCAAAATTTCAGTTAATTGTTTAAATAAATCAGACGTAAAGGGCGTACCTAAGTCTGTTAAAATAGTTTTAGGAAATCCGAAAAGAGACATAAAATGAACAAGATTTCGAGCTATTTCGTCACTTGTCGACGAAACCAAAGGATAAGCGCTAGTGAATTTAGTAAGATCATCTTGTAACGTTAAGATGAATTTAAAATTTTGGAAACCCGCGTCGGGCAGGGGGCCCACAATATCCAGAGCTAATCTCTCAAATGGCCTTGTAGAAGTAGAAGTTATCTCCATTGGAGCTTTATTAGATTTACGTAAAGGCTTGTTGATTTGGCAAAGTTTGCATTTTTTAACATAATGCTCAATATCAGAGCGCATTCCTTTCCAGTAATAACTGGCTTTAATTCTTTTATACATCCTTTGAGAACCTGGATGACCTGCAATAGGCGAATCATGATTTTCTTTTAAAATTTTAGGAACTTCTACCGGAGTAGGATAAATTAATTGATTTTTGTAAATATAAATTTTAATATTAGTATTATGAAAAATATAGGAAATCATATTGTAAATTTTAGTATACGATAACTTAGAAAATGGATCTGAAAAATCTGAAATAGCAAGATCCGTAATATTTTGGCAATCGACTAAAATATTTCTTAATTTAATTAATAGATTAAAAACATCTTTATAATGAGTTTCATCAAAATGATGAACTTTAGTAAAAAGGAAATAGTAATTTTTATCTTTTAAATTATAATGTTTAATTGTGAACGGCTCACGTTCAGAATTTAGTAATTCGTCAGCATTTTCTAGCTGCGATAAAATTTCTTCGCAATGCGGAATAGAATTGTCGAAATCTAGAGAAACTGGACACGCAATATTATTTAATTTAGATAAATGTAAACCTTGTGTACATTCTTCAATAATAGTATTAGAAATAGGAAGTTGATTAGTAAATTGACTTTTAAAGTATTTTTCATAGGTTAAATTATTTAAGTTGTTTATATTAAGTGCATTGACCGGACACCTAGACAGAGCGTCGGCATTAGAATTGAGACGACCTTGTTTATAAACAATCTCGTAATCATACTCCTCGAGTTTCAAGCGCCAGCGAATGAGTCTGCTACCTGGATCTTTTACATTAAATAACCATACAAGTGGTCTATGATCCGTGACGATTTTGAATTTATTGCCATATAAATATGGTCTAAAAGTTTTGACGGCAAATAAAATTGCTAAGAGTTCCTTTTCTGTCGTGGAATAATTGCCTTCAGGCTTATTTAAAGTTCGCGAGGCGTATGCTATAGGTTTGTCCTTGCCTATAGGACCTTGAGAAAGAATTGCGCCTACAGCATAATTACTAGCATCTGTAGTAACATTAAATGGTTGAGAAAAATCGGGATACTGGAGAAGAGGAGCAGAGATTAATTTTTCTTTTAAAAATTCGAATGTTTGTTGCTGTTCCGCATTCCAGTGGAATACGGCATCTTTTCTTAAGAGACACGTAAGAGGCTTAGTAAGCTTTGCAAAATTATCAATGAAACGGCGATAATAGCCTATTAGACCTAAGAAGGATTTGATGTCTTTAGGATTTTTGGGAACTGGAAAATAGAAAACGGCCTTGACCTTATCAGGATTCGGAGTGACACCTTTATCGGTGATGACATGACCAAGATAAGCGACTTCATGTCGAAGAAATTCGCATTTATCTGGTTGAAGCTTTAAATTACTTTGACGAAGTTTGTCGAAAACGCGCTTTAATTTTTCAATGTGATCTTGTAAATTTTGGCTAAAAATAACGATATCATCAAGATATATAAAGCAATCTAGACCTTGTAGGCCTGACAATACGGTATTCATTAACCGCTGGAACGTGGCTGGGGCATTTTTCAACCCAAAAGGCATTCTGGTGAACTCATAATGTCCAGACATGCTTGAATTAGTGCTAATTGTAAAACCCGTTTTTGGGGCGTCCTTGGGACTCATTTTTAATTGATGGAACCCACTTGCTAAGTCTAAGGTACTGAAATATTTTGAATGACCTAGTTGATCTAGGATGTCTGTAATAAGAGGCAGTGGATAAGACTCTGAAACAGTGGCGTCGTTAAGGCGACGATAGTCTATGACGATTCTCCACTTTTGTTTGCCAGAAGCGTCTATCTTTTTCGGGACTACCCAAACTGGGGCGCTCCAAGGCGAAGAAGAAGGCCGGATTATTTTCTGATCTAGCATTTTACGGATTTGGGAATCGACCTCTTCTTTGTGACACTCAGGAAAACGATAGGATTTAACATGGATAGGAGGAGTGTCACCCGTATTAATACTGTGTTCAAGGACACTAGTACAAGTTAAAGGCTCGCCATCTAAATGGAAAATATCAGTGTAAGACGAGACGCAGTTTAAGAGAGCTTTTCTTTCTTCATTATTTAAATGAGAACATCGAATTGAATTTAGTACTTGACTTGCGCGATTAGATTTGGAACTAGAAATAGAATTTATACTAATACAATTTTTTGAATTATTAAGACATTCATTTTCGAATGGTGTTAATTTTACGTGATAATCTTTGACCTCAATATCGGACTCATTGGTATTTAAAATAGTAAGGTTCACTTTTCCATTAGGTTTGACCTTTACTATGCAATTAGCGACATAAACGCCTTGACTTAAGGTATGATCTAGAACTAGAGCTTCATTGTTATGATAAAGCTCGGGCGAGAAATTTGATACAGTACACTCAATACAGGCTTCCGCACGAGCCGGAATGATATACGTTGGCTGAGTGTAAACAATAGGAACAGAATGATTATTTATAGTCATAGATTTAGAAGAATAATCAATGTTAGACTTAAAGAAATTGCAAAAATCACTACCGATAATACCATCGTAATTAGTTAAATTTATGTCATCGTTTGTCACATGAAACTTGTAATTAAATTTTTCGAAAGATATAGAAAATTCTAGTTGAAAAGTCCCTAATGTCTCGACAGGATTTTCGGAACTGTTAATGCCTTTTAGCTTAACGATTTCATGTGAAAGATCTGGAATTTGTGTTAGACAGGATCCCTTGATAATACTGATGGCTGATCCCGTATCAACTAGAAAACATAGCATACCCGATCCCGGTGCATGCTTACAATGCAAATAAGTATGAGGCAATGACACCTTCTTAGTATAATTATTAATTTCGTATATAAATTTAGAACTAGAACTAGGATTTATGTTAGATTTTAGTGACTTATTTTTAATATTAGAATTAGTATTTTGGACAATTTCGTCCTTAAAATTAATTTGACTCGGTTCATCTGTCCGAGATGTAGATTTAGGATTATTTAAGTTAGAATTAGTAGAAATTAATTTATTAGATTGAGACGATTTAGGCGATTGAGACGATTGAGACAAATTAGTATTAATTGAGTTAGAAAATGAGACATGTTTTGATTTAGAAATATTTTTACATTTTTGGCAATTATTTTGGCCATTAAAATTTAAATGACTCTGCTCTTTTGACAGAGATGTATTATTTGTTTGACTCGACTCTTTTGATCGAGATGAAGATTTAGTAGGACCCAAATTTTGGGATGAATGATGACTCAACATTTTATTTTGTTGAGATGGACTCAGCATCATGGGCTGAGATGTAAATTTAGAATTTGATTGACTCAACATGTTTTGTTGAGATGGACTCAGCATCCTTGGCTGAGATGTAAATTTAGAATTTGATTGACTCAACATGTTTTGTTGAGATGGACTCAGCATCTTTGGCTGAGATGTAATTTTAGAAAAATTTGTTTGACTCGGCGTTTTTCGTCGAGATGGACTCAGCATCTGTGGCTGAGATGGACTCAGTGACTGGGATTGAGATGTAGATTTAGAAAAATTAGAAAAGTTAGTTTGACTCAACGTTTTTCGTTGAGGTGGACTCAGCATCTTTGGCTGAGATGGACTCAGCATCTGTGGCTGAGATGTAGATTTAGAAAAATTAGAAGATTTAGAATGACTCAACATTTTTTGTTGAGACGGACTCAGTAACTTTGACTGAGATGGACCCAGCATCTGTGGCTGAGATGTAGAATTAGGAAAATTAGAATAAGATTTAGAATATATCGTGTCCTTATGATTTACGTTGGATTTTGGCAGACACGGAACCAAAATCCTTTTTAATTTAAATCATCGTGCTTGGATTGAGTCTGATGATCATTATTAGCATTATATTCAAAGTCACATGTATGTGAAGGAATATGACCGTCGTCACGTTGTGCGTTGCCAGCGTTTATGCGGCGTTTCATATTAAATTGACGCTTACGACATTCCATGATCGTGTGACCGACGTTTTTACAATAATTACACGATTTAGCATAAAAATTAGAGTTATTATTTGACATAGAAATAGAATTATTTTTAGGATAAGAGTTAGAATTAAAATTAGAATTTGAGTTAGAATTAAAATTATGTTGAGGATTTACGTGATAAGATTTCTGAAAATTAGGCTTTTTATTTTGAAAACATTCAGAAGAGCCATGTCCGAATTTATGACAGATAGAGCACTGTTTTTGAGCCCTAGTGCTATTTTTAGATAAATTGAATAATTTCTCCTCATCAGTGGCATATTGAATTGCATCACTGAGGTTTTTAGGATTTTTACACCTAACAATAGTAGAAATAGAAGAATTTAAGCCCAATAAAAATGTATTTAAAGCGAGTTCTTCCATAGCCGCAATACGGCCGGGAAGTTCTTTCTCGTCTACGCAACTATAATGGATATCAGATTGAATTCGAGTTAAAATTTGTTCAATTCTTAGTGAATATTTTACAACATCCTCAGTATACATTTGTTTGCAATTTTGAAGATCGGAAAGCAAATGAGTTGCGTGTTTCTTTTCGCCGAAAGTTGAGCGCAAAAATGTTTTTAATTCCGCCCAATTTGAAAATGTTTTTAAACTACAGGCAACTTGTGCCTTGCCTTCTAATTGAGAAATAATAAATTTGCATAAAATTAATTGTTGTTCTGGGCTGGCTAATAACATGGCATTTTCACAGTTTGTGAGAAATGCGGGAAGTGACTCTCTGTCACCAGAATAAGGTTTAATAAATTTAGTTAAAAATGAAAGCGTTAATTTTTCGGACATTTTGTCTTTAGATGACTCTCCTTTGACTGACATTATGAATTATGTTATGCTGAACTTGTATAAAAATTTGAAATAATACAGCAAAAATTTAGAAATTAAAAATAGAATAAACTAGGATTTAGAATTATTTTAGATTTAAGAGTTTGTAAATTTTAGATTTAGAATTCACTTCACGATTTAGAACACTTTAGATTTAGCACTTTTGATTTAGCACGATTTCTTGGATTTAGTAGAAACAGAGGATTTAGAAAAATTAGAAAACACTCACAGGAACACGACGATAACCTGCATGCCGTTGTCGTGGAGACTGGAGTGGAGCCGGAGTCGCGTGCAGAGGCTACGCTTTACCCGGAGCTGGGGGCCGATGATGTAGCCCTGGCGAGTTAGACTGGAGCGGCTCAGACAGCACAGCACCGCTGTTGAAACTGCTGGGGCAGACCGAAGTCCTCGTGGGGTTGTAGTTGGAGCGGGCTCAGGCTAGGGCCTGAGGCTGACCGTCGTCCGAGTGTGTGAACCGGTTGGAGCAGGCTCGCGCAGAGGTGCGGAGGCTTACTGTCGTCCAAAAACGTGGTGCGGGCTCGCGCCTTCGGTGGCGGAGTCTTACCGTCGACCAAAAACTTTAAACACGGCGTACGGGTGCCACGGGTTCGTGATCCCTAGGTCTAAAACGTTAGACTTTTTTTTCGGGATCAAATTACTACACACTTCTGACACCAATTTGTTTTGCAGCACCCTCTGTGTAAGTTTTTAAAAAAAACCAAAAGTTCACCCTAAACTAATTTATTTTCCCAAAATTAAAATTAGTTACACTTTGCTACAAGTTACGACTTCCCACACCTTACTAGCCCGGCTTCCAGATTCTAACTGTTCGATAAATTGAATTAAAATGAATGCTAAACGAAAACTGCAACGCAACGGAAAAATATGGTAGAATGTAGAAATGCTTACTAAACGTAATGTACTAAGTAGCTAGGGATGTAACAGCACATACGATCGCTACCCATCGGAAGACTGGAGGAGGGCCCTCCGTCACTACGAGAGGGAAGTTAAATATAAAATCAAACAACACAAAGCCGAGAGGTGGGATCGACTTCTTAGCGAACTCGAACCGTCTCACACGGCCTACTGGCCGCTCGCGAAGTCCCTCAAAAAAGATACGGAGAGCGACATGCCTCCACTAAACAGACCAAACCGTCCTCCTGCACTGGAGGATATCGACAAAGCCGAATGCTTGGCCGACACCATAGAAAATCAGTGCCGACCTAGTACTCTCCCGACCGACCCTGATCATGATAATCTAGTCAATACCGAGGTAGAAAGCCGACTCATGGCCCCACCATCAGAGCCCCTCAGGCCGGTGGACATGGAGGAAATCAAAGATATTATTAAAGATTTGAATTCCAGAAAGGCCCCAGGCCTGGACGGTATCTCAAATAAAACCCTTAAATTACTACCTGCCACTATAATTGAATTGCTCGTGAACATCTTTAACGCCCTTTTACTAGGATGTTCATTCCCAGATATATGGAAAGTAGCTATAATAATAGGTATCCACAAACCGGGTAAACTCCGGACGGAACCAAGTAGTTACAGACCAATTAGCTTAATTAGTTGCCTCGGTAAAATTTACGAAAGAGTTATACTAAGACGCCTAAAAGACGTCATAGTTGATAAAAAACTCTTACCTGACGAACAATTCGCATTCCGCGAATTCCACAGCTGTCCCGCTCAGGTACACCGCCTAACGGAGTACATATTAGAACAAAAGAACAATAGGAGACCGACTTGCGCTGTTTTCTTTGATGTCGCAAAAGCATTCGACAAAATTTGGCACAATGGGCTAATTTATAAACTTTTTAAACTCGGCATTCCCGATAGTCTTGTTATAATAATAAGTAACTACCTCAAAAACCGTAAATTTCGTTTTAGAGTCGAAGGCATTCTGTCTTCACTTAGAGATCTAGAGGCTGGAGTACCGCAGGGCTCGGTTCTCTCCCCGACCCTCTACAATCTCTACACGTCCGATTTGCCCACCCACCCTCGAGTACAAAAAGCGCTATTCGCAGACGACACGGCCCTGTTCTTTGCTCATCGCCAAATAGCTTTCGCGTCCAAAAAACTCCAAGAAGCAGTTACCGAACTCGGTAAATGGTTCGCAAAATGGAGAATCGAACTAAACCCCGACAAAAGTCACGCTATATTATTTAACGGACTAAAACGTAAGAAAATGCAACCTATTAGTCTGCACGGAAAATTAATTCCCGAAGTCACGGCTGTCAAATACTTAGGAGTAGTACTAAACAAGTCGATGTCATTCACGAACCATATATCGAATACCGTACGTAAAGCGAAATTTGTATTATACAAATTATATCCTTTACTCAACGCGAGTAGCAAAATGTCCTTAAGACATAAGCTCACCTTATACAAAACATGTATAAGAACGATACTCACTTATGCGTGCGTCTCTTTCGCACACATAAGTGACAATCAGATGAACCAATTGCAACGAGTTCAAAACCGTTTTTTGCGCATGGCAACAGGTGCCCCCCGTTACATGCGAAACATCGACTTGCATAGAGACTGCGAGCTTATCACTATCAAAGCCTATATCAAAGAACTCTCGGAGAGATACTTTGAGAAAGGAAAAGTACATCCCAATCCGCTCATTCGTAAGGCTGTGGACTACGAACATGACGCACGGACATTCCGATACCCCTTCAGGCGGCCGAAGCATATCTTAGCCGACCCTGTAGATCCCATCACAGAATACGTAACGTACTGTGTACAGTTACGCAAACACAAATCACACTCACCCGCGTGGTTAGTACTGCACCGGGGACGACGCCGGCGCCTTCCCCGAGGACTTAACACGACCCGAACGACAAACAGACAGACCGACCGAAATCCGGTGCCGAGCTCGATCCCGGGTTCGAGTTCGCATGCGGATAGCATAGGAACACACCTAAATCATGACCGCGACCGCGACATTGTCGTAGAGAGCTCTACCAATTACTTTGACATTAGAACATACACGCGTATGTCACCCCAACCGGACTCGGAAGGGGAGAGGGACGGCCCTCTTTTATGCAATAACATTAATAACTTGAGCTCATCTACCGCGATAACTCGTACGCAGCTAGTTTGTGCTACCGCGCGCGAGCAGCCTCACTCGTCAGAGAGTGAGTAAGGGGTCGGACCCCTTAAGAACAGGGGGGATCCGTGTCCCCACGTCAGATGAAAATAGCTTATTTTCGTAGCTCTCCCCAATATTGCCCGATTAGAATGTCACACGTGTGACTTTAGGGGAGGGGGCCAGGCCCCCTCATTGTTTATCTCCAAACCAACTAGCAACAGACTAGTTATAGCCACGATTAAACTACCATGGTCTTAACCAGACCAGTAGCTTAGACCCTTTCGAAAAAAAAAAAAAAAAAAAAAAAATCGCTGCAAACAGAATTAGAAAGGAATACCTACATATTTAAAATAAAGCTTTTTTTCATTTTTACTTTTCCTGAGCGTGTAGTTCGAAAACGGATGAGAATTTGGAAAAACTGTATAGGATCTAATTTATAGATAATTTAATAAGCTTTAATGTCATCATAGAATATTTTTTGCTACAACGCATAGTTTTTTTATTTATTGACGAAAAACCAAAAATTTAGACCTTTGTCGCCCCTCCCTCCCGCCGGCTCACCTCCTAGACGTCAGGACTTTTAGTATGTTTTGTCCTTAACTACCCTGAATAAGTTCCAGCAGAAATCGCTTAGGTTCCCGCTCACGCATTCTACAAATACTTTGTTGACCGAGCTATATACTTTAAAATCGCTCGCTTAAGCAGAGATCCACTTGTGTACTAATGTGGCTTCTCGTCCATTTTTCCGAGCCGAGCGATCTTAAATTATGTGCGACCTATATTCAATGTGGGTTTTCAATATTTCATTTACCACCAGATGGAACCTATATCGTGACACATGACATGACAGCGGGTTCACACGTAAGAGTCTACATAGCTTCACCAGGTGTCAAACGCAATATCAAAAACCCTTTGATGTTATAGCCCGGCCTTCAAACCCAGAAATCCATCTGTCTAGCCTTTTAATTTCCAGGGCCTGCTACGACAACTACTGCGACTACTACCGCTGCACCAGACTGTTGGGCGAAGTCGATGACTGCCAGATCTTCAGGAAATACTTCGAAACTCTCTGCCCCAAGTTCTGGGTTGAACACTGGGATGAGCTGCGAGAGAAACGCGCCTTCCCTGGACGTACGTAATAAAGTGTATTAGGGGTGATAAAATACAAATAAATGGTTAAAAAGAAACTTGTATTTTTGTGTAAGCTTGGGGTTCATTCAGTGCATCTATAGCAGGCGTCCTCTCCGGTTGGATTCAGGAGATATAAGGGGATATTTTGGTTTTGGTCACGGAATGAATTACTAAACACTCATACAGAAGTTAATTACTAGTTACCTAGTATCTAATCTAAAATTTTCTTCATGTCTCCTCACTCCCGTGAGTCCTTTTCTACCCTATAACAGTAGTTTACAGTTTAAAACAAATTGCTGTGATGAAAAAACTGGCGACAAATTGACGTCAGAATAAGATTGTTTTACATAAACTTTCAATTTCTACGGAAAATGATAATTAGCCGTGCAATTTATTAATTTACTTACCATACGCATAAAATTATAATGCAGGACTCATAATAGCGTCATAATAATAAAAAATAGCTCATACATCATTAGATAATATTTAATATATTTACCGTCAATTCTATTATTTAAATTAAGTACTTTTATTGTGTATTGATGCTAATTTGATGATCAGGACGATTCTTAATTGTGTTTTACTATTACTTTGTATCATAGAAATTTGAACGTATAATATAAATATGCCTTGTATTTTTTTATATTATTATTATGATCTATCGTTATTGGTCATTAAAGTTATTTTTATTATCTCAATCATATATTTTATGTGCACAAGAGACATCAGACAGCATTAATCCTTCGATCGCGGATTCTTGGAAATCTTTTGTTCTCGCGGCCACTTGGGCCTTACGGGAGTTGTTTCAAAGCGTGTTAGTAGGTATTGTATTAGGCAAAAATGACGAAATGTGGCCTATACTATTATTTTCGTAGAAATTTTGACCTCTACCATGAATACATTGAACCATGATTATAATTGCACAATAATATAATCGAGATTGAATAACGAAAAGCTGTATTTTTGTGTTCATGCTAAGAATTTGTAATTTATTATTTAAATCATTATTTAAATGTAGAGGACCAAAAAAGAGTTGGTGTACTACAAGGATCCATTTTAGGTTTGTTTGTCATTAAATTCCCCTACAGCAACCTACGCTCGTCTATAAAGTTTTTATGTTTAACATAAATTAAATGTCATTTTTACGAGATTATTCATTATAATGTTTAATGTGTGTTTTTTAAACTTAACTTTTTTAATTAATGTTTTTAAAATTAAAAAAGACAAAACATGTACTTCTTTATCTTATGTAACTGATTAGTGATTAGCAGGGACCTATTAATCCGCTATACGGCTGTAGCGGTATCGATACAAACCGTTTTATTTTAAATATCCATATGCAGGAGCCCGGGTAACCCTCGAAATTCTCATACATACGTAATACCAAAATCATTTTGTCATACGAAAATATTTAACATGTTTGAGTTATTTTTCAGCATAAAATAGTAATTAACTTTTGAATTGAACCTAGGTTCCTGAACAAAAATTAACTTCAAAATATTTAAACACTAAAAAAAATTTTTTTGTGAAATATTTTTTTTTACTAAATTCACTACTAAATATTTAAACACTAAAAAATAGAGTAAAACACTCAAAAATTTATAAATAATCAGTAAATTTACTACAAAATATTTTAATACTAAAAAATATTTTTTAGAGTTGAAATATTTTGTAGTAAATTTACTATTTATTTATATATTTTTTAGTGTTTTACTCTAATTTTTAGTGTTTAAATATTTAGTACTAAATTTAGTAAAAAAAAATTTTACACAAAAAAAAATTTTTTAGTGTTTAAATATTTTGAAGTTAATTTTTGTTCAGGAACCTAGGTAATTACTATTTTAAGGTGAAAAATAACTCAAACGTGTTAAATATTTTCGTATGACAAAATGATTTTGGTATTACGTATGTATGAGAATTTCGAGGGTAACCCGGGCTTTTAAGATCATTTTTGCGCAAAATGTCGCGTAATTCTCGTTGTGACATGATTAAACACATTTAACCAATAGCGTTCCGCGGTACTTACAATATCACCTATCCTTTTTTAACACAGAAAAACGAATGAAAATGAACCTTATTCATAAACGGTTTATTTATACCGTTAATTCAGCTGTATATACTGCTGATGCGCATGTTAGGGTTTTTCAGAGAATCGTATAAATTAAACAGTTTAAAACACCAAAATGGGTAACCTTTTCGGTCCCTGGTGATTAGTGATTACTAATGTGTGTTCGTTCATAGAACTTACCATAATACTAACGGTTAATTTTTAAAGCTTTATATTGTTTTATTTAATTGTAATAAACATATTTAGGTACCTAATTGTTTGTAGATATCTCACATTATAGCTGATTATTATTAGTCGCAATGGTAAGTTTAAAAAATGATTTATACACATTTTTATTTATTTATAATTTAAATGTATTCAAATTACTTATTAATTGAGAAATACATATTATGTAATGAATTATGAATAAGTATAGTATATAATATTATTATAGTTATTTTTATGCAGCATCTGCGTTGAGTTGAGTCTTGACCGTCTAAGAAGCAGCACAGATCCCGTCAACCTTAGGTAATTGTTTAAAATATAATTAGAATAAACTGTAATGTCTATTGTATAAATAGTTTATGTTGCTTATGTCTTTCGGCAAACACGACGCGACAACACCCGCAAGGCGTAACAAACGTTAATATTGAGTTAATGTTCTAGGTGCACCTATGGGGCTCAAATAAGATTGACACTGTGACCTAGATGGTAGACCTTAAGTCCCTTGGGGAAGCCTGAGGGACTCGGAGGTGCGGTGCTATCAGTAGTTAATCAAGAGTCAGCTCATGACCTCAAATAAAATAGATTCTTTAAACATGAGAATAGACCCATACAGTTGCTAGCGTTCCGTACCCAAAGGGTAAAACCAGCCAAGTGCGTGTCGGGCCACGCGCAATATACGCGGTTCCGTAGTACCGCTAGTTTTTTAAATTTTTTGTATGGTCAATGAAGGTCAATGAAATTTATAACGTGTTTTATACTACTACTAACAATATCATCTCAGCTCATCTTTTTTTATTGGTCTGAGCATCTCAGTTACTTTCAAAGGAATTTGAACGAAATGTTCCTTTATACTTCGCCGAATACATTTTTTTAGTTGATCGACTATTACCCAACAACTTATGAAGTCTTCTTAGCCGTGATAGTTTTCCTTTTAAATTCAGCATATTTCCTACTCCCGTGAATTTTTTCACATTTCCAGAAGCAACCGTTTAGCTGGTAGAAGGGGGGGACACTGGACTCTAACGATTTTTTCCACTTTAAAACTTAATACATATTTCACAAACGGATCCCTAAATCGTAAAATGATCTATATATACTCATCATATTTTTAAAAAACCTATCCAACGACATCCCACACGATGGGGTGAACGCGAAAAAAATAATTCATCCCCGCTTGATGTGTAGGGTAGGTACCATAAAAAAAATATTTTTTAAGATTTCATGTACCATTTTGTCGTCATAATTAATATGCATATTCATGCCAAATTACAGCTTTGCAGGTCCTATAGTCTCTGAGCAAAAACGCGGACAGACAGACAAACGGACAGACAGACGGACAGACAGACAGACAGACAGACGGACGGACAGACCGAAACTATAAGGGTTCCTTGTTGACTACGGAACCCTAAAAACGGGACCGTATTACTGAGGCTTCGATGTCTGTCCGTCTGCCCGTCTGTTCGTCTGCTCGTCTGTTCGTCTGCCCGTCTGTTCGTCTGTTTGTCTGTCTCCAGGCTGTAACTCAAGAATGGTAATAGGTAGAGAGTTGCAATTTTCACAGATTATGTATATCTGTTGCCGCTATAATAACAAATACTAAAAACAAAATAAACATTTAATAATCCCATACAAAAACGTAATTTTTAAAACATTTTTTTCTCGGTATTAATGATGACAACATGTAGGCACCTGATATTATATTCACAAAATACTCAGCTGTATTTATACTTTAATAATTAATAATAACATTTAAACAAAATAAATAATTAAAAGGGTTCCCATACAAAAAACGCAATTTTTTACTATTTTTTTTTATTTTTTCTATTAAACATACATACTTAAATTATGAAATTAAAATAATATTCTATTGTTAAATGTTTTATATCGCGCATGAGTGTTTTTTTATGTTTACCACAGTATTATTAATACACAGTAGACCATTTTCATAGCGGACGACCCGGGTCGCACGTCGGTGCTAATAATGTGACTGAAATGCTCAAAACAATGGATCATAGTTCAGAATATCGCGCATAAAAATTATTATTTGTGTTACACGAGTTTGATTTCAAGAGCACGGCCGATTTACTGTACTGTATATATGTTTGTATTGTGTATTCACTGAGAAACTCGCAGATAAAACAATAGGCTTTTAATCCAAGATTAGCTTAATTATTATTATCTAGTGATATGAGACTAAACTTTTTGGTTTTGAATTTCCATGTATCCAATATGAACAAATGTTGTTTAATAATAATATCTATGGACGCTTCACACCACGTCAGTCTGGCCCCGTGGTAAGTACCTGAAGGACTTGTGTTACAGGTACCAGACAACGGAAATATATTTAATACTTTTATACTATACATATATTTAAGAATTTTTATTATATGATACACACCATATTTAATACACATCCATGACCCAGGAACTTTTGAAACTTTTTGTTCCGTCGTCAGGATTCGAACCCCCGGCTTGAGCTACCGACGGGCTCACCACTGAGCCACAGAGGTCGTCAATGTTTAAAATGCAGGAACATATTTCGACCACCTTGAAGTATTAATTATTAAAAGGATGTCTTTTAATAAAAAAAGCTGGCTGCAAAAGGACTTCTTTGATTTGTTTTCAGTACATACTGATATTATAAATATGAAAGGGCGTCTGTCTGTCTGTTACCTCTTTACATTTAAACCGCCGAACGTATTTACTTACTTAGATGAAATTTGATATGGGGATATTTTAACACTCGGGAAAGGCAGGCAGTTTTGTCACGGCAAAACAATAAAAAAAATGTTTTATTTCTGTGTAAGTTTGAATCAGATCTTTACAGAATGTCTACGTGAGTACCAACGGTTCGGGAACTAACCCGGCGAGAAGGACCGACGTAAGAAACTGTCGTTAATAATAATAATTACTGCTGCTTAAATATTTAACTGCGCAACAAAGTTGGCATCTAGTAATTTAATACTTCAGTCGGAATTTCCAGGAATTGCTATTGTATTCTATTGTTGTCGCGATCACCGGTGCTCGCGCGGGGCCTGAAGGATTAATACTATTAAAGTGTGTTTTCAGCGTTCACCCTTCAGTAAACTATGATGGAGGACTTGGTGATATCCGGTATGTCGGGCCGCCTGCCGCAGTCGGACAGTGTGGAGGAGTTCGCCCGGAAACTGTACGATGGTGTCGACTTGGTCACAGAAGGTGATGAGCGGTGGCCACGCGGTAAGTGACAACTGACAGCCATGGCCGTACCCAGGGTTTTTACCCCTACCTGGGTACGGCCATGGTGACAGCAATCGTTGATCATGATCGATTATTAGTTTATTCAGGGTTTAGCAAAACTAAGTGATAAAACTTTAGCGTTTATGTGTTCCTGATATCTAAGAGTTTACTGTAAAAGTAGCAGCGCTGTAAGAGCATTTTTTTGTGATTTGTATGAGCGCCCCAGCGTCATGCATTTTCCTATACAAAGGTGACAAAAATAGTTACTCTTTCAGCATTGCTACTTTGACAGTGAATTATTTATAGGGAACTAGACACACACTAAAGTTGATTTAGTTTTTGTTACACCCTGTATACAGGATGTAACACACTGTAGCGACAAATCGACACAAGATGCTATTTGATAAATATGATAATTGATAACATTGATAACACATATTCACCCCCTTACTTCATCGTCTCTCCGTTATTCCGATCGACAAAACAATATGGCGATACACCGCACCGTGAAATATGTATGTAATCTGTCGAAGCTGTGGGTAATGCTGGCGGAGATCTAACACATAAATCTACATCCTATCTTCTTTTTCAGGTTTCCAAGGGCTGCCGCGGAGATTGGGAAAACTGAAGAACCTATCAAATTTTGATGCCGCTTTTTTCTCTCTGCCTCCTCAGCAAGCGAATCGAATGGACGTCCAGATGCGGAAATTGCTGGAAGTCACTCACGAAACGCTCGTCGACGCCGGAATAAACCCGGAAGAGTTGAGGGGCTCGAGGACGGGAGTCTTCGTTGGAGCCGGTTTCTCCGATAGCGAGGAACTCTGGAATCAGGATTTGGAGAAGATAGTCGGCTACACCCAAACGGGCTGCTGTCGCGGGATGTTCTCCAACAGAATATCCTACAGTTTCGACTTCAAGGGGCCCTCCATGACCATAAATACTGGCTGCTCGAGTTCTATGGTGGCGTTGGTTCAGGCGGTGCGAGCGATACGCGCTGGAGAATGCGATGCGGCGTTGATCGCGGGGGCAAACGTATACCTCCGACCACACGGCTCAATTTGCTTCGACCGACTAGGTTTACTGTCGGCAAGCGGGAAATGTGCCGCATTCGACGAAAGCGCCTCAGGATACGTGAAAAGCGAAGCCGTCGTCTCCATTTTGATCCAAAAACGAAGCAGCGCCCGCCGGGTCTACGCTACTGTGCGTGGTGTGGGTGTAAACACTGATGGATATAAGACCCAAGGAATCACCTATCCCTCCGGAGAGATGCAGCGACAGCTTATAGAGAGTGCGTATAAGGATGCACAGCTAAAACCCGAGGACGTCGCGTTTGTTGAAGCTCATGGGACAGGAACAAAAGTAAATTAAATGACTGGATATTATTTATTTAAACAAAATGAACTTTTATACGTGAAGGTACTGATTGATTGTAGAACGTGTAGTTTAAGTTGTTGATGTTATGTTTTAGGCAGGAGATTTTGAGGAGGTTACCTCAATAACAGAAGCGATTTGTAAGAAAAGATCGAGCCCGCTACTTATTGGTTCGCTGAAATCCAACATAGGACATACAGAGGTGGCTGCCGGTGTCTGCTCCATTATAAAAGTACTTCTAGCTATGGAGCGTAATGTTATTCCCGCTAATTTACACTACGTGGTGCCAAATCCAGAAATTCCTGCTCTGCATGACGGTCGAATAAAGGTATGTAATCTGATACAAACTTTAAAATACTTGAAAATTATTGTTATATAATTTTATGTTTAACTTTTTCAGGTTGTAGATAAAAATACAGAATGGACAGGTGGACTCGTAAGCGTCAATTCCTTTGGGTATGGTGGAGCTAACGCTCACGTTATATTAGAAGGCGGTGGTGGAAATCGTAGTGTGCCAACAGAGTATGATATACCTCGTTTGATAGTAGCTTCTGGAAGAACAGAGGATGCTGTCAAATCACTCTTGAACCTAGCAGCTGAACATCCAAAGGATGCCGATCTACACGCATTGCTAGATGCCGTACACTCCAAAAATATTCCAAAACACACGCATCGCGGGTATCGACTTCTTACAGACGCAGTGAACGAGGAAATATCGGTAAGAGGCTTTTATTTTCTAAATGGGCAAAGGTTAGGTTACTAGCCGCAAAAGACCGCTCCAACGGGTATATTGTTCAGGGCCCTAATATATTTGCAGTGTCATCACCGTAAAATTCCAATTAACCAATGACAAACCATGTCCAAATGATCGAATTGCCGAAAGCCAGTTTAAAATACACTAATCACTAATGTCTCACAGCTCATTGTAAACTGATGGCAATGATCTACCTGACCTCTATATTATTTTGTTTCTTACAGGAACTAGACAATGAAAGCAGACCGATCTGGTTTGTTTTCTCTGGATTTAGGCGACATTGGTCTGGGTCGTACAGAAAACTATTTCGGGTACCAGTATTTAGCAAAACTCTAGACATTTGCGCAGAAGCACTAAAACCGTACGATGTGGATCTTCATTACTTACTGAGGGAGTCTCCAGAATCAGAAGCCAGTTACTTTACATCGTTTCTGTCTATCACAGCGGTTCAAATTGCGCTTGTTGACTTTCTACGGTTAATCGAAATCAATCCGGATGGTATAATTGGGCACTCCCTTGGAGAAATAGGCAAGTATCTCATGAACATACGTGATTCTACTATTCTTCCTTTTTATAACCGCCTTTCATCGGATTTGTGCCAGTAGTTGCGCAGCCAGTAGTATTTATTAGATTTTGATAAAAATTAAAATAATGCGTTAGCTATACAAAATTTTAGGCTGTGCATATGGTGATGGGGCACTAACCGCAAAACAAGCTATACTGGCCGCATACTGGAGGATAAAAAGTGTTCTGGACTCCAAAATTTCTGGAGGAGCGATGGCAGTCGTTGGCCTAGCATGGGACGATTGCACTAAACGCTGTCCGCCAGATGTCCAAATCGCTTGCCACAACTCCAAAGATAATGTCACTGTAAGTTGCATTTTATTGATGTCAACCTAAAATATATTTCACGAGAACGATACATTTTACTTTACTGGGTAAAGTCTAAACACCACCACAGTCCAATCTTCTCATACTATAGCCTTAAAGAGTAACAAACGTCTCACATCCATCCACACAAACATTCGCATTTATTACTCTTAATTGAATTCACCCAAAAATGTTCTTCACACAGATATCCGGTCCCCAAGCCTCCGTTAGAAAATTTGTGGATGAACTATCATCTGAGAATATTCTAGCGAGGCACTTCGATACCGATGGTGTGGCATACCACAGCAAACACATATCGTCAGCAGCCCCGCTACTGCTGGAACGAATGAAGAATGTCATACCCCAGCCCAACCCGAGGTCTCAGAAGTGGGTGTCAACGTCAACGCAGAAACAGTCGGGAAGTGGTATGTTGATTATTTATTTAATGCACATGAGGCTACAAAGGCTGTCGTGCTTTATTTATGTTTTGCATTGTTCGCATTGTTCGTCTTAACTGATTTTTAAAATCTATGTATTATTTTTTAACCTGACTACGCCAGAAAGTTCAAAGCTGAAGTAATAAATTATTAATGGTCGCTTTATAGGTGTCATTAGATTTGTATTAGGGCTAGCTCTGGATTTATGTATAGGCAGCATAGACCATGGCCTATCAGCGGTATCGTCTTATGGCATCCTAGGGGGGGCGACAGCGCCCTAGAATGGTGGCAGAGTTCGTACATAGGGGCGGCAAAATTAAAGTGGCCTATACTAATAAAACATATAAATCCGGTCCTGATTATAGGACTCAGGAGTAAGAATGATACTGGGTACATTGAAGTGATATTTGTTTTTAGACGTATGTGATGCGGCATACTTCGTGAATAACTTCTTATCGCCAGTGCGGTTCGCGGAGGCGATGCGAGAGGTGCCGGACAACGCTCTCCTCGTCGAGATAGCACCGGACGCCTTACTGCAAAACATAATCAAACGGCAGAAGCCGAATGCACTATATTCACCTCTGCTACGCGCTGATGCATCCGATAGCCTCGGACAGCTACTGGGTGCAGTGGGCCGTCTATATAGAGCGGGGGCGCAGCCGCAACTGACGTCACTATACCCCACTCGCACATGGCCGGTCTCTCGAAGTACACCTGGCCTAGCATCGCGAGTATTTTGGGACCATTCGGTGGAGTGTGATGTCCCCAAGTTTGAGAACTCGCGCCGTAGTGACGACACTATCACATACGATCTTTCCAAACCGGATGATTCGTTTATTGCCGGTCACAATATAGATGGACGCGTGCTGTTTCCTGGTACAGGATACCTAGTAAGTAACCTTATAATAAATTTATGATACACCTTACTAGACTTACTAGTCAATTGAAATTCTTCGCAGTTAGAATCAATAAAGAATTTGTACCATTTTAGGTCCTGGTTTGGAGAACTGTGGCAAAACTGCACAATTCAATCATAGAGGAAACACCCATAATATTTGAAAACGTTCAATTTAAAAGGCCGATTGTGATGCCTACTGGTGGTCCAGTAGAATTCACGGTAACCATACTAAAGAACTCCGGTGATTTCGAAGTATCTGAGGGCGAGGGAGCGATTGTTACCGGACAAGTTCGTTTAGCCAAATCACGTTTAGAGGATAAAGTGTCTTCATATTCGTCGCCAAGTGGAAGCTCGATATCTTTAAATGCAGATGATATTTATAAGGAGTTCCGAGTCCGAGGATTTTATTACTCGGGCATCTTTTGTGGCATTAAATCTTGCGATATAGAAACTTCATCTGGAATACTTGTATGGAACGATAACTGGGTGGCTTTCTTAGATACGATGATTCAATTTAAAATTATTGGCATTGAAACGAAACAGCTGCATGTATTAACGAGCTTGCGTTATGCCTTTATAGATCCCAAAACACATCTGAACTCTTTATCGACTGATAAAACTTTACCTGTTGTTGTTCGTGAAGAAATTGATGCTATATCCTCCCCAGGAGTTGAATTATATGGATTGAAAACTCGAGCTATCCCCCGACTCACAAAACCACAACTTCTGCCTGTTATAGAAAACTATAACTTTTGTCCATATGATAATAATAATTTGGACTCTACACTGAAGATACAAGATGCTTTGAGTATGATGTTGCAAATAATCACAGAGAATTTGGAATATGCAGCAAATGTGAAAATGATAGAATTTGTGTATAGAAGCGATTCTGACTTAATGTTACAAAAATTAAGTTCTATTCTGCCCTATCTAACTCGACACAGATTTGATGTATCTGTAGCTGTAAATAATAAACAAAATCAAGGTGTTAATTCGTTGAAGATTGAAAACTTGAAGGTAAATAAGTTTTCTCAGATAGAATAATATGTAAAACCTGTAATTAGTGCTTGCATTGACGGTTTCAATTTATTTTATTTTTTATGAAATCTACATTTAAATACTTTTCTTGAAACTCTTTGGTGCATGTGTCTGTTTCTATTTATAAACATAACATTATTTTCATAATGTACTTTTTTATGCATTTTAATGTTTCTTATTTCTTTTAGGTACTTTTAACTAAAGATTTACCGTCCACAAATGAATATCAAATTGTAATGTCTAAAAATATACTAACCCAGCCTATGGCTCAAAACTATTTAAAATCGCTAAGTTTTAGTATAATAGACTCTGGAATGATTCTGCTGCAAGAACCAGTTGGAACATATGAAATTGACACAACTCGCAATTTAATTGAAAAATACAAACTGATTTTAATATCGAAACAAAGAACAGTAGACGGTGATCTGTTATTATTGCGTCGCAAACCTACAGTTAATACTGATAGTGTCATAATTGAGATTAAAGATGATAGCTACGATTGGGTGGAACCATTACGTGAAGCATTAAAGAAAGCAAATAACAATAGACGAGTATACGCAATAACGAAATCCTCTAAGAATGGTATTATCGGTTTCGGTAAAGCCTTAAGAACAGAACCAATTGGACGTGCTTTAAGAATTTATTTTCTGCCAAATGCCAAAGAGTCGTTCTCGCTAAAATCCTCATTTTATTTTGATCAGATACAAAAGGATTTGTATACTAATGTTCTGCTAGAGGGGACGTGGGGATCTTATAACCATTTTATTGCTTCTGACTTATCATTGCAGTCGGTGCAGGTAATATTTGAAAATTCTGTAAGGATAATTTTATATTGCGGTATTTTTTGGGTACTTATCTACTAAATATTTTCATTTTACAGACAGACTCTGCTCACGTAAGGATATTGACTACGGGAGATCTTTCTTCATTGACATGGGTGGAAAACAACTTGCAAATACCAAATGATGAAAAATGTTACGTGCATTACGCGTCACTGAATTTCCACGATATAATGCTTGCAACCGGAAAACTTTATGAAGCGTCGGACAGCATGAATCAGGATGATCAGGTAATGTGACAAAAGATGCACAGTTGTTCTATTAATATATAGGACAGTAATATTTATGTATCTATAACGATTTATGGAAAAAGACGCTTCCGACTTGATAACGTCTGTGAGTTGCACTTTACTATCAGGAGTTCCACAAGCACCTCTTCTTGGTTCTTTGTTTTATTTTTATTATAACAGCTATGGATGATAATCAATTATCGTTACTATTTAAGAACAGTTATATTTTGTACTAACAATTAAAATATTTATTTAGGATTGTCAGATAGGACTAGAATACAGCGGAGTAATGTTAGACGGAAAGCGAGTGATGGGAATCATACCCGGCCGTGGACTGGCGACTACCCTGAGAGTCAACACCGATTTCCTTTGGGAAGTTCCGAACAATTGGTAAGTATACACGTCTAAATGACACAATAACGCTCGCGCACGAAGGACGTTCTAAATGTCACTAGACGGATAATAAAAGGGCGCATTCAGACGTGCGCGTGTTCTGCTGCAGTGTTTTGGAAAATGCGCTCAGATTCAGTGCGTTTTCGCAAACGCTACAGTAGAACACGCACACGTTTAAAAGCGCCATAAAATGTGGGTTTACTTATTTCATTAAAGGTTGTAAGCAAATTCTAGCAATTTGATCGACTCAATATTTTGTATTCTGATTCCTGACACCTAGAGTATTAAATCAATGTAAAAAATTGCCGGTTTTTTGCATAAATGGAGGCTATGGGCAGAAAAATAATTTGAAATAAAATAAACTGTGCATTATATTATGTGTAGCCAGATATATTAGCCAGGTGATGAAGTAGATAAGTTACATGGTTTGTTCATATTATAAGGTAAAAAAAAACCGGCCCTTATAACGTGTTTTACTAACAACATCATCTCAGTCACTTTCAAAGGAATTTGAACGAAAGGTTCCATTATACTTCGCCGAATACATTTTTAGTTGATCGACTATTACTCAATAATTGATGAAATCTTCTTAGCCGTGGCCCGTGATAGTTTTACTTTTAAATTCAGCACATTTCCTATTCCCGTGAATTTTTTCATATTTCCGGAAGCAACCGTTTAGCTGGTAGAAGGGGGAAACTCTAACGGACACACTGGACTCGTAACGATTTTTTTCCACTTTAAAACTTAATATTTTACAAACGGATCCCTAAATCGAAAAATGATCTATGAATACTCATAATAGTTTAAAAAACCTATCCAACGACACCCCACACGATGGGGTAAAGGCGAAAAAAAAATTCATCCCCGCTTGATGTGTAGGGAAGGTACCTTAAAAAAAATATTTTTTAAGATTTCATGTATCATTTTGTTGGCATCAATAATATGTACATTCATGCTAAATTACAGCTTTGCAGGTCCTATAGTCTCTGAGCAAAACCGTGGGCAGACAAACAGACGGACAGACAGACGGACAGACAGACGAACGGACAGACCGAAACTATAAGGGTTCCTTGTTGACTACGGAACCCTAAAAATGAGTAAATGTCCTTAAGTTACAAAATGTTACTTATTGTGTTAAATATGAACCGCCCATATTAGGACGCTGGAGGAGGCGGCGACGGTGCCTGTGGCGTACGGCACGGCGTACTACGCGCTGGCGGTGCGCGGGCGCATGCGGCGCGGCGAGTCGGTGCTGGTGCACGCGGGCTCGGGCGGCCTGGGGCAGGCCGCCATCTCCATAGCGCTGCACGCCGGCTGCACGGTGTTCACCACGGTGGGCACGCCCGATAAGCGCGCCTTCCTGCTGGAGCGCTTCCCCGCCCTGTGCCCGGACAACGTCGGTAACTCGCGTGATAGGAGCTTCGAGCAGCTGGTGCGGCGCCGCACGCGCGGCCGCGGCGTCGACCTCGTGCTCAACTCGCTCGCCGGCGACCAGCTGATGGCCTCCGTGCGCTGCCTCGCGCCCGGCGGCAGGTTCCTCGAGATCGGAAGATTTGATATCACTGAGGATACGAATTTGGTAATTTTTATGGCATTTATTACCGTAATCTACCTAAACTACGAGGCGAGTGACAGCTGAGTGAGATGTTTTGAGGTTTAAGGGTGGGTTGCACCAACTTACTTTAACTATAACTACAGTGCAGAATGTCAAATCTTTGGTTAAGGACGCGACGCCATATATTTTAACGATAACCATAACCGCTCATACCTACTTATATCGAAATTTTTTCGTGATTTACTGTGTTGTTATAAGAAATATTTTCCTGTCGATTTTTACGGATAATTCAATTTTTTATACTCTCAATCCCATTACCTGTAGCTTTAATAAAAAAAAAATGAAACAGACATCTGTCAATTTCTGTGGTCAAAGTTAAGGTTAAATCTAAGTTAGCCTTAACTATTGCTTAACTATAATCATAGCTTTAACCATAACTTTAACTTATATCACGCCTCTGGTGCAATCCACCCTAATAAAATATTATAATGTAAATAGCGTCATGGTTGGGGGTGGTGGAGTGGTCGCGAGTCGCGACAGATAGTTCAAGGCCAGATTATGGCATCGGCATAATCATTATGCCCAAACTTCTTTACATGGACATTATTTAAACAACGCACAAAATTTTCAAATCATACATGACAATGATAGACTACTTGTTCAAAATTAACTACACATTTATCGCAGTGATTTTGTTATTACATGAAAGTTGAAACGTAGCTGTATTCACATATTTTATGACACAAATGCGCAACTTCATAATATATTATGTTGTGTGATTGCCTTTAAAACTTTTCCTTTTATTTTCCAGGGCATGTCCATGTTTCTAAATAACACCACCTTCCATGGCATAATGCTGAAGGATCTATTCGGTTCGGTCGAGTGGCACGTCGTAGTGCGGTGCGTACGAGAGGGCATGGCCAGCGGTGTGGTCACGCCTCTGGCACGTGACGTGTTCAACACCCAGCAAGTTGAACAAGCCTTTAGGTAACTCAAATTCAACAAAAACATCAATAACTAGATGACGCCCGCAACTCCGTTGCGCCAAAATTCGTTTGTCGCGCAGGAACCGTACGTTTTTCCGGGATAAAAAGTATCCTATGTCCTTTCCCGGGACTCCAAATATCTCCATACCAAATTTCAGCAAACGAAGAGGTAACAGACAGACAGACACACTTTCGCATTGTTAATATTAGTATGGACTATGGACTCGTTTTGTCTCTATTTAATTAATTATGTTGTAACGTTGAGAGAAACAGTATTTGTCTCGTTTTTATTATTCGTAGGTCTCGACTCTCGCCGCTTGCACGTGACATTTATGATGCAGTCATTTGATCCAATCTGCGATTCGATTAGACTAGCGCATTCTTTGTGCGCTTTCATAACTTTGGACGTGGCGGTAATATCGTGGGCGTCCGCGGTAAAACGATAACATAGGGAAGTAAAATGTATGGAAATATATGAAGACGCTTTTAAATTTCCGTCGACGATAACTTTTTAACGTGCACGTTAGAGGACATCACGACGTCTACACACTTCTGAACCGCACAAAACGTCCTCGGTGCGTAAAATCAAAAGAGCATTTAACGTACCCAGCGACCACATAACCCAATAGACGCCTAATGCAAGGCAAATACTGTCTGGCAACATGTAAGACTAATAGGTCTTACTTGAGACAATGACAGCGAAATCTGTCTCATTATCGACCACTTCCGTGACCTATGTACATCTCATGCGTCTACTACTAAATAAAATACGATAAAGGCGAAATATGGCTCCCTGTACAGTAAAATGGTGTGGAAAATGTAGCCAATCGTCTAATTTTAGCAAAGACGGCATAACTTTTCATAGGTAAGCCAATTTTAAGATTTATATTGTCAGGAATCAATTTCTTCAGAGCTCAACTTACGCTGGTCCGAATACGCCAAGGAAAACGTTTGTTTATAAGTATTTCCCTTTCTATCATACACAAACTAGTAATCCTTATCCTTTCTTTCATTACTGTCAAGCCGAGTCAAGCGTCACTAGTGATGCGATGATTGACTTTTTATCAGTTAAACAAATTGTTTTTTTTTTCATATTGTTGAAAAAGAGTAATATTTTATGAATTGTTTTTGTAAACGTGTGTAAGTATGTGTTTTTAAATTTTTAACCGACTTCCAAAAAACGAGGAGGTTATATGTTCGGCTGTGGATATTTTTTTTTTGTATGTTCAACGATTACTCCGCCGTTTGTGAAACGAAATTTTTGTTTTGTTATATTAGGTTTTACTCCAATTTGGTACCATGTTCACAAAAGTGGTGACCTGATGGGATCCAGGAGTAATCGAGGGAACTCCTCGAAATTTATATGGAAGCATATGGTGATTTTGGTTTTATGTGAAGTGTACTAAGAATATGCTACCAAAAAGTCAAATATTGGGTCAAGGTATACCATGGTTTCGAAGATGCTGAGAGAACTCCTGACTCCTTATAGATACACGTTTGGGAGTTTCGGCGTTGTTTTAAGTACAGAAAGCATATGCTACCACGCAATTCAAATTCATCATCATCATTACCACGTCGTGTTAAGGTCACCAATGTCTCATGGCACAAAGTAGATAATAGTACAACTTACAAGGCATAGGTATGGAATATGGATACAATAATAATAATTACGTACAGAACAACACCAATTATTAATATAGGCTGTTTATACACGGCGGTCGGTGAGGCGTCGCAGGCAGAAGATAAGAGCGAAATTCAGTTCGGCACCGAAAGTCATCAAGATTTAGACAGTGCCATAGAATCAATTTGCTTATCTCAGTTTGCTGAAAATACTATTGAGTACATAGCAGGTTTTGTTGCTAGCTCTTTAATAAAGCATTTGAGATGTAAAACCTGCATAGGGGCATTGATTACTTTAAACGAAAATGCTAACAGTTTTATAGCTTACAGAGACATGGGTGGCTTAATCTACCCGTCACAAAGTGTTGTTTTAAAATTTTTAAATTTTGCTGTGAAGTTATCATGAAATTGTATCTTGGAGGCGTAAAGAAAAGTGAACCACGTAAAGCAGAGTTTTTAGTCAATAAAACTTCAAGCAGCTTTATTGGTGAACAACTTTTTTCAGAAATAAGTTTCCATCAATTTCATTATGAAGAAACCAATCATGTGGTGGATTTAGCAAATAGTGTGATGTATAAATACATAACTACAAGATTGGTATTTCTTACAAAATCTTCGGTTCAGAAACCTGCAGTTCGGAGAATTCATACGAAGTTAATTCATTTTAAAAATGATTAAATATTAATTTATAAAAGTCTTTTCTTCATTCTACACTTAAAACTAAAATAAATATTATGTACTGTTTTTTTTTTTCTTTTGGCCAGCGCTTCTCGTACTTCCCATCACTAGTTATGATTTATGACATGCCGTGAATTTGAATTGGCCAATCGTAATGCATTTCTTCCCTCACCCCCCGCGTCGCTTACCTCAACGCATTGACACAATTATTTGTTAAGAGAAATTAAAACATTAGGCGTCTATTGGGTTATGTGGTCGCTGAACGTACCCAACGTTTTATCGTAGAAGCCGGCGTCTACGTCTAGAATTATAAAAGCGCACATTGGATGATACAGATAAACTACGATAACATGGTGCGCCCCTCCAAGATTCAAAACGTTTGAAGTGCGTTGTCAAAACGTTTGTCTTGCGCGGTCGGCTAGTTATGATTAGTTGACCAACAAATCTTGGTAACAAGTGACATTAAGTAAAATATTACGTGTACTGTGATTGGTTGAATACTTACTACATACAAACTCTTTCATAAGGATGTGAGTTGTGATTACACACATTGAAACAGTAATTTGGAGGGGCGCGCCGTGTTATCGTAGTTTATCTCTACCATTCTCAATAACAAATCACAACATACATATATATGATGTCCGAACTTTCTAATTTTCTAGACACATGGCAGCCGGGAAACATATCGGGAAAGTGATGATACGCGTTCGTGAGGAAAACGGGCCGTTAACGAAAATACTAGCGGTGCCTCAACCACGCATACACCCTGACAAGTTCTACGTTATCATAGGTATTCTGATTTATTCATTTTACACCTGTTTACAGGACCGACCGTAGTTATTTCGGTTTTTTTTATTGAACTCTAGACAGTAGGATATTTAAGGTGTCATAAGTTTAAAGTGTATGCGAATGCGAGTATTAGATGTTTTAATATAACATAAAAGCTCCTAGAAGGATTATCTAGTATTTTATAATAATACCAGATAATGCCCGCAATTTCGTTGCGAAAAATTTGGTTATCGCTCGGTACCCGTTCATTTTTTGGAATAAATTGGGAATAAAAATGTTCTTTACCTTTCACTAAAATCGGTTTAGTGGTTTAAGCGTGAAAAGGTAACAGAAAGACAGACACACTCGCATTCACAATATTATAACTTTATACTCGTATGGTTAGTATGGATTGTTGTGTTGTTATGTTATGTTCGCCACGACGCGAAAATCGCGTCGTGGTTCTGATGAAAACGGCCACGAAGCGTTCTGGCAATCACAAAAAGGCCATAACGCGAAATTCTTGTCGTGGCTGATATGCTATTCATTTTTCTTGATTTGTTCTTGATTGATTAATCATCCATAGGTATGGAAGATTATATTTGAATTACCACGCGTACTACAAAATATTTTTTCTTTTCCAAAATCACTGCAAATCAAGTTTTTCATTATTATTTGTATTATTATTTTTAACAAAAAATTAAAACCGACTTCCAAGGTAAAAACAATATTAATAGCATCCTTATAATATGAACTAAAAAGTATTAAATAATTTTTCCTATCTAATATGTAGTGCCTTTTCCCGAATTCGGCTAAACTTCAACTATTTCTGTACTCAATCTTCATCATTTTGAAGTCGGTACCAGATATAGCTGAATCTTTATTTCTTTGACAGAAAATTTGAAACTTTTGGAACTGGCACCGACTTCAAAATTATGAAGATTGAGTACAGAAATAGTTGAAGTTTAGCCGAATTCGGGAAAAGGCACTACATATTAGATAGGAAAAATTATTTAATACTTTTTAGTTCATATTATAAGGATGCTATTAATATTGTTTTTACCTTGGAAGTCGGTTTTAATTTTTTGTTAAAAATAATAATTTCACTCTTTTTAGTTACCTAGTAGGTAAACTGTTAGTGCCAATTCAAATTGTATAAAAAATAGTTTCATATTGTCTTCACTAGATGTCACTGAGGCGCTCCTGTGTCGCGCTATCGCTTGTACGTAGAAGTTTTATATAGGTAGTTGTAACTTGTAACAGATTTTCGTTGTGTTGTTGAAAGTTTGTAAGCAACTGACGTCTGACAACTCAACAGTGAGCTTGGTGTGAGCAGTGAGCATTGAATTGACAACATAAATCATAATATTGAGTGGTAATTGATCTCGTATAATTGTTATTAAAGGTGAACGCAGATTTGGCCGCACCGCACGCACCGCAGTCGCCGCATTCGCAATTCTTCATATTATTATGAAGTTGCGAAGACTGCGGCGCGGGTAGGTAGGTATGCGAGCTTGCCTATAACTTCATATACAGAATTCCGAATGCGGCGACTGCGGTGCGTGCGGTGCGGCCAAATCTGCGTTCACCTTAAGTTGACCTCCGTCATAGTCCGCGAATTTATAAGTGGTCGTCGGTGGTACTGCGTATATTCTACGTATCTTATTACAATTTGTTAAGACTGATATGAGTCATACGGCAAGGCCCAAATATCAGGTAGATAGATAAATTTAAACAATACATTTAAAAAGATCTAAGTGAACACGTGCAAATGCTCGCAGCGCGGCATGACAATAGACATAACTACAAGTACTTCGACTGCTATGAGACTGACGAGTATTAATATCTGTCGTTTCTTTCGTGTTTCGCCAGGATAAGTTAAAGGCTGGCGCGCTGGCTGGTATAATTTAATTTTAAAAATAAGATTTTGAAATTGAATTCTGACAGTTTTCTTTGCATGTGCCAAAATATAAACAACTAAATTTGTAGGTTACCCTAGCGACGACTTTTGTCATAATACGTCAAACTTAAAAAAATTACATCAGTTCTAAGTCGGCATACTCTATCATTCTGTCTACTCTGGCGGCATGCCGCATGCCCTGACATTCCAGTTAGAACTTGAATACGATGTTTGCGTACGCGTCGCCGCGCGCCGCCGCGCGCCGCGCGGCGACGCCGTTGCCTCTGCGGCGCCGACCGCCGTGTATATTAAACAGCCTATAATAATTGGTGTTGTTATGTACATAATTATTATTATTGTAGCCATACCTATGCCTTGTACTATTATCTATTTTGTGCCATGAGACATTGGTGACCTTAACACGACGTGGTAATGATGATGATGACGATGATGATGATGATGAATTTGAATTGCATGGTAGCATATGCTTTCTGTTCTTAAAACAACGCCGAAACTCCCAAACGTGTATCTATAAAGAGTCAGGAGTTCTCTCAGCATCTTCGAAACCATGGTATACCTTGACCCAATATTTGACTTTTTGGTAGCATATTCTTAGTACACTTCACATAAAACCAAAATCACCATATGTTTCCATATAAATTTCGAGGAGTTCCCTCGATTACTCCTGGATCCCATCATCAGGTCACCACTTTTGTGAACATGGTACCAAATTGGAGTGAAACCTAATACAACAAAACAAAAATTTCGAAAATCGGTTCACAAACGGCGGAGTAATCGTTGAACATACAAAAAAAAAAAAAAAAATAAATAAAAAAAAAAAAAAAAAATATCCACAGCCGAACATATAACCTCCTCGTTTTTTGGAAGTCGGTTAAAAATATCCTTAGTTCCATAATATCCGTACTAATATTATTACTGTCTGTCTGTCTGGCGCAAAGTGCTATTGTTTGTTATTGTTTTTTTTTTAATATAAGGTAATCTGATCTTAATAAATAATAAGTATTTAGTTTTATTTTTCTTTAAATATAATTTAAATATAATACTACTATTTGATGCCCGCAACTATGTTGCGCCAGACAGACAGACAGTAATAATAATAGTACGGATAGTATGGAAGTATGGATATTTTATAAATAATAATGATAAACACGTTATGCAGTGATTTAGTAAAAGAAAAAATATTTTGTACCTAGTACACGTGGTAATTCAAATATAATCTTCCATACCTATGGACAATTAATCAATCAAGAACAGATCAAGAAAAACGAATAGCATATCAGCCACGACACGAATTTCGCGTTACGGACTTTTTGCGATTGCCAGAACGCGTCGTGGCTGTTTCACTGTGACCACAACGCATTGTGAGCCTTTTTTTCGCTCATTGAGCGATTTCGGTCTTTGAGCGTAACAGATATAATGAAATATGGATTAGCAGATATAGTATGGATTTGTATGAATATGGATTCGAACATCTCTAAATAATTCCTTTACAGGTGGTTGTGGCGGTTTTGGCCTGGAGCTAGCTCACTGGCTGGTGTCGCGCGGCGCGAGGTACCTCCTACTGCAATCCCGCCGCCCCCACCGCACTACACACCAGACCTGGAGTATACAGAGGTATGGCGCATTTAAGCTTGCCAAAAATTTGTTACCATATTCTAGCTAATAAAATTATGATTATGATTAAAAGTATAAGACGTAAGTTACACGTTCAGAGTGGTTAGTGCGCCTATTGGATCAAAGCAGTATCCACGTTAGCCAGTAGATGGCGCTGCTTTGATCCCATATAAATGCGTTTGCGCACTCGATGCGTATGATCGAATAAAACTCGCACTAACTCCTCAGTTTGTCATCAATTTGGCGTCAATCTGAGACTGACGCGATTTATGGCTACCTAGTACAATAACAAAGAAATGATCAGACCGTCAATCAACTGGTTAGACGCTTAGATTCGGGTCAATTTTACCAGATTGATGGACTGAAATGAAAAAACTGAGCGTGTAACCTACGCCTAACGGGAAGGAGCATTGTTCCGTTTTAAGGTGTCATAAGTCATTGGTAGGGACTAGGGAGAATTGGGCTGGGCCTGTATTGGTAGTTGGTGATCAGACGGATCGTTGCTGGTAGATCATTCATGGTGCCACGCTATAGACAACTCTTGTATTAATGTCGAATTAATTGAGGTAACCTCAAAGAAATGTCTTTATGATTTGAAATTATTTTAGTATAAGTAACCTTGTCTCAATTTTAATTATTTTAATAATTTTATTGACACTAACTTAAACAATCATGTCCATAGGCTTCGCTCGAGAGGCGCCCAGGTGATCATAGACACTCGTGACTGTACCATCGAAGATGCAGCTCGAGGTCTCCTCCAAGAGGTAGCTGAGATAGCTCCAATAGCCGCCATATTTAATCTCGCTGCTGTGTTAAAAGACTGTGCTTTTGAGAGCCAAACCTCGGAGACTTTTGATCTGGTATGCCGACCGAAAATTGACGGTAAGTTAAGATAAATTGGTTTATCACTAGTCTGTTTTATTAAAGTCATATTGCTGTTGCATTTCTACACACAATAGAAAATGCGATAGCAAAATGTTTATAAAAAATACGCATAGCATTTTTTATCAACTCGTGCAATTATTATTCGCATACCTTGCATGCACACATATGTTCCATATGATTCCCACCACTCGACGATTCGGTGCAAACGATATTGTTAAAATAAATATTATATAATTTCAACGCCTTCGTGGTCTGCATTGGAAACTTGTTATTTCCAAGTTTGGTTAGGACAATGCGGGCTGATCACCTGATTGTCTGACAAGTAGATAAGATGATCCATGCGTCGGATGGACATGTAAAAAGTCGGTCCTGCGCCTGATCTCTCGCCAGTCGTGTCGGTCTTTCGTCCCACTGGGTTATGAGAGTAATCCAGTAGCGCACACACTTGGGCACTATAAAATTACTCCTGCTTAACTCACCGAAACCGGTGTGTGAGTTATTATTATTATCATTTTGTGAGAGTTTTTTACAGGAGATAAATCATACTCGACTGTAGGTTCAGAAGTGAGTGATTTATTTACAAATCTTACCGCTATATATACAAAATTTGATTAGTTAGAGTGAGACAATATAATACACAAAGATAGAGACAAAAATACGACACATATGAAAGAGACAAAAATTGAGAGGGAAGATATAACACAGTGTGAAAGAGATAAAAACTGAGAGGGAAGATCTTGAGAGGGACATGTGTGAGCGAGATAAAATCAGCGAGGGAGGACATGTGAGTGCCTGAACCTCAACAGATTTGGACCCGAAGAAATGTTACCACAATTTCAACGACTACTCATGTTAAACGTGTAAAAATACTGTTTTCAGTGACGATAGCCATGGACAAAGCGTCACGAGAGCTGGCACCGCATTTGGAGTACTTCGTGGTATTCTCATCTGTGACGAGCGGCTACGGCAACTACGGCCAGACAAACTACGCCTACGCCAACTCAGCCATGGAGAGGATTGTTGAGCAGCGGTGGAAAGACAACCTGCCGGGGCTGGCGATACAGTGGGGACTTATTGGTATGATATTTATTTTGCATGTAATGTACCACCGAAGAAATTGATGACAGACCTACGTCATTTGGTCAGATTGTGTCAATTCAATGTAAGTTGTTATCTGTCCGCTGGGTTTCACGTATCACGTAATGCGACCAAACTACGTAGGTCCCCCATCTGCCTTGAATCAACTTCTCTGATAGTACATTATACATTATATACATTATAATATTATAAATACGAAAGTGTGTCTGTCTGTCTGTCTGTTCGCCCAAACCGCTGAACCGATTTTGCTGAAATTTGGCATGGCATTTGGCATACTTTGAGTCCCGGGAAAGGACATAGGATACTTTTTGTCCCGGAAAAATGTACAGTTCCAGCGCGATAAATGAGTTTTGGCGCAACGGAGTTGCGGGCGTCATCTAGTAGTACATTCAGTAGTGAATTTAGTCGTTAGTCATAATTTTCATATAATATTATGATGATTTAAATATTTACTGCAACTTATACTGTATCAGAATGGTATCAGATAATAGTTCAGTCGCTAATGAGAAAAATCGGCCATTGACCTTGAAACTTGTTTCTTTCACAACCATATTGAAAATTTTGGCTACCCCAACGTGTGCGCGAAATAAAGATACAGATTTTACAGATTTTAATAGTTATAGCTCATCCTGCACAACAGTAGTCTTCTCGGAAACATATAGACCATCCAAGAACTTTCTGATATCCTTGTTTTTGACTGTAATTGTGGGCTGCTGATGCTGACACATCTTCGATGGAGTTGCCTTCGATGATGAGCTCGTCTTTCTGTTTGGGCGAGTTGACAACCGTCACACCGGGTGCCATCTCCACCCTCCTGATGAACTTCTCACCAAGGAAGTTACGGATTTCAATTGCTGAGTTTCCTTTCGATTGTTTAAAACACATTACACATTGCATTTAATCAAATATAACCAAAAGGTCTTTAAATGATTTTGCGATGCCTTGTGGCTTGTGTAAAAAGTAGGTAACTGTATGTCACAGTAAACTTTTTACACGGACGGACTGACAGACATGACGAATTCGTAAAGGTTACGTTTTTAGCCATTTGGCTACGGAACCCTGAAAATGTGTACTTATTATAGCCTTTGGATTGGAAGTACTTCAATCAGGTGACCCGTTTGCTCGTTTGTCCCCCTATTTTATTAAAAAAAACATGGAATTTGATAACTACACAATCTACAGGTGACGTCGGCGCGGCTCTCGATCTTTTAAAATCTGGCGTCCATTTAGCGGGCCTGGGCGTTCAGAGCATCACGTCATGTCTACACACGCTCGCCAAACTGCTGACACAACATAACCCGGTCGTCACGTCGTGGGTGCGACCCCAGAAGCAAGCTGTGACGGTCACGCGGCAGGACGTTGGACCCGTCATCAGCAATATACTAGGTATTGTATAACTAAATACTCTGCGCGCAAGCTTCGAGGAGCTGGGGCAAATTAATAAGCCCCCTCCCCCCCCCTTTTTTTTAGAGACATAACTTACCGGGACGCCATCGCGACGTAGCCAGTAACAATACCATGCCACCTCTACGTCGCTGCAAAGTGGTGTTTTTAAACTAAACTTTAAGAAACAGCGCTTTGCGGCGACGTAGAGGCGCCTGAAGTTGCTTGGATGTTGCCATGGTAACATCACTAGCTGCGTCGCTTTGGCTTCCCGGTGAGTTATAGCCCTTACACATTGAAAAGAAAATTAAATTACAATTTCTTTCAGGTGTCAGCCACACGGGAAAATTCTCTAAAACATCATTCGAGCAGCTCGGCATGGACTCGCTAGTGAGCGCAGAAATAAAAAGAACGTTGGAGAGACAGTACAATCTCGTTCTAGAAATTAAAGAAATACACGAACTCACCTTTGACAAGTTAGAAGAGATGGTCAATGGTCCTAAAGAGGTTTCAAGGACTTTGGATATTCCTGTGTGTGGTGACAGGGAACTGGTGCCAAAGAGTATTGTTGTGAGACTGCCTAGTATAGAAGTTAACGGTGGTGTGCGTCCCGTTTTTATGGTAAGTTACTTAGCCTCTTTTAAATATGGGCAGCATCGGATTTATAAGTAGCTGGTCTTATAGGCCGCAGCCTAGGGACGGCAGCGTCCTCAGTTGCGCGCAGATTTCAGCCATGGGGCGGCGGAAATAAAGTGGCCTAAATTCATAAAAAATTCGGCACACATACAGCCCGAAACTTTTTGTTGCGTATCATATTAGCTTTGTCCACACTGTGCCTTTTTCTGTTCGTCAAGGGCATGCGTTATAGCGCAGTCAACAGCGAACGTGAGGCATGCCCGCGACAAAAATGTCAATGTTGGCGTATTGGCGTTGCGTTCGTAGACGCATTCAATTATTGAATGCGCCAAAACGAAAGTAGAATAAAAGAAGATGACGAAAATTGAAGACGAAAGCGCACAGTGTGGACATAGCTATAGGGCTTGTCTGCGTCGTGAAGTAGGATATTTACGAAAGTAATTAACCGAATTAAAAATAAAACATATTTTGCATATATTATTAAGAATTGACAATGTCAAATTTGACTGCTACGTTTTATAGATGTCTTTACGCCTCTAGACGCCTCTAGTTCACCGACACTGCGAACTGCGAAATATCTGCGAAACCAATACGAAACAGGAATAGAGCGAGATGCAATATAACGCATTGTTGTGTGGCGGATGAGACAGTAAATCGATTCGCCGCTGTTTCGCAGTTCGCAACGTCGGTGGACTTGAGGCGTTAGACAGAGAAAGTTAAAAATTGTAGTACGTTGTGTAATTTTGTCATTTGTAAAGCGTCGTTTATATTTAGCCCTGTCGGGTAGGGTAGTGGGCAGCAATATGTAATGGGACGTTTACACTCAGCCCTTGCCACTGCTCCTGCCGCTGTCGGAAATATTGCCTCAAATACTTCTGCGGAATTATAAGAGGCGAGTGGGTGGTCACACTCAGCATGACTCAGCCCTCATACTCTTTTACGTAATGACTCGCAACGATGGCGGATATCGAAACTGTTGCGGCGACAGCATTGTCTGCTGAGTATATATAACTACTAGCTGTTGCCCGCGACTTCGTCCGCGTGGACTTCAGTTTAGAGCGCGCGGTGTCAACAAAATTGGTGTCAAATTTAAAAGCTTTTTAAAACCCTGATCAAAATACCCAGCAACAGCAGCTGTGCAGTGTGCACATAATATTTCATTTTTTAAATAAGGCTGGTTTTACAGTCACGCGTTTGGCAGCGCCGTTGGAGCGCGCGCGTTCCAAGACGAAGAAAACGTACGGACGAACGGCGCTGCTCAAGCGCGCGACTCTAAAACGCAACTACTACCCCCATACATCTTCGAACGCGCGGCGCTCCAACGGCGCTGCCGAAACGCTTAACGATAAAACCAGCCTTAAAATTTATACCAAATTTAAAGCTTATTTAGCCCCCCATTACACAACTTTAGCTTTACCCAATACCCATAAACTATAATTTATCATCGGTATGTTTAAGGTTACGTCACTACATAAAGTACTGAGTAGTGAGTAGTGAGTTATTTAATAACGTGTATAACAATCGAAAGAATCGAAAAACTTGATTTAGCATGGTATCATAACTTATAGAAAGACTTATGAGCAAGCGATAGCGCGATGTAGGCGACTCAAAGCGCCATCTGTTATGAATTTTTGGAACTAACTTATTTTTAACAAATTTACGCATTTTCACCCCCTTACAACCCCTTTTCTAGCTAAAAAGTAGCCTATGTCCTTTCTCAGGTTTTAGACTGTCTGTGTACAAAATTTCATTACAATCGGTTCAGTAGTTTTGGCGTGAAAGCGAGACAGACAGACAGACAGAGATACTTTCGCATTTATAATATTAGTATAGATATGCATATTTTAAAAAGAAATCAAAACAGATCGAATCGAAGACGCCGTCGTCGTAGTAAAAGGAAATTGTGGATGAGGCAAGTGAGCGAGAGAGCTGAATGTAAACACTCACTCGCGCTCGTGCTGCCCGTCCTTGGACTTCCGCCCGAAAAACCGACACTCGAGGGAGCGTCGGGCAATGGCAGCGGCATGAGCAGTCGCAGCGCGAGTCACCTATTTACATATTCACGCTGCCCACTTCCCTCCCCACTTCCCTGTCCAACAGGGCTGAGTGTAAATGTCGTATAAATAATCACTCTCATGCCGCTGCCACTCGTCATGCCGATGCCGCTGCCCGACGCGGCAAGTATGTAGAGGGCTGAGTGTCAACACTCACTCGCGTCGTTACTGCCGCAGAAGTACTCAGGGCAATTTAGCTGGCAGCGCCAGGAGCAGTGGCAATGGCTAAATGTAGACGTCCCATGAGAAGATTGTCTTGTTTTATTACAGGTGCATCCCATAGAGGGCGTGGCGACGCCGTTCCGTGATATAGCAGCCAACATCCGCGCACCAGTCTTCGGCCTGCAATGTGCGGACGTACCTACTACCAGTCTGGGTGATTTGGCCGGGTGTTACGTGGAACAAATTAGAGCTATAGCAGACCCACCATATACTGTACTCGGGTACTCTTATGGTGCGGCTATAGCGTTTGAAATGGCTTATCAGCTTGAACAGGTAATCAAATCAAGGTTTCGCACTAAATAATGTGTAATATGTTACGACTAAACTCGGACTCGACTAAGCTCTGAAGAGCGGCTACGTCTAGTTTTAGCCAGTTAGAAGTAGGTGTAAACATATACTTTTGCATGGGCGTACCCAGGATTTTAGCTAGGGGAGGCAGCATACCTGTTTCGAGAAGATGGTCTCTCTGGTATATTGAAACAAATCATAAAATTTGACTTATTAATCGGACTGAAAAGATATTTTGTTTCCAACACTCCGGTCGAAACGGCCCATTCGTTTTGAAGCATGGCTCTCCCACTATATATTTGACACAACAACAAAACACGTTATTATACGACTTGGTCTCTATCCACAAACTCGGCCTAACATGTACGGCAGTTATGTTTAACTTCTGAAATTGACTTTGCAGGCGGGTTGCGATGTTCACCTCATATGCGTAGACGGCTCCCCGAAGTACATCAAATCCGTCCTCCTTCGCGAGAAACTGTCCGAACGCAGCCACGGGTCCTCCTGCCACGCGCGCACACTTGCCTACTTCACTATGCTCGTTAACAAGGGCGAGGCTACGAAGGTAACGCTGTTTATATTCTGTCAAAAAAGTGAAGAAATTAAAAAATGGCAGCATCATAGTGCCATCCCTTTTTTCTTAGATTGATTTGAAAGGGATGACACTACGATGTTGCCACTTTTTAATTTCTTCACTTTTTTACAGACTATAATATAATAATTAAAATATAAAATAATATAGTAGTTCATAAGCAGACGTGGACTATGTCATTTGACGACCTCTGTGGCTCAGACGAAGAGCGCGTTAGTAGCTCAAGCCGGGCGTCGCGGGTTCGAATCCCGAAAACGGAACAGAAATTGTGTATTACCTAAATATGTGTATCATATTATACTAAAAATCTTAAATATATGTATAATATAAAAGTATAAAATATATTTCCGTTTTCTGGTACCCGTAACACGAGTCCTTCAGCCTTCATGTGTGAAGCGTCCATAACTGTCCATAGATATCTTTATTATTATTTGATCGGGCCCGTCGATAAATCACGTTAACTTGACATAACCTGGCCAATTAACTTAGGTCCCCCATCTGCATACGAATCAATTCGGTTATGGCACGGTATTTTTGGTCAGTACTTAAGATGCGACCCGGTCTCAAGACACGGTTCAGGCTCTGTGATTGGTTGGCTGTCGAAATTTGGACCAATCACAGAGCCGAACCGTGTCTTGAGACCGGGTCGCATCTTAAGTACTGACCAAAAATAAGGTGTAGCCTGTAACTTCGTTACACTTTTTGCTGATGCCGCAGAGACCGTACATTTTTCCTTTGCATAGAAAATTCGGTTCAGCGGTCAAAAGCGTAAAGTGTCTACTGTCTAAACACACTAGGCTAAATTACGCCGGCGTAAATTCCGCCGCGTTTACGCCGCGTTTCAAACTCATACAAAATACGGGCGGAACGCGAGAGACTACACACTATTCCGTCGCGTATTTGTATGCGTTTGACATTTGCGGCGGAATTTACGCCGGCGTAATTCAGCCTAGTGTGTTTAGATACAAAGAGATAATAGGCAGACGTCTCGTACCTAGATGTTTATAACGGGAAGCAGTTGATCTACAGTACTCCAAAATTAATAATGCGCATGAATGACCGTGAGTAATGACCGTGTTACAAAAGCTACAGGAATATCACGACAAACTTTGACTAATACATGTATCTTAAACGCAATGCAATTAGAAAATGCAATATCGTCTACCGTCCCTCTGGAAATACGACCGTTGCCGAAAAATTTCGAAAACTTCTATGCGCATTATCACTTTGGGAGCACTGTACTGCTTTACCGCTTAACATATTGTTCTTAGACCTTTATTAGATTTCCTAAACCTCTGTCTTATTACAGATAGCAGGCTGCATTAGGAGCGCGTACAACTGGGAGGAGCGAGTGAACGCCACCGTCGATTTACTGAAAAACAAGACACCCTTCCCCGCAGAGGAAATTAAAATGGCAGTTAATAGATTTAGAGAAATGACGAAAATTATGGACGAGTATGACGTGAACAAGCGGCTTAAAGGTCACGTAACACTGTTCACTGCAAGTCAGAACTACGTGAGGATTGATGATGATTATGGCCTGAGGGAGATGTGTTCTGGCCTAGACCGAAGACAGTTGCAGGCCTCGCACCAAAGTATTGTAACGGGAGAGAGTGCGCGAGTAATTGCCGAATGCGTCAACGAAATACTTAACAGCTAATCTGTATGACTTCATTGCGTCACATGGGCCATGGCTAACTTAAATTGGTTAATGTAACAGCTTATGCGTTATTAAAAATAAAAGTAATCTAAAAGTATGCTGTCTTTTTTACCTACATTTGTTCAAGTCTCATTTTTAGTCAAATTTTGGTTTGATAATTAGTGTATACTGTATTCCCATCAAGCCCCATAAGGACCGCGACAACAATAGAATAACAATACATTTCCAAGATTCCGCGATCGAAGGAATGAGGAGGTCTTGAGAGAGCGACGCCACGTTGCATCGTCGCAATGGACTCGTGTGACAATGCACAGCAAAATTGTGGCGAACCACAATTAAAATAGTTATGTATGTGTATCAAATATGTGTATCATATAATAAAAATCTTAAATATATGTATAGTATAAAAGTATTAAATATATTTCCGTTGTCTGGTACGCTGTAACACAAGTCCATCAGGTACTTAGCACAGGGCCAGACTGACGTGGTGTGAAGCGTCCATAGATACTATGTAACTTAGTCTATGCTCATCATATTATTTTGCTACATGGCAACATGTAGCTGAAAAGGAAATTGTAAAGCAAATACTGGCAACATTTTTGTCAACACTTCCGCAAAACTATAGTTTGAACGCCATGTTTTTCGTAGAACTTTTTCCTGTAGTAAAAACCTTATTATATATTAAACTTTGTGAAACTTACTAACTGAAGTATTGGACTGGTGCAACAACAACAAATATATGTGGAAACTAAATAAACCAAATCCATTAATATCGGAGTCGTTTGATTTGTATGCATGTCACCCAAAAAATATTATTTCTTTTATAATCACTGAGTACTAAAATGTTGAGAAATAGCTTCCGAAAGTTTTCCTAAAAAACACCACAATTATTATGGGCACTACACGCCATGCGCCGCCATCTCACTAATCTCTTACGCATTCATAACAGCGCCTCGCGCCACCCCCGCTAGACCCCTACGTGCGTGAATGGCGAGAGACCGGCCGGGGCCATATCGTAATTCGTACGAAGACGGAAGTAGCCATTAAATTTAAGCAACGATTTTGATTGGGATAAAATATTGTTACTTATTGTAAAAAAATTAACACCCATTTTTTTGGTTAAATGGACTCTCCTAATCGATAGATACCTAAACCCTTAAAAAAATTTGGCTGGTAGGTTTAATTGCACCCTGTATAATTTGTCGTGCTAGCGCGAACGGAAGCCTTTAAAGCGCATCCGCACTCGCCTTGAGTGATGAGTCTCTCTCTCTATAATAATAATCGATCCGAGATTCTAGGTATAAGAATAATCTTGAGCTAATCTAATTATGTACTTCATTTATACAATTTATGGAATAATTGTAAGTAAAAATACCGATCGACTTAAAAAGTAAAGACATTATCGTATAGTTCTGAAAATAAAAAACCACATAACCATAACTCATTTATTCTATATTGCTCCTAAAACAAAATTAAATAATATATAATACACAAGCATTTATTTAAATTCTGCCAGGGAATGTGCCAGCCTCGCGTTGGTCGTCCCACTTCTGGACCCACTCGTTGGGGCACAGAGATGTATAGACCCTCTTGAAGTAGTTGCACGGGTCATACTTTTCACCACGCACCTTCTGGCAGCGGTGGAAGTCCAGGTAACTCTGGTAGCAGTGTCTGAAACAGTTAATTTTGGAATGTAATTTTTGTGCTTATAAGAAATGTTATGGTTGTATACTTTTTGACCTTATGCTAAGTTTGAATACAACATTCCCTTTACATTTTTTAACCCATCAAGCCTCATAAGGCCCATTGGGCCGCAATAACAAAAGATTTTCAGGAATTTGGCGATCGACGGTTTAAAAAGGATTGTAAATTTTTCACAGATTAATACTTCAGTCGGAATTTCCAGGAATTGCTATTGTATTCTATTGTTGTCGCGATCACCGGTGCTCGCGCGGGGCCTGAAGGATTAAGATCAATTACTATGGTAACACATAATTAGTAATAAAGAGGAAAGGGTTCTTTTGTTGTATGTAGGCTTCAAAACTGCTAGACCAATTTCGATGAGCGCCAATCTATACTAATATTATAAAGCGGAAGAGTTTGTTAGTTAGTTTGTTTGTTTGTTTGTTTGAACGCGCTAATCTCAGGAACTACTGGTCCGATTTGAAAAATTCTTTCAGTGTTAGATAGTCCATTTATCGAGGAAAGCTATAGGCTATATTTTATCACGCTCGACTAATAGGAGCGAAGAAATAGAGGAAAATGTGAAAAAAAAACGGGGGTTAAATTACTTGACAGGGCTTATTTGAACACACTAATCTCAGGAACTACTGATTCGATTTAAAAAATTCTTTCAGGGTTAAATAGCCCATTTATCGAGGAAGGCTATAGGCTATATTTTATCACGCTAAAACTAATAGGAGCGAAGAAATAGAGGAAAATGGGGAAAAACGGGGGAAATTATTTGAAAGGGCTTGTTTGCACGCGCTAATCTCAGGAACTACTGGTCCTATTTGAAAAATTCTTTCAGTGTTAGATAGCCCATTTATCGAGAAAGGCTAAAGGCTATATTTTATCACGCCAAGACTAATAGGAGTGAAAAAACAGAGGAAAATGTGGAAAAAAACAGGGGAAATTATTTGAAAGGGCTTATCTCACGAACTACTAGAGCAATTTTTCTGTTATTTTGGCCAGATAGAAAGTAGAGCACGTGACGGATCATAGGCTATTTTTTGTGGACTAATTTGTCTGTGAAATGTCTAATTTACGCGGGCGAATTCCATATTATTTCCCTTGGTTACGACATCACGCGTAAACAGCTGGACCGGTTTTGGTGAAATTTGGTATAAGTAGATATACCTACTTTGAGTCCCGGAAAAGGATATAGGATACATTTTGTCTCGGAAAAATGTACGGCTACCGCACAATATACTTTTATGATTTGCGCGTAAAATATTCAATCGATTTTAGAGATACTTTGAGTCGCGGGAAGGACAAGGTATATATTTTGCCACGGAAAAATGTACGGTTCCCACAAAATGTACCTTTATGATTTGCGCGTAAACTATTCAATCGATGTACGGGAACAACTATAAACTGAAGTCCACGCGGACGAAGTCGCGGGCAACAGCTAGTAAATAATAAAATGAATCCATATAGATAATATTTCACTTGGTTACGACATCACGCGTAAACAACTGGACCTATTTTGCTGAAATTTGGTATAGATACATGTACTTTGAGTCCCGGAAAAGGACATAGGATACATTTTGTCCCGGAAAAATGTACGGTTACCGCACAATATACTTTTATGATTTGCGCGTAAACTATTCAATCGATTTTGATTAATTTTGGTATGGAGAATGAAGATACTTCGAGTCTCGGGAAGGACAAGGGATACTTTTTGTCCCAAAAAATGTACGGTTCCCGCACAATAAACTTTTATGATTTTCGCCTAATTTATTCAATCTATTTTGCTGAAATTTGGTATAGAGATACTTTAAGTCCCGGGAAAGAACATAGGATATATTTTGTCGCGGATGCGCGTAAACTGTTCAATCGATGTACGGGAACAACTATAAACTGAAGTCCACGCGGACGAAGTCGCGGGCAACAGCTAGTAACATTACACATGCGCATTGCGCATATCCTTCGATCGCAGATTCTTGGAAATCTCTTGTTATTTTATTGTTATCGCGGTCACTGGTGTCCTTATGGGTCTAAACACACGAGGCTGAATTACGCCGGCGTAATTTCCGCCGCAAATGTCAAACGTATACAAAACGCGACGTAATAGTGTGACACCTCTAGTATTCGGCCCGTATTTTGTATGCAATTTAAACGCGGCGGAATTTACGCCGGCGTAATTCAGCCTAGTGTGTTTAGACACATACAAAATACGGGCGGGCGGAACGCGAGAGACGACACACTATTCCGTCGCGTATTTGTATGCGTTTGACATTTGCGGCGGAAATTACGCCGGCGTAATTACTAATTCAGCCTAGTGTGTTTAGACACTATGGGGCTTGATGGGTTAAAAGTTCAATTTCAAATTGTTCAATTCAAAGCAGTAGTTCCACAAATTCTTTAGCTTTATAATACAAGTATAGACATTAGACATGATTTTCCCAAACTTTAAGCCCGCCATTTATGTATAAGGAGTGGAAGTCGTATGAAAAAATATTCGTGTAGATTCTACACTCTTGTCCTTCCTATTTTTATGATAAAATGTACAGTTTGGAAAAAAAAACGGGAAAAACCTCATTTGACCTTGAATATTTTTTTTAGCACAAGGAGGATCGCCGGGGACTTTTGAGGTTTTATTTATAATGGTGTATTTAACGTCTCTACCAATTTTCAGCTCTATGCGAATTATTCCGAGGTTACGATATTTTTGCGTCTAATTAGACCGGGCTATCTTGCGGAATGTTCTTACGGCAGAAATGATATTATAATATTATTTACATAATATCTATATCATCATCACATCACAGACTGAAGATATTATATTTTCTGAAATTTTGTTACCAAGTACATAGTATTTTGCTTTTCGAGCAGAGCGACCTCACCCAGTCTTTTATACAAACTATAGTAAAAATGATTACCAAATAACTTGTGTGAACTTCTGTGAGTAATAAAAGCCAAAAACATTACCTGGTTTGGTTCTGGTTAGGAAACCGCGGATCGAAAGGTGCGGTTTTAAGGTCCTCAGCAGATTTGAGCATTGCAGGCATATTTACTGCAACGAAAGAACATAATAATCATTCTCTTAATCTTTTATTTGGGGAATACTGTCGCTTTACATTATAGAAATCAAAGAGAGGAATATACAATACAAAAAATAGTAATACATGAAAGTCTTGAGTACAATAATTAAGACACTATTTCACAAGGGGCCTAGTCTTTCTTTCCTCCTCACAAGAAGTCTCCCTATATTTCTTTACTTCCTGCATGTAAAGCGACCACGCGTCCTTGGGAGCGTCCGCAGGCTGCTCATCTATAGCTTTAGCCTTTTTAACGAGACCCGTCTTTAGAACTCTTCCGCCCCTCCTCTTGCCAATGAATGGCAAAACTGGCTTCTTCATTATTGGCTTTTGTTCAACTGACTCTTCTTTCTTTGTTTCCTCCTGCAGTTTTTTAAACATTTCCAGGAAACTGCCATCATTTTTAATTGGTATCGGACCAGGCTTGGATTTAGACGTGGAAGCGGTTTGCAGGACTTGGTCAGGGCCGGGCAGGAGCTCTGCAAAATTTGGTCCCTCAACTTCTGGTGGGTCTCCGTACTCAATATCGTCGACCGCAGTTGATTCTATGGCCCCAGGTGGCGGTTTAAGTTCCTTAGGCGGCGATTTCTTTGCCTCCCTTTCGCCCTGTTTGCTTCTATGCATTTTCCAGAACCTCTTTCTATCGGCCACTGTAAATTGACCCCGCCTTTCATCGTCGCTCCCGCTACCGCTGCAGCTCCGACTCCTCGAGCGAGAACTGCGCGATTTTGACCTAGACCGACTTTCGGGGCTTCTCAGTCTTCTATTTTTGTATCTGGAGCTGGACCTGCGATCTCTTGAGCGGCTCTTAGATCGATGTTTTGATTTCTTTACGGAGCGGTTGGACTTTGAGCGTGAACGAGATGAACGCGTGGAATGACTGGAGGAGGAGTATGACCTACTTCGAGACTTGGGGGTGCGAGATTTCTTATGTTTACGTGGAGGAGTATATGATCTTGAATGTGATTTCGATCTTGACACCGATCGGGCCTTTGCATAGCTTCTCGGGGGTGTCACTGAGGTATCTCTAGGGCGTCTAGGTGGAGTTTTACATGCCACTGATTTGCTCTTTTTCTTTTGAGGCGTAACAGATCTTTTGTAAGCTCTTGGCGGTGTGACTGAGGATCTATCAGTACTTTTGTACCTCTTTGGGGACACCATCTTTGCTGGCTTAGGTGGAGTTCGGACTTCTCTCGACCTCCATTCCCTAGATTGTTTACTTTTTATTATTTTTCTTTCTTCTGAATCAATTTCTTTCTTAACTTTAGATTGCTTGTTTTTATCATAATTTTTATCTATAGGTGATTTAGAATCACGACGAACATGGGAAGATTTTACTTTCGGTGGTGGTGTCCTACTGGAATGATCTCTTCTGCTGGATGAAGCTTTTTTGTATGACCTGTTAGACTCCGAAGATGCCGATGAAGCTGACCGTTTTTCCCTTTTCACTTTGACTTTAGAATATGATCCCGACCGGGAGCTCGATCGATCACTGGAAGAATATTTGCGACGCCTCGGTTTGGAGATGCTCCTAGATTTCTGGCGCCTAGAGTTTTCATAGCTAGCTTCCTTGTGCCTAGAAAATTCTCTCTCTCGTTTGATATAAGGCGACCCGCGGCTGCGGTCGTAGGAGCGGCGAGAGTGGTCGAAACCATCTCGAGAAGGTCCACCGGGTGCTTTGGAGTTGTCGTAGGACCTGCTGTAGTCGTAGCTGCCCTGCTGCTGAGGATAGGAACTCCTAGAACTGTCGTAGTAGCCACTATCCCGTTGATAGTACGAGGCATCGTAATTATAACCGTAACCGGAGGCTCCGTAAGCCTGATAGTCGTAGGGCTGGCCGTACTGACTGTAGCTGACACCGGTCCAGGGGTCTGTGGTGGGCAAAGGCGCAGCGTGCGGGGGGGCGCGCTGCGGGGCGTAGTCCGCCTCGGCGCCGGGAGGGCCGCCGTCCCACGCGTCCGACTCGCCGCGATACGAGGACATACTTAAACGTGCCTCTTCGCATAACCTGCGGCAGTTTGTAGGTTTGCACACACCTACAAACAGAACAACTTTTCGGTGTAGACAACAATTCTACGTTCCCCTCTCGCATTGCACGCATTTATTGATGTTTCGTTGTGAATTTGTGACGAGGAACAACAAATTACGTAATACACGTCCGACTATGCACGTTAATACAAAAAGCATGCATCAAAAGTGTAGCAAAAATAACAAAACAAATCAAATAAATCATTCTACGATATGCTCACCTTCTTGTATGAAATGTTTTTGAAGCAATTTAGTAAATTAATTCCAATTCCAATAGAAAATGGCAGCGAACACAATTCGCTTTCAAAGACAATAATTTATCATAGATGATAGAGTATAGGCTATAAACGTGGAGAAAAAAAATGTACTTCCAAATTTGTCTATGGGTGAATAAAAAAAATGGATGCAGAAAATCGTTTTTACAGTTCCGTAGCCAAATGGCGAAAAATGGAGAACTGATTCGTCATGTCTGTCTGTCTGTCTGTCCGTCCGTATGTCACAGCCACTTTTTTCCCCTTACCTGTACTATTGAAACTTAGTAAGTACCGTAAACGGTAAAACTGCGTGAATAGGGACGGTTTTCAACTTTGAACTGAAAATACTTGTAATTTTGTAAAGTATAGCTTTCGTGCACTGTTCAAATTTTTAAATTAGGTACGGTAACTCATGAACTAAGCTTCAAGGTCCTAAAATTGTATTAAAGCCGTACCATTCTTGTAATATTCTTAAAAATAAGCTCATCCCTATTTATACTTCAGATGCTAGTTAGTAGGGATGAAAGCAGGGTTATTAGGGAAAAATGTCAGGGTTATCACAATATAGAAAAAAATAATCAGTCATGATATTTTCTTATTGTGCAGGAACCGTACATTTTCCGGGACAAAAAGTATCCCTTGTCCTTTCCCGAGACTCAAAGTACATAATACGAAACCTCATCAAATTCGATTGAATAGTTTTCGCGCAAATCATAAAAGTATATTGTTCAATAACCGTACATTTTCCGGGGCAAAATGTATCTTATGTTCTTTTTCGAGACTCAAAGTATCTCTATACCAAATTTTAACAAAATCGGTCGAGCCATTTACGCGTGATGTCGTGACCACGTGACCAGGGGATATATTATGGATTCATTTTTATTCATATAGATTGCAAAAGTAAATTGTAACAGCCCTAGTGAAATTGTTTCATTCCACACATTTCTCGTCTACATACATCTCTTTCTCCTATCTGTTGTTTAATACAGCGTCCCTTTCAGGCTAGCACTGATCCCTATTTACCCAATTCTCATCCCCATTTACTACGTAAAAATGTGGGTTTCCTAGCTATAATAAGTAAAAAACAAGTATTTTATTATTGCCATTGTATTTTTGAATAAATAAAGATACACAAAAATCCACTTTAACAACAAAGAATACCAAATGTACTTTTTAATTTGTAAAGTTGTGACTTGTGAGTGACTTCATATACCATTATTTGAAGGCATCATTTGAACTGACTTTTCAATAATGTATTGTAGCAAACTTCATAGCGATTGAGTGTTGCCATTAAAAGGAATAATACTTCTACTTCACTTTAAAACCAAAAAATATTTGATAACTTATTGCATGACTTTAAGGTTTCTTTTAAAATATTTTTATCGGTTTCATCCCTTTTTACACCTACGTCCCTATTCACCAATTTTTACGGAAGATGTCTTGTCGTGAACTTCAATAAGATTTTGATACAAAAATGGAAAACTTATTAAAAATTTTTAGGGTGCCCATAGGTACAACTGAAACGAAATAGTACATTATGCAGGCACTTCACATGGCTATTTGTATTTGCGTATTTGATGTATTCGCCAACAATCACCATGTGTAAACGGTATATTTGACAAATATTGGCCTTACTTATTTGCCTATTTGACAAATATGACCTATACTAAATACACGTAGGTATCCGTACCTTTGTCGGTTTTAGACGCACATCAAAGGAGTCAATTAGGCAAGTAAAGAAAATCAAGTAAAAGTTTGGTATTTGACCCTTTTTTTTATATTATATCATAGTATTTGACGTATTTGACGTCCACGTGTGGAAGGCCGTATTTGTCTTTATTTTCTTGTTTGTGTATAATATGTCAATAATTTTGCCAAATGCAACAAATAGCCAATAGCAAATATACAAACGCCATGTGAAGTGCCTCCGTTACGTACCAAGGGCAGGAAAATAACACGGCCCATTCACTATCCTGCATTGCAGGCCTGCTGCAGTCCGCCGTGCAGGCCGCACGCAGGATAGTGAATGGTGCTGCAGGCCTGCAATGCAGGATAGTGAATGGGCCCTTTATGGAATGTCTTCAGATCACATAATATTGTTTGCTGACCGAGGCGAAGCCGAGGTCAACAAACATAATATTGTGATCTGAGGCTTTCTTATTTACTGCCTATGGTGCGTATACTATTGTAGCAGTACCTACACGTTCGTTCGCCGATTGAAACAAAGAAAACAACGTGCTCCGAAAGGAACGCCCGCCGTCTTTGTATACGTCCGTCGTAGAAGATTGAAACAGAGAAGAAAATCGTTCTGCAAAGAACGTACGTTCGCAATAACGAAAGAAACCGTCCGTGTAATAATACCGGACGTGACCCAGCCCTGAAAAGGACTTTTTCTAAGAAGAATTCTTCACAACACAACACTACGCGTCTCCACATCGTGCCTACATCGAGAGAGGAATCTTCACAGCATAGCTGCAGTCTTCATGGCGTTGCGCGAGCTTCAGATCTTCACAAAATGGCGGCACAACTACTATTATTACCGGCGTGGCGCCTAGCGACAGAGTGACGACGTCGGTATGAAATTCGCGCGCGGACTGAATTCGCCGCTCGCATTATATCGTCTCACACCTGGCCCTGGGTGTGGGCCTGGGTGGGGAAACATGGCCAGGGGCAAGCCCCTCTGCATGTGGGGATCCAGTTAGTTATTTGGCGCATCCCGGAAAACCAGGATGCGGAAAGGGTTAGCCATATTTTTTATGGGGCGAAACCCCCGCAGATGAACGCGGGGAAAAACCCAGGAGCCTGGTACGACCAGGGGTTGTAAGTGGCCGGAAAGCCGAACTCGGCCGGGACAGGTAGGGTCCCGGCGGCGCACGCGGGTCCCCGCTCGGGAGCGGAGATGTCGTGTATGGGGGCCACTCCCACGCGCACCGTCTTTCCACTACGCTGTGGGCCAGACCGAGTTGGGAAAAAAAAAGAGAGTGGGGAAAATAAACTTCCCGAGGCCCTGGCTTTGGTTGCCGGGGGGGAAAGGACACCGAGGGGTCGACGGTAATGGCAATAGGGCTGCCACTCGTCAGGCCCCTGGTGTCACTTGAAAGTTAAGGGGCGAAAGGCGCGCTTGGGTTTGAGGGCCCAGCGCGGGGGGAGGCTGCACCGTTGGGTGCGGCTGCCGGAGTGGTGCGGGGCGCAGTGGCGCTCGTCCGCACGGCTCCTCCTCTTCGGGGGCGCAGCGGTGGGCGGCGCATTTCTCCCTCCTCCGAGGGGATGGTGTCTCGAGGGAGTAGCAGGCGGTCGGGAGGGCGAGCGTGCCAGGGAGCCAGGTCCTCCAGCTCAACCAGGCTCGAGGCATCAGCTCGCTTGAAGAGGTTGGTGGAGAGCCTAGAGATGTATTTCTCTACGCTCTCCATCCTCAGGTCCCGGGCGATGGTGGCGTTGCGGACGTAGCGCGGCGCGCCGACAACACGGCGCAGCACCCTGTTCTGCTGCCGCTGGAGCAACTCTCGTCGCGTCTCAGACAGCAGCTGATACCAGGCAGGGGCCGCGTATGTCAGGCGGGATCGCACGTACGTCTTGTACAACGCCAACCGCATGTTAGTGGGGATCTGTGGGGCAGCGAACAGGCTGCGAAGGCAGGCGGCGGCGGCGCGTGCACCGGCGACGGCGTGGTCACACTGGGCGTTCATACGAATTCGCCGCGGCACGCGAGCCTACATTTATACTCGCGCGATACCAGCGCCACGTATCGCGGGACGGCCAGTTTCCCGCGCGGCTAATTTTTCCAACATGTAAATATTTCTTATTCGATTTTTTTCTCTTTCTTGTTTTGTAAATATTTTTGTCTCTCTCTTTACATCTCTGTCTAATCTAGTTAACCAATCACAAACAACCTTTTTACCTTTGTACAGATTTGTAATAATAATAATTAACTCAAATTTTTGTATATAAACAGCACAGATTGTTCATTCACCACAGTAAATCGAGTTTTACTCTTTACTCCTCCGACCTCTAGTGAACTCTTAGAGAGACCAACCGGTCCTCTAAACTATTTTTTTCATTGACGGAGGTGGAAAACGGCAATATTGGTAAGCGCAGCGGGAAGAAAATTGACGTTTTCCGACCGGAGGTTAGATTTTTTTTTGCCTATGCGTGTGGAAACTGGAACCTATATCCACCCTATATCTATGGATAGAGGGATAGAAATTCAAAAAATATCATATTAATGTGGTTTCTAATATCATTTTTTTCTAACCTGAAAAGTTTGCCAGAGAGACTCTTCCAAAGTGGTAAAATGTGTGTCCCCCCTCTAACTTCTAAAGTACGGGTAAAGTAAAATGATAAGTCTAAAAAAATAAAAGATGTATATTAATATTATAAAAACTATAAACCGTGCAGAGCGATGACACTGGCCACTAGTGACGAGTTGCCGAAACTTTTGCGAAAATTTTATTATCAACATAATATTAACAAGCTCTTGACTAGAGTTTTGGCGGGCATGTGAAAGAGTGCTGTTGTGTTTTTGTATTATTTTCCTAAAAATTGTGTTAGCTGGGTTTTTAATGTGTAATATTGGTAGAATATTAACCATTAGATATTCGTGTTCATGCACAAGTGTAGGAAAGTGATGTAATATCCAGAAACGTGCTATTTTGTGTTCCCTCCGAAACTCCATCGAAAGTTTCAGTAAAGCGTCTACCACTTTACTGAATCGACCGACTTGACTCCTTGACTGTATTGACTTTTACTTAGACTTTGACTAGACTTTAGACCTGACGATACATGAAAACG